>OY756249.1:18068745-18808745 GCA_963576845.1 Megachile leachella
TGGTGATAATGGTTGTTCTAGTCGTGATAATGGTCGTTATAGTGGTGATAATGGTTGTTATAGTGGTGATAATGGTTGTTATAGTGGGGATAATGGTTGTTATAGTGGTGATAATGGTTGTTATAGTGGTGGTAATGGTCCTTATAGAGGTGATAATGGTTGTTATAGTGGTGATAATTGTTCTTATAGTGGTGATAATGGTTATTATTGTGGTGATAATTGTTGTTATAGTGATGATAATGGTTGTTATAGTGGTGATAATGGTTGTTATAGTGGTGATAATGGTTGTTATAGTGGGGATAATGGTGGTTATGGTGGTGATAATAGTTATTATAGTTGTCTTAATGGTCCTTGTAGTGGTGATAATGGTCGTTATAGTGGTGATAATGGTCCTTGTAGTGGTGATAATGGTTTTTATTGTGGTGATGATGGTTGTCGTAGTGGTGATAATGGTCCTTATAGTGGTGATAATGGTTGTTATAGTGGTGATAATGGTTGTTATACTGGGGACAATGGTTATTATAGTGGTGATAATGGTTGTTATGGTGGTGATAATGTTTCTTATAGCAGTGATAATGGTTGTTATAGTGGTCATAATGGTCCTTGTAGTGGTGATAATGGTCGTTATAGTGGTGATAATGGTCCTTGTAGTGGTGATAATGGTTTTTATTGTTGTGATGATGGTTGTTGTAGTGGTGATAATGGTTATTATTGTGATGATAACGGTTGTTATAGTGTCGATAATGGTCACTATAGTGCGGATAATGGTGGGTATGGTGGTGATAATGGTTGTTATGGTGGTGATAATGGTTGTTACAGTGGTGATAATGGTTGTTATAGAGGTGATAATGGTTGTTGTAGTGGTGATAATGGTTGTTATAGTGGTGGTAATGGTTGTTATAGTGGTGATAATTGTCCTTATAGAGGTGATAATGGTTGTTATAGTGGTGATAATGGTTGTTATAGTGGGGACAATGGTTGCTATAGTGGTGGTAATGGCTGTTATAGTGGTGATAATGGTTGTTATAGTGGTGGTAATGGTTGTTATAGTGGTGATAATGGTTGTTATAGTGCTGATAATGGTTGTTATAGTGGTGATAATGGTTGTTATAGTGGTGATAATGGTCCTTATGATGGTGATAGTGGTTGCTATAGTGGTGATAATGGCTATTATAGTGGTGGTAATGTTTCTTATAATGGTGATAATGGTTGTTCTAGTCGTGATAATGGTCGTTATAGTGGTGATAATGGTTGTTATAGTGGTGATAATGGTTGTTATAGTGGGGATAATGGTTGTTATAGTGGTGATAATGGTTGTTATAGTGGTGGTAATGGTCCTTATAGAGGTGATAATGGTTGTTATAGTGGTGATAATTGTTGTTATAGTGGTGATAATGGTTATTATTGTGGTGATAATTGTTGTTATAGTGATGATAATGGTTGTTATAGTGGTGATAATGGTTGTTATAGTGGGGATAATGGTGGTTATGGTGGTGATAATAGTTATTATAGTTGTCTTAATGGTCCTTGTAGTGGTGATAATGGTCGTTATAGTGGTGATAATGGTCCTTGTAGTGGTGATAATGGTTTTTATTGTGGTGATGATGGTTGTCGTAGTGGTGATAATGGTCCTTATAGTGGTGATAATGGTTGTTATAGTGGTGATAATGGTTGTTATACTGGGGACAATGGTTATTATAGTGGTGATAATGGTTGTTATGGTGGTGATAATGTTTCTTATAGCAGTGATAATGGTTGTTATAGTGGTCATAATGGTCCTTGTAGTGGTGATAATGGTCGTTATAGTGGTGATAATGGTCCTTGTAGTGGTGATAATGGTTTTTATTGTTGTGATGATGGTTGTTGTAGTGGTGATAATGGTTATTATTGTGATGATAACGGTTGTTATAGTGTCGATAATGGTCACTATAGTGCGGATAATGGTGGGTATGGTGGTGATAATGGTTGTTATGGTGGTGATAATGGTTGTTACAGTGGTGATAATGGTTATTATAGAGGTGATAATGGTTGTTGTAGTGGTGATAATGGTTGTTATAGTGGTGGTAATGGTTGTTATAGTGGTGATAATTGTCCTTATAGAGGTGATAATGGTTGTTATAGTGGTGATAATGGTTGTTATAGTGGGGACAATGGTTGCTATAGTGGTGGTAATGGCTGTTATAGTGGTGATAATGGTTGTTATAGTGGTGGTAATGGTTGTTATAGTGGTGATAATGGTGGTTATAGTGCTGATAATGGTTGTTATAGTGGCGATAATGTTTTTTATAGTGGGGATAATGGTTGTTATAGTGGTGATAATGGTTGTTATAGTGGTGATAATTGTCCTTATAGAGGTGATAATGGTGTTATAGTGGTGATAATGGTTGTTATAGTGGTGGTAATGGTCCTTATAGAGGTGATAATGGTTGTTGTAGTGGTGATAATGGTTGTTATAGTGGCGATAATGTTTGTTATAGTGAGGATAATGGTTGTTAGAGTAGTGATAATGGCTGTTATAGTGGTGATAATTGTTGTTATAGTGGTGATAATGGTCGTTATGGTGGTGGTAATCGTAGTGGTGATAATGGTCCTTATAGTGGTGATAATGGTTGTTATAGTGGGGACAATGGTTGTTATAGTGGCGATAGTGGTTGTTATGGTGGCGATAGTGGTTGATATGGTGATGATAATGGTTTTTATTGTGGTGATGATGGTTGTTGTAGTGGTGATAATGGTTATTATTGTGGTGATAGCGGCTGTTATAGTGTTGATAATGGTCACTATAGTGCGGATAATGGTGGGTATGGTGGTGATAATGGTTGATATGGTGGTGATAATGGTTGTTACAGTGGTGATAATGGTTGTTATAGAGGTGATAATGGTTGTTGTAGTGGTGATAATGGTTGTTATAGTGGTGGTAGTGGTTGTTATAGTGGTGACAATAGTTGTTATAGTGGTGATAATGGTTGTTATAGTGGGGACAATGGTTGCTATAGTGGTGATAATGGTTGTTATAGTGGCGATAGTGGTTGTTAGAGTGGTGATAATGGCTCTTATAGTGGTGATAATGGTTGTTATAGTGGTGATAATGGTCGTTATAGTGGTGGTAATCGTCGTTATATTGGTGATAATGGTTGTTATTGTGGTGATAATGGTTGTTATAGTGGTGATAATGGTCCTTATAATGGTGATAATGGTTGTTATAGTGGTGATAGTGGTTGTTATAGTGAGGACAATGGTTGTTATAGTGGTGATAATGGTTGTTATAGTGGCGATAATGTTTTTTATAGTGGGGATAATGGTTGTTATAGTGGTGATAATGGTTGTTATAGTGGGGACAATGGTTGTTATAGTGGTGATAATGGTTGTTATTGTGGCGATAATGTTTCTTATAGTGGGGATAATGGTTGTTATAGTGGTGATAATGGTCCTTATGATGGTGATAGTGGTTGCTATAGTGGTGATAATGGCTATTATAGTGGTGGTAATGTTTCTTATAATGGTGATAATGGTTGTTCTAGTCGTGATAATGGTCGTTATAGTGGTGATAATGGTTGTTATAGTGGTGATAATGGTCCTTATGATGGTGATAACGGTTGCTATAGTAGTGATAATGGCTATTATAGTGGTGATAATGTTTCTTATAATGGTGATAATGGTTGTTCTAGTCGTGATAATGGTCGTTATAGTGGTGATAATGGTTGTTATAGTGGTGATAATGGTTGTTATAGTGGGGATAATGGTTGTTATAGTGGTGATAATGGTTGTTATAGTGGTGATAATGGTCCTTATAGAGGTGATAATGGTTGTTATAGTGGTGATAATTGTTGTTATAGTGGTGATAATGGTTATTATTGTGGTGATAATTGTTGTTATAGTGATGATAATGGTTGTTATAGTGGTGATAATGGTTGTTATAGTGGTGATAATGGTTGTTATACTGGGGACAATGGTTATTATAGTGGTGATAATGGTTGTTATGGTGGTGATAATGTTTCTTATAGCAGTGATAATGGTTGTTATAGTGGTCATAATGGTCCTTGTAGTGGTGATAATGGTCGTTATAGTGGTGATAATGGTCCTTGTAGTGGTGATAATGGTTTTTATTGTTGTGATGATGGTTGTTGTAGTGGTGATAATGGTTATTATTGTGATGATAACGGTTGTTATAGTGTCGATAATGGTCACTATAGTGCGGATAATGGTGGGTATGGTGGTGATAATGGTTGTTATGGTGGTGATAATGGTTGTTACAGTGGTGATAATGGTTGTTATAGAGGTGATAATGGTTGTTGTAGTGGTGATAATGGTTGTTATAGTGGTGGTAATGGTTGTTATAGTGGTGATAATTGTCCTTATAGAGGTGATAATGGTTGTTATAGTGGTGATAATGGTTGTTATAGTGGGGACAATGGTTGCTATAGTGGTGGTAATGGCTGTTATAGTGGTGATAATGGTTGTTATAGTGGTGGTAATGGTTGTTATAGTGGTGATAATGGTTGTTATAGTGCTGATAATGGTTGTTATAGTGGTGATAATGGTTGTTATAGTGGTGATAATGGTCCTTATGATGGTGATAGTGGTTGCTATAGTGGTGATAATGGCTATTATAGTGGTGGTAATGTTTCTTATAATGGTGATAATGGTTGTTCTAGTCGTGATAATGGTCGTTATAGTGGTGATAATGGTTGTTATAGTGGTGATAATGGTTGTTATAGTGGGGATAATGGTTGTTATAGTGGTGATAATGGTTGTTATAGTGGTGGTAATGGTCCTTATAGAGGTGATAATGGTTGTTATAGTGGTGATAATTGTTGTTATAGTGGTGATAATGGTTATTATTGTGGTGATAATTGTTGTTATAGTGATGATAATGGTTGTTATAGTGGTGATAATGGTTGTTATAGTGGGGATAATGGTGGTTATGGTGGTGATAATAGTTATTATAGTTGTCTTAATGGTCCTTGTAGTGGTGATAATGGTCGTTATAGTGGTGATAATGGTCCTTGTAGTGGTGATAATGGTTTTTATTGTGGTGATGATGGTTGTCGTAGTGGTGATAATGGTCCTTATAGTGGTGATAATGGTTGTTATAGTGGTGATAATGGTTGTTATACTGGGGACAATGGTTATTATAGTGGTGATAATGGTTGTTATGGTGGTGATAATGTTTCTTATAGCAGTGATAATGGTTGTTATAGTGGTCATAATGGTCCTTGTAGTGGTGATAATGGTCGTTATAGTGGTGATAATGGTCCTTGTAGTGGTGATAATGGTTTTTATTGTTGTGATGATGGTTGTTGTAGTGGTGATAATGGTTATTATTGTGATGATAACGGTTGTTATAGTGTCGATAATGGTCACTATAGTGCGGATAATGGTGGGTATGGTGGTGATAATGGTTGTTATGGTGGTGATAATGGTTGTTACAGTGGTGATAATGGTTATTATAGAGGTGATAATGGTTGTTGTAGTGGTGATAATGGTTGTTATAGTGGTGGTAATGGTTGTTATAGTGGTGATAATTGTCCTTATAGAGGTGATAATGGTTGTTATAGTGGTGATAATGGTTGTTATAGTGGGGACAATGGTTGCTATAGTGGTGGTAATGGCTGTTATAGTGGTGATAATGGTTGTTATAGTGGTGGTAATGGTTGTTATAGTGGTGATAATGGTGGTTATAGTGCTGATAATGGTTGTTATAGTGGCGATAATGTTTTTTATAGTGGGGATAATGGTTGTTATAGTGGTGATAATGGTTGTTATAGTGGTGATAATTGTCCTTATAGAGGTGATAATGGTGTTATAGTGGTGATAATGGTTGTTATAGTGGTGGTAATGGTCCTTATAGAGGTGATAATGGTTGTTGTAGTGGTGATAATGGTTGTTATAGTGGCGATAATGTTTGTTATAGTGAGGATAATGGTTGTTAGAGTAGTGATAATGGCTGTTATAGTGGTGATAATTGTTGTTATAGTGGTGATAATGGTCGTTATGGTGGTGGTAATCGTAGTGGTGATAATGGTCCTTATAGTGGTGATAATGGTTGTTATAGTGGGGACAATGGTTGTTATAGTGGCGATAGTGGTTGTTATGGTGGCGATAGTGGTTGATATGGTGATGATAATGGTTTTTATTGTGGTGATGATGGTTGTTGTAGTGGTGATAATGGTTATTATTGTGGTGATAGCGGCTGTTATAGTGTTGATAATGGTCACTATAGTGCGGATAATGGTGGGTATGGTGGTGATAATGGTTGATATGGTGGTGATAATGGTTGTTACAGTGGTGATAATGGTTGTTATAGAGGTGATAATGGTTGTTGTAGTGGTGATAATGGTTGTTATAGTGGTGGTAGTGGTTGTTATAGTGGTGACAATAGTTGTTATAGTGGTGATAATGGTTGTTATAGTGGGGACAATGGTTGCTATAGTGGTGATAATGGTTGTTATAGTGGCGATAGTGGTTGTTAGAGTGGTGATAATGGCTCTTATAGTGGTGATAATGGTTGTTATAGTGGTGATAATGGTCGTTATAGTGGTGGTAATCGTCGTTATATTGGTGATAATGGTTGTTATTGTGGTGATAATGGTTGTTATAGTGGTGATAATGGTCCTTATAATGGTGATAATGGTTGTTATAGTGGTGATAGTGGTTGTTATAGTGAGGACAATGGTTGTTATAGTGGTGATAATGGTTGTTATAGTGGCGATAATGTTTTTTATAGTGGGGATAATGGTTGTTATAGTGGTGATAATGGTTGTTATAGTGGGGACAATGGTTGTTATAGTGGTGATAATGGTTGTTATTGTGGCGATAATGTTTCTTATAGTGGGGATAATGGTTGTTATAGTGGTGATAATGGTCCTTATGATGGTGATAGTGGTTGCTATAGTGGTGATAATGGCTATTATAGTGGTGGTAATGTTTCTTATAATGGTGATAATGGTTGTTCTAGTCGTGATAATGGTCGTTATAGTGGTGATAATGGTTGTTATAGTGGTGATAATGGTCCTTATGATGGTGATAACGGTTGCTATAGTAGTGATAATGGCTATTATAGTGGTGATAATGTTTCTTATAATGGTGATAATGGTTGTTCTAGTCGTGATAATGGTCGTTATAGTGGTGATAATGGTTGTTATAGTGGTGATAATGGTTGTTATAGTGGGGATAATGGTTGTTATAGTGGTGATAATGGTTGTTATAGTGGTGATAATGGTCCTTATAGAGGTGATAATGGTTGTTATAGTGGTGATAATTGTTGTTATAGTGGTGATAATGGTTATTATTGTGGTGATAATTGTTGTTATAGTGATGATAATGGTTGTTATAGTGGTGATAATGGTTGTTATAGTGGTGATAATGGTTGTTATAGTGGGGATAATGGTGGTTATGGTGGTGATAATAGTTATTATAGTTGTCTTAATGGTCCTTGTAGTGGTGATAATGGTCGTTATAGTGGTGATAATGGTCCTTGTAGTGGTGATAATGGTTTTTATTGTTGTGATGATGGTTGTTGTAGTGGTGATAGTGGTTATTATTGTGATGATAACGGTTGTTATAGTGTCGATAATGGTCACTATAGTGCGGATAATGGTGGGTATGGTGGTGATAATGGTTGTTATGGTGGTGATAATGGTTGTTACAGTGGTGATAATGGTTGTTATAGAGGTGATAATGGTTGTTAGAGTGGTGATAATGTTTTTTATAGTGGGGATAATGGTTGTTATAGTGGTGATAATGGTTGTTATAGTGGTGATAATTGTCCTTATAGAGGTGATAATGGTTGTTATAGTGGTGATAATGGTTGTTATAGTGGGGACAATGGTTGTTATAGTGGCGATAGTGGTTGTTAGAGTAGTGATAATGGTTGTTATAGTGGTGATAATGGTTGTTATAGTGAGGACAATGGTTGTTATAGTGGTGATAATGGTTGTTATAGTGGCGATAATGTTTTTTATAGTGGGGATAATGGTCGTTATAGTGGTGATAATGGCTGTTATAGTGGTGATAATGGTTGTTATAGTGGTGGTAACGGTCGTTATAGTGGTGATAATGGTCCTTGTAGTGGTGATAATGGTTTTTATTGTGGTGATGATGGTTGTTGTAGTGATGATAATGGTTGTTATAGTGGTGATAATGGTTGTTATAGTGGGGACAATGGTTGTTATAGTGGTGATAATGGTTGTTATTGTGGCGATAATGTTTTTTATAGTGGGGATAATGGTTGTTATAGTGGTGATAATGGTCCTTATGATGGTGATAGTGGTTGCTATAGTGGTGATAATGGCTATTATAGTGGTGGTAATGTTTCTTATAATGGTGATAATGGTTGTTCTAGTCGTGATAATGGTCGTTATAGTGGTGATAATGGTTGTTATAGTGGTGATAATGGTTGTTATAGTGAGGACAATGGTTGTTATAGTGGTGATAATGGTTGTTATAGTGGCGATAATGTTTTTTATAGTGGGGATAATGGTTGTTATAGTGGTGATAATGGCTGTTATAGTGGTGTTAATGGTTGTTATAGTGGTGGTAACGGTCGTTATAGTGGTGATAATGGTCCTTGTAGTGGTGATAATGGTTTTTATTGTGGTGATGATGGTTATTGTAGTTATGATAATGGTTGTTATAGTGGTGATAATGGTTGTTATAGTGGGGACAATGGTTGTTATAGTGGTGATAATGGTTGTTATTGTGGCGATAATGTTTTTTATAGTGGGGATAATGGTTGTTATAGTGGTGATAATGGTCCTTATGATGGTGATAGTGGTTGCTATAGTGGTGATAATGGCTATTATAGTGGTGGTAATGTTTCTTATAATGGTGATAATGGTTGTTCTAGTCGTGATAATGGTCGTTATAGTGGTGATAATGGTTGTTATAGTGGTGATAATGGTTGTTATAGTGGGGATAATGGTTGTTATAGTGGTGATAATGGTTGTTATAGTGGTGATAATGGTCCTTATAGAGGTGATAATGGTTGTTATAGTGGTGATAATTGTTGTTATATTGGTGATAATGGTTGTTATTGTGGTGATAATTGTTGTTATAGTGATGATAATGGTTGTTATAGTGGTGATAATGGTTGTTATAGTGGTGATAATGGTTGTTACAGTGGTGATAATGGTTGTTATAGAGGTGATAATGGTTGTTAGAGTGGTGATAATGTTTTTTATAGTGGGGATAATGGTTGTTATACTGGTGATAATGGTTGTTATAGTGGTGATAATTATCCTTATAGAGGTGATAATGGTTGTTATAGTGGGGACAATGGTTGCTATAGTGGTGGTAATGGCTGTTATAGTGGTGATAATGGTTGTTATAGTGGTGGTAATGGTTGTTATAGTGGTGATAATGGTTGTTATAGTGCTGATAATGGTTGTTATAGTGGCGATAATGTTTTTTATAGTGGGGATAATGGTTGTTATAGTGGTGATAATGGTTGTTATAGTGGTGATAATTGTCCTTATAGAGGTGATAATGGTGTTATAGTGGGGATAATGGTTGTTATAGTGGTGATAATGGTTGTTATAGTGGTGATAATTGTCCTTATAGAGGTGATAATGGTTGTTGTAGTGGTGATAATGGTTGTTATAGTGGCGATAATGTTTGTTATAGTGAGGATAATGGTTGTTAGAGTAGTGATAATGGCTGTTATAGTGGTGATAATTGTTGTTATAGTGGTGATAATGGTCGTTATGGTGGTGGTAATCGTAGTGGTGATAATGGTCCTTATAGTGGTGATAATGGTTGTTATAGTGGTGATAATGGTTGTTATAGTGGGGACAATGGTTGTTATAGAGGCGATAGTGGTTGTTATGGTGGCGATAGTGGTTGTTATGGTGGTGATAATGGTTTTTATTGTGGTGATGATGGTTGTTGTAGTGGTGATAATAGTTGTTATAGTGGTGATAATGGTTGTTATAGTGGGGACAATGGTTGCTATAGTGGTGATAATGGTTGTTATAGTGGCGATAGTGGTTGTTAGAGTGGTGATAATGGCTCTTATAGTGGTGATAATGGTTGTTATAGTGGTGATAATGGTCGTTATAGTGGTGGTAATCGTCGTTATATTGGTGATAATGGTTGTTATTGTGGTGATAATGGTTGTTATAGTGGTGATAATGGTCCTTATAATGGTGATAATGGTTGTTATAGTGGTGATAATGGTTGTTATAGTGAGGACAATGGTTGTTATAGTGGTGGTAATGGTTGTTATAGTGGCGATAATGTTTTTTATAGTGGGGATAATGGTTGTTATAGTGGTGATAATGGCTGTTATAGTGGTGATAATGGTTGTTATAGTGGTGGTAACGGTCGTTATAGTGGTGATAATGGTCCTTGTAGTGGTGATAATGGTTTTTATTGTGGTGATGATGGTTGTTGTAGTGATGATAATGGTTGTTATAGTGGTGATAATGGTTGTTATAGTGGGGACAATGGTTGTTATAGTGGTGATAATGGTTGTTATTGTGGCGATAATGTTTTTTATAGTGGGGATAATGGTCCTTATGATGGCGATAGTGGTTGCTATAGTGGTGATAATGGCTATTATAGTGGTGGTAATGTTTCTTATAATGGTGATAATGGTTGTTCTAGTCGTGATAATGGTCGTTATAGTGGTGATTATGGTTGTTATAGTGGTGATAATGGTTGTTATAGTGGTGATAATGGTCCTTATAGAGGTGATAATGGTTGTTATAGTGGTGATAATTGTTGTTATAGTGGTGATAATGGTTGTTATTGTTGTGATAATTGTTGTTATAGTGATGATAATGGTTGTTATAGTGGTGATAATGGCTGTTATAGTGGTGATAATGGTTGTTATAGTGGGGATAATGGTGGTTATGGTGGTGATAATGGTTATTATAGTTGTCTTAATGGTCCTTGTAGTGGTGATAATGGTCGTTATAGTGGTGATAATGGTCCTTGTAGTGGTGATAATGGTTTTTATTGTGGTGATGATGGTTGTCGTAGTGGTGATAAAGGTTGTTATGGTGATGATAATGGTAGTTGTAGTGGTGATAATGGTCATTATAGTGGTGATAATGGTTGTTATAGTGGTGATAATGGTTGCTATAGTGGTGATACTGGTTGCTATAGTGGTGATAGTGGTTGCTATAGTGGTGATACTGGTTGCTATGGTGGTGATAATAGTTGCTATAGTGGTGGTAATGGCTGTTATAGTGGTGATAATGGTTGTTATAGTGGTGATAATGGTTGTTATAGTGGTGATACTGGTTGCTATAGTGGTGATAGTGGTTGCTATAGTGGTGATAATGGCTATTATAGTGGTGATAATTGTTGTTATAGTGTTGATGATGGTTGTTCTAGTCGTGATAATGGTCGTTATAGTGGTGATAACGGTTGTTATAGTCGCGATAATGTTTCTTATAGTGGTGATGATGGTTGTTCTGGTAGTGATAATGGTTGTTATAGTGGTGATAATGGTTTTTATAGTGTTGATAATGGTTGTCATAGTGATGATAATGGTTGTTGTAGTGGTGATGATGGTTGTTATAGTGGTGATAATGTTTGTTATAGTGGGGATAATGGTTGTTAGAGTGGTGATAATGGCAGTTATAGTGGTGATAATTGTTGTTATAGTGGTGATAATGGTCGTTATGGTGGTGGTAATCGTAGTGGTGATAATGGTCCTTATAGTGGTGATAATGGTTGTTATAGTGGTGATAATGGTTGTTATACTGGGGACAATGGTTATTATAGTGGTGATAATGGTTGTTATGGTGGTGATAATGTTTCTTATAGCAGTGATAATGGTTGTTATAGTGGTCATAATGGTCCTTGTAGTGGTGATAATGGTCGTTATAGTGGTGATAATGGTCCTTGTAGTGGTGATAATGGTTTTTATTGTTGTGATGATGGTTGTTGTAGTGGTGATAATGGTTATTATTGTGGTGATAACGGTTGTTATTGTGTCGATAATGGTCACTATATTGCGGATAATGGTGGGTATGGTGGTGATAATGGTTGTTATGGTGGTGATAATGGTTGTTACAGTGGTGATAATGGTTGTTATAGAGGTTATAATGGTTGTTATAGTGGTGATAATGGTTGTTATAGTGGGGACAATGGTTGCTATAGTGGTGGTAATGGCTGTTATAGTGGTGATAATGGTTGTTATAGTGGTGGTAATGGTTGTTATAGTGGTGGTAATGGTTGTTATAGTGCTGATAATGGTTGTTATAGTGGCGATAATGTTTTTTATAGTGGGGATAATGGTTGTTATAGTGGTGATAATGGTTGTTATAGTGGTGATAATTGTCCTTATAGAGGTGATAATGGTGTTATAGTGGTGATAATGGCTGTTATAGTGGTGGTAATGGTCCTTATAGAGGTGATAATGGTGTTATAGTGGTGATAATGGTTGTTATAGTGGTGGTAATGGTTGTTATAGTGGGGATAATGGTTGTTATAGTGGTGATAATGGTTGTTATAGTGGTGATAATGGTTGTTATAGTGGTGGTAATGGTTGTTATAGTGGTGACAATAGTTGTTATAGTGGTGATAATGGTTGTTATAGTGGGGACAATGGTTGCTATAGTGCGGATAATGGTTGTTGTAGTGGTGATAATGGTTGTTATAGTGGCGATAATGTTTGTTATAGTGGGGATAATGGTTGTCAGAGTGGTAATAATGGTTGTTATAGTGGTGATAATTGTTGTTATAGTGGTGATAATGGTCGTTATGGTGGTGGTAATCGTAGTGGTGATAATGGTCCTTATAGTGGTGATAATGGTTGTTATAGTGGTGATAATGGTTGTTATAGTGGTGATAATGGTTGTTATAGTGTGGACAATGGTTGTTATAGTGGCGATAGTGGTTGTTATGGTGGCGATAGTGGTTGTTATGGTGGTGATAGTGGTTTTTATTGTGGTGATGATGGTTGTTGTAGTGGTGATAATGGTTACTATTGTGGTGATAGCGGCTGTTATAGTGTTGATAATGGTCACTATAGTGCGGATAATGGTGGGTATGGTGGTGATAATGGTTGTTATGGTGGTGATAATGGTTGTTACAGTGGTGATAATGGTTGTTATAGAGGTGATAATGGTTGTTGTAGTGGTGATAATGGTTGTTATAGTGGTGGTAATGGTTGTTATAGTGGTGACAATAGTTGTTATAGTGGTGATAATGGTTGTTATAGTGGGGACAATGGTTGCTATAGTGGTGATAATGGTTGTTATAGTGGCGATAGTGGTTGTTAGAGTGGTGATAATGGCTCTCATAGTGGTGATAATGGTTGTTATAGTGGTCATAATGGTCGTTATAGTGGTGGTAATCGTCGTTATATTGGTGATAATGGTTGTTATTGTGGTGATAATGGTTGTTATAGTGGTGATAATGGTCCTTATAATGGTGATAATGGTTGTTATAGTGGTGATAATGGTTGTTATAGTGAGGACAATGGTTGTTATAGTGGTGATAATGGTTGTTATAGTGGCGATAATGTTTTTTATAGTGGGGATAATGGTTGTTATAGTGGTGATAATGGCAGTTATAGTGGTGATAATGGTTGTTATAGTGGTGGTAACGGTCGTTATAGTGGTGATAATGGTCCTTGTAGTGGTGATAATGGTTTTTATTGTGGTGATGATGGTTGTTGTAGTGATGATAATGGTTGTTATAGTGTTGATAATGGTTGTTATAGTGGGGACAATGGTTGTTATAGTGGTGATAATGGTTGTTATTGTGGCGATAATGTTTTTTATAGTGGGGATAATGGTTGTTATAGTGGTGATAATGGTCCTTATGATGGTGATAGTGGTTGCTATAGTGGTGATAATGGCTATTATAGTGGTGGTAATGTTTCTTATAATGGTGATAATGGTTGTTCTAGTCGTGATAATGGTCGTTATAGTGGTGATAATGGTTGTTATAGTGGTGATAATGGTCCTTATGATGGTGATAGTGGTTGCTATAGTGGTGATAATGGCTATTATAGTGGTGGTAATGTTTTTTATTATGGTGATAATGGTTGTTCTAGTCGTGATAATGGTCGTTATAGTGGTGATAATGGTTGTTTTAGTGTTGATAATGGTTGTTATAGTGGGGATAATGGTTGTTATAGTGGTGATAATGGTTGTTATAGTGGTGATAATGGTTGTTATAGTGGTGGTAATGGTTGTTATAGTGGTGACAATAGTTGTTATAGTGGTGATAATGGTTGTTATAGTGGGGACAATGGTTGCTATAGTTGTGATAATGGTTGTTATAGTGGCGATAGTGGTTGTTAGAGTGGTGATAATGGCTCTCATAGTGGTGATAATGGTTGTTATAGTGGTGATAATGGTCGTTATAGTGGTGGTAATCGTCGTTATATTGGTGAAAATGGTTGTTATTGTGGTGATAATGGTTGTTATAGTGGTGATAATGGTCCTTATAATGGTGATAATGGTTGTTATAGTGGTGATAATGGTTGTTATAGTGAGGACAATGGTTGTTATAGTGGTGATAATGGTTGTTATAGTGGCGATAATGTTTTTTATAGTGGGGATAATGGTTGTTATAGTGGTGATAATGGCAGTTATAGTGGTGATAATGGTTGTTATAGTGGTGGTAACGGTCGTTATAGTGGTGATAATGGTCCTTGTAGTGGTGATAATGGTTTTTATTGTGGTGATGATGGTTGTTGTAGTGATGATAATGGTTGTTATAGTGTTGATAATGGTTGTTATAGTGGGGACAATGGTTGTTATAGTTGTGATAATGGTTGTTATTGTGGCGATAATGTTTTTTATAGTGGGGATAATGGTTGTTATAGTGGTGATAATGGTCCTTATGATGGTGATAGTGGTTGCTATAGTGGTGATAATGGCTATTATAGTGGTGGTAATGTTTCTTATAATGGTGATAATGGTTGTTCTAGTCGTGATAATGGTCGTTATAGTGGTGATAATGGTTGTTATAGTGGTGATAATGGTCCTTATGATGGTGATAGTGGTTGCTATAGTGGTGATAATGGCTATTATAGTGGTGGTAATGTTTTTTATAATGGTGATAATGGTTGTTCTAGTCGTGATAATGGTCGTTATAGTGGTGATAATGGTTGTTTTAGTGGTGATAATGGTTGTTATAGTGGGGATAATGGTTGTTATAGTGGTGATAATGGTTGTTATAGTGGTGATAATGGTCCTTATAGAGGTGATAATGGTTGTTATAGTGGTGATAATTGTTGTTATAGTGGTGATAATGGTTGTTATTGTGGTGATAATTGTTGTTATAGTGATGATAATGGTTGTTATAGTGGTGATAATGGTTGCTATAGTGGTGATAATGGTTGTTATAGTGGGGATAATGGTGGTTATGGTGGTGATAATAGTTACTATAGTTGTCTTAATGGTCCTTGTAGTGGTGATAATGGTCGTTATAGTGGTGATAATGGTCCTTGTAGTGGTGATAATGGTTTTTATTGTGGTGATGATGGTTGTCGTAATGGTGATAATGGTCGTTATGGTGGTGGTAATCGTAGTGGTGATAATGGTCCTTATAGTGGTGATAATGGTTGTTATAGTGGTGATAATGGTTGTTATACTGGGGACAATGGTTATTATAGTGGTGATAATGGTTGTTATGGTGGTGATAATGTTTCTTATAGCAGTGATAATGGTTGTTATAGTGGTCATAATGGTCCTTGTAGTGGTGATAATGGTCGTTATAGTGGTGATAATGGTCCTTGTAGTGGTGATAATGGTTTTTATTGTGGTGATGATGGTTGTTGTAGTGGTGATAATGGTTATTATTGTGATGATAACGGTTGTTATAGTGTCGATAATGGTCACTATAGTGCGGATAATGGTGGGTATGGTGGTGATAATGGTTGTTATGGTGGTGATAATGGTTGTTACAGTGGTGATAATGGTTGTTATAGAGGTGATAATGGTTGTTATAGTGGTGATAATGTTTTTTATAGTGGGGATAATGGTTGTTATAGTGGTGATAATGGTTGTTATAGTGGTGATAATTGTCCTTATAGAGGTGATAATGGTTGTTATAGTGGTGATAATGGTTGTTATAGTGGGGACAATGGTTGCTATAGTGGTGGTAATGGCTGTTATAGTGGTGATAATGGTTGTTATAGTGGTGATAATGGTTGTCATAGTGGCGATAATGTTTTTTATAGTGGGGATAATGGTTGTTATAGTGGTGATAATGGTTGTTATAGTGGTGATAATGGTCCTTATAGAGGTGATAATGGTGTTATAGTGTTGATAATGGTTGTTATGGTGGTGATAATGGTTGTTACAGTGGTGATAATGGTTGTTATAGAGGTGATAATGGTTGTTGTAGTGGTGATAATGGTTGTTATAGTGGTGGTAATGGTTGTTATAGTGGTGACAATAGTTGTTATAGTGGTGATAATGGTTGTTATAGTGGGGACAATGGTTGCTATAGTGGTGATAATGGTTGTTATAGGGGCGATAGTGGTTGTTAGAGTGGTGATAATGGCTCTTATAGTGGTGATAATGGTTGTTATAGTGGCGATAATTTTTTTTATAGTGGGGATAATGGTTGTTATAGTGGTGATAATGGCTGTTATAGTGGTGATAACGGTTGTTATAGTGGTGGTAACGGTCGTTATAGTGGTGATAATGGTCCTTGTAGTGGTGATAATGGTTTTTATTGTGGTGATAATGGTTGTTGTAGTGATGATAATGGTTGTTATAGTGGTGATAATGGTTGTTATAGTGGGGACAATGGTTGTTATAGTGGTGATAATGGTTGTTATTGTGGCGATAATGTTTTTTATAGTGGGGATAATGGTTGTTATAGTGGTGATAATGGTCCTTATGATGGTGATAGTGGTTGCTATAGTGGTGATAATGGCTATTATAGTGGTGATAATTGTTGTTATAGTGTTGATGATGGTTGTTCTAGTCGTGATAATGGTCGTTATAGTGGTGATAACGGTTGTTATAGTCGCGATAATGTTTCTTATAGTGGTGATGATGGTTGTTCTGGTAGTGATAATGGTTGTTATAGTGGTGATAATGGTTTTTATAGTGTTGATAATGGTTGTTATAGTGATGATAATGGTTGTTGTAGTGGTGATAATGGTTGTTATAGTGGTGATAATGTTTGTTATAGTGGGGATAATGGTTGTTAGAGTGGTGATAATGGCAGTTATAGTGGTGATAATTGTTGTTATAGTGGTGATAATGGTCGTTATGGTGGTGGTAATCGTAGTGGTGATAATGGTCCTTATAGTGGTGATAATGGTTGTTATAGTGGTGATAATGGTTGTTATAGTGGTGATAATGGTTGTTATACTGGGGACAATGGTTATTATAGTGGTGATAATGGTTGTTATGGTGGTGATAATGTTTCTTATAGCAGTGATAATGGTTGTTATAGTGGTCATAATGGTCCTTGTAGTGGTGATAATGGTCGTTATAGTGGTGATAATGGTCCTTGTAGTGGTGATAATGGTTTTTATTGTGGTGATGATGGTTGTTGTAGTGGTGATAATGGTTATTATTGTGGTGATAACGGTTGTTATAGTGTCGATAATGGTCACTATAGTGCGGATAATGGTGGGTATGGTGGTGATAATGGTTGTTATGGTGGTGATAATGGTTGTTACAGTGGTGATAATGGTTGTTACAGAGGTGATAATGGTTGTTATAGTGGTGGTAATGGTTGTTATAGTGGTGACAATAGTTGTTATAGTGGGGACAATGGTTGCTATAGTGCGGATAATGGTTGTTGTAGTGGTGATAATGGTTGTTATAGTGGCGATAATGTTTGTTATAGTGGGGATAATCGTTGTTAGAGTGGTGATAATGGCTGTTATAGTGGTGATAATTGTTGTTATAGTGGTGATAATGGTCGTTATGGTGGTGGTAATCGTAGTGGTGATAATGGTCCTGATAGTGGTGATAATGGTTGTTATAGTGGTGATAATGGTTGTTATAGTTTGGACAATGGTTGTTATAGTGGCGATAGTGGTTGTTATGGTGGCGATAGTGGTTGTTATGGTGGTGATAATGGTTTTTATTGTGGTGATGATGGTTGTTGTAGTGATGATAATGGTTATTATTGTGGTGATAACGGCTGTTATAGTGTTGATAATGGTCACTATAGTGCGGATAATGGTGGGTATGGTGGTGATAATGGTTGTTATGGTGGTGATAATGGTTGTTACAGTGGTGATAATGGTTGTTATAGAGGTGATAATGGTTGTTATAGTGGTGATAATGGTTATTATAGTGGTGGTAATGGTTGTTATAGTGGTGACAATAGTTGTTATAGTGGTGATAATGGTTGTTATAGTGGGGACAATGGTTGCTGTAGTGGTGATAATGGTTGTCATAGTGGCGATAGTGGTTGTTAGAGTGGTGATAATGGCTCTTATAGTGGTGATAATGGTTGTTATAGTGGTGATAATGGTCGTTATAGTGGTGGTAATCGTCGTTATATTGGTGATAATGGTTGTTATTGTGGTGATAATGGTTGTTCTAGTCGTGATAATGGTCGTTATAGTGGTGATAATGGTTGTTATAGTGGTGATAATGGTTGTTATAGTGGGGATAATGGTTGTTATAGTGGTGATAATGGTTGTTATAGTGGTGATAATGGCCCTTATAGAGGTGATAATGGTTGTTATAGTGGTGATAATGGTTGTCATAGTGGCGATAATGTTTTTTATAGTGGGGATAATGGTTGTTATAGTGGTGATAATGGTTGTTATAGTGGTGATAATGGTCCTTATAGAGGTGATAATGGTTTTATAGTGTTGATAATGGTTGTTATAGTGGTGGTAATGGTTGTTATAGTGGTGATAATGGTTGTTATAGTGGGGATAATGGTTGTTATAGTGGTGATAATGGTTGTTATAGTGGTGGTAATGGTTGTTATAGTGGTGATAATGGTTGTTATAGTGGTGATAATGGTCCTTATAGAGGTGATAATGGTTTTATAGTGTTGATAATGGTTGTTATAGTGGTGATAATGGTTGTTATAGTGGTGGTAATGGTTGTTATAGTGGTGACAATATTTGTTATAGTGGTGATAATGGTTGTTATTGTATTGATAATTGTTGCTATAGTGGTGACAATGGTTACTATAGTGGTAATACTGGTTGCTATAGTGGTGATAGTGGTTGCTATAGTGGTGATGCTGGTTGCTATAGTGGTGATAATGGTTGCTATAGTGATGATAATGGCTATGATAGTGGGGATAATGGTTGTTATAGTGGTGATAATGGTTGTTATAGTGGCGATAATGCTTGTTATAGTGGGGATAATGGTTGTTAGAGTGGTGATAATGGCTGTTATAGTGGTGATAATTGTTGTTATAGTGATGATAATGGTTGTTATAGTGGTGATAATGGCTGTTATAGTGGTGATAATGGTTGTTATAGTGGAGATAATGGTGGTTATGGTGGTGATAATGGTTATTATAGTTGTCTTAATGGTCCTTGTAGTGGTGATAATGGTCCTTATAGTGGTGATAATGGTTGTTATAGTGGTGATAATGGTTGTTATAGTGGGGACAATGGTTGTTATAGTGGCGATAGTGGTTGTTATGGTGGCGATAGTGGTTGTTATGGTGGTGATAATGGTTTTTATTGTGGTGATGATGGTTGTTGTAGTGGTGATAATGGTTATTATTGTGGTGATAGCGGCTGTTATAGTGTTGATAATGGTCACTATAGTGCGGATACTGGTGGGTATGGTGGTGATAATGGTTGTTATGGTGGTGATAATGGTTGTTACAGTGGTGATAATGGTTGTTATAGAGGTGATAATGTTTGTTGTAGTGGTGATAATGGTTGTTATAGTGGTGGTAATGGTTGTTATAGTGGTGACAATAGTTGTTATAGTGGTGATAATGGTTGTTATAGTGGGGACAATGGTTGCTATAGTGGTGATAATGGTTGTTATAGTGGCGATAGTGGTTGTTAGAGTGGTGATAATGGCTCTTATAGTGGTGATAATGGTTGTTATAGTGGTGATAATGGTCGTTATAGTGGTGGTAATCGTCGTTATATTGGTGATAATGGTTGTTATTGTGGTGATAATGGTTGTTATAGTGGTGATAATGGTCCTTATAATGGTGATAATGGTTGTTATAGTGGTGATAATGGTTGTTATAGTGAGGACAATGGTTGTTATAGTGGTGATAATGGTTGTTATAGTGGCGATAATGTTTTTTATAGTGGGGATAATGGTTGTTATAGTGGTGATAATGGTCCTTATGATGGTGATAGTGGTTGCTATAGTGGTGATAATGGCTATTATAGTGGTGGTAATGTTTCTTATAATGGTGATAATGGTTGTTCTAGTCGTGATAATGGTCGTTATAGTGGTGATAATGGTTGTTATAGTGGTGATAATGGTCCATATGATGGTGATAGTGGTTGCTATAGTGGTGATAATGGCTATTATAGTGGTGGTAATGTTTCTTATAATGGTGATAATGGTTGTTCTAGTCGTGATAATGGTCGTTATAGTGGTGATAATGGTTGTTATAGTGGTGATAATGGTTGTTATAGTGGGCATAATGGTGGTTATGGTGGTGATAATAGTTATTATAGTTGTCTTAATGGTCCTTGTAGTGGTGATAATGGTCGTTATAGTGGTGATAATGGTCCTTGTAGTGGTGATAATGGTTTTTATTGTGGTGATGATGGTTGTCGTAGTGGTGATAATGGTCGTTATGGTGGTGGTAATCGTAGTGGTGATAATGGTCCTTATAGTGGTGATAATGGTTGTTATAGTGGTGATAATGGTTGTTATACTGGGGACAATGGTTATTATAGTGGTGATAATGGTTGTTATGGTGGTGATAATGTTTCTTATAGCAGTGATAATGGTTGTTATAGTGGTCATAATGGTCCTTGTAGTGGTGATAATGGTCGTTATAGTGGTGATAATGGTCCTTGTAGTGGTGATAATGGTTTTTATTGTGGTGATGATGGTTGTTGTAGTGGTGATAATGGTTATTATTGTGATGATAACGGTTGTTATAGTGTCGATAATGGTCACTATAGTGCGGATAATGGTGGGTATGATGGTGATAATGGTTGTTATGGTGGTGATAATGGTTGTTACAGTGGTGATAATGGTTGTTATAGAGGTGATAATGGTTGTTATAGTGGTGATAATGTTTTTTATAGTGGTGATAATGGTTGTTATAGTGGTGATAATGGTTGTTATAGTGGTGATAATTGTCCTTATAGAGGTGATAATGGTTGTTATAGTGGTGATAATGGTTGTTATAGTGGGGACAATGGTTGCTATAGTGGTGGTAATGGCTGTTATAGTGGTGATAATGGTTGTTATAGTGGTGGTAATGGTTGTTATAGTGGTGACAATAGTTGTTATAGTGGTGATAATGGTTGTTATAGTGGGGACAATGGTTGCTATAGTGGTGATAATGGTTGTTATAGTGGCGATAGTGGTTGTTAGAGTGGTGATAATGGCTCTTATAGTGGTGATAATGGTTGTTATAGTGGTGACAATGGTCGTTATAGTGGTGGTAATCGTCGTTATATTGGTGATAATGGTTGTTATTGTGGTGATAATGGTTGTTATAGTGGTGATAATGGTCCTTATAGTGGTGATAATGGTTGTTATAGTGGTGATAATGGTTGTTATACTGGGGACAATGGTTATTATAGTGGTGATAATGGTTGTTATGGTGGTGATAATGTTTCTTATAGCAGTGATAATGGTTGTTATAGTGGTCATAATGGTCCTTGTAGTGGTGATAATGGTCGTTATAGTGGTGATAATGGTCCTTGTAGTGGTGATAATGGTTTTTATTGTGGTGATGATGGTTGTTGTAGTGGTGATAATGGTTATTATTGTGATGATAACGGTTGTTATAGTGTCGATAATGGTCACTATAGTGCGGATAATGGTGGGTATGGTGGTGATAATGGTTGTTATGGTGGTGATAATGGTTGTTACAGTGGTGATAATGGTTGTTATAGAGGTGATAATGGTTGTTATAGTGGTGATAATGTTTTTTATAGTGGGGATAATGGTTGTTATAGTGGTGATAATGGTTGTTATAGTGGTGATAATTGTCCTTATAGAGGTGATAATGGTTGTTATAGTGGTGATAATGGTTGTTATAGTGGGGACAATGGTTGCTATAGTGGTGGTAATGGCTGTTATAGTGGTGATAATGGTTGTTATAGTGGTGATAATGGTTGTCATAGTGGCGATAATGTTTTTTATAGTGGGGATAATGGTTGTTATAGTGGTGATAATGGTTGTTATAGTGGTGATAATGGTCCTTATAGAGGTGATAATGGTGTTATAGTGTTGATAATGGTTGTTATGGTGGTGATAATGGTTGTTACAGTGGTGATAATGGTTGTTATAGAGGTGATAATGGTTGTTGTAGTGGTGATAATGGTTGTTATAGTGGTGGTAATGGTTGTTATAGTGGTGACAATAGTTGTTATAGTGGTGATAATGGTTGTTATAGTGGGGACAATGGTTGCTATAGTGGTGATAATGGTTGTTATAGGGGCGATAGTGGTTGTTAGAGTGGTGATAATGGCTCTTATAGTGGTGATAATGGTTGTTATAGTGGTGATAATGGTCGTTATAGTGGTGGTAATCGTCGCTATATTGGTGATAATGGTTGTTATTGTGGTGATAATGGTTGTTATAGTGGTGATGATGGTCCTTATAATGGTGATAATGGTTGTTATAGTGGTGATAATGGTTGTTATAGTGAGGACAATGGTTGTTATAGTGGTGATAATGGTTGTTATAGTGGCGATAATTTTTTTTATAGTGGGGATAATGGTTGTTATAGTGGTGATAATGGCTGTTATAGTGGTGATAACGGTTGTTATAGTGGTGGTAACGGTCGTTATAGTGGTGATAATGGTCCTTGTAGTGGTGATAATGGTTTTTATTGTGGTGATAATGGTTGTTGTAGTGATGATAATGGTTGTTATAGTGGTGATAATGGTTGTTATAGTGGGGACAATGGTTGTTATAGTGGTGATAATGGTTGTTATTGTGGCGATAATGTTTTTTATAGTGGGGATAATGGTTGTTATAGTGGTGATAATGGTCCTTATGATGGTGATAGTGGCTGCTATAGTGGTGATAATGGCTATTATAGTGGTGATAATTGTTGTTATAGTGTTGATGATGGTTGTTCTAGTCGTGATAATGGTCGTTATAGTGGTGATAACGGTTGTTATAGTCGCGATAATGTTTCTTATAGTGGTGATGATGGTTGTTCTGGTAGTGATAATGGTTGTTATAGTGGTGATAGTGGTTTTTATAGTGTTGATAATGGTTGTTATAGTGATGATAATGGTTGTTGTAGTGGTGATAATGGTTGTTATAGTGGTGATAATGTTTGTTATAGTGGGGATAATGGTTAGAGTGGTGACAATGGCAGTTATAGTGGTGATAATTGTTGTTATAGTGGTGATAATGGTCGTTATGGTGGTGGTAATCGTAGTGGTGATAATGGTCCTTATAGTGGTGATAATGGTTGTTATAGTGGTGATAATGGTTGTTATAGTGGTGATAATGGTTGTTATACTGGGGACAATGGTTATTATAGTGGTGATAATGGTTGTTATGGTGGTGATAATGTTTCTTATAGCAGTGATAATGGTTGTTATAGTGGTCATAATGGTCCTTGTAGTGGTGATAATGGTCGTTATAGTGGTGATAATGGTCCTTGTAGTGGTGATAATGGTTTTTATTGTGGTGATGATGGTTGTTGTAGTGGTGATAATGGTTATTATTGTGGTGATAACGGTTGTTATAGTGTCGATAATGGTCACTATAGTGCGGATAATGGTGGGTATGGTCGTGATAATGGTTGTTATGGTGGTGATAATGGTTGTTACAGTGGTGATAATGGTTGTTACAGAGGTGATAATGGTTGTTATAGTGGTGGTAATGGTTGTTATAGTGGTGACAATAGTTGTTATAGTGGGGACAATGGTTGCTATAGTGCGGATAATGGTTGTTGTAGTGGTGATAATGGTTGTTATAGTGGCGATAATGTTTGTTATAGTGGGGATAATCGTTGTTAGAGTGGTGATAATGGCTGTTATAGTGGTGATAATTGTTGTTATAGTGGTGATAATGGTCGTTATGGTGGTGGTAATCGTAGTGGTGATAATGGTCCTGATAGTGGTGATAATGGTTGTTATAGTGGTGATAATGGTTGTTATAGTTTGGACAATGGTTGTTATAGTGGCGATAGTGGTTGTTATGGTGGCGATAGTGGTTGTTATGGTGGTGATAATGGTTTTTATTGTGGTGATGATGGTTGTTGTAGTGGTGATAATGGTTATTATTGTGGTGATAACGGCTGTTATAGTGTTGATAATGGTCACTATAGTGCGGATAATGGTGGGTATGGTGGTGATAATGGTTGTTATGGTGGTGATAATGGTTGTTACAGTGGTGATAATGGTTGTTATAGAGGTGATAATGGTTGTTATAGTGGTGATAATGGTTATTATAGTGGTGGTAATGGTTGTTATAGTGGTGACAATAGTTGTTATAGTGGTGATAATGGTTGTTATAGTGGGGACAATGGTTGCTGTAGTGGTGATAATGGTTGTCATAGTGGCGATAGTGGTTGTTAGAGTGGTGATAATGGCTCTTATAGTGGTGATAATGGTTGTTATAGTGGTGATAATGGTCGTTATAGTGGTGGTAATCGTCGTTATATTGGTGATAATGGTTGTTATTGTGGTGATAATGGTTGTTCTAGTCGTGATAATGGTCGTTATAGTGGTGATAATGGTTGTTATAGTGGTGATAATGGTTGTTATAGTGGGGATAATGGTTGTTATAGTGGTGATAATGGTTGTTATAGTGGTGATAATGGCCCTTATAGAGGTGATAATGGTTGTTATAGTGGTGATAATGGTTGTCATAGTGGCGATAATGTTTTTTATAGTGGGGATAATGGTTGTTATAGTGGTGATAATGGTTGTTATAGTGGTGATAATGGTCCTTATAGAGGTGATAATGGTTTTATAGTGTTGATAATGGTTGTTATAGTGGTGGTAATGGTTGTTATAGTGGTGATAATGGTTGTTATAGTGGGGATAATGGTTGTTATAGTGGTGATAATGGTTGTTATAGTGGTGGTAATGGTTGTTATAGTGGTGATAATGGTTGTTATAGTGGTGATAATGGTTGTTATAGTGGTGGTAATGGTTGTTATAGTGGTGACAATAGTTGTTATAGTGGTGATAATGGTTGTTATTGTATTGATAATTGTTGCTATAGTGGTGACAATGGTTACTATAGTGGTAATACTGGTTGCTATAGTGGTGATAGTGGTTGCTATAGTGGTGATGCTGGTTGCTATAGTGGTGATAATGGTTGCTATAGTGATGATAATGGCTATGATAGTGGGGATAATGGTTGTTATAGTGGTGATAGTGGTTGTTATAGTGGCGATAATGCTTGTTATAGTGGGGATAATGGTTGTTAGAGTGGTGATAATGGCTGTTATAGTGGTGATAATTGTTGTTATAGTGATGATAATGGTTGTTATAGTGGTGATAATGGCTGTTATAGTGGTGATAATGGTTGTTATAGTGGAGATAATGGTGGTTATGGTGGTGATAATGGTTATTATAGTTGTCTTAATGGTCCTTGTAGTGGTGATAATGGTCCTTATAGTGGTGATAATGGTTGTTATAGTGGTGATAATGGTTGTTATAGTGGGGACAATGGTTGTTATAGTGGCGATAGTGGTTGTTATGGTGGCGATAGTGGTTGTTATGGTGGTGATAATGGTTTTTATTGTGGTGATGATGGTTGTTGTAGTGGTGATAATGGTTATTATTGTGGTGATAGCGGCTGTTATAGTGTTGATAATGGTCACTATAGTGCGGATACTGGTGGGTATGGTGGTGATAATGGTTGTTATGGTGGTGATAATGGTTGTTACAGTGGTGATAATGGTTGTTATAGAGGTGATAATGGTTGTTGTAGTGGTGATAATGGTTGTTATAGTGGTGGTAATGGTTGTTATAGTGGTGACAATAGTTGTTATAGTGGTGATAATGGTTGTTATAGTGGGGACAATGGTTGCTATAGTGGTGATAATGGTTGTTATAGTGGCGATAGTGGTTGTTAGAGTGGTGATAATGGCTCTTATAGTGGTGATAATGGTTGTTATAGTGGTGATAATGGTCGTTATAGTGGTGGTAATCGTCGTTATATTGGTGATAATGGTTGTTATTGTGGTGATAATGGTTGTTATAGTGGTGATAATGGTCCTTATAATGGTGATAATGGTTGTTATAGTGGTGATAATGGTTGTTATAGTGAGGACAATGGTTGTTATAGTGGTGATAATGGTTGTTATAGTGGCGATAATGTTTTTTATAGTGGGGATAATGGTTGTTATAGTGGTGATAATGGTCCTTATGATGGTGATAGTGGTTGCTATAGTGGTGATAATGGCTATTATAGTGGTGGTAATGTTTCTTATAATGGTGATAATGGTTGTTCTAGTCGTGATAATGGTCGTTATAGTGGTGATAATGGTTGTTATAGTGGTGATAATGGTCCATATGATGGTGATAGTGGTTGCTATAGTGGTGATAATGGCTATTATAGTGGTGGTAATGTTTCTTATAATGGTGATAATGGTTGTTCTAGTCGTGATAATGGTCGTTATAGTGGTGATAATGGTTGTTATAGTGGTGATAATGGTTGTTATAGTGGGCATAATGGTGGTTATGGTGGTGATAATAGTTATTATAGTTGTCTTAATGGTCCTTGTAGTGGTGATAATGGTCGTTATAGTGGTGATAATGGTCCTTGTAGTGGTGATAATGGTTTTTATTGTGGTGATGATGGTTGTCGTAGTGGTGATAATGGTCGTTATGGTGGTGGTAATCGTAGTGGTGATAATGGTCCTTATAGTGGTGATAATGGTTGTTATAGTGGTGATAATGGTTGTTATACTGGGGACAATGGTTATTATAGTGGTGATAATGGTTGTTATGGTGGTGATAATGTTTCTTATAGCAGTGATAATGGTTGTTATAGTGGTCATAATGGTCCTTGTAGTGGTGATAATGGTCGTTATAGTGGTGATAATGGTCCTTGTAGTGGTGATAATGGTTTTTATTGTGGTGATGATGGTTGTTGTAGTGGTGATAATGGTTATTATTGTGGTGATAACGGTTGTTATAGTGTCGATAATGGTCACTATAGTGCGGATAATGGTGGGTATGATGGTGATAATGGTTGTTATGGTGGTGATAATGGTTGTTACAGTGGTGATAATGGTTGTTATAGAGGTGATAATGGTTGTTATAGTGGTGATAATGTTTTTTATAGTGGTGATAATGGTTGTTATAGTGGTGATAATGGTTGTTATAGTGGTGATAATTGTCCTTATAGAGGTGATAATGGTTGTTATAGTGGTGATAATGGTTGTTATAGTGGGGACAATGGTTGCTATAGTGGTGGTAATGGCTGTTATAGTGGTGATAATGGTTGTTATAGTGGTGGTAATGGTTGTTGTAGTGGTGACAATAGTTGTTATAGTGGTGATAATGGTTGTTATAGTGGGGACAATGGTTGCTATAGTGGTGATAATGGTTGTTATAGTGGCGATAGTGGTTGTTAGAGTGGTGATAATGGCTCTTATAGTGGTGATAATGGTTGTTATAGTGGTGATAATGGTCGTTATAGTGGTGGTAATCGTCGTTATATTGGTGATAATGGTTGTTATTGTGGTGATAATGGTTGTTATAGTGGTGATAATGGTCCTTATAATGGTGATAATGGTTGTTATAGTGGTGATAATGGTTGTTATAGTGAGGACAATGGTTGTTATAGTGGTGATAATGGTTGTTATAGTGGCGATAATGTTTTTTATAGTGGGGATAATGGTTGTTATAGTGGTGATAATGGTCCTTATGATGGTGATAGTGGTTGCTATAGTGGTGATAATGGCTATTATAGTGGTGGTAATGTTTCTTATAATGGTGATAATGGTTGTTCTAGTCGTGATAATGGTCGTTATAGTGGTGATAATGGTTGTTATAGTGGTGATAATGGTCCATATGATGGTGATAGTGGTTGCTATAGTGGTGATAATGGCTATTATAGTGGTGGTAATGTTTCTTATAATGGTGATAATGGTTGTTCTAGTCGTGATAATGGTCGTTATAGTGGTGATAATGGTTGTTATAGTGGTGATAATGGTTGTTATAGTGGGCATAATGGTGGTTATGGTGGTGATAATAGTTATTATAGTTGTCTTAATGGTCCTTGTAGTGGTGATAATGGTCGTTATAGTGGTGATAATGGTCCTTGTAGTGGTGATAATGGTTTTTATTGTGGTGATGATGGTTGTCGTAGTGGTGATAATGGTCGTTATGGTGGTGGTAATCGTAGTGGTGATAATGGTCCTTATAGTGGTGATAATGGTTGTTATAGTGGTGATAATGGTTGTTATACTGGGGACAATGGTTATTATAGTGGTGATAATGGTTGTTATGGTGGTGATAATGTTTCTTATAGCAGTGATAATGGTTGTTATAGTGGTCATAATGGTCCTTGTAGTGGTGATAATGGTCGTTATAGTGGTGATAATGGTCCTTGTAGTGGTGATAATGGTTTTTATTGTGGTGATGATGGTTGTTGTAGTGGTGATAATGGTTATTATTGTGATGATAACGGTTGTTATAGTGTCGATAATGGTCACTATAGTGCGGATAATTGTGGGTATGATGGTGATAATGGTTGTTATGGTGGTGATAATGGTTGTTACAGTGGTGATAATGGTTGTTATAGAGGTGATAATGGTTGTTATAGTGGTGATAATGTTTTTTATAGTGGTGATAATGGTTGTTATAGTGGTGATAATGGTTGTTATAGTGGTGATAATTGTCCTTATAGAGGTGATAATGGTTGTTATAGTGGTGATAATGGTTGTTATAGTGGGGACAATGGTTGCTATAGTGGTGGTAATGGCTGTTATAGTGGTGATAATGGTTGTTATAGTGGTGGTAATGGTTGTTATAGTGGTGATAATGGTTGTTATAGTGCTGATAATGGTTGTTATAGTGGCGATAATGTTTTTTATAGTGGGGATAATGGTTGTTATAGTGGTGATAATGGTTGTTATAGTGGTGATAATTGTTGTTATAGTGGTGATAATGGTCGTTATGGTGGTGGTAATCGTAGTGGTGATAATGGTCCTTATAGTGGTGATAATGGTTGTTATAGTGGTGATAATGGTTGTTATAGTGAGGACAATGGTTGTTATAGTGGCGATAGTGGTTGTTATGGTGGCGATAGTGGTTGTTATGGTGGTGATAATGGTTTTTATTGTGGTGATGATGGTTGTTGTAGTGGTGATAATGGTTATTATTGTGGTGATAGCGGCTCTTATAGTGTTGATAATGGTCACTATAGTGCGGATAATGGTGGGTATGGTGGTGATAATGGTTGTTATGGTGGTGATAATGGTTGTTACAGTGGTGATAATGGTTGTTATAGAGGTGATAATGGTTGTTGTAGTGGTGATAATGGTTGTTATAGTGGTGGTAATGGTTGTTATAGTGGTGACAATGGTTGTTATTGTGGTGATAATTGTTGTTATAGTGATGATAATGGTTGTTATAGTGGTGATAATGGTTGCTATAGTGGTGATAATGGTTGTTATAGTCTGGATAATGGTGGTTATGGTGGTGATAATAGTTATTATAGTTGTCTTAATGGTCCTTGTAGTGGTGATAATGGTCGTTATAGTGGTGATAATGGTCCTTGTAGTGGTGATAATGGTTTTTATTGTGGTGATGATGGTTGTCGTAGTGGTGATAATGGTCGTTATGGTGGTGGTAATCGTAGTGGTGATAATGGTCCTTATAGTGGTGATAATGGTTGTTATAGTGGTGATAATGGTTGTTATACTGGGGACAATGGTTATTTTAGTGGTGATAATGGTTGTTATGGTGGTGATAATGTTTCTTATAGCAGTGATAATGGTTGTTATAGTGGTCAGAATGGTCCTTGTAGTGGTGATAATGGTCGTTATAGTGGTGATAATGGTCCTTGTAGTGGTGATAATGGTTTTTATTGTGGTGATGATGGTTGTTGTAGTGGTGATAATGGTTATTATTGTGATGATAACGGTTGTTATAGTGTCGATAATGGTCACTATAGTGCGGATAATGGTGGGTATGATGGTGATAATGGTTGTTATGGTGGTGATAATGGTTGTTACAGTGGTGATAATGGTTGTTATAGAGGTGATAATGGTTGTTATAGTGGTGATAATGTTTTTTATAGTGGGGATAATGGTTGTTATAGTGGTGATAATGGTTGTTATAGTGGTGATAATTAGCCTTATAGAGGTGATAATGGTGTTATAGTGGTGATAATGGTTGTTATAGTGGTGGTAATGGTCCTTATAGAGGTGATAATGGTTGTTGTAGTGGTGATAATGGTTGTTATAGTGGCGATAATGTTTGTTATAGTGAGGATAATGGTTGTTAGAGTGGTGATAATGGCTGTTATAGTGGTGATAATTGTTGTTATAGTGGTGATAATGGTCGTTATGGTGGTGGTAATCGTAGTGGTGATAATGGTCCTTATAGTGGTGATAATGGTTATTATAGTGGTGATAATGGTTGTTATAGTGGGGACAATGGTTGTTATAGTGGCGATAGTGGTTGTTATGGAGCCGATAGTGGTTGTTATGGTGGTGATAATGGTTTTTATTGTGGTGATGATGGTTGTTGTAGTGGTGATAATGGTTATTATTGTGGTGATAGCGGCTGTTATAGTGTTGATAATGGTCACTATAGTGCGGATAATGGTGGGTATGGTGGTGATAATGGTTGTTATTGTGGTGATAATGGTTGTTACAGTGGTGATAATGGTTGTTATAGAGGTGATAATGGTTGTTGTAGTGGTGATAATGGTTGTTATAGTGGTGGTAATGGTTGTTATAGTGGTGACAATAGTTGTTATAGTGGTGATAATGGTTGTTATAGTGGGGACAATGGTTGCTATAGTGGTGATAATGGTTGTTATAGTGGCGATAGTGGTTGTTAGAGTGGTGATAATGGCTCTTATAGTGGTGACAATGGTTGTTATAGTGGTGATAATGGTCGTTATAGTGGTGGTAATCGTCGTTATATTGGTGATAATGGTTGTTATTGTGGTGATAATGGTTGTTATAGTGGTGATAATGGTCCTTATAATGGTGATAATGGTTGTTATAGTGGTGATAATGGTTGTTATAGTGAGGACAATGGTTGTTCTAGTCGTGATAATGGTCGTTATAGTGGTGATAATGGTTGTTATAGTGGTGATAATGGTTGTTATAGTGGGCATAATGGTGGTTATGGTGGTGATAATAGTTATTATAGTTGTCTTAATGGTCCTTGTAGTGGTGATAATGGTCGTTATAGTGGTGATAATGGTCCTTGTAGTGGTGATAATGGTTTTTATTGTGGTGATGATGGTTGTCGTAGTGGTGATAATGGTCGTTATGGTGGTGGTAATCGTAGTGGTGATAATGGTCCTTATAGTGGTGATAATGGTTGTTATAGTGGTGATAATGGTTGTTATACTGGGGACAATGGTTATTATAGTGGTGATAATGGTTGTTATGGTGGTGATAATGTTTCTTATAGCAGTGATAATGGTTGTTATAGTGGTCATAATGGTCCTTGTAGTGGTGATAATGGTCGTTATAGTGGTGATAATGGTCCTTGTAGTGGTGATAATGGTTTTTATTGTGGTGATGATGGTTGTTGTAGTGGTGATAATGGTTATTATTGTGATGATAACGGTTGTTATAGTGTCGATAATGGTCACTATAGTGCGGATAATTGTGGGTATGATGGTGATAATGGTTGTTATGGTGGTGATAATGGTTGTTACAGTGGTGATAATGGTTGCTATAGAGGTGATAATGGTTGTTATAGTGGTGATAATGTTTTTTATAGTGGTGATAATGGTTGTTATAGTGGTGATAATGGTTGTTATAGTGGTGATAATTGTCCTTATAGAGGTGATAATGGTTGTTATAGTGGTGATAATGGTTGTTATAGTGGGGACAATGGTTGCTATAGTGGTGGTAATGGCTGTTATAGTGGTGATAATGGTTGTTATAGTGGTGGTAATGGTTGTTATAGTGGTGATAATGGTTGTTATAGTGCTGATAATGGTTGTTATAGTGGCGATAATGTTTTTTATAGTGGGGATAATGGTTGTTATAGTGGTGATAATGGTTGTTATAGTGGTGATAATTGTTGTTATAGTGGTGATAATGGTCGTTATGGTGGTGGTAATCGTAGTGGTGATAATGGTCCTTATAGTGGTGATAATGGTTGTTATAGTGGTGATAATGGTTGTTATAGTGAGGACAATGGTTGTTATAGTGGCGATAGTGGTTGTTATGGTGGCGATAGTGGTTGTTATGGTGGTGATAATGGTTTTTATTGTGGTGATGATGGTTGTTGTAGTGGTGATAATGGTTATTATTGTGATGATAACGGTTGTTATAGTGTCGATAATGGTCACTATAGTGCGGATAATGGTGGGTATGATGGTGATAATGGTTGTTATGGTGGTGATAATGGTTGTTACAGTGGTGATAATGGTTGTTATAGAGGTGATAATGGTTGTTATAGTGGTGATAATGTTTTTTATAGTGGGGATAATGGTTGTTATAGTGGTGATAATGGTTGTTATAGTGGTGATAATTAGCCTTATAGAGGTGATAATGGTGTTATAGTGGTGATAATGGTTGTTATAGTGGTGGTAATGGTCCTTATAGAGGTGATAATGGTTGTTGTAGTGGTGATAATGGTTGTTATAGTGGCGATAATGTTTGTTATAGTGAGGATAATGGTTGTTAGAGTGGTGATAATGGCTGTTATAGTGGTGATAATTGTTGTTATAGTGGTGATAATGGTCGTTATGGTGGTGGTAATCGTAGTGGTGATAATGGTCCTTATAGTGGTGATAATGGTTGTTATAGTGGTGATAATGGTTGTTATAGTGGGGACAATGGTTGTTATAGTGGCGATAGTGGTTGTTATGGAGCCGATAGTGGTTGTTATGGTGGTGATAATGGTTTTTATTGTGGTGATGATGGTTGTTGTAGTGGTGATAATGGTTATTATTGTGGTGATAGCGGCTGTTATAGTGTTGATAATGGTCACTATAGTGCGGATAATGGTGGGTATGGTGGTGATAATGGTTGTTATTGTGGTGATAATGGTTGTTACAGTGGTGATAATGGTTGTTATAGAGGTGATAATGGTTGTTGTAGTGGTGATAATGGTTGTTATAGTGGTGGTAATGGTTGTTATAGTGGTGACAATAGTTGTTATAGTGGTGATAATGGTTGTTATAGTGGGGACAATGGTTGCTATAGTGGTGATAATGGTTGTTATAGTGGCGATAGTGGTTGTTAGAGTGGTGATAATGGCTCTTATAGTGGTGACAATGGTTGTTATAGTGGTGATAATGGTCGTTATAGTGGTGGTAATCGTCGTTATATTGGTGATAATGGTTGTTATTGTGGTGATAATGGTTGTTATAGTGGTGATAATGGTCCTTATAATGGTGATAATGGTTGTTATAGTGGTGATAATGGTTGTTATAGTGAGGACAATGGTTGTTATAGTGGTGATAATGGTTGTTATAGTGGTGATAATGGTTGTTATAGTGAGGACAATGGTTGTTATCATGGTGATAATGGTTGTTATATGGCGATAATGTTTTTTATAGTGGGGATAATGGTTGTTATAGTGGTGATAATGGCTGTTATAGTGATGATAATGGTCCTTATAATGGTGATAGTGGTTGCTATAGTGGTGATAATGGCTATTATAGTGGTGGTAATGTTTCTTACAATGGTGATAATGGTTGTTCTAGTCGTGATAATGGTCGTTATAGTGGTGATAATGGTTGTTATAGTGGTGATAATGGTTGTTATAGTGGGGATAATGGTGGTTATTGTGGTGATAATGGTTGTTATAGTGGTGATAATGGTCCTTATAGAGGTGATAATGGTTGTTATAGTGGTGATAATTGTTGTTATAGTGGTGTTAATGGTTGTTATTGTGGTGATAATTGTTGCTATAGTGATGACAATGGTCGTTATAGTGGTGATAATGGTTGTTATAGTGGTGATAATGGTTGTTATAGTGGGGATAATGGTTGTTATAGTGGTGATAATGGTTGTTATAGTGGTGATAATGGTCCTTATAGAGGTGATAATGGTTGTTATAGTGGTGATAATGGTTGTTATAGTCTGGATAATGGTGGTTATGCTGGTGATAATAGTTATTATAGTTGTCTTAATGGTCCTTGTAGTGGTGATAATGGTCGTTATAGTGGTGATAATGGTCCTTGTAGTGGTGATAATGGTTTTTATTGTGGTGATGATGGTTGTCGTAGTGGTGATAATGGTCGTTATGGTGGTGGTAATCGTAGTGGTGATAATGGTCCTTATAGTGGTGATAATGGTTGTTATAGTGGTGATAATGGTTGTTATACTGGGGACAATGGTTATTATAGTGGTGATAATGGTTGTTATGGTGGTGATAATGTTTCTTATAGCAGTGATAATGGTTGTTATAGTGGTCAGAATGGTCCTTGTAGTGGTGATAATGGTCGTTATAGTGGTGATAATGGTCCTTGTAGTGGTGATAATGGTTTTTATTGTGGTGATGATGGTTGTTGTAGTGGTGATAATGGTTATTATTGTGATGATAACGGTTGTTATAGTGTCGATAATGGTCACTATAGTGCGGATAATGGTGGGTATGATGGTGATAATGGTTGTTATGGTGGTGATAATGGTTGTTACAGTGGTGATAATTGTTGTTATAGTGGTGATAATGGTCGTTATGGTGGTGGTAATCGTAGTGGTGATAATGGTCCTTATAGTGGTGATAATGGTTGTTATAGTGGTGATAATGGTTGTTATAGTGGGGACAATGGTTGTTATAGTGGCGATAGTGGTTGTTATGGTGGCGATAGTGGTTGTTATGGTGGTGATAATGGTTTTTATTGTGGTGATGATGGTTGTTGTAGTGGTGATAATGGTTATTATTGTGGTGATAGCGGCTGTTATAGTGTTGATAATGGTCACTATAGTGTGGATAATGGTGGGTATGGTGGTGATAATGGTTGTTATGGTGGTGATAATGGTTGTTACAGTGGTGATAATGGTTGTTATAGAGGTGATAATGGTTGTTGTAATGGTGATAATGGTTGTTATAGTGGTGGTAATGGTTGTTATAGTGGTGACAATAGTTGTTATAGTGGTGATAATGGTTGTTATAGTGGGGACAATGGTTGCTATAGTGGTGATAATGGTTGTTATAGTGGCGATAGTGGTTGTTAGAGTGGTGATAATGGCTCTTATAGTGGTGACAATGGTTGTTATAGTGGTGATAATGGTCGTTATAGTGGTGGTAATCGTCGTTATATTGGTGATAATGGTTGTTATTGTGGTGATAATGGTTGTTATAGTGGTGATAATGGTCCTTATAATGGTGATAATGGTTGTTATAGTGGTGATAATGGTTGTTATAGTGAGGACAATGGTTGTTATAGTGGTGATAATGGTTGTTATAGTGGTGATAATGGTTGTTATAGTGAGGACAATGGTTGTTATCATGGTGATAATGGTTGTTATATGGCGATAATGTTTTTTATAGTGGGGATAATGGTTGTTATAGTGGTGATAATGGCTGTTATAGTGATGATAATGGTCCTTATAATGGTGATAGTGGTTGCTATAGTGGTGATAATGGCTATTATAGTGGTGGTAATGTTTCTTACAATGGTGATAATGGTTGTTCTAGTCGTGATAATGGTCGTTATAGTGGTGATAATTGTTGCTATAGTGATGACAATGGTCGTTATAGTGGTGATAATGGTTGTTATAGTGGTGATAATGGTTGTTATAGTGGGGATAATGGTTGTTATAGTGGTGATAATGGTTGTTATAGTGGTGATAATGGTTGTTATAGTGGTGATAATGGTTGTTATAGTGGGGACAATGGTTGTTATAGTGGTGATAATGGTTTTTATTGTGGTGATAATGGTTGCTATAGTGATGATAATGGCTGTGATAGTGGGGATAATGGTTGTTATAGTGGTGATAATGGTTGTTATAGTGGCGATAATGTTTGTTATAGTGGGGATAATGGCTGTTACAGTGGTGATAATGGTTGTTATAGTGGTGATAATGGTCGTTATAGTGGCGATAATGGTTCTTGTAGTGGTGATAATGGACTTTATTGTCGTGATGATGGTTGTTGTAGTGATGATAATGGCTATTATAGTGGAGATAATGGTTGTTATAGTGGCGATAATGTTTTTTATAGTGGAGATAATGGTCGTTATAGTGGTGATAATGCTTGTTATAGTGGTGATAATGGTCCTTATAGAGGTGACAATGGTTGTTATAGTGGTTATAATGGTTGTTATAGTGGTGGTAATGGTTGTTATAGTGGTGTTAATGGTTGTTATAGTGCGGATAATGGTTGTTATAGTGGTGATGATGGTTGTTATAGTGGCGATAATGTTTGTTATAGTGGTGATAATGGTTTTTATTGTGGTGATGATGGTTGATGTAGTGATGATAATGGTTGTTATAGTGGTGATAATGGTTGTTATAGTGGGGACAATGGTTGTTATAGTGGTGATAATGGTTGTTATTGTGGTGGTAATCGTAGTGGTGATAATGGTCCTTATAGTGGTGATAATGGTTGTTATAGTGGTGATAATGGTTGTTATAGTGGGGACAATGGTTGTTATAGTGGCGATAGTGGTTTTTATGGTGGCGATAGTGGTTGTTATGGTGGTGATAATGGTTTTTATTGTGGTGATGATGGTTGTTGTAGTGGTGATAATGGTTATTATTGTGGTGATAACGGCTGTTATAGTGTTGATAATGGTCACTATAGTGCGGATAATGGTGGGTATGGTGGTGATAATGGTTGTTATGGTGGTGATAATGGTTGTTACAGTGGTGATAATGGTTGTTATAGAGGTGATAATGGTTGTTATAGAGGTGATAATGGTTGTTATAGTGGTGGCAATGGTTGTTATAGGGCTGACAATAGTTATTATAGTGGTGATAATGGTTGTTATAGTGGGGACAATGGTTGCTGTAGTGGTGATAATGGCTCTTATAGTGGTGATAATGGTTGTTATAGTGGTGATAATGGTCGTTATAGTGGTGGTAATCGTCGTTATATTGGTGATAATGGTTGTTATTGTGGTGATAATGGTTGTTATAGTGGTGATAATGGTCCTTATAATGGTGATAATGGTTGTTATAGTGGTGATAATGGTTGTTATAGTGAGGACAATGGTTGTTATAGTGGTGATAATGGTTGTTATAGTGGCGATAATGTTTTTTATAGTGGGGATAATGGTTGTTATAGTGGTGATAATGGCTGTTATAGTGGTGATAGTGGTTGTTATAGTCGTGGTAACGGTCGTTATAGTGGTGATAATGGTCCTTGTAGTGGTGATAATGGTTTTTATTGTGGTGATGATGGTTGTTGTAGTGATGATAATGGTTGTTATAGTGGTGATAATGGTTGTTATAGTGGGGACAATGGTTGTTATAGTGGTGATAATGGTTGTTATTGTGGCGATAATGTTTTTATTAGTGGGGATAATGGTTGTTATAGTGGTGATAATGGTCCTTATAATGGTGATAGTGGTTGTTATAGTGGTGATAATGGCTATTATAGTGGTGGTAATGTTTCTTACAATGGTGATAATGGTTGTTCTAGTCGTGATAATGGTCGTTATAGTGGTGATAATGGTTGTGTTAGTGGTGATAATGGTTCTTATAGTGGGGATAATGGTTGTTATAGTGGTGATAATGGTTGTTATAGTGGTGATAATGGTCCTTATACAGGTGATAATGGTTGTTATAGTGGTGATAATTGTTGTTATAGTGGTGATAATGGTTGTTATTGTGGTGATAATTGTTGCTATAGTGGTGACAATGGTCGTTATAGTGGTGATAATGGTTGTTATAGTGGGGATAATGGTTGGTATAGTGGTGATAATGGTTGTTATAGTGGTGATAATGATCCTTATAGAGGTGATAATGGTTGTTATAGTGGTGATTATGGTTGTCATAGTGGCGATAATGTTTTTTATAGTGGGGATAATGGTTGTTATAGTGGTGATAATGGTTGTTATAGTGGTGATAATGGTCCTTATAGAGGTGATAATGGTGTTATAGTGTTGATAATGGTTGTTATAGTGGTGATAATGGTTGTTATTGTGGTGATAATTGTTGTTATAGTGATGATAATGGTTGTTATAGTGGTGATAATGGTTGTTATAGTGGTGATAATGGTTGTTATAGTGGGGATAATGGTGGTTATGGTGGTGATAATGGTTATTATAGTTGTCTTAATGGTCCTTGTAGTGGTGATAATGGTCCTCATAGTGGTGATAATGGTTGTTATAGTGGTGATAATGGTTGTTATAGTGGGGACAATGGTTGTTATAGTGGCGATAGTGGTTGTTATGGTGGCGATAGTGGTTGTTATGGTGGTGATAATGGTTTTTATTGTGGTGATGATGGTTGTTGTAGTGGTGGTAATGGTTATTATTGTGGTGATAGCGGCTGTTATAGTGTTGATAATGGTCACTATAGTGCGGATAATGGTGGGTATGGTTTTGATAATGGTTGTTATGGTGGTGATAATGGTTGTTACAGTGGTGATAATGGTTGTTATAGAGGTGATAATGGTTGTTGTAGTGGTGATAATGGTTGTTATAGTGGTGGTAATGGTTGTTATAGTGGTGACAATAGTTGTTATAGTGGTGATAATGGTTGTTATAGTGGGGACAAAGGTTGCTATAGTGGTGATAATGGTTGTTATAGTGGCGATAGTGGTTGTTAGAGTGGTGATAATGGCTCTTATAGTGGTGATAATGGTTGTTATAGTGGTGATAGTGGTCGTTATAGTGGTGGTAATCGTCGTTATATTGGTGATAATGGTTGTTATTGTGGTGATAATGGTTGTTATAGTGGTGATAATGGCCCTTATAATGGTGATAATGGTTGTTATAGTGGTGATAATGGTTGTTATAGTGAGGACTATGGTTGTTATAGTGGTGATAATGGTTGTTATAGTGGCGATAATGTTTTTTATAGTGGGGATAATGGTTGTTATAGTGGTGATAATGGCTGTTATAGTGGTGATAATGGTTGTTATAGGGGTGGTAACGGTCGTTATAGTGGTGATAATGGTGCTTGTAGTGGTGATAATGGTTTTTATTGTGGTGATGATGGTTGTTGTAGTGATGATAATGGTTGTTATAGTGGTGATAATGGTTGTTATAGTGGTTATAATGGTTGTTATAGTGGTGGTAATGGTTGTTATAGTGGTGTTAATGGTTGTTATAGTGCGGATAATGGTTGTTATAGTGGTGATAATGGTTGTTATAGTGGCGATAATGTTTGTTATAGTGGTGATAATGGTTTTTATTGTGGTGATGATGGTTGATGTAGTGATGATAATGGTTGTTATAGTGGTGATAATGGTCGTTATAGTGGCGATAATGGTTCTTGTAGTGGTGATAATGGACTTTATTGTCGTGATGATGGTTGTTGTAGTGATGATAATGGCTATTATAGTGGAGATAATGGTTGTTATAGTGGCGATAATGTTTTTTATAGTGGGGATAATGGTCGTTATAGTGGTGATAATGCTTGTTATAGTGGTGATAATGGTCCTTATAGAGGTGACAATGGTTGTTATAGTGGTTATAATGGTTGTTATAGTGGTGGTAATGGTTGTTATAGTGGTGTTAATGGTTGGTATAGTGCGGATAATGGTTGTTATAGTGGTGATAATGGTTGTTATAGTGGCGATAATGTTTGTTATAGTGGTGATAATGGTTTTTATTGTGGTGATGATGGTTGATGTAGTGATGATAATGGTTGTTATAGTGGTGATAATGGTTGTTATAGTGGGGACAATGGTTGTTATAGTGGTGATAATGGTTGTTATTGTGGCGATAATGTTTTTTATAGTGGGGATAATGGTTTTTATAGTGGTGATAATGGTTGTTATAGTGGTGGTAATGGTTGTTATAGTGGTGACAATAGTTGTTATAGTGGTGATAATGGTTGTTATAGTGGGGACAATGGTTGCTATAGTGCGGATAATGGTTGTTGTAGTGGTGATAATGGTTGTTATAGTGGCGATAATGTTTGTTATAGTGGGGATAATGGTTGTTAGAGTGGTGATAATGGCTGTTATAGTGGTGATAATTGTTGTTATAGTGGTGATAATGGTCGTTATGGTGGTGGTAATCGTAGTGGTGATAATGGTCCTTATAGTGGTGATAATGGTTGTTATAGTGGTGATAATGGTTGTTATAGTGGTGGTAATGGTTGTTATAGTGGTGTTAATGGTTGTTATAGTGCGGATAATGGTTGTTATAGTGGTGATAATGGTTGTTATAGTGGCGATAATGTTTGTTATAGTGGTGATAATGGTTTTTATTGTGGTGATGATGGTTGATGTAGTGATGATAATGGTTGTTATAGTGGTGATAATGGTCGTTATAGTGGCGATAATGGTTCTTGTAGTGGTGATAATGGACTTTATTGTCGTGATGATGGTTGTTGTAGTGATGATAATGGCTATTATAGTGGAGATAATGGTTGTTATAGTGGCGATAATGTTTTTTATAGTGGGGATAATGGTCGTTATAGTGGTGATAATGCTTGTTATAGTGGTGATAATGGTCCTTATAGAGGTGACAATGGTTGTTATAGTGGTTATAATGGTTGTTATAGTGGTGGTAATGGTTGTTATAGTGGTGTTAATGGTTGGTATAGTGCGGATAATGGTTGTTATAGTGGTGATAATGGTTGTTATAGTGGCGATAATGTTTGTTATAGTGGTGATAATGGTTTTTATTGTGGTGATGATGGTTGATGTAGTGATGATAATGGTTGTTATAGTGGTGATAATGGTTGTTATAGTGGGGACAATGGTTGTTATAGTGGTGATAATGGTTGTTATTGTGGCGATAATGTTTTTTATAGTGGGGATAATGGTTTTTATAGTGGTGATAATGGTTGTTATAGTGGTGGTAATGGTTGTTATAGTGGTGACAATAGTTGTTATAGTGGTGATAATGGTTGTTATAGTGGGGACAATGGTTGCTATAGTGCGGATAATGGTTGTTGTAGTGGTGATAATGGTTGTTATAGTGGCGATAATGTTTGTTATAGTGGGGATAATGGTTGTTAGAGTGGTGATAATGGCTGTTATAGTGGTGATAATTGTTGTTATAGTGGTGATAATGGTCGTTATGGTGGTGGTAATCGTAGTGGTGATAATGGTCCTTATAGTGGTGATAATGGTTGTTATAGTGGTGATAATGGTTGTTATAGTGGGGACAATGGTTGTTATAGTGGCGATAGTGGTTTTTATGGTGGCGATAGTGGTTGTTATGGTGGTGATAATGGTTTTTATTGTGGTGATGATGGTTGTTGTAGTGGTGATAATGGTTATTATTGTGGTGATAACGGCTGTTATAGTGTTGATAATGGTCACTATAGTGCGGATAATGGTGGGTATGGTGGTGATAATGGTTGTTATGGTGGTGATAATGGTTGTTACAGTGGTGATAATGGTTGTTATAGAGGTGATAATGGTTGTTATAGTGGTGATAATGGTTATTATAGTGGTGGTAATGGTTGTTATAGTGGTGACAATAGTTGTTATAGTGGTGATAATGGTTGTTATAGTGGGGACAATGGTTGCTGTAGTGGTGATAATGGTTGTCATAGTGGCGATAGTGGTTGTTAGAGTGGTGATAATGGCTCTTATAGTGGTGATAATGGTTGTTATAGTGGTGATAATGGTCGTTATAGTGGTGGTAATCGTCGTTATATTGGTGATAATGGTTGTTATTGTGGTGATAATGGTTGTTCTAGTCGTGATAATGGTCGTTATAGTGGTGATAATGGTTGTTATAGTGGTGATAATGGTTGTTATAGTGGGGATAATGGTTGTTATAGTGGTGATAATGGTTGTTATAGTGGTGATAATGGCCCTTATAGAGGTGATAATGGTTGTTATAGTGGTGATAATGGTTGTCATAGTGGCGATAATGTTTTTTATAGTGGGGATAATGGTTGTTATAGTGGTGATAATGGTTGTTATAGTGGTGATAATGGTCCTTATAGAGGTGATAATGGTGTTATAGTGTTGATAATGGTTGTTATAGTGGTGGTAATGGTTGTTATAGTGGTGATAATGGTTGTTATAGTGGGGATAATGGTTGTTATAGTGGTGATAATGGTTGTTATAGTGGTGGTAATGGTTGTTATAGTGGTGATAATGGTTGTTATAGTGGTGATAATGGTTGTTATAGTGGTGGTAATGGTTGTTATAGTGGTGACAATAGTTGTTATAGTGGTGATAATGGTTGTTATTGTATTGATAATTGTTGCTATAGTGGTGACAATGGTTACTATAGTGGTAATACTGGTTGCTATAGTGGTGATAGTGGTTGCTATAGTGGTGATGCTGGTTGCTATAGTGGTGATAATGGTTGCTATAGTGATGATAATGGCTATGATAGTGGGGATAATGGTTGTTATAGTGGTGATAATGGTTGTTATAGTGGCGATAATGCTTGTTATAGTGGGGATAATGGTTGTTAGAGTGGTGATAATGGCTGTTATAGTGGTGATAATTGTTGTTATAGTGATGATAATGGTTGTTATAGTGGTGATAATGGCTGTTATAGTGGTGATAATGGTTGTTATAGTGGAGATAATGGTGGTTATGGTGGTGATAATGGTTATTATAGTTGTCTTAATGGTCCTTGTAGTGGTGACAATGGTCCTTATAGTGGTGATAATGGTTGTTATTGTGGCGATAATGTTTTTTATAGTGGGGATAATGGTTGTTATAGTGGTGATAATGGTCCTTATGATGGTGATAGTGGTTGCTATAGTGGTGATAATGGCTATTATAGTGGTGGTAATGTTTCTTATAATGGTGATAATGGTTGTTCTAGTCGTGATAATGGTCGTTATAGTGGTGATAATGGTTGTTATAGTGGTGATAATGGTCCATATGATGGTGATAGTGGTTGCTATAGTGGTGATAATGGCTATTATAGTGGTGGTAATGTTTCTTATAATGGTGATAATGGTTGTTCTAGTCGTGATAATGGTCGTTATAGTGGTGATAATGGTTGTTATAGTGGTGATAATGGTTGTTATAGTGGGCATAATGGTGGTTATGGTGGTGATAATAGTTATTATAGTTGTCTTAATGGTCCTTGTAGTGGTGATAATGGTCGTTATAGTGGTGATAATGGTCCTTGTAGTGGTGATAATGGTTTTTATTGTGGTGATGATGGTTGTCGTAGTGGTGATAATGGTCGTTATGGTGGTGGTAATCGTAGTGGTGATAATGGTCCTTATAGTGGTGATAATGGTTGTTGTAATGGTGATAATGGTTGTTATAGTGGTGGTAATGGTTGTTATAGTGGTGACAATAGTTGTTATAGTGGTGATAATGGTTGTTATAGTGGGGACAATGGTTGCTATAGTGGTGATAATGGTTGTTATAGTGGCGATAGTGGTTGTTAGAGTGGTGATAATGGCTCTTATAGTGGTGACAATGGTTGTTATAGTGGTGATAATGGTCGTTATAGTGGTGGTAATCGTCGTTATATTGGTGATAATGGTTGTTATTGTGGTGATAATGGTTGTTATAGTGGTGATAATGGTCCTTATAATGGTGATAATGGTTGTTATAGTGGTGATAATGGTTGTTATAGTGAGGACAATGGTTGTTATAGTGGTGATAATGGTTGTTATAGTGGTGATAATGGTTGTTATAGTGAGGACAATGGTTGTTATCATGGTGATAATGGTTGTTATATGGCGATAATGTTTTTTATAGTGGGGATAATGGTTGTTATAGTGGTGATAATGGCTGTTATAGTGATGATAATGGTCCTTATAATGGTGATAGTGGTTGCTATAGTGGTGATAATGGCTATTATAGTGGTGGTAATGTTTCTTACAATGGTGATAATGGTTGTTCTAGTCGTGATAATGGTCGTTATAGTGGTGATAATTGTTGCTATAGTGATGACAATGGTCGTTATAGTGGTGATAATGGTTGTTATAGTGGTGATAATGGTTGTTATAGTGGGGATAATGGTTGTTATAGTGGTGATAATGGTTGTTATAGTGGTGATAATGGTTGTTATAGTGGTGATAATGGTTGTTATAGTGGGGACAATGGTTGTTATAGTGGTGATAATGGTTTTTATTGTGGTGATAATGGTTGCTATAGTGATGATAATGGCTGTGATAGTGGGGATAATGGTTGTTATAGTGGTGATAATGGTTGTTATAGTGGCGATAATGCTTGTTATAGTGGGGATAATGGCTGTTACAGTGGTGATAATGGTTGTTATAGTGGTGATAATGGTCGTTATAGTGGCGATAATGGTTCTTGTAGTGGTGATAATGGACTTTATTGTCGTGATGATGGTTGTTGTAGTGATGATAATGGCTATTATAGTGGAGATAATGGTTGTTATAGTGGCGATAATGTTTTTTATAGTGGAGATAATGGTCGTTATAGTGGTGATAATGCTTGTTATAGTGGTGATAATGGTCCTTATAGAGGTGACAATGGTTGTTATAGTGGTTATAATGGTTGTTATAGTGGTGGTAATGGTTGTTATAGTGGTGTTAATGGTTGTTATAGTGCGGATAATGGTTGTTATAGTGGTGATAATGGTTGTTATAGTGGCGATAATGTTTGTTATAGTGGTGATAATGGTTTTTATTGTGGTGATGATGGTTGATGTAGTGATGATAATGGTTGTTATAGTGGTGATAATGGTTGTTATAGTGGGGACAATGGTTGTTATAGTGGTGATAATGGTTGTTATTGTGGCGATAATGTTTTTTATAGTGGGGATAATGGTTTTTATAGTGGTGATAATGGTTGTTATAGTGGTGGTAATGGTTGTTATAGTGGTGACAATAGTTGTTATAGTGGTGATAATGGTTGTTATAGTGGGGACAATGGTTGCTATAGTGCGGATAATGGTTGTTGTAGTGGTGATAATGGTTGTTATAGTGGCGATAATGTTTGTTATAGTGGGGATAATGGTTGTTAGAGTGGTGATAATGGCTGTTATAGTGGTGATAATTGTTGTTATAGTGGTGATAATGGTCGTTATGGTGGTGGTAATCGTAGTGGTGATAATGGTCCTTATAGTGGTGATAATGGTTGTTATAGTGGTGATAATGGTTGTTATAGTGGGGACAATGGTTGTTATAGTGGCGATAGTGGTTTTTATGGTGGCGATAGTGGTTGTTATGGTGGTGATAATGGTTTTTATTGTGGTGATGATGGTTGTTGTAGTGGTGATAATGGTTATTATTGTGGTGATAACGGCTGTTATAGTGTTGATAATGGTCACTATAGTGCGGATAATGGTGGGTATGGTGGTGATAATGGTTGTTATGGTGGTGATAATGGTTGTTACAGTGGTGATAATGGTTGTTATAGAGGTGATAATGGTTGTTATAGAGGTGATAATGGTTGTTATAGTGGTGGCAATGGTTGTTATAGGGCTGACAATAGTTATTATAGTGGTGATAATGGTTGTTATAGTGGGGACAATGGTTGCTGTAGTGGTGATAATGGCTCTTATAGTGGTGATAATGGTTGTTATAGTGGTGATAATGGTCGTTATAGTGGTGGTAATCGTCGTTATATTGGTGATAATGGTTGTTATTGTGGTGATAATGGTTGTTATAGTGGTGATAATGGTCCTTATAATGGTGATAATGGTTGTTATAGTGGTGATAATGGTTGTTATAGTGAGGACAATGGTTGTTATAGTGGTGATAATGGTTGTTATAGTGGCGATAATGTTTTTTATAGTGGGGATAATGGTTGTTATAGTGGGGACAATGGTTGCTATAGTGCGGATAATGGTTGTTGTAGTGGTGATAATGGTTGTTATAGTGGCGATAATGTTTGTTATAGTGGGGATAATGGTTGTTAGAGTGGTGATAATGGCTGTTATAGTGGTGATAATTGTTGTTATAGTGGTGATAATGGTCGTTATGGTGGTGGTAATCGTAGTGGTGATAATGGTCCTTATAGTGGTGATAATGGTTGTTATAGTGGTGATAATGGTTGTTATAGTGGGGACAATGGTTGTTATAGTGGCGATAGTGGTTTTTATGGTGGCGATAGTGGTTGTTATGGTGGTGATAATGGTTTTTATTGTGGTGATGATGGTTGTTGTAGTGGTGATAATGGTTATTATTGTGGTGATAACGGCTGTTATAGTGTTGATAATGGTCACTATAGTGCGGATAATGGTGGGTATGGTGGTGATAATGGTTGTTATGGTGGTGATAATGGTTGTTACAGTGGTGATAATGGTTGTTATAGAGGTGATAATGGTTGTTATAGAGGTGATAATGGTTGTTATAGTGGTGGCAATGGTTGTTATAGGGCTGACAATAGTTATTATAGTGGTGATAATGGTTGTTATAGTGGGGACAATGGTTGCTGTAGTGGTGATAATGGCTCTTATAGTGGTGATAATGGTTGTTATAGTGGTGATAATGGTCGTTATAGTGGTGGTAATCGTCGTTATATTGGTGATAATGGTTGTTATTGTGGTGATAATGGTTGTTATAGTGGTGATAATGGTCCTTATAATGGTGATAATGGTTGTTATAGTGGTGATAATGGTTGTTATAGTGAGGACAATGGTTGTTATAGTGGTGATAATGGTTGTTATAGTGGCGATAATGTTTTTTATAGTGGGGATAATGGTTGTTATAGTGGTGATAATGGCTGTTATAGTGGTGATAGTGGTTGTTATAGTCGTGGTAACGGTCGTTATAGTGGTGATAATGGTCCTTGTAGTGGTGATAATGGTTTTTATTGTGGTGATGATGGTTGTTGTAGTGATGATAATGGTTGTTATAGTGGTGATAATGGTTGTTATAGTGGGGACAATGGTTGTTATAGTGGTGATAATGGTTGTTATTGTGGCGATAATGTTTTTATTAGTGGGGATAATGGTTGTTATAGTGGTGATAATGGTCCTTATAATGGTGATAGTGGTTGTTATAGTGATGATAATGGCTATTATAGTGGTGGTAATGTTTCTTACAATGGTGATAATGGTTGTTCTAGTCGTGATAATGGTCGTTATAGTGGTGATAATGGTTGTGTTAGTGGTGATAATGGCCCTTATAATGGTGATAATGGTTGTTATAGTGGTGATAATGGTTGTTATAGTGAGGACTATGGTTGTTATAGTGGTGATAATGGTTGTTATAGTGGCGATAATGTTTTTTATAGTGGGGATAATGGTTGTTATAGTGGTGATAATGGCTGTTATAGTGGTGATAATGGTTGTTATAGGGGTGGTAACGGTCGTTATAGTGGTGATAATGGTGCTTGTAGTGGTGATAATGGTTTTTATTGTGGTGATGATGGTTGTTGTAGTGATGATAATGGTTGTTATAGTGGTGATAATGGTTGTTATAGTGGTTATAATGGTTGTTATAGTGGTGGTAATGGTTGTTATAGTGGTGTTAATGGTTGTTATAGTGCGGATAATGGTTGTTATAGTGGTGATAATGGTTGTTATAGTGGCGATAATGTTTGTTATAGTGGTGATAATGGTTTTTATTGTGGTGATGATGGTTGATGTAGTGATGATAATGGTTGTTATAGTGGTGATAATGGTCGTTATAGTGGCGATAATGGTTCTTGTAGTGGTGATAATGGACTTTATTGTCGTGATGATGGTTGTTGTAGTGATGATAATGGCTATTATAGTGGAGATAATGGTTGTTATAGTGGCGATAATGTTTTTTATAGTGGGGATAATGGTCGTTATAGTGGTGATAATGCTTGTTATAGTGGTGATAATGGTCCTTATAGAGGTGACAATGGTTGTTATAGTGGTTATAATGGTTGTTATAGTGGTGGTAATGGTTGTTATAGTGGTGTTAATGGTTGTTATAGTGCGGATAATGGTTGTTATAGTGGTGATAATGGTTGTTATAGTGGCGATAATGTTTGTTATAGTGGTGATAATGGTTTTTATTGTGGTGATGATGGTTGATGTAGTGATGATAATGGTTGTTATAGTGGTGATAATGGTTGTTATAGTGGGGACAATGGTTGTTATAGTGGTGATAATGGTTGTTATTGTGGCGATAATGTTTTTTATAGTGGGGATAATGGTTTTTATAGTGGTGATAATGGTTGTTATAGTGGTGGTAATGGTTGTTATAGTGGTAACAATAGTTGTTATAGTGGTGATAATGGTTGTTATAGTGGGGACAATGGTTGCTATAGTGCGGATAATGGTTGTTGTAGTGGTGATAATGGTTGTTATAGTGGCGATAATGTTTGTTATAGTGGGGATAATGGTTGTTAGAGTGGTGATAATGGCTGTTATAGTGGTGATAATTGTTGTTATAGTGGTGATAATGGTCGTTATGGTGGTGGTAATCGTAGTGGTGATAATGGTCCTTATAGTGGTGATAATGGTTGTTATAGTGGTGATAATGGTTGTTATAGTGGGGACAATGGTTGTTATAGTGGCGATAGTGGTTTTTATGGTGGCGATAGTGGTTGTTATGGTGGTGATAATGGTTTTTATTGTGGTGATGATGGTTGCTGTAGTGGTGATAATGGTTATTATTGTGGTGATAACGGCTGTTATAGTGTTGATAATGGTCACTATAGTGCGGATAATGGTGGGTATGGTGGTGATAATGGTTGTTATGGTGGTGATAATGGTTGTTACAGTGGTGATAATGGTTGTTATAGAGGTGATAATGGTTGTTATAGTGGTGATAATGGTTATTATAGTGGTGGTAATGGTTGTTATAGTGGTGACAATAGTTGTTATAGTGGTGATAATGGTTGTTATAGTGGGGACAATGGTTGCTGTAGTGGTGATAATGGTTGTCATAGTGGCGATAGTGGTTGTTAGAGTGGTGATAATGGCTCTTATAGTGGTGATAATGGTTGTTATAGTGGTGATAATGGTCGTTATAGTGGTGGTAATCGTCGTTATATTGGTGATAATGGTTGTTATTGTGGTGATAATGGTTGTTCTAGTCGTGATAATGGTCGTTATAGTGGTGATAATGGTTGTTATAGTGGTGATAATGGTTGTTATAGTGGGGATAATGGTTGTTATAGTGGTGATAATGGTTGTTATAGTGGTGATAATGGCCCTTATAGAGGTGATAATGGTTGTTATAGTGGTGATAATGGTTGTCATAGTGGCGATAATGTTTTTTATAGTGGGGATAATGGTTGTTATAGTGGTGATAATGGTTGTTATAGTGGTGATAATGGTCCTTATAGAGGTGATAATGGTGTTATAGTGTTGATAATGGTTGTTATAGTGGTGGTAATGGTTGTTATAGTGGTGATAATGGTTGTTATAGTGGGGATAATGGTTGTTATAGTGGTGATAATGGTTGTTATAGTGGTGGTAATGGTTGTTATAGTGGTGATAATGGTTGTTATAGTGGTGATAATGGTTGTTATAGTGGTGGTAATGGTTGTTATAGTGGTGACAATAGTTGTTATAGTGGTGATAATGGTTGTTATTGTATTGATAATTGTTGCTATAGTGGTGACAATGGTTACTATAGTGGTAATACTGGTTGCTATAGTGGTGATAGTGGTTGCTATAGTGGTGATGCTGGTTGCTATAGTGGTGATAATGGTTGCTATAGTGATGATAATGGCTATGATAGTGGGGATAATGGTTGTTATAGTGGTGATAATGGTTGTTATAGTGGCGATAATGCTTGTTATAGTGGGGATAATGGTTGTTAGAGTGGTGATAATGGCTGTTATAGTGGTGATAATTGTTGTTATAGTGATGATAATGGTTGTTATAGTGGTGATAATGGCTGTTATAGTGGTGATAATGGTTGTTATAGTGGAGATAATGGTGGTTATGGTGGTGATAATGGTTATTATAGTTGTCTTAATGGTCCTTGTAGTGGTGACAATGGTCCTTATAGTGGTGATAATGGTTGTTATTGTGGCGATAATGTTTTTTATAGTGGGGATAATGGTTGTTATAGTGGTGATAATGGTCCTTATGATGGTGATAGTGGTTGCTATAGTGGTGATAATGGCTATTATAGTGGTGGTAATGTTTCTTATAATGGTGATAATGGTTGTTCTAGTCGTGATAATGGTCGTTATAGTGGTGATAATGGTTGTTATAGTGGTGATAATGGTCCATATGATGGTGATAGTGGTTGCTATAGTGGTGATAATGGCTATTATAGTGGTGGTAATGTTTCTTATAATGGTGATAATGGTTGTTCTAGTCGTGATAATGGTCGTTATAGTGGTGATAATGGTTGTTATAGTGGTGATAATGGTTGTTATAGTGGGCATAATGGTGGTTATGGTGGTGATAATAGTTATTATAGTTGTCTTAATGGTCCTTGTAGTGGTGATAATGGTCGTTATAGTGGTGATAATGGTCCTTGTAGTGGTGATAATGGTTTTTATTGTGGTGATGATGGTTGTCGTAGTGGTGATAATGGTCGTTAAGGTGGTGGTAATCGTAGTGGTGATAATGGTCCTTATAGTGGTGATAATGGTTGTTATAGTGGTGATAATGGTTGTTATACTGGGGACAATGGTTATTATAGTGGTGATAATGGTTGTTATGGTGGTGATAATGTTTCTTATAGCAGTGATAATGGTTGTTATAGTGGTCATAATGGTCCTTGTAGTGGTGATAATGGTCGTTATAGTGGTGATAATGGTCCTTGTAGTGGTGATAATGGTTTTTATTGTGGTGATGATGGTTGTTGTAGTGGTGATAATGGTTATTATTGTGATGATAACGGTTGTTATAGTGTCGATAATGGTCACTATAGTGCGGATAATGGTGGGTATGATGGTGATAATGGTTGTTATGGTGGTGATAATGGTTGTTACAGTGGTGATAATGGTTGTTATAGAGGTGATAATGGTTGTTATAGTGGTGATAATGTTTTTTATAGTGGTGATAATGGTTGTTATAGTGGTGATAATGGTTGTTATAGTGGTGATAATTGTCCTTATAGAGGTGATAATGGTTGTTATAGTGGTGATAATGGTTGTTATAGTGGGGACAATGGTTGCTATAGTGGTGGTAATGGCTGTTATAGTGGTGATAATGGTTGTTATAGTGGTGGTAATGGTTGTTATAGTGGTGATAATGGTTGTTATAGTGCTGATAATGGTTGTTATAGTGGCGATAATGTTTTTTATAGTGGGGATAATGGTTGTTATAGTGGTGATAATGGTTGTTATAGTGGTGATAATTGTTGTTATAGTGGTGATAATGGTCGTTATGGTGGTGGTAATCGTAGTGGTGATAATGGTCCTTATAGTGGTGATAATGGTTGTTATAGTGGTGATAATGGTTGTTATAGTGGGGACAATGGTTGTTATAGTGGCGATAGTGGTTGTTATGGTGGCGATAGTGGTTGTTATGGTGGTGATAATGGTTTTTATTGTGGTGATGATGGTTGTTGTAGTGGTGATAATGGTTATTATTGTGGTGATAGCGGCTCTTATAGTGTTGATAATGGTCACTATAGTGCGGATAATGGTGGGTATGGTGGTGATAATGGTTGTTATGGTGGTGATAATGGTTGTTACAGTGGTGATAATGGTTGTTATAGAGGTGATAATGGTTGTTGTAGTGGTGATAATGGTTGTTATAGTGGTGGTAATGGTTGTTATAGTGGTGACAATGGTTGTTATTGTGGTGATAATTGTTGTTATAGTGATGATAATGGTTGTTATAGTGGTGATAATGGTTGCTATAGTGGTGATAATGGTTGTTATAGTCTGGATAATGGTGGTTATGGTGGTGATAATAGTTATTATAGTTGTCTTAATGGTCCTTGTAGTGGTGATAATGGTCGTTATAGTGGTGATAATGGTCCTTGTAGTGGTGATAATGGTTTTTATTGTGGTGATGATGGTTGTCGTAGTGGTGATAATGGTCGTTATGGTGGTGGTAATCGTAGTGGTGATAATGGTCCTTATAGTGGTGATAATGGTTGTTATAGTGGTGATAATGGTTGTTATACTGGGGACAATGGTTATTTTAGTGGTGATAATGGTTGTTATGGTGGTGATAATGTTTCTTATAGCAGTGATAATGGTTGTTATAGTGGTCAGAATGGTCCTTGTAGTGGTGATAATGGTCGTTATAGTGGTGATAATGGTCCTTGTAGTGGTGATAATGGTTTTTATTGTGGTGATGATGGTTGTTGTAGTGGTGATAATGGTTATTATTGTGATGATAACGGTTGTTATAGTGTCGATAATGGTCACTATAGTGCGGATAATGGTGGGTATGATGGTGATAATGGTTGTTATGGTGGTGATAATGGTTGTTACAGTGGTGATAATGGTTGTTATAGAGGTGATAATGGTTGTTATAGTGGTGATAATGTTTTTTATAGTGGGGATAATGGTTGTTATAGTGGTGATAATGGTTGTTATAGTGGTGATAATTAGCCTTATAGAGGTGATAATGGTGTTATAGTGGTGATAATGGTTGTTATAGTGGTGGTAATGGTCCTTATAGAGGTGATAATGGTTGTTGTAGTGGTGATAATGGTTGTTATAGTGGCGATAATGTTTGGTATAGTGAGGATAATGGTTGTTATAGTGGGGACAATGGTTGTTATAGTGGCGATAGTGGTTGTTATGGAGGCGATAGTGGTTGTTATGGTGGTGATAATGGTTTTTATTGTGGTGATGATGGTTGTTGTAGTGGTGATAATGGTTATTATTGTGGTGATAGCGGCTGTTATAGTGTTGATAATGGTCACTATAGTGCGGATAATGGTGGGTATGGTGGTGATAATGGTTGTTATTGTGGTGATAATGGTTGTTACAGTGGTGATAATGGTTGTTATAGAGGTGATAATGGTTGTTGTAGTGGTGATAATGGTTGTTATAGTGGTGGTAATGGTTGTTATAGTGGTGACAATAGTTGTTATAGTGGTGATAATGGTTGTTATAGTGGGGACAATGGTTGCTATAGTGGTGATAATGGTTGTTATAGTGGCGATAGTGGTTGTTAGAGTGGTGATAATGGCTCTTATAGTGGTGACAATGGTTGTTATAGTGGTGATAATGGTCGTTATAGTGGTGGTAATCGTCGTTATATTGGTGATAATGGTTGTTATTGTGGTGATAATGGTTGTTATAGTGGTGATAATGGTCCTTATAATGGTGATAATGGTTGTTATAGTGGTGATAATGGTTGTTATAGTGAGGACAATGGTTGTTATAGTGGTGATAATGGTTGTTATAGTGGTGATAATGGTTGTTATAGTGAGGACAATGGTTGTTATCATGGTGATAATGGTTGTTATATGGCGATAATGTTTTTTATAGTGGGGATAATGGTTGTTATAGTGGTGATAATGGCTGTTATAGTGATGATAATGGTCCTTATAATGGTGATAGTGGTTGCTATAGTGGTGATAATGGCTATTATAGTGGTGGTAATGTTTCTTACAATGGTGATAATGGTTGTTCTAGTCGTGATAATGGTCGTTATAGTGGTGATAATGGTTGTTATAGTGGTGATAATGGTTGTTATAGTGGGGATAATGGTTGTTATTGTGGTGATAATGGTTGTTATAGTGGTGATAATGGTTGTTATACTGGGGACAATGGTTATTTTAGTGGTGATAATGGTTGTTATGGTGGTGATAATGTTTCTTATAGCAGTGATAATGGTTGTTATAGTGGTCAGAATGGTCCTTGTAGTGGTGATAATGGTCGTTATAGTGGTGATAATGGTCCTTGTAGTGGTGATAATGGTTTTTATTGTGGTGATGATGGTTGTTGTAGTGGTGATAATGGTTATTATTGTGATGATAACGGTTGTTATAGTGTCGATAATGGTCACTATAGTGCGGATAATGGTGGGTATGATGGTGATAATGGTTGTTATGGTGGTGATAATGGTTGTTACAGTGGTGATAATGGTTGTTATAGAGGTGATAATGGTTGTTATAGTGGTGATAATGTTTTTTATAGTGGGGATAATGGTTGTTATAGTGGTGATAATGGTTGTTATAGTGGTGATAATTAGCCTTATAGAGGTGATAATGGTGTTATAGAGGTGATAATGGTGTTATAGTGTTGATAATGGTTGTTATAGTGGTGGTAATGGTTGTTATAGTGGTGATAATGGTTGTTATAGTGGGGATAATGGTTGTTATAGTGGTGATAATGGTTGTTATAGTGGTGGTAATGGTTGTTATAGTGGTGTTAATGGTTGTTATAGTGCGGATAATGGTTGTTATAGTGGTGATAATGGTTGATATAGTGGGGACAATGGTTGTTATAGTGGTGATAATGGTTTTTATTGTGGTGATAATGGTTGCTATAGTGATGATAATGGCTGTGATAGTGGGGATAATGGTTGTTATAGTGGTGATAATGGTTGTTATAGTGGCGATAATGTTTGTTATAGTGGGGATAATGGCTGTTACAGTGGTGATAATGGTTGTTATAGTGGCGATAATGTTTGTTATAGTGGGGATAATGGCTGTTACAGTGGTGATAATGGTTGTTATAGTGGTGATAATGGTCGTTATAGTGGCGATAATGGTTCTTGTAGTGGTGATAATGGACTTTATTGTCGTGATGATGGTTGTTGTAGTGATGATAATGGCTATTATAGTGGAGATAATGGTTGTTATAGTGGCGATAATGTTTTTTATAGTGGGGATAATGGTCGTTATAGTGGTGATAATGCTTGTTATAGTGGTGATAATGGTTCTTATAGAGGTGACAATGGTTGTTATAGTGGTTATAATGGTTGTTATAGTGGTGGTAATGGTTGTTATAGTGGTGTTAATGGTTGTTATAGTGCGGATAATGGTTGTTATAGTGGTGATAATGGTTGTTATAGTGGCGATAATGTTTGTTATAGTGGTGATAATGGTTTTTATTGTGGTGATGATGGTTGATGTAGTGATGATAATGGTTGTTATAGTGGTGATAATGGTTGTTATAGTGGGGACAATGGTTGTTATAGTGGTGATAATGGTTGTTATTGTGGCGATAATGTTTTTTATAGTGGGGATAATGGTTGTTATAGTGGTGATAATGGTTGTTATAGTGGTGGTAATGGTTGTTATAGTGGTGACAATAGTTGTTATAGTGGTGATAATGGTTGTTATAGTGGGGACAATGGTTGCTATAGTGCGGATAATGGTTGTTGTAGTGGTGATAATGGTTGTTATAGTGGCGATAATGTTTGTTATAGTGGGGATAATGGTTGTTAGAGTGGTGATAATGGCTGTTATAGTGGTGATAATTGTTGTTATAGTGGTGATAATGGTCGTTATGGTGGTGGTAATCGTAGTGGTGATAATGGTCCTTATAGTGGTGATAATGGTTGTTATAGTGGTGATAATGGTTGTTATAGTGGGGACAATGGTTGTTATAGTGGCGATAGTGGTTGTTATGGTGGCGATAGTGGTTGTTATGGTGGTGATAATGGTTTTTATTGTGGTGATGATGGTTGTTGTAGTGGTGATAATGGTTATTATTGTGGTGATAACGGCTGTTATAGTGTTGATAATGGTCACTATAGTGCGGATAATGGTGGGTATGGTGGTGATAATGGTTGTTATGGTGGTGATAATGGTTGTTACAGTGGTGATAATGGTTGTTATAGAGGTGATAATGGTTGTTATAGTGGTGATAATGGTTGTTATAGTGGTGGCAATGGTTGTTATAGTGCTGACAATAGTTATTATAGTGGTGATAATGGTTGTTATAGTGGGGACAATGGTTGCTGTAGTGGTGATAATGGCTCTTATAGTGGTGATAATGATTGTTATAGTGGTGATAATGGTCGTTATAGTGGTGGTAATCGTCGTTATATTGGTGATAATGGTTGTTATTGTGGTGATAATGGTTGTTATAGTGGTGATAATGGTCCTTATAATGGTGATAATGGTTGTTATAGTGGTGATAATGGTTGTTATAGTGAGGACAATGGTTGTTATAGTGGTGATAATGGTTGTTATAGTGGCGATAATGTTTTTTATAGTGGGGATAATGGTTGTTATAGTGGTGATAATGGCTGTTATAGTGGTGATAGTGGTTGTTATAGTCGTGGTAACGGTCGTTATAGTGGTGATAATGGTCCTTGTAGTGGTGATAATGGTTTTTATTGTGGTGATGATGGTTGTTGTAGTGATGATAATGGTTGTTATAGTGGTGATAATGGTTGTTATAGTGGGGACAATGGTTGTTATAGTGGTGATAATGGTTGTTATTGTGGCGATAATGTTTTTATTAGTGGGGATAATGGTTGTTATAGTGGTGATAATGGTCCTTATAATGGTGATAGTCGTTGCTATAGTGGTGATAATGGCTATTATAGTGGTGGTAATGTTTCTTACAATGGTGATAATGGTTGTTCTAGTCGTGATAATGGTCGTTATAGTGGTGATAATGGTTGTTATAGTGGTGATAATGGTTGTTATAGTGGCGATAATGTTTGTTATAGTGGGGATAATGGTTGTTAGAGTGGTGATAATGGCTGTTATAGTGGTGATAATTGTTGTTATAGTGGTGATAATGGTCGTTATGGTGGTGGTAATCGTAGTGGTGATAATGGTCCTTATAGTGGTGATAATGGTTGTTATAGTGGTGATAATGGTTGTTATAGTGGGGACAATGGTTGTTATAGTGGCGATAGTGGTTGTTATGGTGGCGATAGTGGTTGTTATGGTGGTGATAATGGTTTTTATTGTGGTGATGATGGTTGTTGTAGTGGTGATAATGGTTATTATTGTGGTGATAACGGCTGTTATAGTGTTGATAATGGTCACTATAGTGCGGATAATGGTGGGTATGGTGGTGATAATGGTTGTTATGGTGGTGATAATGGTTGTTACAGTGGTGATAATGGTTGTTATAGAGGTGATAATGGTTGTTATAGTGGTGATAATGGTTGTTATAGTGGTGGCAATGGTTGTTATAGTGCTGACAATAGTTATTATAGTGGTGATAATGGTTGTTATAGTGGGGACAATGGTTGCTGTAGTGGTGATAATGGCTCTTATAGTGGTGATAATGGTTGTTATAGTGGTGATAATGGTCGTTATAGTGGTGGTAATCGTCGTTATATTGGTGATAATGGTTGTTATTGTGGTGATAATGGTTGTTATAGTGGTGATAATGGTCCTTATAATGGTGATAATGGTTGTTATAGTGGTGATAATGGTTGTTATAGTGAGGACAATGGTTGTTATAGTGGTGATAATGGTTGTTATAGTGGCGATAATGTTTTTTATAGTGGGGATAATGGTTGTTATAGTGGTGATAATGGCTGTTATAGTGGTGATAGTGGTTGTTATAGTCGTGGTAACGGTCGTTATAGTGGTGATAATGGTCCTTGTAGTGGTGATAATGGTTTTTATTGTGGTGATGATGGTTGTTGTAGTGATGATAATGGTTGTTATAGTGGTGATAATGGTTGTTATAGTGGGGACAATGGTTGTTATAGTGGTGATAATGGTTGTTATTGTGGCGATAATGTTTTTATTAGTGGGGATAATGGTTGTTATAGTGGTGATAATGGTCCTTATAATGGTGATAGTCGTTGCTATAGTGGTGATAATGGCTATTATAGTGGTGGTAATGTTTCTTACAATGGTGATAATGGTTGTTCTAGTCGTGATAATGGTCGTTATAGTGGTGATAATGGTTGTTATAGTGGTGATAATGGTTGTTATAGTGGGGATAATGGTTGTTATAGTGGTGATAATGGTTGTTATAGTGGTGATAATGGTCCTTATAGAGGTGATAATGGTTGTTATAGTGGTGATAATTGTTGTTATAGTGGTGATAATGTTTGTTGTTGTGGTGATAATTGTTGCTATAGCGGTGACAATGGTCGTTATAGTGGTGATAATGGTTGTTATAGTGGGGATAATGGTTGTTATAGTGGTGATAATGGTTGTTATAGTGGTGATAATGATCCTTGTAGAGGTGATAATGGTGTTATAGTGTTGATAATGGTAGTTATAGTGGTGATAATGGTTGTTATTGTGGTGATAATTGTTGTTATAGTGATGATAATGGTTGTTATAGTGGTGATAATGGTTGTTATAGTGGTGATAATGGTTGTTATAGTGGTGATAATGGCTGTTATAGTGGTGATAATGGTTGTTATAGGGGTGGTAACGGTCGTTATAGTGGTGATAATGGTGCTTGTAGTGGTGATAATGGTTTTTATTGTGGTGATGATGGTTGTTGTAGTGATGATAATGGTTGTTATAGTGGTGATAATGGTTGTTATAGTGGGGACAATGGTTGTTATAGTGGTGATAATGGTTGTTATTGTGGCGATAATGTTTTTTATAGTGGGGATAATGGTTGTTATAGTGGTGATAATGGTCCTTATGATGGTGATAGTGGTTGCTATAGTGGTGATAATTGCTATTATAGTGGTGGTAATGTTTCTTATAATGGTGATAATGGTTGTTCTAGTCGTGATAATGGTCGTTATAGTGGTGATAATGGTTGTTATAGTGGTGATAATGGTTGTTATAGTGGGGATAATAGTTGTTATAGTGGTGACAATGGTTGTTATAGTGGTGATAATGGTTATTATAGTTGTCTTAATGGTCCTTGTAGTCGTGATAATGGTCGTTATAGTGGTGATAATGGTTGTTATAGTGGTGATAATGGTTGTTATAGTGGGGATAATAGTTGCTATAGTGGTGGTAATGGCTGTTATAGTGGTGATCATTGTTGTTATAGTGTTGATGATGGTTGTTCTAGTCGTGATAATGGTCGTTATACTGGTGATAACGGTTGTTATAGTCGCGATAATGTTTCTTATAGTGGTGATGATGGTTGTTCTGGTAGTGATAATGGTTGTTATAGTGGTGATAATGGTTTTTATAGTGGTGATAATGGTTGTTATAGTGATGATAATGGTTGTTATAGTGGTGATAATGGTTGTTATAGTGGGGACAATGGTTATTATAGTGGTGATAATGGTTGTTATAGTGGGGACAATGGTTATTATAGTGGTGATAATGGTTGTTATGGTGGTGATAGTGTTTCTTATAGCAGTGATAATGGTTGTTATAGTGGTCATAATGGTCCTTGTAGTGGTGATAATGGTCGTTACAGTGGTGATAATGGTCCTTGTAGTGGTGATAATGGTTTTTATTGTGGTGATGACGGTTGTTGTAGTGTTGATAATGGTCACTATAGTGCGGATAATGGTGGGTATGGTGGTGATAATGGTTGTTATGGTGGTGATAATGGTTGTTACAGTGGTGATAATGGTTGTTATAGAGGTGATAATGGTTGTTATAGTGGTGATAATGGTTGTTATAGTGGGGACAATGGTTGCTATAGTGGTGGTAATGGCTGTTATAGTGGTGATAATGGTTGTTATAGTGGTGGTAATGGTTGTTATAGTGGTGATAATGGTTGTTATAGTGCTGATAATGGTTGTTATAGTGGCGATAATGTTTTTTATAGTGGGGATAATGGTTGTTATAGTGGTGATAATGGTTGTTATAGTGGTGATAATTGTCCTTATAGAGGTGATAATGGTGTTATAGTGGTGATAATGGTTGTTATAGTGGTGGTAATGGTCCTTATAGAGGTGATAATGGTTGTTGTAGTGGTGATAATGTTTGTTATAGTGGCGATAATGTTTGTTATAGTGAGGATAATGGTTGTTAGAGTGGTGATAATGGCTGTTATAGTGGTGATAATGGTTGTTATAGTGGTGATAATGGTTGTTATAGTGGTGATAATGGTTGTTATAGTGGGGATAATGGTGGGTATGGTGGTGATAATGGTTGTTACAGTGGTGATAATGGTTGTTATAGAGGTGATAATGGTTGTTGTAGTGGTGATAATGGTTGTTATAGTGGTGGTAATGGTTGTTATAGTGGTGACAATAGTTGTTATAGTGGTGATAATGGTTGTTATAGTGGGGACAATGGTTGCTATAGTGGTGATAATGGTTGTTATAGTGGCGATAGTGGTTGTTAGAGTGGTGATAATGGCTCTTATAGTGGTGATAATGGTTGTTATAGTGGTGATAATGGTTGTTATAGTGGCGATAATGTTTTTTATAGTGGGGATAATGGTTGTTATAGTGGTGATAATGGCTGTTATAGTGGTGATAATGGTTGTTATAGGGGTGGTAACGGTCGTTATAGTGGTGATAATGGTGCTTGTAGTGGTGATAATGGTTTTTATTGTGGTGATGATGGTTGTTGTAGTGATGATAATGGTTGTTATAGTGGTGATAATGGTTGTTATAGTGGGGACAATGGTTGTTATAGTGGTGATAATGGTTGTTATTGTGGCGATAATGTTTTTTATAGTGGGGATAATGGTTGTTATAGTGGTGATAATGGTCCTTATGATGGTGATAGTGGTTGCTATAGTGGTGATAATTGCTATTATAGTGGTGGTAATGTTTCTTATAATGGTGATAATGGTTGTTCTAGTCGTGATAATGGTCGTTATAGTGGTGATAATGGTTGTTATAGTGGTGATAATGGTTGTTATAGTGGGGATAATAGTTGTTATAGTGGTGACAATGGTTGTTATAGTGGTGATAATGGTTATTATAGTTGTCTTAATGGTCCTTGTAGTCGTGATAATGGTCGTTATAGTGGTGATAATGGTTGTTATAGTGGTGATAATGGTTGTTATAGTGGGGATAATAGTTGCTATAGTGGTGGTAATGGCTGTTATAGTGGTGATCATTGTTGTTATAGTGTTGATGATGGTTGTTCTAGTCGTGATAATGGTCGTTATACTGGTGATAACGGTTGTTATAGTCGCGATAATGTTTCTTATAGTGGTGATGATGGTTGTTCTGGTAGTGATAATGGTTGTTATAGTGGTGATAATGGTTTTTATAGTGGTGATAATGGTTGTTATAGTGATGATAATGGTTGTTATAGTGGTGATAATGGTTGTTATAGTGGGGACAATGGTTATTATAGTGGTGATAATGGTTGTTATAGTGGGGACAATGGTTATTATAGTGGTGATAATGGTTGTTATGGTGGTGATAGTGTTTCTTATAGCAGTGATAATGGTTGTTATAGTGGTCATAATGGTCCTTGTAGTGGTGATAATGGTCGTTACAGTGGTGATAATGGTCCTTGTAGTGGTGATAATGGTTTTTATTGTGGTGATGACGGTTGTTGTAGTGTTGATAATGGTCACTATAGTGCGGATAATGGTGGGTATGGTGGTGATAATGGTTGTTATGGTGGTGATAATGGTTGTTACAGTGGTGATAATGGTTGTTATAGAGGTGATAATGGTTGTTATAGTGGTGATAATGGTTGTTATAGTGGGGACAATGGTTGCTATAGTGGTGGTAATGGCTGTTATAGTGGTGATAATGGTTGTTATAGTGGTGGTAATGGTTGTTATAGTGGTGATAATGGTTGTTATAGTGCTGATAATGGTTGTTATAGTGGCGATAATGTTTTTTATAGTGGGGATAATGGTTGTTATAGTGGTGATAATGGTTGTTATAGTGGTGATAATTGTCCTTATAGAGGTGATAATGGTGTTATAGTGGTGATAATGGTTGTTATAGTGGTGGTAATGGTCCTTATAGAGGTGATAATGGTTGTTGTAGTGGTGATAATGTTTGTTATAGTGGCGATAATGTTTGTTATAGTGAGGATAATGGTTGTTAGAGTGGTGATAATGGCTGTTATAGTGGTGATAATTGTTGTTATAGTGGTGATAATGGTCGTTCTGGTGGTGGTAATCGTAGTGGTGATAATGGTCCTTATAGTGGTGATAATGGTTGTTATAGTGGTGATAATGGTTGTTATAGTGGGGACAATGGTTGTTATAGTGGCGATAGTGGTTGTTATGGTGGCGATAGTGGTTGTTATGGTGGTGATAATGGTTTTTATTGTGGTGATGATGGTCGTTGTAGTGGTGATAATGATTATTATTGTGGTGATAACGGCTGTTATAGTGTTGAAAATGGTCACTATAGTGCGGATAATGGTGGGTATGGTGGTGATAATGGTTGTTATGGTGGTGATAATGGTTGTTACAGTGGTGATAATGGTTGCTATAGAGGTGATAATGGTTGTTGTAGTGGTGATAGTGGTTGTTATAGTGGGGACAATGGTTGTTATAGTGGTGACAATGGTTGTTATAGTGGTGATAATGGTTATTATAGTTGTCTTAATGGTCCTTGTAGTGGTGATAATGGTCGTTATAGTGGTGATAATGGTCGTTGTAGTGGTGATAATGGTTTTTATTGTGGTGATGATGGTTGTCGTAGTGGTGATAAAGGTTGTTATGGTGATGATAATGGAAGTTGTAGTGGTGATAATGGTCATTATAGTGGTGATAATGGTTGTTATAGTGGTGATAATGGTTGCTATAGTGGTGATACTGGTTGCTATAGTGGTGATAGTGGTTCCTATAGTGGTGATACTGGTTGCTATAGTGGTGATAATAGTTGCTATAGTGGTGGTAATGGCTGTTATAGTGGTGATCATTGTTGTTATAGTGTTGATGATGGTTGTTCTAGTCGTGATAATGGTCGTTATACTGGTGATAACGGTTGTTATAGTCGCGATAATGTTTCTTATAGTGGTGATGATGGTTGTTCTGGTAGTGATAATGGTTGTTATAGTGGTGATAATGGTTTTTATAGTGGTGATAATGGTTGTTATAGTGATGATAATGGTTGTTATAGTGGTGATAATGGTTGTTATAGTGGGGACAATGGTTATTATAGTGGTGATAATGGTTGTTATAGTGGGGACAATGGTTATTATAGTGGTGATAATGGTTGTTATGGTGGTGATAATGTTTCTTATAGCAGTGATAATGGTTGTTATAGTGGTCATAATGGTCCTTGTAGTGGTGATAATGGTCGTTACAGTGGTGATAATGGTCCTTGTAGTGGTGATAATGGTTTTTATTGTGGTGATGACGGTTGTTGTAGTGTTGATAATGGTCACTATAGTGCGGATAATGGTGGGTATGGTGGTGATAATGGTTGTTATGGTGGTGATAATGGTTGTTACAGTGGTGATAATGGTTGTTATAGAGGTGATAATGGTTGTTATAGTGGTGATAATGGTTGTTATAGTGGGGACAATGGTTGCTATAGTGGTGGTAATGGCTGTTATAGTGGTGATAATGGTTGTTATAGTGGTGGTAATGGTTGTTATAGTGGTGATAATGGTTGTTATAGTGCTGATAATGGTTGTTATAGTGGCGATAATGTTTTTTATAGTGGGGATAATGGTTGTTATAGTGGTGATAATGGTTGTTATAGTGGTGATAATTGTCCTTATAGAGGTGATAATGGTGTTATAGTGGTGATAATGGTTGTTATAGTGGTGGTAATGGTCCTTATAGAGGTGATAATGGTTGTTGTAGTGGTGATAATGTTTGTTATAGTGGCGATAATGTTTGTTATAGTGAGGATAATGGTTGTTAGAGTGGTGATAATGGCTGTTATAGTGGTGATAATTGTTGTTATAGTGGTGATAATGGTTTTTATTGTGGTGATAATGGTTGCTATAGTGATGATAATGGCTGTGATAGTGGGGATAATGGTTGTTATAGTGGTGATAATGGTTGTTATAGTGGCGATAATGTTTGTTATAGTGGGGATAATGGCTGTTACAGTGGTGATAATGGTTGTTATAGTGGCGATAATGTTTGTTATAGTGGGGATAATGGCTGTTACAGTGGTGATAATGGTTGTTATAGTGGTGATAATGGTCGTTATAGTGGCGATAATGGTTCTTGTAGTGGTGATAATGGACTTTATTGTCGTGATGATGGTTGTTGTAGTGATGATAATGGCTATTATAGTGGAGATAATGGTTGTTATAGTGGCGATAATGTTTTTTATAGTGGGGATAATGGTCGTTATAGTGGTGATAATGCTTGTTATAGTGGTGATAATGGTCCTTATAGAGGTGACAATTTTTGTTATAGTGGTTATAATGGTTGTTATAGTGGTGGTAATGGTTGTTATAGTGGTGTTAATGGTTGTTATAGTGCGGATAATGGTTGTTATAGTGGTGATAATGGTTGTTATAGTGGCGATAATGTTTGTTATAGTGGTGATAATGGTTTTTATTGTGGTGATGATGGTTGATGTAGTGATGATAATGGTTGTTATAGTGGTGATAATGGTTGTTATAGTGGGGACAATGGTTGTTATAGTGGTGATAATGGTTGTTATTGTGGCGATAATGTTTTTTATAGTGGGGATAATGGTTGTTATAGTGGTGATAATGGTTGTTATAGTGGTGGTAATGGTTGTTATAGTGGTGACAATAGTTGTTATAGTGGTGATAATGGTTGTTATAGTGGGGACAATGGTTGCTATAGTGCGGATAATGGTTGTTGTAGTGGTGATAATGGTTGTTATAGTGGCGATAATGTTTGTTATAGTGGGGATAATGGTTGTTAGAGTGGTGATAATGGCTGTTATAGTGGTGATAATTGTTGTTATAGTGGTGATAATGGTCGTTATGGTGGTGGTAATCGTAGTGGTGATAATGGTCCTTATAGTGGTGATAATGGTTGTTATAGTGGTGATAATGGTTGTTATAGTGGGGACAATGGTTGTTATAGTGGCGATAATGGTTGTTATGGTGGCGATAGTGGTTGTTATGGTGGTGATAATGGTTTTTATTGTGGTGATGATGGTTGTTGTAGTGGTGATAATGGTTATTATTGTGGTGATAACGGCTGTTATAGTGTTGATAATGGTCACTATAGTGCGGATAATGGTGGGTATGGTGGTGATAATGGTTGTTATGGTGGTGATAATGGTTGTTATAGTGAGGACAATGGTTGTTATAGTGGTGATAATGGTTGTTATAGTGGCGATAATGTTTTTTATAGTGGGGATAATGGTTGTTATAGAGGTGATAATGGTTGTTATAGTGGTGATAATGGTTGTTATAGTGGTGGCAATGGTTGTTATAGTGCTGACAATAGTTATTATAGTGGTGATAATGGTTGTTATAGTGGGGACAATGGTTGCTGTAGTGGTGATAATGGCTCTTATAGTGGTGATAATGGTTGTTATAGTGGTGATAATGGTCGTTATAGTGGTGGTAATCGTCGTTATATTGGTGATAATGGTTGTTATTGTGGTGATAATGGTTGTTATAGTGGTGATAATGGTCCTTATAATGGTGATAATGGTTGTTATAGTGGTGATAATGGTTGTTATAGTGAGGACAATGGTTGTTATAGTGGTGATAATGGTTGTTATAGTGGCGATAATGTTTTTTATAGTGGGGATAATGGTTGTTATAGTGGTGATAATGGCTGTTATAGTGGTGATAGTGGTTGTTATAGTCGTGGTAACGGTCGTTATAGTGGTGATAATGGTCCTTGTAGTGGTGATAATGGTTTTTATTGTGGTGATGATGGTTGTTGTAGTGATGATAATGGTTGTTATAGTGGTGATAATGGTTGTTATAGTGGGGACAATGGTTGTTATAGTGGTGATAATGGTTGTTATTGTGGCGATAATGTTTTTATTAGTGGGGATAATGGTTGTTATAGTGGTGATAATGGTCCTTATAATGGTGATAGTCGTTGCTATAGTGGTGATAATGGCTATTATAGTGGTGGTAATGTTTCTTACAATGGTGATAATGGTTGTTCTAGTCGTGATAATGGTCGTTATAGTGGTGATAATGGTTGTTATAGTGGTGATAATGGTTGTTATAGTGGGGATAATGGTTGTTATAGTGGTGATAATGGTTGTTATAGTGGTGATAATGGTCCTTATAGAGGTGATAATGGTTGTTATAGTGGTGATAATTGTTGTTATAGTGGTGATAATGTTTGTTGTTGTGGTGATAATTGTTGCTATAGCGGTGACAATGGTCGTTATAGTGGTGATAATGGTTGTTATAGTGGGGATAATGGTTGTTATAGTGGTGATAATGGTTGTTATAGTGGTGATAATGATCCTTGTAGAGGTGATAATGGTGTTATAGTGTTGATAATGGTAGTTATAGTGGTGATAATGGTTGTTATTGTGGTGATAATTGTTGTTATAGTGATGATAATGGTTGTTATAGTGGTGATAATGGTTGTTATAGTGGTGATAATGGTTGTTATAGTGGGGATAATGGTGGGTATGGTGGTGATAATGGTTGTTACAGTGGTGATAATGGTTGTTATAGAGGTGATAATGGTTGTTGTAGTGGTGATAATGGTTGTTATAGTGGTGGTAATGGTTGTTATAGTGGTGACAATAGTTGTTATAGTGGTGATAATGGTTGTTATAGTGGGGACAATGGTTGCTATAGTGGTGATAATGGTTGTTATAGTGGCGATAGTGGTTGTTAGAGTGGTGATAATGGCTCTTATAGTGGTGATAATGGTTGTTATAGTGGTGATAATGGTTGTTATAGTGGCGATAATGTTTTTTATAGTGGGGATAATGGTTGTTATAGTGGTGATAATGGCTGTTATAGTGGTGATAATGGTTGTTATAGGGGTGGTAACGGTCGTTATAGTGGTGATAATGGTGCTTGTAGTGGTGATAATGGTTTTTATTGTGGTGATGATGGTTGTTGTAGTGATGATAATGGTTGTTATAGTGGTGATAATGGTTGCTATAGTGGGGACAATGGTTGTTATAGTGGTGATAATGGTTGTTATTGTGGCGATAATGTTTTTTATAGTGGGGATAATGGTTGTTATAGTGGTGATAATGGTCCTTATGATGGTGATAGTGGTTGCTATAGTAGTGATAATTGCTATTATAGTGTTGGTAATGTTTCTTATAATGGTGATAATGGTTGTTCTAGTCGTGATAATGGTCGTTATAGTGGTGATAATGGTTGTTATAGTGGTGATAATGGTTGTTATAGTGGGGATAATAGTTGTTATAGTGGTGACAATGGTTGTTATAGTGGTGATAATGGTTATTATAGTTGTCTTAATGGTCCTTGTAGTCGTGATAATGGTCGTTATAGTGGTGATAATGGTTGTTATAGTGGTGATAATGGTTGTTATAGTGGGGATAATAGTTGCTATAGTGGTGGTAATGGCTGTTATAGTGGTGATCATTGTTGTTATAGTGTTGATGATGGTTGTTCTAGTCGTGATAATGGTCGTTATACTGGTGATAACGGTTGTTATAGTCGCGATAATGTTTCTTATAGTGGTGATGATGGTTGTTCTGGTAGTGATAATGGTTGTTATAGTGGTGATAATGGTTTTTATAGTGGTGATAATGGTTGTTATAGTGATGATAATGGTTGTTATAGTGGTGATAATGGTTGTTATAGTGGGGACAATGGTTATTATAGTGGTGATAATGGTTGTTATAGTGGGGACAATGGTTATTATAGTGGTGATAATGGTTGTTATGGTGGTGATAGTGTTTCTTATAGCAGTGATAATGGTTGTTATAGTGGTGATAATGGTTTTTATAGTGGTGATAATGGTTGTTATAGTGATGATAATGGTTGTTATAGTGGTGATAATGGTTGTTATAGTGGGGACAATGGTTATTATAGTGGTGATAATGGTTGTTATAGTGGGGACAATGGTTGCTATAGTGGTGATAATGGTTGTTATAGTGGCGATAGTGGTTGTTAGAGTGGTGATAATGGCTCTTATAGTGGTGATAATGGTTGTTATAGTGGTGATAATGGTTGTTATAGTGGCGATAATGTTTTTTATAGTGGGGATAATGGTTGTTATAGTGGTGATAATGGTTGTTATAGTGGTGATAATTGTCCTTATAGAGGTGATAATGGTGTTATAGTGGTGATAATGGTTGTTATAGTGGTGGTAATGGTCCTTATAGAGGTGATAATGGTTGTTGTAGTGGTGATAATGTTTGTTATAGTGGCGATAATGTTTGTTATAGTGAGGATAATGGTTGTTAGAGTGGTGATAATGGCTGTTATAGTGGTGATAATTGTTGTTATAGTGGTGATAATGGTCGTTATGGTGGTGGTAATCGTAGTGGTGATAATGGTCCTTATAGTGGTGATAATGGTTGTTATAGTGGTGATAATGGTTGTTATAGTGGGGACAATGGTTGTTATAGTGGCGATAGTGGTTGTTATGGTGGCGATAGTGGTTGTTATGGTGGTGATAATGGTTTTTATTGTGGTGATGATGGTCGTTGTAGTGGTGATAATGATTATTATTGTGGTGATAACGGCTGTTATAGTGTCGAAAATGGTCACTATAGTGCGGATAATGGTGGGTATGGTGGTGATAATGGTTGTTATGGTGGTGATAATGGTTGTTACAGTGGTGATAATGGTTGCTATAGAGGTGATAATGGTTGTTGTAGTGGTGATAATGGTTGTTATAGTGGTGGTAATGGTTGTTATAGTGGTGACAATAGTTGTTATAGTGGTGATAATGGTTGTTATAGTGGGGACAATGGTTGCTATAGTGGTGATAATGGTTGTTATAGTGGCGATAGTGGTTGTTAGAGTGGTGATAATGGCTCTTATAGTGGTGATAATGGTTGTTATAGTGGTGATAATGGTCGTTATAGTGGTGGTAATCGTCGTTATATTGGTGATAATGGTTGTTATTGTGGTGATAATGGTTGTTATAGTGGTGATAATGGTCCTTATAATGGTGATAATGGTTGTTATAGTGGTGATAATGGTTGTTATAGTGAGGACAATGTTGTTATAGTGGTAATAATGGTCCTTATGATGGTGATAGTGGTTGCTATAGTGGTGATAATTGCTATTATAGTGGTGGTAATGTTTCTTATAATGGTGATAATGGTTGTTCTAGTCGTGATAATGGTCGTTATAGTGGTGATAATGGTTGTTATAGTGGTGATAATGGTTGTTATAGTGGGGACAATGGTTGTTATAGTGGTGATAATGGTTGTTATTGTGGCGATAATGTTTTTTATAGTGGGGATAATGGTTGTTATAGTGGTGATAATGGTCCTTATGATGGTGATAGTGGTTGCTATAGTGGTGATAATTGCTATTATAGTGGTGGTAATGTTTCTTATAATGGTGATAATGGTTGTTCTAGTCGTGATAATGGTCGTTATAGTGGTGATAATGGTTGTTATAGTGGTGATAATGGTTGTTATAGTGGGGATAATAGTTGTTATAGTGGTGACAATGGTTGTTATAGTGGTGATAATGGTTATTATAGTTGTCTTAATGGTCCTTGTAGTGGTGATAATGGTCCTTATAGTGGTGATAATGGTCGTTGTAGTGGTGATAATGGTTTTTATTGTGGTGATGATGGTTGTCGTAGTGGTGATAAAGGTTGTTATGGTGATGATAATGGAAGTTGTAGTGGTGATAATGGTCATTATAGTGGTGATAATGGTTGTTATAGTGGTGATAATGGTTGCTATAGTGGTGATACTGGTTGCTATAGTGGTGATAGTGGTTGCTATAGTGGTGATACTGGTTGCTATAGTGGTGATAATAGTTGCTATAGTGGTGGTAATGGCTGTTATAGTGGTGATCATTGTTGTTATAGTGTTGATGATGGTTGTTCTAGTCGTGATAATGGTCGTTATACTGGTGATAACGGTTGTTATAGTCGCGATAATGTTTCTTATAGTGGTGATGATGGTTGTTCTGGTAGTGATAATGGTTGTTATAGTGGTGATAATGGTTTTTATAGTGGTGATAATGGTTGTTATAGTGATGATAATGGTTGTTATAGTGGTGATAATGGTTGTTATAGTGGGGACAATGGTTATTATAGTGGTGATAATGGTTGTTATAGTGGGGACAATGGTTATTATAGTGGTGATAATGGTTGTTATGGTGGTGATAATGTTTCTTATAGCAGTGATAATGGTTGTTATAGTGGTCATAATGGTCCTTGTAGTGGTGATAATGGTCGTTACAGTGGTGATAATGGTCCTTGTAGTGGTGATAATGGTTTTTATTGTGGTGATGACGGTTGTTGTAGTGTTGATAATGGTCACTATAGTGCGGATAATGGTGGGTATGGTGGTGATAATGGTTGTTATGGTGGTGATAATGGTTGTTACAGTGGTGATAATGGTTGTTATAGAGGTGATAATGGTTGTTATAGTGGTGATAATGGTTGTTATAGTGGGGACAATGGTTGCTATAGTGGTGGTAATGGCTGTTATAGTGGTGATAATGGTTGTTATAGTGGTGGTAATGGTTGTTATAGTGGTGATAATGGTTGTTATAGTGCTGATAATGGTTGTTATAGTGGCGATAATGTTTTTTATAGTGGGGATAATGGTTGTTATAGTGGTGATAATGGTTGTTATAGTGGTGATAATTGTCCTTATAGAGGTGATAATGGTGTTATAGTGGTGATAATGGTTGTTATAGTGGTGATAATGGTTGTTATAGTGGGGACAATGGTTGTTATAGTGGCGATAGTGGTTGTTATGGTGGCGATAGTGGTTGTTATGGTGGTGGTAATCGTAGTGGTGATAATGGTCCTTATAGTGGTGATAATGGTTGTTATAGTGGTGATAATGGTTGTTATACTGGGGACAATGGTTATTATAGTGGTGATAATGGTTGTTATGGTGGTGATAATGTTTCTTATAGCAGTGATAATGGTTGTTATAGTGGTCATAATGGTCCTTGTAGTGGTGATAATGGTCGTTATAGTGGTGATAATGGTCCTTGTAGTGGTGATAATGGTTTTTATTGTGGTGATGATGGTTGTTGTAGTGGTGATAATGGTTATTATTGTGATGATAACGGTTGTTATAGTGTCGATAATGGTCACTATAGTGCGGATAATGGTGGGTATGATGGTGATAATGGTTGTTATGGTGGTGATAATGGTTGTTACAGTGGTGATAATGGTTGTTATAGAGGTGATAATCGTTGTTATAGAGGTGATAATGGTTGTTATAGTGGTGGCAATGGTTGTTATAGGGCTGACAATAGTTATTATAGTGGTGATAATGGTTGTTATAGTGGGGACAATGGTTGCTGTAGTGGTGATAATGGCTCTTATAGTGGTGATAATGGTTGTTATAGTGGTGATAATGGTCGTTATAGAGGTGGTAATCGTCGTTATATTGGTGATAATGGTTGTTATTGTGGTGATAATGGTTGTTATAGTGGTGATAATGGTCTTTATAATGGTGATAATGGTTGTTATAGTGGTGATAATGGTTGTTATAGTGAGGACAATGGTTGTTATAGTGGTGATAATGGTTGTTATAGTGGCGATAATGTTTTTTATAGTGGGGATAATGGTTGTTATAGTGGTGATAATGGCTGTTATAGTGGTGATAGTGGTTGTTATAGTCGTGGTAACGGTCGTTATAGTGGTGATAATGGTCCTTGTAGTGGTGATAATGGTTTTTATTGTGGTGATGATGGTTGTTGTAGTGATGATAATCGTTGTTATAGTGGTGATAATGGTTGTTATAGTGGGGACAATGGTTGTTATAGTGGTGATAATGGTTGTTATTGTGGCGATAATGTTTTTATTAGTGGGGATAATGGTTGTTATAGTGGTGATAATGGTCCTTATAATGGTGATAGTGGTTGTTATAGTGGTGATAATGGCTATTATAGTGGTGGTAATGTTTCTTACAATGGTGATAATGGTTGTTCTAGTCGTGATAATGGTCGTTATAGTGGTGATAATGGTTGTGTTAGTGGTGATAATGGTTCTTATAGTGGGGATAATGGTTGTTATTGTGGTGATAATGGTTGTTATAGTGGTGATAATGGTCCTTATACAGGTGATAATGGTTGTTATAGTGGTGATAATTGTTGTTATAGTGGTGATAATGGTTGTCATAGTGGCGATAATGTTTTTTATAGTGGGGATAATGATTGCTATAGTGGTGATAATGGTTGTTATAGTGGTGATAATGGTCCTTATAGAGGTGATAATGGTGTTATAGTGTTGATAATGGTTGTTATGGTGGTGATAATGGTTGTTACAGTGGTGATAATGGTTGTTATAGAGGTGATAATGGTTGTTGTAGTGGTGATAATGGTTGTTATAGTGGTGGTAATGGTTGTTATAGTGGTGACAATAGTTGTTATAGTGGTGATAATGGTTGTTATAGTGGGGACAATGGTTGCTATAGTGGTGATAATGGTTGTTATAGGGGCGATAGTGGTTGTTAGAGTGGTGATAATGGCTCTTATAGTGGTGATAATGGTTGTTATAGTGGTGATAATGGTCGTTATAGTGGTGGTAATCGTCGCTATATTGGTGATAATGGTTGTTATTGTGGTGATAATGGTTGTTATAGTGGTGATGATGGTCCTTATAATGGTGATAATGGTTGTTATAGTGGTGATAATGGTTGTTATAGTGAGGACAATGGTTGTTATAGTGGTGATAATGGTTGTTATAGTGGGGACAATGGTTGTTATAGTGGTGATAATGGTTGTTATTGTGGCGATAATGTTTTTTATAGTGGGGATAATGGTTGTTATAGTGGTGATAATGGTCCTTATGATGGTGATAGTGGTTGCTATAGTGGTGATAATGGCTATTATAGTGGTGATAATTGTTGTTATAGTGTTGATGATGGTTGTTCTAGTCGTGATAATGGTCGTTATGGTGGTGATAACGGTTGTTATAGTCGCGATAATGTTTCTTATAGTGGTGATGATGGTTGTTCTGGTAGTGATAATGGTTGTTATAGTGGTGATAATGGTTTTTATAGTGTTGATAATGGTTGTTATAGTGATGATAATGGTTGTTGTAGTGGTGATAATGGTTGTTATAGTGGTGATAATGTTTGTTATAGTGGGGATAATGGTTGTTAGAGTGGTGATAATGGCAGTTATAGTGGTGATAATTGTTGTTATAGTGGTGATAATGGTCGTTATGGTGGTGGTAATCGTAGTGGTGATAATGGTCCTTATAGTGGTGATAATGGTTGTTATAGTGGTGATAATGGTTGTTATAGTTTGGACAATGGTTGTTATAGTGGCGATAGTGGTTGTTATGGTGGCGATAGTGGTTGTTATGGTGGTGATAATGGTTTTTATTGTGGTGATGATGGTTGTTGTAGTGGTGATAATGGTTATTATTGTGGTGATAACGGCTGTTATACTGTTGATAATGATCACTATAGTGCGGATAATGGTGGGTATGGTGGTGATAATGGTTGTTATGGTGGTGATAATGGTTGTTACAGTGGTGATAATGGTTGTTATAGAGGTGATAATGGTTGTTATAGTGGTGATAATGGTTATTATAGTGGTGGTAATGGTTGTTATAGTGGTGACAATAGTTGTTATAGTGGTGATAATGGTTGTTATAGTGGGGACAATGGTTGCTGTAGTGGTGATAATGGTTGTCATAGTGGCGATAGTGGTTGTTAGAGTGGTGATAATGGCTCTTATAGTGGTGATAATGGTTGTTATAGTGGTGATAATGGTCGTTATAGTGGTGGTAATCGTCGTTATATTGGTGATAATGGTTGTTATTGTGGTGATAATGGTTGTTCTAGTCGTGATAATGGTCGTTATAGTGGTGATAATGGTTGTTATAGTGGTGATAATGGTTGTTATAGTGGGGATAATGGTTGTTATAGTGGTGATAATGGTTGTTATAGTGGTGATAATGGCCCTTATAGAGGTGATAATGGTTGTTATAGTGGTGATAATGGTTGTCATAGTGGCGATAATGTTTTTTATAGTGGGGATAATGGTTGTTATAGTGGTGATAATGGTTGTTATAGTGGTGATAATGGTCCTTATAGAGGTGATAATGGTGTTATAGTGTTGATAATGGTTGTTATAGTGGTGGTAATGGTTGTTATAGTGGTGATAATGGTTGTTATAGTGGGGATAATGGTTGTTATAGTGGTGATAATGGTTGTTATAGTGGTGGTAATGGTTGTTATAGTGGTGATAATGGTTGTTATAGTGGTGATAATGGTTGTTATAGTGGTGGTAATGGTTGTTATAGTGGTGACAATAGTTGTTATAGTGGTGATAATGGTTGTTATTGTATTGATAATTGTTGCTATAGTGGTGACAATGGTTACTATAGTGGTAATACTGGTTGCTATAGTGGTGATAGTGGTTGCTATAGTGGTGATGCTGGTTGCTATAGTGGTGATAATGGTTGCTATAGTGATGATAATGGCTATGATAGTGGGGATAATGGTTGTTATAGTGGTGATAATGGTTGTTATAGTGGCGATAATGCTTGTTATAGTGGGGATAATGGTTGTTAGAGTGGTGATAATGGCTGTTATAGTGGTGATAATTGTTGTTATAGTGATGATAATGGTTGTTATAGTGGTGATAATGGCTGTTATAGTGGTGATAATGGTTGTTATAGTGGAGATAATGGTGGTTATGGTGGTGATAATGGTTATTATAGTTGTCTTAATGGTCCTTGTAGTGGTGATAATGGTCCTTATAGTGGTGATAATGGTTGTTATAGTGGTGATAATGGTTGTTATAGTGGGGACAATGGTTGTTATAGTGGCGACAGTGGTTGTTATGGTGGCGATAGTGGTTGTTATGGTGGTGATAATGGTTTTTATTGTGGTGATGATGGTTGTTGTAGTGGTGATAATGGTTATTATTGTGGTGATAGCGGCTGTTATAGTGTTGATAATGGTCACTATAGTGCGGATACTGGTGGGTATGGTGGTGATAATGGTTGTTATGGTGGTGATAATGGTTGTTACAGTGGTGATAATGGTTGTTATAGAGGTGATAATGGTTGTTGTAGTGGTGATAATGGTTGTTATAGTGGTGGTAATGGTTGTTATAGTGGTGACAATAGTTGTTATAGTGGTGATAATGGTTGTTATAGTGGGGACAATGGTTGCTATAGTGGTGATAATGGTTGTTATAGTGGCGATAGTGGTTGTTAGAGTGGTGATAATGGCTCTTATAGTGGTGATAATGGTTGTTATAGTGGTGATAATGGTCGTTATAGTGGTGGTAATCGTCGTTATATTGGTGATAATGGTTGTTATTGTGGTGATAATGGTTGTTATAGTGGTGATAATGGTCCTTATAATGGTGATAATGGTTGTTATAGTGGTGATAATGGTTGTTATAGTGAGGACAATGGTTGTTATAGTGGTGATAATGGTTGTTATAGTGGCGATAATGTTTTTTATAGTGGGGATAATGGTTGTTATAGTGGTGATAATGGCTGTTATAGTGGTGATAATGGTTGTTATAGTGGTGGTAACGGTCGTTATAGTGGTGATAATGGTTGTTATAGTTGGGACAATGGTTGTTATAGTGGTGATAATGGTTGTTATTGTGGCGATAATGTTTTTTATAGTGGGGATAATGGTTGTTATAGTGGTGATAATGGTCCTTATGATGGTGATAGTGGTTGCTATAGTGGTGATAATGGCTATTATAGTGGTGGTAATGTTTCTTATAATGGTGATAATGGTTGTTCTAGTCGTGATAATGGTCGTTATAGTGGTGATAATGGTTGTTATAGTGGTGATAATGGCTATTATAGTGGTGGTAATGTTTCTTATAATGGTGATAATGGTTGTTCTAGTCGTGATAATGGTCGTTATAGTGGTGATAATGGTTGTTATAGTAGTGATAATGGTTGTTATAGTGGGCATAATGGTGGTTATGGTGGTGATAATAGTTATTATAGTTGTCTTAATGGTCCTTGTAGTGGTGATAATGGTCGTTATAGTGGTGATAATGGTCCTTGTAGTGGTGATAATGGTTTTTATTGTGGTGATGATGGTTGTCGTAGTGGTGATAATGGTCGTTATGGTGGTGGTAATCGTAGTGGTGATAATGGTCCTTATAGTGGTGATAATGGTTGTTATAGTGGTGATAATGGTTGTTATACTGGGGACAATGGTTATTATAGTGGTGATAATGGTTGTTATGGTGGTGATAATGTTTCTTATAGCAGTGATAATGGTTGTTATAGTGGTCATAATGGTCCTTGTAGTGGTGATAATGGTCGTTATAGTGGTGATAATGGTCCTTGTAGTGGTGATAATGGTTTTTATTGTGGTGATGATGGTTGTTGTAGTGGTGATAATGGTTATTATTGTGATGATAACGGTTGTTATAGTGTCGATAATGGTCACTATAGTGCGGATAATGGTGGGTATGATGGTGATAATGGTTGTTATGGTGGTGATAATGGTTGTTACAGTGGTGATAATGGTTGTTATAGAGGTGATAATGGTTGTTATAGTGGTGATAATGTTTTTTATAGTGGTGATAATGGTTGTTATAGTGGTGATAATGGTTGTTATAGTGGTGATAATTGTCCTTATAGAGGTGATAATGGTTGTTATAGTGGTGATAATGGTTGTTATAGTGGGGACAATGGTTGCTATAGTGGTGGTAATGGCTGTTATAGTGGTGATAATGGTTGTTATAGTGGTGGTAATGGTTGTTATAGTGGTGATAATGGTTGTTATAGTGCTGATAATGGTTGTTATAGTGGCGATAATGTTTTTTATAGTGGGGATAATGGTTGTTATAGTGGTGATAATGGTTGTTATAGTGGTGATAATTGTTGTTATAGTGGTGATAATGGTCGTTATGGTGGTGGTAATCGTAGTGGTGATAATGGTCCTTATAGTGGTGATAATGGTTGTTATAGTGGTGATAATGGTTGTTATAGTGGGGACAATGGTTGTTATAGTGGCGATAGTGGTTGTTATGGTGGCGATAGTGGTTGTTATGGTGGTGATAATGGTTTTTATTGTGGTGATGATGGTTGTTGTAGTGGTGATAATGGTTATTATTGTGGTGATAGCGGCTCTTATAGTGTTGATAATGGTCACTATAGTGCGGATAATGGTGGGTATGGTGGTGATAATGGTTGTTATGGTGGTGATAATGGTTGTTACAGTGGTGATAATGGTTGTTATAGAGGTGATAATGGTTGTTGTAGTGGTGATAATGGTTGTTATAGTGGTGGTAATGGTTGTTATAGTGGTGACAATGGTTGTTATTGTGGTGATAATTGTTGTTATAGTGATGATAATGGTTGTTATAGTGGTGATAATGGTTGCTATAGTGGTGATAATGGTTGTTATAGTCTGGATAATGGTGGTTATGGTGGTGATAATAGTTATTATAGTTGTCTTAATGGTCCTTGTAGTGGTGATAATGGTCCTTATAGTGGTGATAATGGTCCTTGTAGTGGTGATAATGGTTTTTATTGTGGTGATGATGGTTGTCGTAGTGGTGATAATGGTCGTTATGGTGGTGGTAATCGTAGTGGTGATAATGGTCCTTATAGTGGTGATAATGGTTGTTATAGTGGTGATAATGGTTGTTATACTGGGGACAATGGTTATTTTAGTGGTGATAATGGTTGTTATGGTGGTGATAATGTTTCTTATAGCAGTGATAATGGTTGTTATAGTGGTCAGAATGGTCCTTGTAGTGGTGATAATGGTCGTTATAGTGGTGATAATGGTCCTTGTAGTGGTGATAATGGTTTTTATTGTGGTGATGATGGTTGTTGTAGTGGTGATAATGGTTATTATTGTGATGATAACGGTTGTTATAGTGTCGATAATGGTCACTATAGTGCGGATAATGGTGGGTATGATGGTGATAATGGTTGTTATGGTGGTGATAATGGTTGTTACAGTGGTGATAATGGTTGTTATAGAGGTGATAATGGTTGTTATAGTGGTGATAATGTTTTTTATAGTGGGGATAATGGTTGTTATAGTGGTGATAATGGTTGTTATAGTGGTGATAATTAGCCTTATAGAGGTGATAATGGTGTTATAGTGGTGATAATGGTTGTTATAGTGGTGGTAATGGTCCTTATAGAGGTGATAATGGTTGTTGTAGTGGTGATAATGGTTGTTATAGTGGCGATAATGTTTGTTATAGTGAGGATAATGGTTGTTAGAGTGGTGATAATGGCTGTTATAGTGGTGATAATTGTTGTTATAGTGGTGATAATGGTCGTTATGGTGGTGGTAATCGTAGTGGTGATAATGGTCCTTATAGTGGTGATAATGGTTGTTATAGTGGTGATAATGGTTGTTATAGTGGGGACAATGGTTGTTATAGTGGCGATAGTGGTTGTTATGGAGGCGATAGTGGTTGTTATGGTGGTGATAATGGTTTTTATTGTGGTGATGATGGTTGTTGTAGTGGTGATAATGGTTATTATTGTGGTGATAGCGGCTGTTATAGTGTTGATAATGGTCACTATAGTGCGGATAATGGTGGGTATGGTGGTGATAATGGTTGTTATTGTGGTGATAATGGTTGTTACAGTGGTGATAATGGTTGTTATAGAGGTGATAATGGTTGTTGTAGTGGTGATAATGGTTGTTATAGTGGTGGTAATGGTTGTTATAGTGGTGACAATAGTTGTTATAGTGGTGATAATGGTTGTTATAGTGGGGACAATGGTTGCTATAGTGGTGATAATGGTTGTTATAGTGGCGATAGTGGTTGTTAGAGTGGTGATAATGGCTCTTATAGTGGTGACAATGGTTGTTATAGTGGTGATAATGGTCGTTATAGTGGTGGTAATCGTCGTTATATTGGTGATAATGGTTGTTATTGTGGTGATAATGGTTGTTATAGTGGTGATAATGGTCCTTATAATGGTGATAATGGTTGTTATAGTGGTGATAATGGTTGTTATAGTGGGGATAATGGTTGTTATAGTGGTGATAATGGTTGTTATAGTGGTGATAATTAGCCTTATAGAGGTGATAATGGTGTTATAGTGGTGATAATGGTTGTTATAGTGGTGGTAATGGTCCTTATAGAGGTGATAATGGTTGTTGTAGTGGTGATAATGGTTGTTATAGTGGCGATAATGTTTGTTATAGTGAGGATAATGGTTGTTAGAGTGGTGATAATGGCTGTTATAGTGGTGATAATTGTTGTTATAGTGGTGATAATGGTCGTTATGGTGGTGGTAATCGTAGTGGTGATAATGGTCCTTATAGTGGTGATAATGGTTGTTATAGTGGTGATAATGGTTGTTATAGTGGGGACAATGGTTGTTATAGTGGCGATAGTGGTTGTTATGGAGGCGATAGTGGTTGTTATGGTGGTGATAATGGTTTTTATTGTGGTGATGATGGTTGTTGTAGTGGTGATAATGGTTATTATTGTGGTGATAGCGGCTGTTATAGTGTTGATAATGGTCACTATAGTGCGGATAATGGTGGGTATGGTGGTGATAATGGTTGTTATTGTGGTGATAATGGTTGTTACAGTGGTGATAATGGTTGTTATAGAGGTGATAATGGTTGTTGTAGTGGTGATAATGGTTGTTATAGTGGTGGTAATGGTTGTTATAGTGGTGACAATAGTTGTTATAGTGGTGATAATGGTTGTTATAGTGGGGACAATGGTTGCTATAGTGGTGATAATGGTTGTTATAGTGGCGATAGTGGTTGTTAGAGTGGTGATAATGGCTCTTATAGTGGTGACAATGGTTGTTATAGTGGTGATAATGGTCGTTATAGTGGTGGTAATCGTCGTTATATTGGTGATAATGGTTGTTATTGTGGTGATAATGGTTGTTATAGTGGTGATAATGGTCCTTATAATGGTGATAATGGTTGTTATAGTGGGGACAATGGTTGTTATAGTGGTGATAATGGTTTTTATTGTGGTGATAATGGTTGCTATAGTGATGATAATGGCTGTGATAGTGGGGATAATGGTTGTTATAGTGGTGATAATGGTTGTTATAGTGGCGATAATGTTTGTTATAGTGGGGATAATGGCTGTTACAGTGGTGATAATGGCTGTTATAGTGATGATAATGGTCCTTATAATGGTGATAGTGGTTGCTATAGTGGTGATAATGGCTATTATAGTGGTGGTAATGTTTCTTACAATGGTGATAATGGTTGTTCTAGTCGTGATAATGGTCGTTATAGTGGTGATAATTGTTGCTATAGTGATGACAATGGTCGTTATAGTGGTGATAATGGTTGTTATAGTGGTGATAATGGTTGTTATAGTGGGGATAATGGTTGTTATAGTGGTGATAATGGTTGTTATAGTGGTGATAATGGTTGTTATAGTGGCGATAATGTTTGTTATAGTGGTGATAATGGTTTTTATTGTGGTGATGATGGTTGATGTAGTGATGATAATGGTTGTTATAGTGGTGATAATGGTTGTTATAGTGGGGACAATGGTTGTTATAGTGGTGATAATGGTTGTTATTGTGGCGATAATGTTTTTTATAGTGGGGATAATGGTTTTTATAGTGGTGATAATGGTTGTTATAGTGCGGATAATGGTTGTTGTAGTGGTGATAATGGTTGTTATAGTGGCGATAATGTTTGTTATAGTGGGGATAATGGTTGTTAGAGTGGTGATAATGGCTGTTATAGTGGTGATAATTGTTGTTATAGTGGTGATAATGGTCGTTATGGTGGTGGTAATCGTAGTGGTGATAATGGTCCTTATAGTGGTGATAATGGTTGTTATAGTGGTGATAATGGTTGTTATAGTGGGGACAATGGTTGTTATAGTGGCGATAGTGGTTTTTATGGTGGCGATAGTGTTTGTTATGGTGGTGATAATGGTTTTTATTGTGGTGATGATGGTTGTTGTAGTGGTGATAATGGTTATTATTGTGGTGATAACGGCTGTTATAGTGTTGATAATGGTCACTATAGTGCGGATAATGGTGGGTATGGTGGTGATAATGGTTGTTATGGTGGTGATAATGGTTGTTACAGTGATGATAATGGTTGTTATAGAGGTGATAATGGTTGTTATAGAGGTGATAATGGTTGTTATAGTGGTGGCAATGGTTGTTATAGGGCTGACAATAGTTATTATAGTGGTGATAATGGTTGTTATAGTGGGGACAATGGTTGCTGTAGTGGTGATAATGGCTCTTATAGTGGTGATAATGGTTGTTATAGTGGTGATAATGGTCGTTATAGTGGTGGTAATCGTCGTTATATTGGTGATAATGTTTGTTATTGTGGTGATAATGGTTGTTATAGTGGTGATAATGGTCCTTATAATGGTGATAATGGTTGTTATAGTGGTGATAATGGTTGTTATAGTGAGGACAATGGTTGTTATAGTGGTGATAATGGTTGTTATAGTGGCGATAATGTTTTTTATAGTGGGGATAATGGTTGTTATAGTGGTGATAATGGCTGTTATAGTGGTGATAGTGGTTGTTATAGTCGTGGTAACGGTCGTTATAGTGGTGATAATGGTCCTTGTAGTGGTGATAATGGTTTTTATTGTGGTGATGATGGTTGTTGTAGTGATGATAATGGTTGTTATAGTGGTGATAATGGTTGTTATAGTGGTGATAATGGTTGTTATAGTGGGGACAATGGTTGTTATAGTGGCGATAGTGGTTGTTATGGTGGCGATAGTGGTTGTTATGGTGGTGATAATGGTTTTTATTGTGGTGATGATGGTTGTTGTAGTGGTGGTAATGGTTATTATTGTGGTGATAGCGGCTGTTATAGTGTTGATAATGGTCACTATAGTGCGGATAATGGTGGGTATGGTGGTGATAATGGTTGTTATGGTGGTGATAATGGTTGTTACAGTGGTGATAATGGTTGTTATAGAGGTGATAATGGTTGTTGTAGTGGTGATAATGGTTGTTATAGTGGTGGTAATGGTTGTTATAGTGGTGACAATAGTTGTTATAGTGGTGATAATGGTTGTTATAGTGGGGACAAAGGTTGCTATAGTGGTGATAATGGTTGTTATAGTGGCGATAGTGGTTGTTAGAGTGGTGATAATGGCTCTTATAGTGGTGATAATGGTCGTTATAGTGGTGGTAATCGTCGTTATATTGGTGATAATGGTTGTTATTGTGGTGATAATGGTTGTTATAGTGGTGATAATGGCCCTTATAATGGTGATAATGGTTGTTATAGTGGTGATAATGGTTGTTATAGTGAGGACTATGGTTGTTATAGTGGTGATAATGGTTGTTATAGTGGCGATAATGTTTTTTATAGTGGGGATAATGGTTGTTATAGTGGTGATAATGGTTGTTATAGTGGTGATAATGGTTGTTATAGTGGTGATAATGGTTGTTATAGTGGGGACAATGGTTGTTATAGTGGTGATAATGGTTTTTATTGTGGTGATAATGGTTGCTATAGTGATGATAATGGCTGTGATAGTGGGGATAATGGTTGTTATAGTGGTGATAATGGTTGTTATAGTGGCGATAATGTTTGTTATAGTGGGGATAATGCCTGTTACAGTGGTGATAATGGTTGTTATAGTGGTGATAATGGTCGTTATAGTGGCGATAATGGTTCTTGTAGTGGTGATAATGGACTTTATTGTCGTGATGATGGTTGTTGTAGTGATGATAATGGCTATTATAGTGGAGATAATGGTTGTTATAGTGGCGATAATGTTTTTTATAGTGGGGATAATGGTCGTTATAGTGGTGATAATGCTTGTTATAGTGGTGATAATGGTCCTTATAGAGGTGACAATGGTTGTTATAGTGGTTATAATGGTTGTTATAGTGGTGGTAATGGTTGTTATAGTGGTGTTAATGGTTGTTATAGTGCGGATAATGGTTGTTATAGTGGTGATAATGGTTGTTATAGTGGCGATAATGTTTGTTATAGTGGTGATAATGGTTTTTATTGTGGTGATGATGGTTGATGTAGTGATGATAATGGTTGTTATAGTGGTGATAATGGTTGTTATAGTGGGGACAATGGTTGTTATAGTGGTGATAATGGTTGTTATTGTGGCGATAATGTTTTTTATAGTGGGGATAATGGTTTTTATAGTGGTGATAATGGTTGTTATAGTGGTGGTAATGGTTGTTATAGTGGTGACAATAGTTGTTATAGTGGTGATAATGGTTGTTATAGTGGGGACAATGGTTGCTATAGTGCGGATAATGGTTGTTGTAGTGGTGATAATGGTTGTTATAGTGGCGATAATGTTTGTTATAGTGGGGATAATGGTTGTTAGAGTGGTGATAATGGCTGTTATAGTGGTGATAATTGTTGTTATAGTGGTGATAATGGTCGTTATGGTGGTGGTAATCGTAGTGGTGATAATGGTCCTTATAGTGGTGATAATGGTTGTTATAGTGGTGATAATGGTTGTTATAGTGGGGACAATGGTTGTTATAGTGGCGATAGTGGTTTTTATGGTGGCGATAGTGTTTGTTATGGTGGTGATAATGGTTTTTATTGTGGTGATGATGGTTGTTGTAGTGGTGATAATGGTTATTATTGTGGTGATAACGGCTGTTATAGTGTTGATAATGGTCACTATAGTGCGGATAATGGTGGGTATGGTGGTGATAATGGTTGTTATGGTGGTGATAATGGTTGTTACAGTGATGATAATGGTTGTTATAGAGGTGATAATGGTTGTTATAGAGGTGATAATGGTTGTTATAGTGGTGGCAATGGTTGTTATAGGGCTGACAATAGTTATTATAGTGGTGATAATGGTTGTTATAGTGGGGACAATGGTTGCTGTAGTGGTGATAATGGCTCTTATAGTGGTGATAATGGTTGTTATAGTGGTGATAATGGTCGTTATAGTGGTGGTAATCGTCGTTATATTGGTGATAATGGTTGTTATTGTGGTGATAATGGTTGTTATAGTGGTGATAATGGTCCTTATAATGGTGATAATGGTTGTTATAGTGGTGATAATGGTTGTTATAGTGAGGACAATGGTTGTTATAGTGGTGATAATGGTTGTTATAGTGGCGATAATGTTTTTTATAGTGGGGATAATGGTTGTTATAGTGGTGATAATGGCTGTTATAGTGGTGATAGTGGTTGTTATAGTCGTGGTAACGGTCGTTATAGTGGTGATAATGGTCCTTGTAGTGGTGATAATGGTTTTTATTGTGGTGATGATGGTTGTTGTAGTGATGATAATGGTTGTTATAGTGGTGATAATGGTTGTTATAGTGGGGACAATGGTTGTTATAGTGGTGATAATGGTTGTTATTGTGGCGATAATGTTTTTATTAGTGGGGATAATGGTTGTTATAGTGGTGATAATGGTCCTTATAATGGTGATAGTGGTTGTTATAGTGGTGATAATGGCTATTATAGTGGTGGTAATGTTTCTTACAATGGTGATAATGGTTGTTCTAGTCGTGATAATGGTCGTTATAGTGGTGATAATGGTTGTGTTAGTGGTGATAATGGTTCTTATAGTGGGGATAATGGTTGTTATAGTGGTGATAATGGTTGTTATAGTGGTGATAATGGTCCTTATACAGGTGATAATGGGTGTTATAGTGGTGATAATTGTTGTTATAGTGGTGATAATGGTTGTTATTGTGGTGATAATTGTTGCTATAGTGGTGACAATGGTCGTTATAGTGGTGATAATGGTTGTTATAGTGGGGATAATGGTTGTTATAGTGGTGATAATGGTTGTTATAGTGGTGATAATGATCCTTATAGAGGTGATAATGGTTGTTATAGTGGTGATTATGGTTGTCATAGTGGCGATAATGTTTTTTATAGTGGGGATAATGGTTGTTATAGTGGTGATAATGGTTGTTATAGTGGTGATAATGGTCCTTATAGAGGTGATAATGGTGTTATAGTGTTGATAATGGTTGTTATAGTGGTGATAATGGTTGTTATTGTGGTGATAATTGTTGTTATAGTGATGATAATGGTTGTTATAGTGGTGATAATGGTTGTTATAGTGGTGATAATGGTTGTTATAGTGGGGATAATGGTGGTTATGGTGGTGATAATGGTTATTATAGTTGTCTTAATGGTCCTTGTAGTGGTGATAATGGTCCTCATAGTGGTGATAATGGTTGTTATAGTGGTGATAATGGTTGTTATAGTGGGGACAATGGTTGTTATAGTGGCGATAGTGGTTGTTATGGTGGCGATAGTGGTTGTTATGGTGGTGATAATGGTTTTTATTGTGGTGATGATGGTTGTTGTAGTGGTGGTAATGGTTATTATTGTGGTGATAGCGGCTGTTATAGTGTTGATAATGGTCACTATAGTGCGGATAATGGTGGGTATGGTGGTGATAATGGTTGTTATGGTGGTGATAATGGTTGTTACAGTGGTGATAATGGTTGTTATAGAGGTGATAATGGTTGTTGTAGTGGTGATAATGGTTGTTATAGTGGTGGTAATGGTTGTTATAGTGGTGACAATAGTTGTTATAGTGGTGATAATGGTTGTTATAGTGGGGACAAAGGTTGCTATAGTGGTGATAATGGTTGTTATAGTGGCGATAGTGGTTGTTAGAGTGGTGATAATGGCTCTTATAGTGGTGATAATGGTCGTTATAGTGGTGGTAATCGTCGTTATATTGGTGATAATGGTTGTTATTGTGGTGATAATGGTTGTTATAGTGGTGATAATGGCCCTTATAATGGTGATAATGGTTGTTATAGTGGTGATAATGGTTGTTATAGTGAGGACTATGGTTGTTATAGTGGTGATAATGGTTGTTATAGTGGCGATAATGTTTTTTATAGTGGGGATAATGGTTGTTATAGTGGTGATAATGGCTGTTATAGTGGTGATAATGGTTGTTATAGGGGTGGTAACGGTCGTTATTGTGGTGATAATGGTGCTTGTAGTGGTGATAATGGTTTTTATTGTGGTGATGATGGTTGTTGTAGTGATGATAATGGTTGTTATAGTGGTGATAATGGTTGTTATAGTGGTTATAATGGTTGTTATAGTGGTGGTAATGGTTGTTATAGTGGTGTTAATGGTTGTTATAGTGCGGATAATGGTTGTTATAGTGGTGATAATGGTTGTTATAGTGGCGATAATGTTTTTTATAGTGGGGATAATGGTCGTTATAGTGGTGATAATGCTTGTTATAGTGGTGATAATGGTCCTTATAGAGGTGACAATGGTTGTTATAGTGGTTATAATGGTTGTTATAGTGGTGGTAATGGTTGTTATAGTGGTGATAATGGTTTTTATTGTGGTGATGATGGTTGATGTAGTGATGATAATGGTTGTTATAGTGGTGATAATGGTCGTTATAGTGGCGATAATGGTTCTTGTAGTGGTGATAATGGACTTTATTGTCGTGATGATGGTTGTTGTAGTGATGATAATGGCTATTATAGTGGAGATAATGGTTGTTATAGTGGCGATAATGTTTTTTATAGTGGGGATAATGGTCGTTATAGTGGTGATAATGCTTGTTATAGTGGTGATAATGGTCCTTATAGAGGTGACAATGGTTGTTATAGTGGTTATAATGGTTGTTATAGTGGTGGTAATGGTTGTTATAGTGGTGTTAATGGTTGTTATAGTGCGGATAATGGTTGTTATAGTGGTGATAATGGTTGTTATAGTGGCGATAATGTTTGTTATAGTGGTGATAATGGTTTTTATTGTGGTGATGATGGTTGATGTAGTGATGATAATGGTTGTTATAGTGGTGATAATGGTTGTTATAGTGGGGACAATGGTTGTTATAGTGGTGATAATGGTTGTTATTGTGGCGATAATGTTTTTTATAGTGGGGATAATGGTTTTTATAGTGGTGATAATGGTTGTTATAGTGGTGGTAATGGTTGTTATAGTGGTGACAATAGTTGTTATAGTGGTGATAATGGTTGTTATAGTGGGGACAATGGTTGCTATAGTGCGGATAATGGTTGTTGTAGTGGTGATAATGGTTGTTATAGTGGCGATAATGTTTGTTATAGTGGTGATAATGGTTTTTATTGTGGTGATGATGGTTGATGTAGTGATGATAATGGTTGTTATAGTGGTGATAATGGTTGTTATAGTGGGGACAATGGTTGTTATAGTGGTGATAATGGTTGTTATTGTGGCGATAATGTTTTTTATAGTGGGGATAATGGTTTTTATAGTGGTGATAATGGTTGTTATAGTGGTGGTAATGGTTGTTATAGTGGTGACAATAGTTGTTATAGTGGTGATAATGGTTGTTATAGTGGGGACAATGGTTGCTATAGTGCGGATAATGGTTGTTGTAGTGGTGATAATGGTTGTTATAGTGGCGATAATGTTTGTTATAGTGGGGATAATGGTTGTTAGAGTGGTGATAATGGCTGTTATAGTGGTGATAATTGTTGTTATAGTGGTGATAATGGTCGTTATGGTGGTGGTAATCGTAGTGGTGATAATGGTCCTTATAGTGGTGATAATGGTTGTTATAGTGGTGATAATGGTTGTTATAGTGGGGACAATGGTTGTTATAGTGGCGATAGTGGTTTTTATGGTGGCGATAGTGGTTGTTATGGTGGTGATAATGGTTTTTATTGTGGTGATGATGGTTGTTGTAGTGGTGATAATGGTTATTATTGTGGTGATAACGGCTGTTATAGTGTTGATAATGGTCACTATAGTGCGGATAATGGTGGGTATGGTGGTGATAATGGTTGTTATGGTGGTGATAATGGTTGTTACAGTGGTGATAATGGTTGTTATAGAGGTGATAATGGTTGTTATAGAGGTGATAATGGTTGTTATAGTGGTGGCAATGGTTGTTATAGGGCTGACAATAGTTATTATAGTGGTGATAATGGTTGTTATAGTGGGGACAATGGTTGCTGTAGTGGTGATAATGGCTCTTATAGTGGTGATAATGGTTGTTATAGTGGTGATAATGGTCGTTATAGTGGTGGTAATCGTCGTTATATTGGTGATAATGGTTGTTATTGTGGTGATAATGGTTGTTATAGTGGTGATAATGGTCCTTATAATGGTGATAATGGTTGTTATAGTGGTGATAATGGTTGTTATAGTGAGGACAATGGTTGTTATAGTGGTGATAATGGTTGTTATAGTGGCGATAATGTTTTTTATAGTGGGGATAATGGTTGTTATAGTGGTGATAATGGCTGTTATAGTGGTGATAGTGGTTGTTATAGTCGTGGTAACGGTCGTTATAGTGGTGATAATGGTCCTTGTAGTGGTGATAATGGTTTTTATTGTGGTGATGATGGTTGTTGTAGTGATGATAATGGTTGTTATAGTGGTGATAATGGTTGTTATAGTGGGGACAATGGTTGTTATAGTGGTGATAATGGTTGTTATTGTGGCGATAATGTTTTTATTAGTGGGGATAATGGTTGTTATAGTGGTGATAATGGTCCTTATAATGGTGATAGTGGTTGTTATAGTGGTGATAATGGCTATTATAGTGGTGGTAATGTTTCTTACAATGGTGATAATGGTTGTTCTAGTCGTGATAATGGTCGTTATAGTGGTGATAATGGTTGTGTTAGTGGTGATAATGGTTCTTATAGTGGGGATAATGGTTGTTATAGTGGTGATAATGGTTGTTATAGTGGTGATAATGGTCCTTATACAGGTGATAATGGGTGTTATAGTGGTGATAATTGTTGTTATAGTGGTGATAATGGTTGTTATTGTGGTGATAATTGTTGCTATAGTGGTGACAATGGTCGTTATAGTGGTGATAATGGTTGTTATAGTGGGGATAATGGTTGTTATAGTGGTGATAATGGTTGTTATAGTGGTGATAATGATCCTTATAGAGGTGATAATGGTTGTTATAGTGGTGATTATGGTTGTCATAGTGGCGATAATGTTTTTTATAGTGGGGATAATGGTTGTTATAGTGGTGATAATGGTTGTTATAGTGGTGATAATGGTCCTTATAGAGGTGATAATGGTGTTATAGTGTTGATAATGGTTGTTATAGTGGTGATAATGGTTGTTATTGTGGTGATAATTGTTGTTATAGTGATGATAATGGTTGTTATAGTGGTGATAATGGTTGTTATAGTGGTGATAATGGTTGTTATAGTGGGGATAATGGTGGTTATGGTGGTGATAATGGTTATTATAGTTGTCTTAATGGTCCTTGTAGTGGTGATAATGGTCCTCATAGTGGTGATAATGGTTGTTATAGTGGTGATAATGGTTGTTATAGTGGGGACAATGGTTGTTATAGTGGCGATAGTGGTTGTTATGGTGGCGATAGTGGTTGTTATGGTGGTGATAATGGTTTTTATTGTGGTGATGATGGTTGTTGTAGTGGTGGTAATGGTTATTATTGTGGTGATAGCGGCTGTTATAGTGTTGATAATGGTCACTATAGTGCGGATAATGGTGGGTATGGTGGTGATAATGGTTGTTATGGTGGTGATAATGGTTGTTACAGTGGTGATAATGGTTGTTATAGAGGTGATAATGGTTGTTGTAGTGGTGATAATGGTTGTTATAGTGGTGGTAATGGTTGTTATAGTGGTGACAATAGTTGTTATAGTGGTGATAATGGTTGTTATAGTGGGGACAAAGGTTGCTATAGTGGTGATAATGGTTGTTATAGTGGCGATAGTGGTTGTTAGAGTGGTGATAATGGCTCTTATAGTGGTGATAATGGTCGTTATAGTGGTGGTAATCGTCGTTATATTGGTGATAATGGTTGTTATTGTGGTGATAATGGTTGTTATAGTGGTGATAATGGCCCTTATAATGGTGATAATGGTTGTTATAGTGGTGATAATGGTTGTTATAGTGAGGACTATGGTTGTTATAGTGGTGATAATGGTTGTTATAGTGGCGATAATGTTTTTTATAGTGGGGATAATGGTTGTTATAGTGGTGATAATGGCTGTTATAGTGGTGATAATGGTTGTTATAGGGGTGGTAACGGTCGTTATAGTGGTGATAATGGTGCTTGTAGTGGTGATAATGGTTTTTATTGTGGTGATGATGGTTGTTGTAGTGATGATAATGGTTGTTATAGTGGTGATAATGGTTGTTATAGTGGTTATAATGGTTGTTATAGTGGTGGTAATGGTTGTTATAGTGGTGTTAATGGTTGTTATAGTGCGGATAATGGTTGTTATAGTGGTGATAATGGTTGTTATAGTGGCGATAATGTTTTTTATAGTGGGGATAATGGTCGTTATAGTGGTGATAATGCTTGTTATAGTGGTGATAATGGTCCTTATAGAGGTGACAATGGTTGTTATAGTGGTTATAATGGTTGTTATAGTGGTGGTAATGGTTGTTATAGTGGTGATAATGGTTTTTATTGTGGTGATGATGGTTGATGTAGTGATGATAATGGTTGTTATAGTGGTGATAATGGTCGTTATAGTGGCGATAATGGTTCTTGTAGTGGTGATAATGGACTTTATTGTCGTGATGATGGTTGTTGTAGTGATGATAATGGCTATTATAGTGGAGATAATGGTTGTTATAGTGGCGATAATGTTTTTTATAGTGGGGATAATGGTCGTTATAGTGGTGATAATGCTTGTTATAGTGGTGATAATGGTCCTTATAGAGGTGACAATGGTTGTTATAGTGGTTATAATGGTTGTTATAGTGGTGGTAATGGTTGTTATAGTGGTGTTAATGGTTGTTATAGTGCGGATAATGGTTGTTATAGTGGTGATAATGGTTGTTATAGTGGCGATAATGTTTGTTATAGTGGTGATAATGGTTTTTATTGTGGTGATGATGGTTGATGTAGTGATGATAATGGTTGTTATAGTGGTGATAATGGTTGTTATAGTGGGGACAATGGTTGTTATAGTGGTGATAATGGTTGTTATTGTGGCGATAATGTTTTTTATAGTGGGGATAATGGTTTTTATAGTGGTGATAATGGTTGTTATAGTGGTGGTAATGGTTGTTATAGTGGTGACAATAGTTGTTATAGTGGTGATAATGGTTGTTATAGTGGGGACAATGGTTGCTATAGTGCGGATAATGGTTGTTGTAGTGGTGATAATGGTTGTTATAGTGGCGATAATGTTTGTTATAGTGGTGATAATGGTTTTTATTGTGGTGATGATGGTTGATGTAGTGATGATAATGGTTGTTATAGTGGTGATAATGGTTGTTATAGTGGGGACAATGGTTGTTATAGTGGTGATAATGGTTGTTATTGTGGCGATAATGTTTTTTATAGTGGGGATAATGGTTTTTATAGTGGTGATAATGGTTGTTATAGTGGTGGTAATGGTTGTTATAGTGGTGACAATAGTTGTTATAGTGGTGATAATGGTTGTTATAGTGGGGACAATGGTTGCTATAGTGCGGATAATGGTTGTTGTAGTGGTGATAATGGTTGTTATAGTGGCGATAATGTTTGTTATAGTGGGGATAATGGTTGTTAGAGTGGTGATAATGGCTGTTATAGTGGTGATAATTGTTGTTATAGTGGTGATAATGGTCGTTATGGTGGTGGTAATCGTAGTGGTGATAATGGTCCTTATAGTGGTGATAATGGTTGTAATAGTGGTGATAATGGTTGTTATAGTGGGGACAATGGTTGTTATAGTGGCGATAGTGGTTTTTATGGTGGCGATAGTGGTTGTTATGGTGGTGATAATGGTTTTTATTGTGGTGATGATGGTTGTTGTAGTGGTGATAATGGTTATTATTGTGGTGATAACGGCTGTTATAGTGTTGATAATGGTCACTATAGTGCGGATAATGGTGGGTATGGTGGTGATAATGGTTGTTATGGTGGTGATAATGGTTGTTACAGTGGTGATAATGGTTGTTATAGAGGTGATAATGGTTGTTATAGAGGTGATAATGGTTGTTATAGTGGTGGCAATGGTTGTTATAGGGCTGACAATAGTTATTATAGTGGTGATAATGGTTGTTATAGTGGGGACAATGGTTGCTGTAGTGGTGATAATGGCTCTTATAGTGGTGATAATGGTTGTTATAGTGGTGATAATGGTCGTTATAGTGGTGGTAATCGTCGTTATATTGGTGATAATGGTTGTTATTGTGGTGATAATGGTTGTTATAGTGGTGATAATGGTCCTTATAATGGTGATAATGGTTGTTATAGTGGTGATAATGGTTGTTATAGTGAGGACAATGGTTGTTATAGTGGTGATAATGGTTGTTATAGTGGCGATAATGTTTTTTATAGTGGGGATAATGGTTGTTATAGTGGTGATAATGGCTGTTATAGTGGTGATAGTGGTTGTTATAGTCGTGGTAACGGTCGTTATAGTGGTGATAATGGTCCTTGTAGTGGTGATAATGGTTTTTATTGTGGTGATGATGGTTGTTGTAGTGATGATAATGGTTGTTATAGTGGTGATAATGGTTGTTATAGTGGGGACAATGGTTGTTATAGTGGTGATAATGGTTGTTATTGTGGCGATAATGTTTTTATTAGTGGGGATAATGGTTGTTATAGTGGTGATAATGGTTGTTATAGTGGTGATAATGGTCCTTATACAGGTGATAATGGTTGTTATAGTGGTGATAATTGTTGTTATAGTGGTGATAATGGCTCTTATAGTGGTGATAATGGTTGTTATAGTGGTGATAATGGTCGTTATAGTGGTGGTAATCGTCGCTATATTGGTGATAATGGTTGTTATTGTGGTGATAATGGTTGTTATAGTGGTGATGATGGTCCTTATAATGGTGATAATGGTTGTTATAGTGGTGATAATGGTTGTTATAGTGAGGACAATGGTTGTTATAGTGGTGATAATGGTTGTTATAGTGGCGATAATTTTTTTTATAGTGGGGATAATGGTTGTTATAGTGGTGATAATGGCTGTTATAGTGGTGATAATGGTTGTTATAGTGGTGGTAACGGTCGTTATAGTGGTGATAATGGTCCTTGTAGTGGTGATAATGGTTTTTATTGTGGTGATAATGGTTGTTGTAGTGATGATAATGGTTGTTATAGTGGTGATAATGGTTGTTATAGTGGGGACAATGGTTGTTATAGTGGTGATAATGGTTGTTATTGTGGCGATAATGTTTTTTATAGTGGGGATAATGGTTGTTATAGTTGTGATAATGGTCCTTATGATGGTGATAGTGGTTGCTATAGTGGTGATAATGGCTATTATAGTGGTGATAATTGTTGTTATAGTGTTGATGATGGTTGTTCTAGTCGTGATAATGGTTGTTATAGTGGTGATAACGGTTGTTATAGTCGCGATAATGTTTCTTATAGTGGTGATGATGGTTGTTCTGGTAGTGATAATGGTTGTTATAGTGGTGATAATGGTTTTTATAGTGTTGATAATGGTTGTTATAGTGATGATAATGGTTGTTGTAGTGGTGATAATGGTTGTTATAGTGGTGATAATGTTTGTTATAGTGGGGATAATGGTTGTTAGAGTGGTGATAATGGCAGTTATAGTGGTGATAATTGTTGTTATAGTGGTGATAATGGTCGTTATGGTGGTGGTAATCGTAGTGGTGATAATGGTCCTTATAGTGGTGATAATGGTTGTTATAGTGGTGATAATGGTTGTTATAGTGGTGATAATGGTTGTTATACTGGGGACAATGGTTATTATAGTGGTGATAATGGTTGTTATGGTGGTGATAATGTTTCTTATAGCAGTGATAATGGTTGTTATAGTGGTCATAATGGTCCTTGTAGTGGTGATAATGGTCGTTATAGTGGTGATAATGGTCCTTGTAGTGGTGATAATGGTTTTTATTGTGGTGATGATGGTTGTTGTAGTGGTGATAATGGTTATTATTGTGGTGATAACGGTTGTTATAGTGTCGATAATGGTCACTATAGTGCGGATAATGGTGGGTATGGTGGTGATAATGGTTGTTATGGTGGTGATAATGGTTGTTACAGTGGTGATAATGGTTGTTACAGAGGTGATAATGGTTGTTATAGTGGTGGTAATGGTTGTTATAGTGGTGACAATAGTTGTTATAGTGGGGACAATGGTTGCTATAGTGCGGATAATGGTTGTTGTAGTGGTGATAATGGTTGTTATAGTGGCGATAATGTTTGTTATAGTGGGGATAATCGTTGTTAGAGTGGTGATAATGGCTGTTATAGTGGTGATAATTGTTGTTATAGTGGTGATAATGGTCGTTATGGTGGTGGTAATCGTAGTGGTGATAATGGTCCTTATAGTGGTGATAATGGTTGTTATAGTGGTGATAATGGTTGTTATAGTTTGGACAATGGTTGTTATAGTGGCGATAGTGGTTGTTATGGTGGCGATAGTGGTTGTTATGGTGGTGATAATGGTTTTTATTGTGGTGATGATGGTTGTTGTAGTGGTGATAATGGTTATTATTGTGGTGATAACGGCTGTTATAGTGTTGATAATGGTCACTATAGTGCGGATAATGGTGGGTATGGTGGTGATAATGGTTGTTATGGTGGTGATAATGGTTGTTACAGTGGTGATAATGGTTGTTATAGAGGTGATAATGGTTGTTATAGTGGTGATAATGGTTATTATAGTGGTGGTAATGGTTGTTATAGTGGTGACAATAGTTGTTATAGTGGTGATAATGGTTGTTATAGTGGGGACAATGGTTGCTGTAGTGGTGATAATGGTTGTCATAGTGGCGATAGTGGTTGTTAGAGTGGTGATAATGGCTCTTATAGTGGTGATAATGGTTGTTATAGTGGTGATAATGGTCGTTATAGTGGTGGTAATCGTCGTTATATTGGTGATAATGGCTGTTATTGTGGTGATAATGGTTGTTCTAGTCGTGATAATGGTCGTTATAGTGGTGATAATGGTTGTTATAGTGGTGATAATGGTTGTTATAGTGGGGATAATGGTTGTTATAGTGGTGATAATGGTTGTTATAGTGGTGATAATGGCCCTTATAGAGGTGATAATGGTTGTTATAGTGGTGATAATGGTTGTCATAGTGGCGATAATGTTTTTTATAGTGGGGATAATGGTTGTTATAGTGGTGATAATGGTCCTTATAGAGGTGATAATGGTGTTATAGTGTTGATAATGGTTGTTATAGTGGTGGTAATGGTTGTTATAGGGGTGATAATGGTTGTTATAGTGGGGATAATGGTTATTATAGTGGTGATAATGGTTGTTATAGTGGTGGTAATGGTTGTTATAGTGGTGATAATGGTTGTTATAGTGGTGATAATGGTTGTTATAGTGGTGGTAATGGTTGTTATAGTGGTGACAATAGTTGTTATAGTGGTGATAATGGTTGTTATTGTATTGATAATTGTTGCTATAGTGGTGACAATGGTTACTATAGTGGTAATACTGGTTGCTATAGTGGTGATAGTGGTTGCTATAGTGGTGATGCTGGTTGCTATAGTGGTGATAATGGTTGCTATAGTGATGATAATGGCTATGATAGTGGGGATAATGGTTGTTATAGTGGTGATAATGGTTGTTATAGTGGCGATAATGCTTGTTATAGTGGGGATAATGGTTGTTAGAGTGGTGATAATGGCTGTTATAGTGGTGATAATTGTTGTTATAGTGATGATAATGGTTGTTATAGTGGTGATATTGGCTGTTATAGTGGTGATAATGGTTGTTATAGTGGAGATAATGGTGGTTATGGTGGTGATAATGGTTATTATTGTGGTGATGATGGTTGTTGTAGTGGTGATAATGGTTATTATTGTGGTGATAGCGGCTGTTATAGTGTTGATAATGGTCACTATAGTGCGGATACTGGTGGGTATGGTGGTGATAATGGTTGTTATGGTGGTGATAATGGTTGTTACAGTGGTGATAATGGTTGTTATAGAGGTGATAATGGTTGTTGTAGTGGTGATAATGGTTGTTATAGTGGTGGTAATGGTTGTTATAGTGGTGACAATAGTTGTTATAGTGGTGATAATGGTTGTTATAGTGGGGACAATGGTTGCTATAGTGGTGATAATGGTTGTTATAGTGGCGATAGTGGTTGTTAGAGTGGTGATAATGGCTCTTATAGTGGTGATAATGGTTGTTATAGTGGTGATAATGGTCGTTATAGTGGTGGTAATCGTCGTTATATTGGTGATAATGGTTGTTATTGTGGTGATAATGGTTGTTATAGTGGTGATAATGGTCCTTATAATGGTGATAATGGTTGTTATAGTGGTGATAATGGTTGTTATAGTGAGGACAATGGTTGTTATAGTGGTGATAATGGTTGTTATAGTGGCGATAATGTTTTTTATAGTGGGGATAATGGTTGTTATAGTGGTGATAATGGCTGTTATAGTGGTGATAATGGTTGTTATAGTGGTGGTAACGGTCGTTATAGTGGTGATAATGGTTGTTATAGTGGGGACAATGGTTGTTATAGTGGTGATAATGGTTGTTATTGTGGCGATAATGTTTTTTATAGTGGGGATAATGGTTGTTATAGTGGTGATAATGGTCCTTATGATGGTGATAGTGGTTGCTATAGTGGTGATAATGGCTATTATAGTGGTGGTAATGTTTCTTATAATGGTGATAATGGTTGTTCTAGTCGTGATAATGGTCGTTATAGTGGTGATAATGGTTGTTATAGTGGTGATAATGGTCCATATGATGGTGATAGTGGTTGCTATAGTGGTGATAATCGCTATTATAGTGGTGGTAATGTTTCTTATAATGGTGATAATGGTTGTTGTAGTCGTGATAATGGTCGTTATAGTGGTGATAATGGTTGTTATAGTGGTGATAATGGTTGTTATAGTGGGCATAATGGTGGTTATGGTGGTGATAATAGTTATTATAGTTGTCTTAATGGTCCTTGTAGTGGTGATAATGGTCGTTATAGTGGTGATAATGGTCCTTGTAGTGGTGATAATGGTTTTTATTGTGGTGATGATGGTTGTCGTAGTGGTGATAATGGTCGTTATGGTGGTGGTAATCGTAGTGGTGATAATGGTCCTTATAGTGGTGATAATGGTTGTTATAGTGGTGATAATGGTTGTTATACTGGGGACAATGGTTATTATAGTGGTGATAATGGTTGTTATGGTGGTGATAATGTTTCTTATAGCAGTGATAATGGTTGTTATAGTGGTCATAATGGTCCTTGTAGTGGTGATAATGGTCGTTATAGTGGTGATAATGGTCCTTGTAGTGGTGATAATGGTTTTTATTGTGGTGATGATGGTTGTTGTAGTGGTGATAATGGTTATTATTGTGATGATAACGGTTGTTATAGTGTCGATAATGGTCACTATAGTGCGGATAATGGTGGGTATGATGGTGATAATGGTTGTTATGGTGGTGATAATGGTTGTTACAGTGGTGATAATGGTTGTTATAGAGGTGATAATGGTTGTTATAGTGGTGATAATGTTTTTTATAGTGGTGATAATGGTTGTTATAGTGGTGATAATGGTTGTTATAGTGGTGATAATTGTCCTTATAGAGGTGATAATGGTTGTTATAGTGGTGATAATGGTTGTTATAGTGGGGACAATGGTTGCTATAGTGGTGGTAATGGCTGTTATAGTGGTGATAATGGTTGTTATAGTGGTGGTAATGGTTGTTATAGTGGTGATAATGGTTGTTATAGTGCTGATAATGGTTGTTATAGTGGCGATAATGTTTTTATAGTGGGGATAATGGTTGTTATAGTGGTGATAATGGTTGTTATAGTGGTGATAATTGTTGTTATAGTGGTGATAATGGTCGTTATGGTGGTGGTAATCGTAGTGGTGATAATGGTCCTTATAGTGGTGATAATGGTTGTTATAGTGGTGATAATGGTTGTTATAGTGGGGACAATGGTTGTTATAGTGGCGATAGTGGTTTTTATGGTGGCGATAGTGGTTGTTATGGTGGTGATAATGGTTTTTATTGTGGTAATGATGGTTGATGTAGTGATGATAATGGTTGTTATAGTGGTGATAATGGTTGTTATAGTGGGGACAATGGTTGTTATAGTGGTGATAATGGTTGTTATTGTGGCGATAATGTTTTTTATAGTGGGGATAATGGTTTTTATAGTGGTGATAATGGTTGTTATAGTGGTGGTAATGGTTGTTATAGTGGTGACAATAGTTGTTATAGTGGTGATAATGGTTGTTATAGTGGTGATAATGGTTGTTATAGTGGTGATAATGGTCCTTATAATGGTGATAATGGTTGTTATAGTGGTGATAATGGTTGTTATAGTGAGGACAATGGTTGTTATAGTGGTGATAATGGTTGTTATAGTGGCGATAATGTTTTTTATAGTGGGGATAATGGTTGTTATAGTGGTGATAATGGCTGTTATAGTGGTGATAATGGTCCTTATAATGGTGATAATGGTTGTTATAGTGGTGATAATGGTTGTTATAGTGAGGACAATGGTTGTTATAGTGGTGATAATGGTCCTTATAGAGGTGATAATGGTGTTATAGTGTTGATAATGGTTGTTATAGTGGTGATAATGGTTGTTATTGTGGTGATAATTGTTGTTATAGTGATGATAATAGTTGTTATAGTGGTGATAATGGTTGTTATAGTGGTGATAATGGTTGCTATAGTGCGGATAATGGTTGTTGTAGTGGTGATAATGGTTGTTATAGTGGCGATAATGTTTGTTATAGTGGGGATAATGGTTGTTAGAGTGGTGATAATGGCTGTTATAGTGGTGATAATTGTTGTTATAGTGGTGATAATGGTCGTTATGGTGGTGGTAATCGTAGTGGTGATAATGGTCCTTATAGTGGTGATAATGGTTGTTATAGTGGTGATAATGGTTGTTATAGTGGGGACAATGGTTGTTATAGTGACGATAGTGGTTGTTATGGTGGCGATAGTGGTTGTTATGGTGGTGATAATGGTTTTTATTGTGGTGATGATGGTTGTTGTAGTGGTGGTAATGGTTATTATTGTGGTGATAGCGGCTGTAATAGTGTTGATAATGGTCACTATAGTGCGGATAATGGTGGGTATGGCGGTGATAATGGTTGTTATGGTGGTGATAATGGTTGTTACAGTGGTGATAATGGTTGTTATAGAGGTGATAATGGTTGTTGTAGTGGTGATAATGGTTGTTATAGTGGTGGTAATGGTTGTTATAGTGGTGACAATAGTTGTTATAGTGGTGATAATGGTTGTTACAGTGGGGACAAAGGTTGCTATAGTGGTGATAATGGTTGTTATAGTGGCGATAGTGGTTGTTAGAGTGGTGATAATGGCTCTTATAGTGGTGATAATGGTCGTTATAGTGGTGGTAATCGTCGTTATATTGGTGATAATGGTTGTTATTGTGGTGATAATGGTTGTTATAGTGGTGATAATGGCCCTTATAATGGTGATAATGGTTGTTATAGTGGTGATAATGGTTGTTATAGTGAGGACTATGGTTGTTATAGTGGTGATAATGGTTGTTATAGTGGCGATAATGTTTTTTATAGTGGGGATAATGGTTGTTATAGTGGTGATAATGGCTGTTATAGTGGTGATAATGGTTGTTATAGGGGTGGTAACGGTCGTTATAGTGGTGATAATGGTGCTTGTAGTGGTGATAATGGTTTTTATTGTGGTGATGATGGTTGTTGTAGTGATGATAATGGTTGTTATAGTGGTGATAATGGTTGTTATAGTGGTTATAATGGTTGTTATAGTGGTGGTAATGGTTGTTATAGTGGTGTTAATGGTTGTTATAGTGCGGATAATGGCTGTTATAGTGGTGATAATGGTTGTTATAGTGGCGATAATGTTTGTTATAGTGGTGATAATGGTGTTTATTGTGGTGATGATGGTTGATGTAGTGATGATAATGGTTGTTATAGTGGTGATAATGGTCGTTATAGTGGCGATAATGGTTCTTGTAGTGGTGATAATGGACTTTATTGTCGTGATGATGGTTGTTGTAGTGATGATAATGGCTATTATAGTGGAGATAATGGTTTTTATAGTGGTGATAATGGTTGTTATAGTGGTGGTAATGGTTGTTATAGTGGGGACAATGGTTGTTATAGTGGTGATAATGGTTGTTATTGTGGCGATAATGTTTTTTATAGTGGGGATAATGGTTTTTATAGTGGTGATAATGGTTGTTATAGTGGTGGTAATGGTTGTTATAGTGGTGACAATAGTTGTTATAGTGGTGATAATGGTTGTTATAGTGGTGATAATGGTTGTTATAGTGGTGATAATGGTCCTTATAATGGTGATAATGGTTGTTATAGTGGTGATAATGGTTGTTATAGTGAGGACAATGGTTGTTATAGTGGTGATAATGGTTGTTATAGTGGCGATAATGTTTTTTATAGTGCGGATAATGGTTGTTATAGTGGTGATAATGGCTGTTATAGTGGTGATAATGGTCCTTATAATGGTGATAATGGTTGTTATAGTGGTGATAATGGTTGTTATAGTGAGGACAATGGTTGTTATAGTGGTGATAATGGTCCTTATAGAGGTGATAATGGTGTTATAGTGTTGATAATGGTTGTTATAGTGGTGATAATGGTTGTTATAGTGGTGATAATGGTTGCTATAGTGCGGATAATGGTTGTTGTAGTGGTGATAATGGTTGTTATAGTGGCGATAATGTTTGTTATAGTGGGGATAATGGTTGTTAGAGTGGTGATAATGGCTGTTATAGTGGTGATAATTGTTGTTATAGTGGTGATAATGGTCGTTATGGTGGTGGTAATCGTAGTGGTGATAATGGTCCTTATAGTGGTGATAATGGTTGTTATAGTGGTGATAATGGTTGTTATAGTGGGGACAATGGTTGTTATAGTGGCGATAGTGGTTTTTATGGTGGCGATAGTGGTTGTTATGGTGGTGATAATGGTTTTTATTGTGGTGATGATGGTTGTTGTAGTGGTGATAATGGTTATTATTGTGGTGATAACGGCTGTTATAGTGTTGATAATGGTCACTATAGTGCGGATAATGGTGGGTATGGTGGTGATAATGGTTGTTATGGTGGTGATAATGGTTGTTACAGTGATGATAATGGTTGTTATAGAGGTGATAATGGTTGTTATAGAGGTGATAATGGTTGTTATAGTGGTGGCAATGGTTGTTATAGGGCTGACAATAGTTATTATAGTGGTGATAATGGTTGTTATAGTGGGGACAATGGTTGCTGTAGTGGTGATAATGGCTCTTATAGTGGTGATAATGGTTGTTATAGTGATGATAATGGTTGTTATAGTGGTGATAATGGTTGTTATAGTGGGGACGATGGTTGTTATAGTGGTGATAATGGTTGTTATTGTGGTGATAATTGTTGCTATAGTGGTGACAATGGTCGTTATAGTGGTGATAATGGTTGTTATAGTGGGGATAATGGTTGTTATAGTGGTGATAATGGTTGTTATAGTGGTGATAATGATCCTTATAGAGGTGATAATGGTTGTTATAGTGGTGATTATGGTTGTCATAGTGGCGATAATGTTTTTTATAGTGGGGATAATGGTTGTTATAGTGGTGATAATGGTTGTTATAGTGGTGATAATGGTCCTTATAGAGGTGATAATGGTGTTATAGTGTTGATAATGGTTGTTATAGTGGTGATAATGGTTGTTATTGTGGTGATAATTGTTGTTATAGTGATGATAATGGTTGTTATAGTGGTGATAATGGTTGTTATAGTGGTGATAATGGTTGTTATAGTGGGGATAATGGTGGTTATGGTGGTGATAATGGTTATTATAGTTGTCTTAATGGTCCTTGTAGTGGTGATAATGGTCCTCATAGTGGTGATAATGGTTGTTATAGTGGTGATAATGGTTGTTATAGTGGGGACAATGGTTGTTATAGTGGCGATAGTGGTTGTTATGGTGGCGATAGTGGTTGTTATGGTGGTGATAATGGTTTTTATTGTGGTGATGATGGTTGTTGTAGTGGTGGTAATGGTTATTATTGTGGTGATAGCGGCTGTAATAGTGTTGATAATGGTCACTATAGTGCGGATAATGGTGGGTATGGTGGTGATAATGGTTGTTATGGTGGTGATAATAGTTGTTACAGTGGTGATAATGGTTGTTATAGAGGTGATAATGGTTGTTGTAGTGGTGATAGTGGTTGTTATAGTGGTGGTAATGGTTGTTATAGTGGTGACAATAGTTGTTATAGTGGTGATAATGGTTGTTACAGTGGGGACAAAGGTTGCTATAGTGGTGATAATGGTTGTTATAGTGGCGATAGTGGTTGTTAGAGTGGTGATAATGGCTCTTATAGTGGTGATAATGGTCGTTATAGTGGTGGTAATCGTCGTTATATTGGTGATAATGGTTGTTATTGTGGTGATAATGGTTGTTATAGTGGTGATAATGGCCCTTATAATGGTGATAATGGTTGTTATAGTGGTGATAATGGTTGTTATAGTGAGGACTATGGTTGTTATAGTGGTGATAATGGTTGTTATAGTGGCGATAATGTTTTTTATAGTGGGGATAATGGTTGTTATAGTGGTGATAATGGCTGTTATAGTGGTGATAATGGTTGTTATAGGGGTGGTAACGGTCGTTATAGTGGTGATAATGGTGCTTGTAGTGGTGATAATGGTTTTTATTGTGGTGATGATGGTTGTTGTAGTGATGATAATGGTTGTTATAGTGGTGATAATGGTTGTTATAGTGGTTATAATGGTTGTTATAGTGGTGGTAATGGTTGTTATAGTGGTGTTAATGGTTGTTATAGTGCGGATAATGGCTGTTATAGTGGTGATAATGGTTGTTATAGTGGCGATAATGTTTGTTATAGTGGTGATAATGGTGTTTATTGTGGTGATGATGGTTGATGTAGTGATGATAATGGTTGTTATAGTGGTGATAATGGTCGTTATAGTGGCGATAATGGTTCTTGTAGTGGTGATAATGGACTTTATTGTCGTGATGATGGTTGTTGTAGTGATGATAATGGCTATTATAGTGGAGATAATGGTTTTTATAGTGGTGATAATGGTTGTTATAGTGGTGGTAATGGTTGTTATAGTGGTGACAATAGTTGTTATAGTGGTGATAATGGTTGTTATAGTGGGGACAATGGTTGCTATAGTGCGGATAATGGTTGTTGTAGTGGTGATAATGGTTGTTATAGTGGCGATAATGTTTGTTATAGTGGGGATAATGGTTGTTAGAGTGGTGATAATGGCTGTTATAGTGGTGATAATTGTTGTTATAGTGGTGATAATGGTCGTTATGGTGGTGGTAATCGTAGTGGTGATAATGGTCCTTATAGTGGTGATAATGGTTGTTATAGTGGTGATAATGGTTGTTATAGTGGGGACAATGGTTGTTATAGTGGCGATAGTGGTTTTTATGGTGGCGATAGTGGTTGTTATGGTGGTGATAATGGTTTTTATTGTGGTGATGATGGTTGTTGTAGTGGTGATAATGGTTATTATTGTGGTGATAACGGCTGTTATAGTGTTGATAATGGTCACTATAGTGCGGATAATGGTGGGTATGGTGGTGATAATGGTTGTTATGGTGGTGATAATGGTTGTTACAGTGGTGATAATGGTTGTTATAGAGGTGATAATGGTTGTTATAGAGGTGATAATGGTTGTTATAGTGGTGGCAATGGTTGTTATAGGGCTGACAATAGTTATTATTGTGGTGATAATGGTTGTTATAGTGGGGACAATGGTTGCTGTAGTGGTGATAATGGCTCTTATAGTGGTGATAATGGTTGTTATAGTGGTGATAATGGTCGTTATAGTGGTGGTAATCGTCGTTATATTGGTGATAATGGTTGTTATTGTGGTGATAATGGTTGTTATAGTGGTGATAATGGTCCTTATAATGGTGATAATGGTTGTTATAGTGGTGATAATGGTTGTTATAGTGAGGACAATGGTTGTTATAGTGGTGATAATGGTTGTTATAGTGGCGATAATGTTTTTTATAGTGGGGATAATGGTTGTTATAGTGGTGATAATGGCTGTTATAGTGGTGATAGTGGTTGTTATAGTCGTGGTAACGGTCGTTATAGTGGTGATAATGGTCCTTGTAGTGGTGATAATGGTTTTTATTGTGGTGATGATGGTTGTTGTAGTGATGATAATGGTTGTTATAGTGGTGATAATGGTTGTTATAGTGGGGACAATGGTTGTTATAGTGGTGATAATGGTTGTTATTGTGGCGATAATGTTTTTATTAGTGGGGATAATGGTTGTTATAGTGGTGATAATGGTTGTTATAGTGGTGATAATGGTCCTTATACAGGTGATAATGGTTGTTATAGTGGTGATAATTGTTGTTATAGTGGTGATAATGGTTGTCATAGTGGCGATAATGTTTTTTATAGTGGGGATAATGGTTGTTATAGTGGTGATAATGGTTGTTATAGTGGTGATAATGGTCCTTATAGAGGTGATAATGGTGTTATAGTGTTGATAATGGTTGTTATGGTGGTGATAATGGTTGTTACAGTGGTGATAATGGTTGTTATAGAGGTGATAATGGTTGTTGTAGTGGTGATAATGGTTGTTATAGTGGTGGTAATGGTTGTTATAGTGGTGACAATAGTTGTTATAGTGGTGATAATGGTTGTTATAGTTTGGACAATGGTTGTTATAGTGGCGATAGTGGTTGTTATGGTGGCGATAGTGGTTGTTATGGTGGTGATAATGGTTTTTATTGTGGTGATGATGGTTGTTGTAGTGGTGATAATGGTTATTATTGTGGTGATAACGGCTGTTATAGTGTTGATAATGGTCACTATAGTGCGGATAATGGTGGGTATGGTGGTGATAATGGTTGTTATGGTGGTGATAATGGTTGTTACAGTGGTGATAATGGTTGTTATAGAGGTGATAATGGTTGTTATAGTGGTGATAATGGTTATTATAGTGGTGGTAATGGTTGTTATAGTGGTGACAATAGTTGTTATAGTGGTGATAATGGTTGTTATAGTGGGGACAATGGTTGCTGTAGTGGTGATAATGGTTGTCATAGTGGCGATAGTGGTTGTTAGAGTGGTGATAATGGCTCTTATAGTGGTGATAATGGCTGTTATAGTGGTGATAATGGTCGTTATAGTGGTGGTAATCGTCGTTATATTGGTGATAATGGTTGTTATTGTGGTGATAATGGTTGTTCTAGTCGTGATAATGGTCGTTATAGTGGTGATAATGGTTGTTATAGTGGTGATAATGGTTGTTATAGTGGGGATAATGGTTGTTATAGTGGTGATAATGGTTGTTATAGTGGTGATAATGGCCCTTATAGAGGTGATAATGGTTGTTATAGTGGTGATAATGGTTGTCATAGTGGCGATAATGTTTTTTATAGTGGGGATAATGGTTGTTATAGTGGTGATAATGGTTGTTATAGTGGTGATAATGGTCCTTATAGAGGTGATAATGGTGTTATAGTGTTGATAATGGTTGTTATAGTGGTGGTAATGGTTGTTATAGTGGTGATAATGGTTGTTATAGTGGTGATAATGGTTGTTATAGTGGTGGTAATGGTTGTTATAGTGGTGACAATAGTTGTTATAGTGGTGATAATGGTTGTTATTGTATTGATAATTGTTGCTATAGTGGTGACAATGGTTACTATAGTGGTAATACTGGTTGCTATAGTGGTGATAGTGGTTGCTATAGTGGTGATGCTGGTTGCTATAGTGGTGATAATGGTTGCTATAGTGATGATAATGGCTATGATAGTGGGGATAATGGTTGTTATAGTGGTGATAATGGTTGTTATAGTGGCGATAATGCTTGTTATAGTGGGGATAATGGTTGTTAGAGTGGTGATAATGGCTGTTATAGTGGTGATAATTGTTGTTATAGTGATGATAATGGTTGTTATAGTGGTGATAATGGCTGTTATAGTGGTGATAATGGTTGTTATAGTGGAGATAATGGTGGTTATGGTGGTGATAATGGTTATTATAGTTGTCTTAATGGTCCTTGTAGTGGTGATAATGGTCCTTATAGTGGTGATAATGGTTGTTATAGTGGTGATAATGGTTGTTATAGTGGGGACAATGGTTGTTATAGTGGCGATAGTGGTTGTTATGGTGGCGATAGTGGTTGTTATGGTGGTGATAATGGTTTTTATTGTGGTGATGATGGTTGTTGTAGTGGTGATAATGGTTATTATTGTGGTGATAGCGGCTGTTATAGTGTTGATAATGGTCACTATAGTGCGGATACTGGTGGGTATGGTGGTGATAATGGTTGTTATGGTGGTGATAATGGTTGTTACAGTGGTGATAATGGTTGTTATAGAGGTGATAATGGTTGTTGTAGTGGTGATAATGGTTGTTATAGTGGTGGTAATGGTTGTTATAGTGGTGACAATAGTTGTTATAGTGGTGATAATGGTTGTTATAGTGGGGACAATGGTTGCTATAGTGGTGATAATGGTTGTTATAGTGGCGATAGTGGTTGTTAGAGTGGTGATAATGGCTCTTATAGTGGTGATAATGGTTGTTATAGTGGTGATAATGGTCGTTATAGTGGTGGTAATCGTCGTTATATTGGTGATAATGGTTGTTATTGTGGTGATAATGGTTGTTATAGTGGTGATAATGGTCCTTATAATGGTGATAATGGTTGTTATAGTTGTGATAATGGTTGTTATAGTGAGGACAATGGTTGTTATAGTGGTGATAATGGTTGTTATAGTGGCGATAATGTTTTTTATAGTGGGGATAATGGTTGTTATAGTGGTGATAATGGCTGTTATAGTGGTGATAATGGTTGTTATAGTGGTGGTAACGGTCGTTATAGTGGTGATAATGGTTGTTATAGTGGGGACAATGGTTGTTATAGTGGTGATAATGGTTGTTATTGTGGCGATAATGTTTTTTATAGTGGGGATAATGGTTGTTATAGTGGTGATAATGGTCCTTATGATGGTGATAGTGGTTGCTATAGTGGTGATAATGGCTATTATAGTGGTGGTAATGTTTCTTATAATGGTGATAATGGTTGTTCTAGTCGTGATAATGGTCGTTATAGTGGTGATAATGGTTGTTATAGTGGTGATAATGGTCCATATGATGGTGATAGTGGTTGCTATAGTGGTGATAATGGCTATTATAGTGGTGGTAATGTTTCTTATAATGGTGATAATGGTTGTTCTAGTCGTGATAATGGTCGTTATAGTGGTGATAATGGTTGTTATAGTGGTGATAATGGTTGTTATAGTGGGCATAATGGTGGTTATGGTGGTGATAATAGTTATTATAGTTGTCTTAATGGTCCTTGTAGTGGTGATAATGGTCGTTATAGTGGTGATAATGGTCCTTGTAGTGGTGATAATGGTTTTTATTGTGGTGATGATGGTTGTCGTAGTGGTGATAATGGTCGTTATGGTGGTGGTAATCGTAGTGGTGATAATGGTCCTTATAGTGGTGATAATGGTTGTTATAGTGGTGATAATGGTTGTTATACTGGGGACAATGGTTATTATAGTGGTGATAATGGTTGTTATGGTGGTGATAATGTTTCTTATAGCAGTGATAATGGTTGTTATAATGGTCATAATGGTCCTTGTAGTGGTGATAATGGTCGTTATAGTGGTGATAATGGTCCTTGTAGTGGTGATAATGGTTTTTATTGTGGTGATGATGGTTGTTGTAGTGGTGATAATGGTTATTATTGTGATGATAACGGTTGTTATAGTGTCGATAATGGTCACTATAGTGCGGATAATGGTGGGTATGATGGTGATAATGGTTGTTATGGTGGTGATAATGGTTGTTACAGTGGTGATAATGGTTGTTATAGAGGTGATAATGGTTGTTATAGTGGTGATAATGTTTTTTATAGTGGTGATAATGGTTGTTATAGTGGTGATAATGGTTGTTATAGTGGTGATAATTGTCCTTATAGAGGTGATAATGGTTGTTATAGTGGTGATAATGGTTGTTATAGTGGGGACAATGGTTGCTATAGTGGTGGTAATGGCTGTTATAGTGGTGATAATGGTTGTTATAGTGGTGGTAATGGTTGTTATAGTGGTGATAATGGTTGTTATAGTGCTGATAATGGTTGTTATAGTGGCGATAATGTTTTTTATAGTGGGGATAATGGTTGTTATAGTGGTGATAATGGTTGTTATAGTGGTGATAATTGTTGTTATAGTGGTGATAATGGTCGTTATGGTGGTGGTAATCGTAGTGGTGATAATGGTCCTTATAGTGGTGATAATGGTTGTTATAGTGGTGATAATGGTTGTTATAGTGGGGACAATAGTTGTTATAGTGGCGATAGTGGTTGTTATGGTGGCGATAGTGGTTGTTATGGTGGTGATAATGGTTTTTATTGTGGTGATGATGGATGTTGTAGTGGTGATAATGGTTATTATTGTGGTGATAGCGGCTCTTATAGTGTTGATAATGGTCACTATAGTGCGGATAATGGTGGGTATGGTGGTGATAATGGTTGTTATGGTGGTGATAATGGTTGTTACAGTGGTGATAATGGTTGTTATAGAGGTGATAATGGTTGTTGTAGTGGTGATAATGGTTGTTATAGTGGTGGTAATGGTTGTTATAGTGGTGACAATGGTTGTTATTGTGGTGATAATTGTTGTTATAGTGATGATAATGGTTGTTATAGTGGTGATAATGGTTGCTATAGTGGTGATAATGGTTGTTATAGTCTGGATAATGGTGGTTATGGTGGTGATAATAGTTATTATAGTTGTCTTAATGGTCCTTGTAGTGGTGATAATGGTCGTTATAGTGGTGATAATGGTCCTTGTAGTGGTGATAATGGTTTTTATTGTGGTGATGATGGTTGTCGTAGTGGTGATAATGGTCGTTATGGTGGTGGTAATCGTAGTGGTGATAATGGTCCTTATAGTGGTGATAATGGTTGTTATAGTGGTGATAATGGTTGTTATACTGGGGACAATGGTTATTTTAGTGGTGATAATGGTTGTTATGGTGGTGATAATGTTTCTTATAGCAGTGATAATGGTTGTTATAGTGGTCAGAATGGTCCTTGTAGTGGTGATAATGGTCGTTATAGTGGTGATAATGGTCCTTGTAGTGGTGATAATGGTTTTTATTGTGGTGATGATGGTTGTTGTAGTGGTGATAATGGTTATTATTGTGATGATAACGGTTGTTATAGTGTCGATAATGGTCACTATAGTGCGGATAATGGTGGGTATGATGGTGATAATGGTTGTTATGGTGGTGATAATGGTTGTTACAGTGGTGATAATGGTTGTTATAGAGGTGATAATGGTTGTTATAATGGTGATAATGTTTTTTATAGTGGGGATAATGGTTGTTATAGTGGTGATAATGGTTGTTATAGTGGTGATAATTAGCCTTATAGAGGTGATAATGGTGTTATAGTGGTGATAATGGTTGTTATAGTGGTGGCAATGGTCCTTATAGAGGTGATAATGGTTGTTGTAGTGGTGATAATGGTTGTTATAGTGGCGATAATGTTTGTTATAGTGAGGATAATGGTTGTTAGAGTGGTGATAATGGCTGTTATAGTGGTGATAATTGTTGTTATAGTGGTGATAATGGTCGTTATGGTGGTGGTAATCGTAGTGGTGATAATGGTCCTTATAGTGGTGATAATGGTTGTTATAGTGGTGATAATGGTTGTTATAGTGGGGACAATGGTTGTTATAGTGGCGATAGTGGTTGTTATGGAGGCGATAGTGGTTGTTATGGTGGTGATAATGGTTTTTATTGTGGTGATGATGGTTGTTGTAGTGGTGATAATGGTTATTATTGTGGTGATAGCGGCTGTTATAGTGTTGATAATGGTCACTATAGTGCGGATAATGGTGGGTATGGTGGTGATAATGGTTGTTATTGTGGTGATAATGGTTGTTACAGTGGTGATAATGGTTGTTATAGAGGTGATAATGGTTGTTGTAGTGGTGATAATGGTTGTTATAGTGGTGGTAATGGTTGTTATAGTGGTGACAATAGTTGTTATAGTGGTGATAATGGTTGTTATAGTGGGGACAATGGTTGCTATAGTGGTGATAATGGTTGTTATAGTGGCGATAGTGGTTGTTAGAGTGGTGATAATGGCTCTTATAGTGGTGACAATGGTTGTTATAGTGGTGATAATGGTCGTTATAGTGGTGGTAATCGTCGTTATATTGGTGATAATGGTTGTTATTGTGGTGATAATGGTTGTTATAGTGGTGATAATGGTCCTTATAATGGTGATAATGGTTGTTATAGTGGTGATAATGGTTGTTATAGTGAGGACAATGGTTGTTATAGTGGTGATAATGGTTGTTATAGTGGTGAAAATGGTTGTTATAGTGAGGACAATGGTTGTTATCATGGTGATAATGGTTGTTATATGGCGATAATGTTTTTTATAGTGGGGATAATGGTTGTTATAGTGGTGATAATGGCTGTTATAGTGATGATAATGGTCCTTATAATGGTGATAGTGGTTGCTATAGTGGTGATAATGGCTATTATAGTGGTGGTAATGTTTCTTACAATGGTGATAATGGTTGTTCTAGTCGTGATAATGGTCGTTATAGTGGTGATAATGGTTGTTATAGTGGTGATAATGGTTGTTATAGTGGGGATAATGGTTGTTATTGTGGTGATAATGGTTGTTATAGTGGTGATAATGGTCCTTATAGAGGTGATAATGGTGGTTATAGTGGTGATAATTGTTGTTATAGTGGTGTTAATGGTTGTTATTGTGGTGATAATTGTTGCTATAGTGATGACAATGGTCGTTATAGTGGTGATAATGGTTGTTATAGTGGTGATAATGGTTGTTATAGTGGGGATAATGGTTGTTATAGTGGTGATAATGGTTGTTATAGTGGTGATAATGGTCCTTATAGAGGTGATAATGGTTGTTATAGTGGTGATAATGGTTGTTATAGTCTGGATAATGGTGGTTATGGTGGTGATAATAGTTATTATAGTTGTCTTAATGGTCCTTGTAGTGGTGATAATGGTTTTTATTGTGGTGATGATGGTTGTCGTAGTGGTGATAATGGTCGTTATGGTGGTGGTAATCGTAGTGGTGATAATGGTCCTTATAGTGGTGATAATGGTTGTTATAGTGGTGATAATGGTTGTTATACTGGGGACAATGGTTATTATAGTGGTGATAATGGTTGTTATGGTGGTGATAATGTTTCTTATAGCAGTGATAATGGTTGTTATAGTGGTCAGAATGGTCCTTGTAGTGGTGATAATGGTCGTTATAGTGGTGATAATGGTCCTTGTAGTGGTGATAATGGTTTTTATTGTGGTGATGATGGTTGTTGTAGTGGTGATAATGGTTATTATTGTGATGATAACGGTTGTTATAGTGTCGATAATGGTCACTATTGTGCGGATAATGGTGGGTATGATGGTGATAATGGTTGTTATGGTGGTGATAATGGTTGTTACAGTGGTGATAATTGTTGTTATAGTGGTGATAATGGTCGTTATGGTGGTGGTAATCGTAGTGGTGATAATGGTCCTTATAGTGGTGATAATGGTTGTTATAGTGGTGATAATGGTTGTTATAGTGGGGACAATGGTTGTTATAGTGGCGATAGTGGTTGTTATGGTGGCGATAGTGGTTGTTATGGTGGTGATAATGGTTTTTATTGTGGTGATGATGGTTGTTGTAGTGGTGATAATGGTTATTATTGTGGTGATAGCGGCTGTTATAGTGTTGATAATAGTCACTATAGTGTGGATAATGGTGGGTATGGTGGTGATAATGGTTGTTATGGTGGTGATAATGGTTGTTACAGTGGTGATAATGGTTGTTATAGAGGTGATAATGGTTGTTGTAATGGTGATAATGGTTGTTATAGTGGTGGTAATGGTTGTTATAGTGGTGACAATAGTTGTTATAGTGGTGATAATGGTTGTTATAGTGGGGACAATGGTTGCTATAGTGGTGATAATGGTTGTTATAGTGGCGATAGTGGTTGTTAGAGTGGTGATAATGGCTCTTATAGTGGTGACAATGGTAGTTATAGTGGTGATAATGGTCGTTATAGTGGTGGTAATCGTCGTTATATTGGTGATAATGGTTGTTATTGTGGTGATAATGGTTGTTATAGTGGTGATAATGGTCCTTATAATGGTGATAATGGTTGTTATAGTGGTGATAATGGTTGTTATAGTGAGGACAATGGTTGTTATAGTGGTGATAATGGTTGTTATAGTGGTGATAATGGTTGTTATAGTGAGGACAATGGTTGTTATCATGGTGATAATGGTTGTTATATGGCGATAATGTTTTTTATAGTGGGGATAATGGTTGTTATAGTGGTGATAATGGCTGTTATAGTGATGATAATGGTCCTTATAATGGTGATAGTGGTTGCTATAGTGGTGATAATGGCTATTATAGTGGTGGTAATGTTTCTTACAATGGTGATAATGGTTGTTCTAGTCGTGATAATGGTCGTTATAGTGGTGATAATTGTTGCTATAGTGATGACAATGGTCGTTATAGTGGTGATAATGGTTGTTATAGTGGTGATAATGGTTGTTATAGTGGGGATAATGGTTGTTATAGTGGTGATAATGGTTGTTATAGTGGTGATAATGGTTGTTATAGTGGTGATAATGGTTGTTATAGTGGGGACAATGGTTGTTATAGTGGTGATAATGGTTTTTATTGTGGTGATAATGGTTGCTATAGTGATGATAATGGTTGTTATAGTGGGGACAATGGTTGTTATAGTGGTGATAATGGTTTTTATTGTGGTGATAATGGTTGCTATAGTGATGATAATGGCTGTGATAGTGGGGATAATGGTTGTTATAGTGGTGATAATGGTTGTTATAGTGGCGATAATGTTTGTTATAGTGGGGATGATGGCTGTTACAGTGGTGATAATGGTTGTTATAGTGGTGATAATGGTCGTTATAGTGGCGATAATGGTTCTTGTAGTGGTGATAATGGACTTTATTGTCGTGATGATGGTTGTTGTAGTGATGATAATGGCTATTATAGTGGAGATAATGGTTGTTATAGTGGTGATAATGGTTGTTATAGTGGTGATAATGGTTGTTATAGTGGTGATAATGGTTGTTATAGTGGGGACAATGGTTGTTATAGTGGTGTTAATGGTTGTTATAGTGCGGATAATGGTTGTTGTAGTGGTGATAATGGTTGTTATAGTGGCGATAATGTTTGTTATAGTGGGGATAATGGTTGTTAGAGTGGTGATAATGGCTGTTATAGTGGTGATAATTGTTGTTATAGTGGTGATAATGGTCGTTATGGTGGTGGTAATCGTAGTGGTGATAATGGTCCTTATAGTGGTGATAATGGTTGTTATAGTGGTGATAATGGTTGTTATAGTGGTGACAATGGTTGTTATAGTGGCGATAGTGGTTTTTATGGTGGCGATAGTGGTTGTTATGGTGGTGATAATGGTTTTTATTGTGGTGATGATGGTTGTTGTAGTGGTGATAATGGTTATTATTGTGGTGATAACGGCTGTTATAGTGTTGATAATGGTCACTATAGTGCGGATAATGGTGGGTATGGTGGTGATAATGGTTGTTATGGTGGTGATAATGGTTGTTACAGTGGTGATAATGGTTGTTATAGAGGTGATAATGGTTGTTATAGAGGTGATAATGGTTGTTATAGTGGTGGCAATGGTTGTTATAGGGCTGACAATAGTTATTATAGTGGTGATAATGGTTGTTATAGTGGGGACAATGGTTGCTGTAGTGGTGATAATGGCTCTTATAGTGGTGATAATGGTTGTTATAGTGGTGATAATGGTCGTTATAGTGGTGGTAATCGTCGTTATATTGGTGATAATGGTTGTTATTGTGGTGATAATGGTTGTTATAGTGGTGATAATGGTCCTTATAATGGTGATAATGGTTGTTATAGTGGTGATAATGGTTGTTATAGTGAGGACAATGGTTGTTATAGTGGTGATAATGGTTGTTATAGTGGCGATAATGTTTTTTATAGTGGGGATAATGGTTGTTATAGTGGTGATAATGGCTGTTATAGTGGTGATAGTGGTTGTTATAGTCGTGGTAACGGTCGTTATAGTGGTGATAATGGTCCTTGTAGTGGTGATAATGGTTTTTATTGTGGTGATGATGGTTGTTGTAGTGATGATAATGGTTGTTATAGTGGTGATAATGGTTGTTATAGTGGGGACAATGGTTGTTATAGTGGTGATAATGGTTGTTATTGTGGCGATAATGTTTTTATTAGTGGGGATAATGGTTGTTATAGTGGTGATAATGGTCCTTATAATGGTGATAGTGGTTGTTATAGTGGTGATAATGGCTATTATAGTGGTGGTAATGTTTCTTACAATGGTGATAATGGTTGTTCTAGTCGTGATAATGGTCGTTATAGTGGTGATAATGGTTGTGTTAGTGGTGATAATGGTTCTTATAGTGGGGATAATGGTTGTTATAGTGGTGATAATGGTTGTTATAGTGGTGATAATGGTCCTTATACAGGTGATAATGGTTGTTATAGTGGTGATAATTGTTGTTATAGTGGTGATAATGGTTGTTATTGTGGTGATAATTGTTGCTATAGTGGTGACAATGGTCGTTATAGTGGTGATAATGGTTGTTATAGTGGGGATAATGGTTGTTATAGTGGTGATAATGGTTGTTATAGTGGTGATAATGATCCTTATAGAGGTGATAATGGTTGTTATAGTGGTGATTATGGTTGTCATAGTGGCGATAATGTTTTTTATAGTGGGGATAATGGTTGTTATAGTGGTGATAATGGTTGTTATAGTGGTGATAATGGTCCTTATAGAGGTGATAATGGTGTTATAGTGTTGATAATGGTTGTTATAGTGGTGATAATGGTTGTTATTGTGGTGATAATTGTTGTTATAGTGATGATAATGGTTGTTATAGTGAGGACTATGGTTGTTATAGTGGTGATAATGGTTGTTATAGTGGCGATAATGTTTTTTATAGTGGGGATAATGGTTGTTATAGTGGTGATAATGGCTGTTATAGTGGTGATAATGGTTGTTATAGGGGTGGTAACGGTCGTTATAGTGGTGATAATGGTGCTTGTAGTGGTGATAATGGTTTTTATTGTGGTGATGATGGTTGTTGTAGTGATGATAATGGTTGTTATAGTGGTGATAATGGTTGTTATAGTGGTTATAATGGTTGTTATAGTGGTGGTAATGGTTGTTATAGTGGTGTTAATGGTTGTTATAGTGCGGATAATGGTTGTTATAGTGGTGATAATGGTTGTTATAGTGGCGATAATGTTTGTTATAGTGGTGATAATGGTTTTTATTGTGGTGATGATGGTTGATGTAGTGATGATAATGGTTGTTATAGTGGTGATAATGGTCGTTATAGTGGCGATAATGGTTCTTGTAGTGGTGATAATGGACTTTATTGTCGTGATGATGGTTGTTGTAGTGATGATAATGGCTATTATAGTGGAGATAATGGTTGTTATAGTGGCGATAATGTTTTTTATAGTGGGGATAATGGTCGTTATAGTGGTGATAATGCTTGTTATAGTGGTGATAATGGTCCTTATAGAGGTGACAATGGTTGTTATAGTGGTTATAATGGTTGTTATAGTGGTGGTAATGGTTGTTATAGTGGTGTTAATGGTTGTTATAGTGCGGATAATGGTTGTTATAGTGGTGATAATGGTTGTTATAGTGGCGATAATGTTTGTTATAGTGGTGATAATGGTTTTTATTGTGGTGATGATGGTTGATGTAGTGATGATAATGGTTGTTATAGTGGTGATAATGGTTGTTATAGTGGGGACAATGGTTGTTATAGTGGTGATAATGGTTGTTATTGTGGCGATAATGTTTTTTATAGTGGGGATAATGGTTTTTATAGTGGTGATAATGGTTGTTATAGTGGTGGTAATGGTTGTTATAGTGGTGACAATAGTTGTTATAGTGGTGATAATGGTTGTTATAGTGGGGACAATGGTTGCTATAGTGCGGATAATGGTTGTTGTAGTGGTGATAATGGTTGTTATAGTGGCGATAATGTTTGTTATAGTGGGGATAATGGTTGTTAGAGTGGTGATAATGGCTGTTATAGTGGTGATAATTGTTGTTATAGTGGTGATAATGGTCGTTATGGTGGTGGTAATCGTAGTGGTGATAATGGTCCTTATAGTGGTGATAATGGTTGTTATAGTGGTGATAATGGTTGTTATAGTGGGGACAATGGTTGTTATAGTGGCGATAGTGGTTTTTATGGTGGCGATAGTGGTTGTTATGGTGGTGATAATGGTTTTTATTGTGGTGATGATGGTTGTTGTAGTGGTGATAATGGTTATTATTGTGGTGATAACGGCTGTTATAGTGTTGATAATGGTCACTATAGTGCGGATAATGGTGGGTATGGTGGTGATAATGGTTGTTATGGTGGTGATAATGGTTGTTACAGTGGTGATAATGGTTGTTATAGAGGTGATAATGGTTGTTATAGAGGTGATAATGGTTGTTATAGTGGTGGCAATGGTTGTTATAGGGCTGACAATAGTTATTATAGTGGTGATAATGGTTGTTATAGTGGGGACAATGGTTGCTGTAGTGGTGATAATGGCTCTTATAGTGGTGATAATGGTTGTTATAGTGGTGATAATGGTCGTTATAGTGGTGGTAATCGTCGTTATATTGGTGATAATGGTTGTTATTGTGGTGATAATGGTTGTTATAGTGGTGATAATGGTCCTTATAATGGTGATAATGGTTGTTATAGTGGTGATAATGGTTGTTATAGTGAGGACAATGGTTGTTATAGTGGTGATAATGGTTGTTATAGTGGCGATAATGTTTTTTATAGTGGGGATAATGGTTGTTATAGTGGTGATAATGGCTGTTATAGTGGTGATAGTGGTTGTTATAGTCGTGGTAACGGTCGTTATAGTGGTGATAATGGTCCTTGTAGTGGTGATAATGGTTTTTATTGTGGTGATGATGGTTGTTGTAGTGATGATAATGGTTGTTATAGTGGTGATAATGGTTGTTATAGTGGGGACAATGGTTGTTATAGTGGTGATAATGGTTGTTATTGTGGCGATAATGTTTTTATTAGTGGGGATAATGGTTGTTATAGTGGTGATAATGGTCCTTATAATGGTGATAGTGGTTGTTATAGTGGTGATAATGGCTATTATAGTGGTGGTAATGTTTCTTACAATGGTGATAATGGTTGTTCTAGTCGTGATAATGGTCGTTATAGTGGTGATAATGGTTGTGTTAGTGGTGATAATGGTTCTTATAGTGGGGATAATGGTTGTTATAGTGGTGATAATGGTTGTTATAGTGGTGATAATGGTCCTTATACAGGTGATAATGGTTGTTATAGTGGTGATAATTGTTGTTATAGTGGTGATAATGGTTGTTATTGTGGTGATAATTGTTGCTATAGTGGTGACAATGGTCGTTATAGTGGTGATAATGGTTGTTATAGTGGGGACAATGGTTGTTATAGTGGTGATAATGGTTGTTATTGTGGCGATAATGTTTTTTATAGTGGGGATAATGGTTTTTATAGTGGTGATAATGGTCGTTATAGTGGTGGTAATCGTCGTTATATTGGTGATAATGGTTGTTATTGTGGTGATAATGGTTGTTATAGTGGTGATAATGGTCCTTATAATGGTGATAATGGTTGTTATAGTGGTGATAATGGTTGTTATAGTGAGGACAATGGTTGTTATAGTGGTGATAATGGTTGTTATAGTGGCGATAATGTTTTTTATAGTGGGGATAATGGTTGTTATAGTGGTGATAATGGCTGTTATAGTGGTGATAGTGGTTGTTATAGTCGTGGTAACGGTCGTTATAGTGGTGATAATGGTCCTTGTAGTGGTGATAATGGTTTTTATTGTGGTGATGATGGTTGTTGTAGTGATGATAATGGTTGTTATAGTGGTGATAATGGTTGTTATAGTGGGGACAATGGTTGTTATAGTGGTGATAATGGTTGTTATTGTGGCGATAATGTTTTTATTAGTGGGGATAATGGTTGTTATAGTGGTGATAATGGTCCTTATAATGGTGATAGTGGTTGTTATAGTGGTGATAATGGCTATTATAGTGGTGGTAATGTTTCTTACAATGGTGATAATGGTTGTTCTAGTCGTGATAATGGTCGTTATAGTGGTGATAATGGTTGTGTTAGTGGTGATAATGGTTCTTATAGTGGGGATAATGGTTGTTATAGTGGTGATAATGGTTGTTATAGTGGTGATAATGGTCCTTATACAGGTGATAATGGTTGTTATAGTGGTGATAATTGTTGTTATAGTGGTGATAATGGTTGTTATTGTGGTGATAATTGTTGCTATAGTGGTGACAATGGTCGTTATAGTGGTGATAATGGTTGTTATAGTGGGGACAATGGTTGTTATAGTGGTGATAATGGTTGTTATTGTGGCGATAATGTTTTTTATAGTGGGGATAATGGTTTTTATAGTGGTGATAATGGTTGTTATAGTGGTGGTAATGGTTGTTATAGTGGTGACAATAGTTGTTATAGTGGTGATAATGGTTGTTATAGTGGGGACAATGGTTGCTATAGTGCGGATAATGGTTGTTGTAGTGGTGATAATGGTTGTTATAGTGGCGATAATGTTTGTTATAGTGGGGATAATGGTTGTTAGAGTGGTGATAATGGCTGTTATAGTGGTGATAATTGTTGTTATAGTGGTGATAATGGTCGTTATGGTGGTGGTAATCGTAGTGGTGATAATGGTCCTTATAGTGGTGATAATGGTTGTTATAGTGGTGATAATGGTTGTTATAGTGGGGACAATGGTTGTTATAGTGGCGATAGTGGTTTTTATGGTGGCGATAGTGGTTGTTATGGTGGTGATAATGGTTTTTATTGTGGTGATGATGGTTGTTGTAGTGGTGATAATGGTTATTATTGTGGTGATAACGGCTGTTATAGTGTTGATAATGGTCACTATAGTGCGGATAATGGTGGGTATGGTGGTGATAATGGTTGTTATGGTGGTGATAATGGTTGTTACAGTGGTGATAATGGTTGTTATAGAGGTGATAATGGTTGTTATAGAGGTGATAATGGTTGTTATAGTGGTGGCAATGGTTGTTATAGGGCTGACAATAGTTATTATAGTGGTGATAATGGTTGTTATAGTGGGGACAATGGTTGCTGTAGTGGTGATAATGGCTCTTATAGTGGTGATAATGGTTGTTATAGTGGTGATAATGGTCGTTATAGTGGTGGTAATCGTCGTTATATTGGTGATAATGGTTGTTATTGTGGTGATAATGGTTGTTATAGTGGTGATAATGGTCCTTATAATGGTGATAATGGTTGTTATAGTGGTGATAATGGTTGTTATAGTGAGGACAATGGTTGTTATAGTGGTGATAATGGTTGTTATAGTGGCGATAATGTTTTTTATAGTGGGGATAATGGTTGTTATAGTGGTGATAATGGCTGTTATAGTGGTGATAGTGGTTGTTATAGTCGTGGTAACGGTCGTTATAGTGGTGATAATGGTCCTTGTAGTGGTGATAATGGTTTTTATTGTGGTGATGATGGTTGTTGTAGTGATGATAATGGTTGTTATAGTGGTGATAATGGTTGTTATAGTGGGGACAATGGTTGTTATAGTGGTGATAATGGTTGTTATTGTGGCGATAATGTTTTTATTAGTGGGGATAATGGTTGTTATAGTGGTGATAATGGTCCTTATAATGGTGATAGTGGTTGTTATAGTGGTGATAATGGCTATTATAGTGGTGGTAATGTTTCTTACAATGGTGATAATGGTTGTTCTAGTCGTGATAATGGTCGTTATAGTGGTGATAATGGTTGTGTTAGTGGTGATAATGGTTCTTATAGTGGGGATAATGGTTGTTATAGTGGTGATAATGGTTGTTATAGTGGTGATAATGGTCCTTATACAGGTGATAATGGTTGTTATAGTGGTGATAATTGTTGTTATAGTGGTGATAATGGTTGTTATTGTGGTGATAATTGTTGCTATAGTGGTGACAATGGTCGTTATAGTGGTGATAATGGTTGTTATAGTGGGGATAATGGTTGTTATAGTGGTGATAATGGTTGTTATAGTGGTGATAATGGTTGTTATAGTGGTGATAATGGTCCTTATAGAGGTGATAATGGTGTTATAGTGTTTATAATGGTTGTTATAGTGGTGATAATGGTTGTTATTGTGGTGATAATTGTTGTTATAGTGATGATAATGGTTGTTATAGTGGTGATAATGGTTGTTATAGTGGTGATAATGGTTGTTATAGTGGGGATAATGGTGGTTATGGTGGTGATAATGGTTATTATAGTTGTCTTAATGGTCCTTGTAGTGGTGATAATGGTCCTCATAGTGGTGATAATGGTCCTCATAGTGGTGATAATGGTTGTTATAGTGGGGACAATGGTTGTTATAGTGGCGATAGTGGTTGTTATGGTGGCGATAGTGGTTGTTCTGGTGGTGATAATGGTTTTTATTGTGGTGATGATGGTTGTTGTAGTGGTGGTAATGGTTATTATTGTGGTGATAGCGGCTGTTATAGTGTTGATAATGGTCACTATAGTGCGGATAATGGTGGGTATGGTGGTGATAATGGTTGTTATGGTGGTGATAATGGTTGTTACAGTGGTGATAATGGTTGTTATAGAGGTGATAATGGTTGTTGTAGTGGTGATAATGGTTGTTATAGTGGTGGTAATGGTTGTTATAGTGGTGACAATAGTTGTTATAGTGGTGATAATGGTTGTTATAGTGGGGACAAAGGTTGCTATAGTGGTGATAATGGTTGTTATAGTGGCGATAGTGGTTGTTAGAGTGGTGATAATGGCTCTTATAGTGGTGATAATGGTTGTTATAGTGGTGATAATGGTCGTTATAGTGGTGGTAATCGTCGTTATATTGGTGATAATGGTTGTTATTGTGGTGATAATGGTTGTTATAGTGGTGATAATGGCCCTTATAATGGTGATAATGGTTGTTATAGTGGTGATAATGGTTGTTATAGTGAGGACTATGGTTGTTATAGTGGTGATAATGGTTGTTATAGTGGCGATAATGTTTTTTATAGTGGGGATAATGGTTGTTATAGTGGTGATAATGGCTGTTATAGTGGTGATAATGGTTGTTATAGGGGTGGTAACGGTCGTTATAGTGGTGATAATGGTGCTTGTAGTGGTGATAATGGTTTTTATTGTGGTGATGATGGTTGTTGTAGTGATGATAATGGTTGTTATAGTGGTGATAATGGTTGTTATAGTGGGGACAATGGTTGTTATAGTGGTGATAATGGTTGTTATTGTGGCGATAATGTTTTTTATAGTGGGGATAATGGTTGTTATAGTGGTGATAATGGTCCTTATGATGGTGATAGTGGTTGCTATAGTGGTGATAATTGCTATTATAGTGGTGGTAATGTTTCTTATAATGGTGATAATGGTTGTTCTAGTCGTGATAATGGTCATTATAGTGGTGATAATGGTTGTTATAGTGGTGATAATGGTTGCTATAGTGGTGATACTGGTTGCTATAGTGGTGATAGTGGTTGCTATAGTGATGATACTGGTTGCTATGGTGGTGATAATAGTTGCTATAGTGGTGGTAATGGCTGTTATAGTGGTGATAATGGTTGTTATAGTGGTGATAATGGTTGTTATAGTGGTGATACTGGCTGCTATAGTGGTGATAGTGGTTGCTATAGTGGTGATAATGGCTATTATAGTGGTGATGATTGTTGTTATAGTGTTGATGATGGTTGTTCTAGTCGTGATAATGGTCGTTATAGTGGTGATAACGGTTGTTATAGTCGCGATAATGTTTCTTATAGTGGTGATGATGGTTGTTCTGGTAGTGATAATGGTTGTTATAGTGGTGATAATGGTTTTTATAGTGTTGATAATGGTTGTTATAGTGATGATAATGGTTGTTGTAGTGGTGATAATGGTTGTTATAGTGGTGATAATGTTTGTTATAGTGGGGATAATGGTTGTTAGGGTGGTGATAATGGCAGTTATAGTGGTGATAATTGTTGTTATAGTGGTGATAATGGTCGTTATGGTGGTGGTTATCGTAGTGGTGATAATGGTCCTTATAGTGGTGATAATGGTTGTTATAGTGGTGATAATGGCTGTTATACTGGGGACAATGGTTATTATAGTGGTGATAATGGTTGTTATGGTGGTGATAATGTTTCTTATAGCAGTGATAATGGTTGTTATAGTGGTCATAATGGTCCTTGTAGTGGTGATAATGGTCGTTATAGTGGTGATAATGGTCCTTGTAGTGGTGATAATGGTTTTTATTGTGGTGATGATGGTTGTTGTAGTGGTGATAATGGTTATTATTGTGGTGATAACGGTTGTTATAGTGTCGATAATGGTCACTATAGTGCGGATAATGGTGGGTATGGTGGTGATAATGGTTGTTATGGTGGTGATAATGGTTGTTACAGTGGTGATAATGGTTGTTATAGAGGTGATAATGGTTGTTATAGTGGTGGTAATGGTTGTTATAGTGGTGACAATAGTTGTTATAGTGGTGATAATGGTTGTTATAGTGGGGACAATGGTTGCTATAGTGCGGATAATGGTTGTTGTAGTGGTGATAATTGTTGTTATAGTGGCGATAATGTTTGTTATAGTGGGGATAATGGTTGTTAGAGTGGTGATAATGGCTGTTATAGTGGTGATAATTGTTGTTATAGTGGTGATAATGGTCGTTATGGTGGTGGTAATCGTAGTGGTGATAATGGTCCTTATAGTGGTGATAATGGTTGTCATAGTGGCGATAATGTTTTTTATAGTGGGGATAATGGTTGTTATAGTGGTGATAATGGTTGTTATAGTGGTGATAATGGTCCTTATAGAGGTGATAATGGTGTTATAGTGTTGATAATGGTTGTTATAGTGGTGGTAATGGTTGTTATAGAGGTGATAATGGTTGTTATAGTGGGGATAATGGTTGTTATAGTGGTGATAATGGTTGTTATAGTGGTGGTAATGGTTGTTATAGTGGTGTTAATGGTTGTTATAGTGCGGATAATGGTTGTTATAGTGGTGATAATGGTTGTTATAGTGGTGATAATGGTTGTTATAGTGGTGGTAATGGTTGTTATAGTGGTGACAATAGTTGTTATAGTGGTGATAATGGTTGTTATTGTGGTGATAATTGTTGCTATAGTGGTGACAATGGTTACTATAGTGGTAATACTGGTTGCTATAGTGGTGATAGTGGTTGCTATAGTGGTGATGCTGGTTGCTATAGTGGTGATAATGGTTGCTATAGTGATGATAATGGCTATGATAGTGGGGATAATGGTTGTTATAGTGGTGATAATGGTTGTTATAGTGGCGATAATGTTTGTTATAGTGGGGATAATGGTTGTTAGAGTGGTGATAATGGCTGTTATAGTGGTGATAATTGTTGTTATAGTGATGATAATGGTTGTTATAGTGGTGATAATGGTTGTTATAGTGGTGATAATGGTTGTTATAGTGGGGATAATGGTGGTTATGGTGGTGATAATGGTTATTATAGTTGTCTTAATGGTCCTTGTAGTGGTGATAATGGTCCTTATAGTGGTGATAATGGTTGTTATAGTGGTGATAATGGTTGTTGTAGTGGGGACAATGGTTGTTATAGTGGCGATAGTGGTTGTTATAGTGGGGACAATGGTTGTTATAGTGGCGATAGTGGTTGTTATGGTGGCGATAGTGGTTGTTATGGTGTTGATAATGGTTGTTATAGTGATGATAATGGTTGTTGTAGTGGTGATAATGGTTGTTATAGTGGTGATAATGTTTGTTATAGTGGGGACAATGGTTGCTATAGTGGTGGTAATGGCTGTTATAGTGGTGATAATGGTTGTTATAGTGGTGGTAATGGTTGTTATAGTGGTGATAATGGTTGTTATAGTGCTGATAATGGTTGTTATAATGGCGATAATGTTTTTTATAGTGGGGATAATGGTTGTTATAGTGGTGATAATGGTTGTTATAGTGGTGATAATTGTCCTTATAGAGGTGATAATGGTGTTATAGTGGTGATAATGGTTGTTATAGTGGTGGTAATGGTCCTTATAGAGGTGATAATGGTTGTTGTAGTGGTGATAATGGTTGTTATAGTGGCGATAATGTTTGTTATAGTGAGGATAATGGTTGTTAGAGTGATGATAATGGCTGTTATAGTGGTGATAATTGTTGTTATAGTGGTGATAATGGTCGTTATGGTGGTGGTAATCGTAGTGGTGATAATGGTCCTTATAGTGGTGATAATGGTTGTTATAGTGGTGATAATGGTTGTTATAGTGGTGATAATGGTTGTTATAGTGGGGACAATGGTTGTTATAGTGGCGATAGTGGTTGTTATGATGGCGATAGTGGTTGTTATGGTGGTGATAATGGTTTTTATTGTGGTGATGATGGTTGTTGTAGTGGTGATAATGGTTATTATTGTGGTGATAACGGTTGTTATAGTGTCGATAATGGTCACTATAGTGCGGATAATGGTGGGTATGGTGGTGATAATGGTTGTTATGGTGGTGATAATGGTTGTTACAGTGGTGATAATGGTTGTTATAGAGGTGATAATGGTTGTTATAGTGGTGGTAATGGTTGTTATAGTGGTGACAATAGTTGTTATAGTGGTGATAATGGTTGTTATAGTGGGGACAATGGTTGCTATAGTGCGGATAATGGTTGTTGTAGTGGTGATAATTGTTGTTATAGTGGCGATAATGTTTGTTATAGTGGGGATAATGGTTGTTAGAGTGGTGATAATGGTTGTTATAGTGGTGATAATTGTCCTTATAGAGGTGATAATGGTGTTATAGCGGTGATAATGGTTGTTATAGTGGTGGTAATGGTCCTTATAGAGGTGATAATGGTTGTTGTAGTGGTGATAATGGTTGTTATAGTGGCGATAATGTTTGTTATAGTGAGGATAATGGTTGTTAGAGTGATGATAATGGCTGTTATAGTGGTGATAATTGTTGTTATAGTGGTGATAATGGTCGTTATGGTGGTGGTAATCGTAGTGGTGATAATGGTCCTTATAGTGGTGATAATGGTTGTTATAGTGGTGATAATGGTTGTTATAGTGGTGATAATGGTTGTTATAGTGGCGACAATGGTTGTTATAGTGGCGATAGTGGTTGTTATGGTGGCGATAGTGGTTGTTATGGTGGTGATAATGGTTTTTATTGTGGTGATGATGGTTGTTGTAGTGGTGATAATGGTTATTATTGTGGTGATAACGGCTGTTATAGTGTTGATAATGGTCACTATAGTGCGGATAATGGTGGGTATGGTGGTGATAATGGTTGTTATGGTGGTGATAATGGTTGTTACAGTGGTGATAATGGTTGTTATAGAGGTGATAATGGTTGTTGTAGTGGTGATAATGGTTGTTATACTGGTGGTAATGGTTGTTATAGTGGTGACAATAGTTGTTATTGTGGTGATAATGGTTGTTATAGTGGGGACAATGGTTGCTATAGTGGTGATAATGGTTGTTATAGTGGCGATAGTGGTTGTTAGAGTGGTGATAATGGCTCTTATAGTGGTGATAATGGTTGTTATAGTGGTGATAATGGTTGTTATAGTGGTGGTAATGGTTGTTATAGTGGTGATAATGGTTGTTATAGTGCTGATAATGGTTGTTATAGTGGCGATAATGTTTTTTATAGTGGGGATAATGGTTGTTATAGTGGTGATAATGGTTGTTGTAGTGGCGATAATTGTCCTTATAGAGGTGATAATGGTGTTATAGTGGTGATAATGGTTGTTATAGTGGTGGTAATGGTCCTTATAGAGGTGATAATGGTTGTTGTAGTGGTGATAATGGTTGTTATAGTGGCGATAATGTTTGTTATAGTGAGGATAATGGTTGTTAGAGTGGTGATAATGGCTGTTATAGTGGTGATAATTGTTGTTATAGTGGTGATAATGGTCGTTATGGTGGTGGTAATCGTAGTGGTGATAATGGTCCTTATAGTGATGATAATGGTTGTTATAGTGGTGATAATGGTTGTTATAGTGGGGACAATGGTTGTTATAGTTGCGATAGTGGTTGTTATGGTGGCGATAGTGGTTGTTATGGTGGTGATAATGGTTTTTATTGTGGTGATGATGGTTGTTGTAGTGGTGATAATGGTTATTATTGTGGTGATAGCGGCTGTTATAGTGTTGATAATGGTCACTATAGTGCGGATAATGGTGGGTATGGTGGTGATAATGGTTGTTATGGTGGTGATAATGGTTGTTACAGTGGTGATAATGGTTGTTATAGAGGTGATAATGGTTGTTGTAGTGGTGATAATGGTTGTTATAGTGGTGGTAATGGTTGTTATAGTGGTGACAATAGTTGTTATAGTGGTGATAATAGTTGTTATAGTGGGGACAATGGTTGCTATAGTGGTGATAATGGTTGTTATAGTGGCGATAGTGGTTGTTAGAGTGGTGATAATGGCTCTTATAGTGGTGATCATGGTTGTTATAGTGGTGATAATGGTCGTTATAGTGGTGGTAATCGTCGTTATATTGGTGATAATGGTTGTTATTGTGGTGATAATGGTTGTTATAGTGGTGATAATGGTCCTTATAATGGTGATAATAGTTGTTATAGTGGTGATAATGGTTGTTATAGTGAGGTCAATGGTTGTTATAGTGGTGATAATGGTTGTTATAGTGGCGATAATGTTTTTTATAGTGGGGATAATGGTTGTTATAGTGGTGATAATGGCTGTTAGAGTGGTGATAATGGTTGTTATAGTGGTGGTAACGGTCGTTATAGTGGTGATAATGGTCCTTGTAGTGGTGATAATGGTTTTTATTGTGGTGATGATGGTTGTTGCAGTGATGATAATGGTTGTTATAGTGGTGATAATGGTTGTTATAGTGGTGATAATGGTTGTTATAGTGGGGATAATGGTGGTTATGGTGGTGATAATGGTTATTATAGTTGTCTTAATGGTCCTTGTAGTGGTGATAATGGTCCTTATAGTGGTGATAATGGTTGTTATAGTGGTGATAATGGTTGTTGTAGTGGGGACAATGGTTGCTATAGTGGTGGTAATGGCTGTTATAGTGGTGATAATGGTTGTTATAGTGGTGGTAATGGTTGTTATAGTGGTGATAATGGTTGTTATAGTGCTGATAATGGTTGTTATAGTGGCGATAATGTTTTTTATAGTGGGGATAATGGTTGTTATAGTGGTGATAATGGTTGTTATAGTGGTGATAATTGTCCTTATAGAGGTGATAATGGTGTTATAGCGGTGATAATGGTTGTTATAGTGGTGGTAATGGTCCTTATAGAGGTGATAATGGTTGTTAGAGTGGTGATAATGGCTGTTATAGTGGTGATAATGGTTGTTATAGTGGTGATAATGGTTGTTATATTGGGGATAATGGTGGTTATGGTGGTGATAATAGTTATTATATTTGTCTTAATGGTCCTTGTAGTGGTGATGATGGTCGTTATAGTGGTGATAATGGTCCTTGTAGTGGTGATAATGGTTTTTATTGTGGTGATGATGGTTGTCGTAGTGGTGATAATGGTCGTTATGGTGGTGGTAATCGTAGTGGTGATAATGGTCCTTATAGTGGTGATAATGGTTGTTATAGTGGTGATAATGGTTGTTATACTGGGGACAATGGTTATTATAGTGGTGATAATGGTTGTTATGGTGGTGATAATGTTTCTTATAGCAGTGATAATGGTTGTTATAGTGGTCATAATGGTCCTTGTAGTGGTGATAATGGTCGTTATAGTGGTGATAATGGTCCTTGTAGTGGTGATAATGGTTTTTATTGCGGTGATGATGGTTGTTGTAGTGGTGATAATGGTTATTATTGTGATGATAACGGTTGTTATAGTGTCGATAATGGTCACTATAGTGCGGATAATGGTGGGTATGATGGTGATAATGGTTGTTATGGTGGTGATAATGGTTGTTACAGTGGTGATAATGGTTGTTATAGAGGTGATAATGGTTGTTATAGTGGTGATAATGTTTTTTATAGTGGGGATAATGGTTGTTATAGTGGTGATAATGGTTGTTATAGTGGGGACAATGGTTGCTGTAGTGGTGGTAATGGCTGTTATAGTGGTGATAATGGTTGTTATAGTGGTGGTAATGGTTGTTATAGTGGTGATAATGGTTGTTATAGTGCTGATAATGGTTGTTATAATGGCGATAATGTTTTTTATAGTGGGGATAATGGTTGTTATAGTGGTGATAATGGTTGTTATAGTGGTGATAATTGTCCTTATAGAGGTGATAATGGTGTTATAGTGGTGATAATGGTTGTTATAGTGGTGGTAATGGTCCTTATAGAGGTGATAATGGTTGTTGTAGTGGTGATAATGGTTGTTGTAGTGGTGATAATGGTTGTTATAGTGGCGATAATGTTTGTTATAGTGAGGATAATGGTTGTTAGAGTGATGATAATGGCTGTTATATTGGTGATAATTGTTGTTATAGTGGTGATAATGGTCGTTATGGTGGTGGTAATCGTAGTGGTGATAATGGTCCTTATAGTGGTAAAAATGGTTGTTATAGTGGTGATAATGGTTGTTATAGTGGTGATAATGGTTGTTATAGTGGGGACAATGGTTGTTATAGTGGCGATAGTGGTTGTTATGGTGGCGATAGTGGTTGTTATGGTGGTGATAATGGTTTTTATTGTGGTGATGATGGTTGTTGTAGTGGTGATAATGGTTATTATTGTGGTGATAACGGTTGTTATAGTGTCGATAATGGTCCCTATAGTGCGGATAATGGTGGGTATGGTGGTGATAATGGTTGTTATGGTGGTGATAATGGTTGTTACAGTGGTGATAATGGTTGTTATAGAGGTGATAATGGTTGTTATAGTGGTGGTAATGGTTGTTATAGTGGTGACAATAGTTGTTATAGTGGTGATAATGGTTGTTATAGTGGGGACAATGGTTGCTATAGTGCGGATAATGGTTGTTGTAGTGGTGATAATTGTTGTTATAGTGGCGATAATGTTTGTTATAGTGGGGATAATGGTTGTTAGAGTGGTGATAATGGCTGTTATAGTGGTGATAATTGTTGTTATAGTGGTGATAATGGTCGTTATGGTGGTGGTAATCGTAGTGGTGATAATGGTCCTTATAGTGGTGATAATGGTTGTCATAGTGGCGATAATGTTTTTTATAGTGGGGATAATGGTTGTTATAGTGGTGATAATGGTTGTTATAGTGATGATAATGGTTGTTATAGTGGTGATAATGGTTGTTATAGTGGTGATAATGGTTGTTATAGTGGGGATAATGGTGGTTATGGTGGTGATAATGGTTATTATAGTTGTCTTAATGGTCCTTGTAGTGGTGATAATGGTCCTTATAGTGGTGATAATGGTTGTTATAGTGGTGATAATGGTTGTTATAGTGGTGGTAATGGTTGTTATAGTGGTGATAATGGTTGTTATAGTGGGGATAATGGTTGTTATAGTGGTGATAATGGTTGTTATAGTGGTGGTAATGGTTGTTATAGTGGTGTTAATGGTTGTTATAGTGCGGATAATGGTTGTTATAGTGGTGATAATGGTTGTTATAGTGGTGATAATGGTTGTTATAGTGGTGGTAATGGTTGTTATAGTGGTGACAATAGTTGTTATAGTGGTGATAATGGTTGTTATTGTGGTGATAATTGTTGCTATAGTGGTGACAATGGTTACTATAGTGGTAATACTGGTTGCTATAGTGGTGATAGTGGTTGCTATAGTGGTGATGCTGGTTGCTATAGTGGTGATAATGGTTGCTATAGTGATGATAATGGCTATGATAGTGGGGATAATGGTTGTTATAGTGGTGATAATGGTTGTTATAGTGGCGATAATGTTTGTTATAGTGGGGATAATGGTTGTTAGAGTGGTGATAATGGCTGTTATAGTGGTGATAATTGTTGTTATAGTGATGATAATGGTTGTTATAGTGGTGATAATGGTTGTTATAGTGGTGATAATGGTTGTTATAGTGGGGATAATGGTGGTTATGGTGGTGATAATGGTTATTATAGTTGTCTCAATGGTCCTTGTAGTGGTGATAATGGTCCTTATAGTGGTGATAATGGTTGTTATAGTGGTGATAATGGTTGTTGTAGTGGGGACAATGGTTGTTATAGTGGCGATAGTGGTTGTTATAGCGGGGACAATGGTTGTTATAGTGGCGATAGTGGTTGTTATGGTGGCGATAGTGGTTGTTATGGTGGTGATAATGGTTTTTATTGTGGTGATGATGGTTGTTGTAGTGGTGGTAATGGTTATTATTGTGGTGATAGCGGCTGTTATAGTGTTGATAATGGTCACTATAGTGCGGATAATGGTGGGTATGGTGGTGATAATGGTTGTTATGGTGGTGATAATGGTTGTTACAGTGGTGATAATGGTTGTTATAGAGGTGATAATGGTTGTTGTAGTGGTGATAATGGTCGTTATAGTGGTGATAATGGTCCTTGTAGTGGTGATAATGGTTTTTATTGTGGTGATGATGGTTGTCGTAGGGGTGATAATGGTCGTTATGGTGGTGGTAATCGTAGTGGTGATAATGGTCCTTATAGTGGTGATAATGGTTGTTATAGTGGTGATAATGGTTGTTATACTGGGGACAATGGTTATTATAGTGGTGATAATGGTTGTTATGGTGGTGATAATGTTTCTTATAGCAGTGATAATGGTTGTTATAGTGGTCATAATGGTCCTTGTAGTGGTGATAATGGTCGTTATAGTGGTGATAATGGTCCTTGTAGTGGTGATAATGGTTTTTATTGCGGTGATGATGGTTGTTGTAGTGGTGATAATGGTTATTATTGTGATGATAACGGTTGTTATAGTGTCGATAATGGTCACTATAGTGCGGATAATGGTGGGTATGATGGTGATAATGGTTGTTATGGTGGTGATAATGGTTGTTACAGTGGTGATAATGGTTGTTATAGAGGTGATAATGGTTGTTATAGTGGTGATAATGTTTTTTATAGTGGGGATAATGGTTGTTATAGTGGTGATAATGGTTGTTATTGTGGTGATAATTGTCCTTATAGAGGTGATAATGGTTGTTATAGTGGTGATAATGGTTGTTATAGTGGGGACAATGGTTGCTATAGTGGTGGTAATGGCTGTTATAGTGGTGATAATGGTTGTTATAGTGGTGGTAATGGTTGTTATAGTGCTGATAATGGTTGTTATAGTGCTGATAATGGTTGTTATAATGGCGATAATGTTTTTTATAGTGGGGATAATGGTTGTTATAGTGGTGATAATGGTTGTTCTAGTGGTGATAATTGTCCTTATAGAGGTGATAATGGTGTTATAGTGGTGATAATGGTTGTTATAGTGGTGGTAGTGGTCCTTATAGAGGTGATAATGGTTGTTGTAGTGGTGATAATGGTTGTTATAGTGGCGATAATGTTTGTTATAGTGAGGATAATGGTTGTTAGAGTGATGATAATGGCTGTTATAGTGGTGATAATTGTTGTTATAGTGGTGATAATGGTCGTTATGGTGGTGGTAATCGTAGTGGTGATAATGGTCCTTATAGTGGTGATAATGGTTGTTATAGTGGTGATAATGGTTGTTATAGTGGTGATAATGGTTGTTATAGTGGGGACAATGGTTGTTATAGTGGCGATAGTGGTTGTTATGGTGGCGATAGTGGTTGTTATGGTGGTGATAATGGTTTTTATTGTGGTGATGATGGTTGTTGTAGTGGTGATAATGGTTATTATTGTGGTGATAACGGCTGTTATAGTGTTGATAATGGTCACTATAGTGCGGATAATGGTGGGTATGGTGGTGATAATGGTTGTTATGGTGGTGATAATGGTTGTTACAGTGGTGATAATGGTTGTTATAGAGGTGATAATGGTTGTTGTAGTGGTGATAATGGTTGTTATACTGGTGGTAATGGTTGTTATAGTGGTGACAATAGTTGTTATAGTGGTGATAATGGTTGTTATAGTGGTGGTAATGGTTGTTATAGTGGTGATAATGGTTGTTATAGTGCTGATAATGGTTGTTATAGTGGCGATAATGTTTTTTATAGTGGGGATAATGGTTGTTATAGTGGTGATAATGGTTGTTGTAGTGGCGATAATTGTCCTTATAGAGGTGATAATGGTGTTATAGTGGTGATAATGGTTGTTATAGTGGTGGTAATGGTCCTTATAGAGGTGATAATGGTTGTTGTAGTGGTGATAATGGTTGTTATAGTGGCGATAATGTTTGTTATAGTGAGGATAATGGTTGTTAGAGTGGTGATAATGGCTGTTATAGTGGTGATAATTGTTGTTATAGTGGTGATAATGGTCGTTATGGTGGTGGTAATCGTAGTGGTGATAATGGTCCTTATAGTGATGATAATGGTTGTTATAGTGGTGATAATGGTTGTTATAGTGGGGACAATGGTTGTTATAGTTGCGATAGTGGTTGTTATGGTGGCGATAGTGGTTGTTATGGTGGTGATAATGGTTTTTATTGTGGTGATGATGGTTGTTGTAGTGGTGATAATGGTTATTATTGTGGTGATAGCGGCTGTTATAGTGTTGATAATGGTCACTATAGTGCGGATAATGGTGGGTATGGTGGTGATAATGGTTGTTATGGTGGTGATAATGGTTGTTACAGTGGTGATAATGGTTGTTATAGAGGTGATAATGGTTGTTGTAGTGGTGATAATGGTTGTTATAGTGGTGGTAATGGTTGTTATAGTGGTGACAATAGTTGTTATAGTGGTGATAATAGTTGTTATAGTGGGGACAATGGTTGCTATAGTGGTGATAATGGTTGTTATAGTGGCGATAGTGGTTGTTAGAGTGGTGATAATGGCTCTTATAGTGGTGATAATGGTTGTTATAGTGGTGATAATGGTCGTTATAGTGGTGGTAATCGTCGTTATATTGGTGATAATGGTTGTTATTGTGGTGATAATGGTTGTTATAGTGGTGATAATGGTCCTTATAATGGTGATAATAGTTGTTATAGTGGTGATAATGGTTGTTATAGTGAGGTCAATGGTTGTTATAGTGGTGATAATGGTTGTTATAGTGGCGATAATGTTTTTTATAGTGGGGATAATGGTTGTTATAGTGGTGATAATGGCTGTTATAGTGGTGATAATGGTTGTTATAGTGGTGGTAACGGTCGTTATAGTGGTGATAATGGTCCTTGTAGTGGTGATAATGGTTTTTATTGTGGTGATGATGGTTGTTGCAGTGATGATAATGGTTGTTATAGTGGTGATAATGGTTGTTATAGTGGTGATAATGGTTGTTATAGTGGGGATAATGGTGGTTATGGTGGTGATAATGGTTATTATAGTTGTCTTAATGGTCCTTGTAGTGGTGATAATGGTCCTTATAGTGGTGATAATGGTTGTTATAGTGGTGATAATGGTTGTTGTAGTGGGGACAATGGTTGCTATAGTGGTGGTAATGGCTGTTATAGTGGTGATAATGGTTGTTATAGTGGTGGTAATGGTTGTTATAGTGGTGATAATGGTTGTTATAGTGCTGATAATGGTTGTTATAGTGGCGATAATGTTTTTTATAGTGGGGATAATGGTTGTTATAGTGGTGATAATGGTTGTTATAGTGGTGATAATTGTCCTTATAGAGGTGATAATGGTGTTATAGCGGTGATAATGGTTGTTATAGTGGTGGTAATGGTCCTTATAGAGGTGATAATGGTTGTTAGAGTGGTGATAATGGCTGTTATAGTGGTGATAATGGTTGTTATAGTGGTGATAATGGTTGTTATATTGGGGATAATGGTGGTTATGGTGGTGATAATAGTTATTATATTTGTCTTAATGGTCCTTGTAGTGGTGATGATGGTCGTTATAGTGGTGATAATGGTCCTTGTAGTGGTGATAATGGTTTTTATTGTGGTGATGATGGTTGTCGTAGTGGTGATAATGGTCGTTATGGTGGTGGTAATCGTAGTGGTGATAATGGTCCTTATAGTGGTGATAATGGTTGTTATAGTGGTGATAATGGTTGTTATACTGGGGACAATGGTTATTATAGTGGTGATAATGGTTGTTATGGTGGTGATAATGTTTCTTATAGCAGTGATAATGGTTGTTATAGTGGTCATAATGGTCCTTGTAGTGGTGATAATGGTGGTTATAGTGGTGATAATGGTCCTTGTAGTGGTGATAATGGCTTTTATTGCGGTGATGATGGTTGTTGTAGTGGTGATAATGGTTATTATTGTGATGATAACGGTTGTTATAGTGTCGATAATGGTCACTATAGTGCGGATAATGGTGGGTATGATGGTGATAATGGTTGTTATGGTGGTGATAATGGTTGTTACAGTGGTGATAATGGTTGTTATAGAGGTGATAATTGTCCTTATAGAGGTGATAATGGTGTTATAGTGGTGATAATGGTTGTTATAGTGGTGGTAATGGTCCTTATAGAGGTGATAATGGTTGTTGTAGTGGTGATAATGGTTGTTATAGTGGCGATAATGTTTGTTATAGTGAGGATAATGGTTGTTAGAGTGGTGATAATGGCTGTTATAGTGGTGATAATTGTTGTTATAGTGGTGATAATGGTCGTTATGGTGGTGGTAATCGTAGTGGTGATAATGGTCCTTATAGTGGTGATAATGGTTGTTATAGTGGTGATAATGGTTGTTATAGTGGGGACAATGGTTGTTATAGTGGCGATAGTGTTTGTTATGGTGGCGATAGTGGTTGTTATGGTGGTGATAATGGTTTTTATTGTGGTGATGATGGTTGTTGTAGTGGTGATAATGGTTATTATTGTGGTGATAGCGGCTGTTATAGTGTTGATAATGGTCACTATAGTGCGGATAATGGTGGGTATGGTGGTGATAATGGTTGTTATGGTGGTGATAATGGTTGTTACAGTGGTGATAATGGTTGTTATAGAGGTGATAATGGTTGTTGTAGTGGTGATAATGGTTGTTATAGTGGTGGTAATGGTTGTTATAGTGGTGATAATGGTTGTTATTGTGGTGATAATTGTTGTTATAGTGATGATAATGGTTGTTATAGTGGTGATAATGGTTGTTATAGTGGTGATAATGGTTGTTATAGTGGGGATAATGGTGGTTATGGTGGTGATAATAGTTATTATAGTTGTCTTAATGGTCCTTGTAGTGGTGATGATGGTCGTTATAGTGGTGATAATGGTCCTTGTAGTGGTGATAATGGTTTTTATTGTGGTGATGATGGTTGTCGTAGTGGTGATAATGGTCGTTATGGTGGTGGTAATCGTAGTGGTGATAATGGTCCTTATAGTGGTGATAATGGTTGTTATAGTGGTGATAATGGTTGTTATACTGGGGACAATGGTTATTATAGTGGTGATAATGGTTGTTATGGTGGTGATAATGTTTCTTATAGCAGTGATAATGGTTGTTATAGTGGTCATAATGGTCCTTGTAGTGGTGATAATGGTCGTTATAGTGGTGATAATGGTCCTTGTAGTGGTGATAATGGTTTTTATTGCGGTGATGATGGTTGTTGTAGTGGTGATAATGGTTATTATTGTGATGATAACGGTTGTTATAGTGTCGATAATGGTCACTATAGTGCGGATAATGGTGGGTATGATGGTGATAATGGTTGTTATGGTGGTGATAATGGTTGTTACAGTGGTGATAATGGTTGTTATAGAGGTGATAATGGTTGTTATAGTGGTGATAATGTTTTTTATAGTGGGGATAATGGTTGTTATAGTGGTGATAATGGTTGTTATAGTGGTGATAATTGTCCTTATAGAGGTGATAATGGTTGTTATAGTGGTGATAATGGTTGTTATAGTGGGGACAATGGTTGCTATAGTGGTGGTAATGGCTGTTATAGTGGTGATAATGGTTGTTATAGTGGTGGTAATGGTTGTTATAGTGGTGATAATGGTTGTTATAGTGCTGATAATGGTTGTTATAGTGGCGATAATGTTTTTTATAGTGGGGATAATGGTTGTTATAGTGGTGATAATGGTTGTTATAGTGGTGATAATTGTCCTTATAGAGGTGATAATGGTGTTATAGTGGTGATAATGGTTGTTATAGTGGTGGTAATGGTTGTTATAGTGGTGGTAATGGTTGTTATAGTGCTGATAATGGTTGTTATAGTGGCGATAATGTTTTTTATAGTGGGGATAATGGTTGTTATAGTGGTGATAATGGTTGTTATAGTGGTGATAATTGTCCTTATAGAGGTGATAATGGTGTTATAGTGGTGATAATGGTTGTTATAGTGGTGGTAATGGTCCTTATAGAGGTGATAATCGTTGTTGTAGTGGTGATAATGGTTGTTATAGTGGCGATAATGTTTGTTATAGTGAGGATAATGGTTGTTAGAGTGGTGATAATGGCTGTTATGGTGGTGATAATTGTTGTTATAGTGGTGATAATGGTCGTTATGGTGGTGGTAATCGTAGTGGTGATAATGGTCCTTATAGTGGTGATAATGGTTGTTATAGTGGTGATAATGGTTGTTATAGTGGGGACAATGGTTGTTATAGTGGCGATAGTGTTTGCTATGGTCTCGATAGTGGTTGTTATGGTGGTGATAGTGGTTTTTATTGTGGTGATAATGGTTGTTATAGTGGTGATAATGGTTGTTGTAGTGGGGACAATGGTTGTTATAGTGGCGATAGTGGTTGTTATAGTGGGGACAATGGTTGTTATAGTGGCGATAGTGGTTGTTATGGTGGCGATAGTGGTTGTTATGGTGGTGATAATGGTTTTTATTGTGGTGATGATGGTTGTTGTAGTGGTGGTAATGGTTATTATTGTGGTGATAGCGGCTGTTATAGTGTTGATAATGGTCACTATAGTGCGGATAATGGTGGGTATGGTGGTGATAATGGTTGTTATGGTGGTGATAATGGTTGTTACAGTGGTGATAATGGTTGTTATAGAGGTGATAATGGTTGTTGTAGTGGTGATAATGGTTGTTATAGTGGTGGTAATGGTTGTTATAGTGGTGACAATAGTTGTTATAGTGGTGATAATGGTTGTTATAGTGATGATAATGGTTGTTACAGTGGTGATAATGGTTGTTATAGTGGTGATAATGGTTGTTATAGTGGGGATAATGGTGGTTATGGTGGTGATAATAGTTATTATAGTTGTCTTAATGGTCCTTGTAGTGGTGATAATGGTCGTTATAGTGGTGATAATGGTCCTTGTAGTGGTGATAATGGTTTTTATTGTGGTGATGATGGTTGTCGTAGGGGTGATAATGGTCGTTATGGTGGTGGTAATCGTAGTGGTGATAATGGTCCTTATAGTGGTGATAATGGTTGTTATAGTGGTGATAATGGTTGTTATACTGGGGACAATGGTTATTATAGTGGTGATAATGGTTGTTATGGTGGTGATAATGTTTCTTATAGCAGTGATAATGGTTGTTATAGTGGTCATAATGGTCCTTGTAGTGGTGATAATGGTCGTTATAGTGGTGATAATGGTCCTTGTAGTGGTGATAATGGTTTTTATTGCGGTGATGATGGTTGTTGTAGTGGTGATAATGGTTATTATTGTGATGATAACGGTTGTTATAGTGTCGATAATGGTCACTATAGTGCGGATAATGGTGGGTATGATGGTGATAATGGTTGTTATGGTGGTGATAATGGTTGTTACAGTGGTGATAATGGTTGTTATGGTGGTGATAATGGTTGTTACAGTGGTGATAATGGTTGTTATAGAGGTGATAATGGTTGTTATAGTGGTGATAATGTTTTTTATAGTGGGGATAATGGTTGTTATAGTGGTGATAATGGTTGTTATAGTGGTGATAATTGTCCTTATAGAGGTGATAATGGTTGTTATAGTGGTGATAATGGTTGTTATAGTGGGGACAATGGTTGCTATAGTGGTGGTAATGGCTGTTATAGTGGTGATAATGGTTGTTATAGTGGTGGTAATGGTTGTTATAGTGCTGATAATGGTTGTTATAGTGCTGATAATGGTTGTTATAATGGCGATAATGTTTTTTATAGTGGGGATAATGGTTGTTATAGTGGTGATAATGGTTGTTCTAGTGGTGATAATTGTCCTTATAGAGGTGATAATGGTGTTATAGTGGTGATAGTGGTTGTTATAGTGGTGGTAATGGTCCTTATAGAGGTGATAATGGTTGTTGTAGTGGTGATAATGGTTGTTATAGTGGCGATAATGTTTGTTATAGTGAGGATAATGGTTGTTAGAGTGATGATAATGGCTGTTATAGTGGTGATAATTGTTGTTATAGTGGTGATAATGGTCGTTATGGTGGTGGTAATCGTAGTGGTGATAATGGTCCTTATAGTGGTGATAATGGTTGTTATAGTGGTGATAATGGTTGTTATAGTGGTGATAATGGTTGTTATAGTGGGGACAATGGTTGTTATAGTGGCGATAGTGGTTGTTATGGTGGCGATAGTGGTTGTTATGGTGGTGATAATGGTTTTTATTGTGGTGATGATGGTTGTTGTAGTGGTGATAATGGTTATTATTGTGGTGATAACGGCTGTTATAGTGTTGATAATGGTCACTATAGTGCGGATAATGGTGGGTATGGTGGTGATAATGGTTGTTACAGTGGTGATAATGGTTGTTATAGAGGTGATAATGGTTGTTGTAGTGGTGATAATGGTTGTTATACTGGTGGTAATGGTTGTTATAGTGGTGACAATAGTTGTTATAGTGGTGATAATGGTTGTTATAGTGGGGACAATGGTTGCTATAGTGGTGATAATGGTTGTTATAGTGGCGATAGTGGTTGTTAGAGTGGTGATAATGGCTCTTATAGTGGTGATAATGGTTGTTATAGTGGTGATAATGGTTGTTATAGTGGTGGTAATGGTTGTTATAGTGGTGATAATGGTTGTTATAGTGCTGATAATGGTTGTTATAGTGGCGATAATGTTTTTTATAGTGGGGATAATGGTTGTTATAGTGGTGATAATGGTTGTTGTAGTGGCGATAATTGTCCTTATAGAGGTGATAATGGTGTTATAGTGGTGATAATGGTTGTTATAGTGGTGGTAATGGTCCTTATAGAGGTGATAATGGTTGTTGTAGTGGTGATAATGGTTGTTATAGTGGCGATAATGTTTGTTATAGTGAGGATAATGGTTGTTAGAGTGGTGATAATGGCTGTTATAGTGGTGATAATTGTTGTTATAGTGGTAATAATGGTCGTTATGGTGGTGGTAATCGTAGTGGTGATAATGGTCCTTATAGTGATGATAATGGTTGTTATAGTGGTGATAATGGTTGTTATAGTGGGGACAATGGTTGTTATAGTTGCGATAGTGGTTGTTATGGTGGCGATAGTGGTTGTTATGGTGGTGATAATGGTTTTTATTGTGGTGATGATGGTTGTTGTAGTGGTGATAATGGTTATTATTGTGGTGATAGCGGCTGTTATAGTGTTGATAATGGTCACTATAGTGCGGATAATGGTGGGTATGGTGGTGATAATGGTTGTTATGGTGGTGATAATGGTTGTTACAGTGGTGATAATGGTTGTTATAGAGGTGATAATGGTTGTTGTAGTGGTGATAATGGTTGTTATAGTGGTGGTAATGGTTGTTATAGTGGTGACAATAGTTGTTATAGTGGTGATAATAGTTGTTATAGTGGGGACAATGGTTGCTATAGTGGTGATAATGGTTGTTATAGTGGCGATAGTGGTTGTTAGAGTGGTGATAATGGCTCTTATAGTGGTGATAATGGTTGTTATAGTGGTGATAATGGTCGTTATAGTGGTGGTAATCGTCGTTATATTGGTGATAATGGTTGTTATTGTGGTGATAATGGTTGTTATAGTGGTGATAATGGTCCTTATAATGGTGATAATAGTTGTTATAGTGGTGATAATGGTTGTTATAGTGAGGTCAATGGTTGTTATAGTGGTGATAATGGTTGTTATAGTGGCGATAATGTTTTTTATAGTGGGGATAATGGTTGTTATAGTGGTGATAATGGCTGTTATAGTGGTGATAATGGTTGTTATAGTGGTGGTAACGGTCGTTATAGTGGTGATAATGGTCCTTGTAGTGGTGATAATGGTTTTTATTGTGGTGATGATGGTTGTTGCAGTGATGATAATGGTTGTTATAGTGGTGATAATGGTTGTTATAGTGGTGATAATGGTTGTTATAGTGGGGATAATGGTGGTTATGGTGGTGATAATGGTTATTATAGTTGTCTTAATGGTCCTTGTAGTGGTGATAATGGTCCTTATAGTGGTGATAATTGTTGTTATAGTGGTGATAATGGTTGTTGTAGTGGGGACAATGGTTGCTATAGTGGTGGTAATGGCTGTTATAGTGGTGATAATGGTTGTTATAGTGGTGGTAATGGTTGTTATAGTGGTGATAATGGTTGTTATAGTGCTGATAATGGTTGTTATAGTGGCGATAATGTTTTTTATAGTGGGGATAATGGTTGTTATAGTGGTGATAATGGTTGTTATAGTGGTGATAATTGTCCTTATAGAGGTGATAATGGTGTTATAGTGGTGATAATGGTTGTTATAGTGGTGGTAATGGTCCTTATAGAGGTGATAATGGTTGTTAGAGTGGTGATAATGGCTGTTATAGTGGTGATAATGGTTGTTATAGTGGTGATAATGGTTGTTATATTGGGGATAATGGTGGTTATGGTGGTGATAATAGTTATTATATTTGTCTTAATGGTCCTTGTAGTGGTGATGATGGTCGTTATTGTGGTGATAATGGTCCTTGTAGTGGTGATAATGGTTTTTATTGTGGTGATGATGGTTGTCGTAGTGGTGATAATGGTCGTTATGGTGGTGGTAATCGTAGTGGTGATAATGGTCCTTATAGTGGTGATAATGGTTGTTATAGTGGTGATAATGGTTGTTATACTGGGGACAATGGTTATTATAGTGGTGATAATGGTTGTTATGGTGGTGATAATGTTTCTTATAGCAGTGATAATGGTTGTTATAGTGGTCATAATGGTCCTTGTAGTGGTGATAATGGTGGTTATAGTGGTGATAATGGTCCTTGTAGTGGTGATAATGGTTTTTATTGCGGTGATGGTGGTTGTTGTAGTGGTGATAATGGTTATTATTGTGATGATAACGGTTGTTATAGTGTCGATAATGGTCACTATAGTGCGGATAATGGTGGGTATGATGGTGATAATGGTTGTTATGGTGGTGATAATGGTTGTTACAGTGGTGATAATGGTTGTTATAGAGGTGATAATTGTCCTTATAGAGGTGATAATGGTGTTATAGTGGTGATAATGGTTGTTATAGTGGTGGTAATGGTCCTTATAGAGGTGATAATGGTTGTTGTAGTGGTGATAATGGTTGTTATAGTGGCGATAATGTTTGTTATAGTGAGGATAATGGTTGTTAGAGTGGTGATAATGGCTGTTATAGTGGTGATAATTGTTGTTATAGTGGTGATAATGGTCGTTATGGTGGTGGTAATCGTAGTGGTGATAATGGTCCTTATAGTGGTGATAATGGTTGTTATAGTGGTGATAATGGTTGTTATAGTGGGGACAATGGTTGTTATAGTGGCGATAGTGTTTGTTATGGTGGCGATAGTGGTTGTTATGGTGGTGATAATGGTTTTTATTGTGGTGATGATGGTTGTTGTAGTGGTGATAATGGTTATTATTGTGGTGATAGCGGCTGTTATAGTGTTGATAATGGTCACTATAGTGCGGATAATGGTGGGTATGATGGTGATAATGGTTGTTATGGTGGTGATAATGGTTGTTACAGTGGTGATAATGGTTGTTATAGAGGTGATAATGGTTGTTATAGTGGTGATAATGTTTTTTATAGTGGGGATAATGGTTGTTATAGTGGTGATAATGGTTGTTATAGTGGTGATAATTGTCCTTATAGAGGTGATAATGGTTGTTATAGTGGTGATAATGGTTGTTATAGTGGGGACAATGGTTGCTATAGTGGTGGTAATGGCTGTTATAGTGGTGATAATGGTTGTTATAGTGGTGGTAATGGTTGTTATAGTGGTGATAATGGTTGTTATAGTGCTGATAATGGTTGTTATAGTGGCGATAATGTTTTTTATAGTGGGGATAATGGTTGTTATAGTGGTGATAATGGTTGTTATAGTGGTGATAATTGTCCTTATAGAGGTGATAATGGTGTTATAGTGGTGATAATGGTTGTTATAGTGGTGGTAATGGTTGTTATAGTGGTGGTAATGGTTGTTATAGTGCTGATAATGGTTGTTATAGTGGCGATAATGTTTTTTATAGTGGGGATAATGGTTGTTATAGTGGTGATAATGGTTGTTATAGTGGTGATAATTGTCCTTATAGAGGTGATAATGGTGTTATAGTGGTGATAATGGTTGTTATAGTGGTGGTAATTGTCCTTATAGAGGTGATAATCGTTGTTGTAGTGGTGATAATGGTTGTTATAGTGGCGATAATGTTTGTTATAGTGAGGATAATGGTTGTTAGAGTGGTGATAATGGCTGTTATGGTGGTGATAATTGTTGTTATAGTGGTGATAATGGTCGTTATGGTGGTGGTAATCGTAGTGGTGATAATGGTCCTTATAGTGGTGATAATGGTTGTTATAGTGGTGATAATGGTTGTTATAGTGGGGACAATGGTTGTTATAGTGGCGATAGTGTTTGTTATGGTCTCGATAGTGGTTGTTATGGTGGTGATAGTGGTTTTTATTGTGGTGATGATGGTTGTTGTAGTGGTGATAATGGTTATTATTGTGGTGATAGCGGCTGTTATAGTGTTGATAATGGTCACTATAGTGCGGATAATGGTGGGTATGGTGGTGATAATGGTTGTTATGGTGGTGATAATGGTTGTTACAGTGCTGATAATGGTTGTTATAGTGGCGATAATGTTTTTTATAGTGGGGATAATGGTTGTTATAGTGGTGATAATGGTTGTTATAGTGGTGATAATTGTCCTTATAGAGGTGATAATGGTGTTATAGTGGTGATAATGGTTGTTATAGTGGTGGTAATGGTCCTTATAGAGGTGATAATGGTTGTTGTAGTGGTGATAATGGTTGTTATAGTGGCGATAATGTTTGTTATAGTGAGGATAATGGTTGTTAGAGTGGTGATAATGGCTGTTATGGTGGTGATAATTGTTGTTATAGTGGTGATAATGGTCGTTATGGTGGTGGTAATCGTAGTGGTGATAATGGTCCTTATAGTGGTGATAATGGTTGTTATAGTGGTGATAATGGTTGTTATAGTGGGGACAATGGTTGTTATAGTGGCGATAGTGTTTGTTATGGTCTCGATAGTGGTTGTTATGGTGGTGATAGTGGTTTTTATTGCGGTGATGATGGTTGTTGTAGTGGTGATAATGGTTATTATTGTGATGATAACGGTTGTTATAGTGTCGATAATGGTCACTATAGTGCGGATAATGGTGGGTATGATGGTGATAATGGTTGTTATGGTGGTGATAATGGTTGTTACAGTGGTGATAATGGTTGTTATAGAGGTGATAATGGTTGTTATAGTGGTGATAATGTTTTTTATAGTGGGGATAATGGTTGTTATAGTGGTGATAATGGTTGTTATAGTGGTGATAATTGTCCTTATAGAGGTGATAATGGTTGTTATAGTGGTGATAATGGTTGTTATAGTGGGGACAATGGTTGCTATAGTGGTGGTAATGGCTGTTATAGTGGTGATAATGGTTGTTATAGTGGTGGTAATGGTTGTTATAGTGGTGATAATGGTTGTTATAGTGCTGATAATGGTTGTTATAGTGGCGATAATGTTTTTTATAGTGGGGATAATGGTTGTTATAGTGGTGATAATGGTTGTTATAGTGTTGATAATTGTCCTTATAGAGGTGATAATGGTGTTATAGTGGTGATAATGGTTGTTATAGTGGTGGTAATGGTTGTTATAGTGGTGATAATGGTTGTTATAGTGCTGATAATGGTTGTTATAGTGGCGATAATGTTTTTTATAGTGGGGATAATGGTTGTTATAGTGATGATAATGGTTGTTATAGTGGTGATAATTGTCCTTATAGAGGTGATAATGGTGTTATAGTGGTGATAATGGTTGTTATAGTGGTGGTAATGGCCCTTATAGAGGTGATAATCGTTGTTGTAGTGGTGATAATGGTTGTTATAGTGGCGATAATGTTTGTTATAGTGAGGATAATGGTTGTTAGAGTGGTGATAATGGCTGTTATGGTGGTGATAATTGTTGTTATAGTGGTGATAATGGTCGTTATGGTGGTGGTAATCGTAGTGGTGATAATGGTCCTTATAGTGGTGATAATGGTTGTTATAGTGGTGATAATGGTTGTTATAGTGGGGACAATGGTTGTTATAGTGGCGATAGTGTTTGTTATGGTCTCGATAGTGGTTGTTATGGTGGTGATAGTGGTTTTTATTGTGGTGATGATGGTTGTTGTAGTGGTGATAATGGTTATTATTGTGGTGATAGCGGCTGTTATAGTGTTGATAATGGTCACTATAGTGCGGATAATGGTGGGTGTGGTGGTGATAATGGTTGTTATGGTGGTGATAATGGTTGTTACAGTGGTGATAATGGTTGTTATAGAGGTGATAATGGTTGTTGTAGTGGTGATAATGGTTGTTATAGTGGTGGTAATGGTTGTTATAGTGGTGATAATGGTTTTTATTGTGGTGATGATGGTTGTTGTAGTGGTGATAATGGTTATTATTGTGGTGATAGCGGCTGTTATAGTGTTGATAATGGTCACTATAGTGCGGATAATGGTGGGTATGGTGGTGATAATGGTTGTTATGGTGGTGATAATGGTTGTTACAGTGGTGATAATGGTTGTTATAGAGGTAATAATGGTTGTTGTAGTGGTGATAATGGTTGTTATAGTGGTGATAATGGTCGTTATAGTGGTGGTAATCGTCGTTATATTGGTGATAATGGTTGTTATTGTGGTGATAATGGTTGTTATAGTGGTGATAATGGTCCTTATAATGGTGATAATGGTTGTTATAGTGGTGATAATGGTTGTTATAGTGAGGACAATGGTTGTTATAGTGGTGATAATGGTTGTTATAGTGGCGATAATGTTTTTTATAGTGGGGATAATGGTTGTTATAGTGGTGATAATGGCTGTTATAGTGGTGATAATGGTTGCTATAGTGGTGGTAACGGTCGTTATAGTGGTGTTAATGGTCCTTGTAGTGGTGATAATGGTTTTTATTGTGGTGATGATGGTTGTTGTAGTGGTGATAAAGGTTGTTATGGTGATGATAATGGTAGTTGTAGTGGTGATAATGGTCATTATAGTGGTGATAATGGTTGTTATAGTGGTGATAATGGTTGCTATAGTGGTGATACTGGTTGCTATAGTGGTGATAGTGGTTGCTATAGTGGTGATACTGGTTGCTATGGTGGTGATAATAGTTGCTATAGTGGTGGTAATGGCTGTTATAGTGGTGATAATGGTTGTTATAGTCGCGATAATGTTTCTTATAGTGGTGATGATGGTTGTTCTGGTAGTGATAATGGTTGTTATAGTGGTGATAATGGTTGTTATAGTGGGGACAATGGTTGTTATAGTGGTGATAATGGTTGTTATTGTGGCGATAATGTTTTTTATAGTGGGGATAGTGGTTGTTATAGTGGTGATAATGGTCCATATGATGGTGATAGTGGTTGCTATAGTGGTGATAATGGCTATTATAGTGGTGGTAATGTTTCTTATAATGGTGATAATGGTTGTTCTAGTCGTGATAATTGTTGTTATAGTGATGATAATGGTTGTTATAGTGGTGATAATGGTTGTTATAGTGGTGATAATGGTTGTTATAGTAGGGATAATGGTGGTTATGGTGGTGATAATGGTTATTATAGTTGTCTTAATGGTCCTTGTAGTGGTGATAATGGTCGTTATAGTGGTGATAATGGTCCTTGTAGTGGTGATAATGGTTTTTATTGTGGTGATGATGGTTGTCGTAGTGGTGATAAAGGTTGTTATGGTGATGATAATGGTAGTTGTAGTGGTGATAATGGTCATTATAGTGGTGATAATGGTTGTTATAGTGGTGATAATGGTTGCTATAGTGGTGATACTGGTTGCTATAGTGGTGATAGTGGTTGCTATAGTGGTGATACTGGTTGCTATGGTGGTGATAATAGTTGCTATAGTGGTGGTAATGGCTGTTATAGTGGTGATAATGGTTGTTATAGTGGTGATAATGGTTGTTATAGTGGTGATACTGGTTGCTATGGTGGTGATAGTGGTTGCTATAGTGGTGATAATGCTATGGTGGTGATAATAGTAGCTATAGTGGTGGTAATGGCTGTTATAGTGGTGATAATGGTTGTTATAGTGGTGATAATGGTTGTTATAGTGGTGATACTGGTTGCTATAGTGGTGATAGTGGTTGCTATAGTGGTGATAATGGCTATTATAGTGGTGATAATTGTTGTTATAGTGTTGATGATGGTTGTTCTAGTCGTGATAATGGTCGTTATAGTGGTGATAACGGTTGTTATAGTCGCGATAATGTTTCTTATAGTGGTGATGATGGTTGTTCTGGTAGTGATAATGGTTGTTATAGTGGTGATAATGGTTTTTATAGTGTTGATAATGGTTGTTATAGTGATGATAATTGTTGTTATAGTGATGATAATGGTTGTTATAGTGGTGATAATGGTTGTTATAGTGGTGATAATGGTTGTTATAGTAGGGATAATGGTGGTTATGGTGGTGATAATGGTTATTATAGTTGTCTTAATGGTCCTTGTAGTGGTGATAATGGTCGTTATAGTGGTGATAATGGTCCTTGTAGTGGTGATAATGGTTTTTATTGTGGTGATGATGGTTGTCGTAGTGGTGATAAAGGTTGTTATGGTGATGATAATGGTAGTTGTAGTGGTGATAATGGTCATTATAGTGGTGATAATGGTTGTTATAGTGGTGATAATGGTTGCTATAGTGGTGATACTGGTTGCTATAGTGGTGATAGTGGTTGCTATAGTGGTGATACTGGTTGCTATGGTGGTGATAATAGTTGCTATAGAGGTGGTAATGGCTGTTATAGTGGTGATAATGGTTGTTATAGTCGCGATAATGTTTCTTATAGTGGTGATGATGGTTGTTCTGGTAGTGATAATGGTTGTTATAGTGGTGATAATGGTTGTTATACTGGGGACAATGGTTATTATAGTGGTGATAATGGTTGTTATGGTGGTGATAATGTTTCTTATAGCAGTGATAATGGTTGTTATAGTGGTCATAATGGTCCTTGTAGTGGTGATAATGGTCGTTATAGTGGTGATAATGGTCCTTGTAGTGGTGATAATGGTTTTTATTGTGGTGATGATGGTTGTTGTAGTGGTGATAATGGTTATTATTGTGGTGATAACGGTTGTTATAGTGTCGATAATGGTCACTATAGTGCGGATAATGGTGGGTATGGTGGTGATAATGGTTGTTATGGTGGTGATAATGGTTGTTACAGTGGTGATAATGGTTGTTATAGAGGTGATAATGGTTGTTGTAGTGGTGATAATGGTTGTTATAGTGGTGATAATGGTCGTTATAGTGGTGGTAATCGTCGTTATATTGGTGATAATGGTTGTTATTGTGGTGATAATGGTTGTTATAGTGGTGATAATGGTCCTTATAATGGTGATAATGGTTGTTATAGTGGTGATAATGGTTGTTATAGTGAGGACAATGGTTGTTATAGTGGTGATAATGGTTGTTATAGTGGCGATAATGTTTTTTATAGTGGGGATAATGGTTGTTATAGTGGTGATAATGGCTGTTATAGTGGTGATAATGGTTGTTATAGTGGTGGTAACGGTCGTTATAGTGGTGTTAATGGTCCTTGTAGTGGTGATAATGGTTTTTATTGTGGTGATGATGGTTGTTGTAGTGATGATAATGGTTGTTATAGTGGTGATAATGGTTGTTATAGTGGGGACAATGGTTGTTATAGTTGCGATAGTGGTTGTTATGGTGGCGATAGTGGTTGTTATGGTGGTGATAATGGTTTTTATTGTGGTGATGATGGTTGTTGTAGTGGTGATAATGGTTATTATTGTGGTGATAGCGGCTGTTATAGTGTTGATAATGGTCACTATAGTGCGGATAATGGTGGGTATGGTGGTGATAATGGTTGTTATGGTGGTGATAATGGTTGTTACAGTGGTGATAATGGTTGTTATAGAGGTAATAATGGTTGTTGTAGTGGTGATAATGGTTGTTATAGTGGTGATAATGGTCGTTATAGTGGTGGTAATCGTCGTTATATTGGTGATAATGGTTGTTATTGTGGTGATAATGGTTGTTATAGTGGTGATAATGGTCCTTATAATGGTGATAATGGTTGTTATAGTGGTGATAATGGTTGTTATAGTGAGGACAATGGTTGTTATAGTGGTGATAATGGTTGTTATAGTGGCGATAATGTTTTTCATAGTGGGGATAATGGTTGTTATAGTGGTGATAATGGCTGTTATAGTGGTGATAATGGTTGCTATAGTGGTGGTAACGGTCGTTATAGTGGTGTTAATGGTCCTTGTAGTGGTGATAATGGTTTTTATTGTGGTGATGATGGTTGTTGTAGTGGTGATAAAGGTTGTTATGGTGATGATAATGGTAGTTGTAGTGGTGATAATGGTCATTATAGTGGTGATAATGGTTGTTATAGTGGTGATAACGGTTGCTATAGTGGTGATACTGGTTGCTATAGTGGTGATAGTGGTTGCTATAGTGGTGATACTGGTTGCTATGGTGGTGATAATAGTTGCTATAGTGGTGGTAATGGCTGTTATAGTGGTGATAATGGTTGTTATAGTCGCGATAATGTTTCTTATAGTGGTGATGATGGTTGTTCTGGTAGTGATAATGGTTGTTATAGTGGTGATAATGGTTGTTATAGTGGGGACAATGGTTGTTATAGTGGTGATAATGGTTGTTATTGTGGCGATAATGTTTTTTATAGTGGGGATAGTGGTTGTTATAGTGGTGATAATGGTCCATATGATGGTGATAGTGGTTGCTATAGTGGTGATAATGGCTATTATAGTGGTGGTAATGTTTCTTATAATGGTGATAATGGTTGTTCTAGTCGTGATAATTGTTGTTATAGTGATGATAATGGTTGTTATAGTGGTGATAATGGTTGTTATAGTGGTGATAATGGTTGTTATAGTAGGGATAATGGTGGTTATGGTGGTGATAATGGTTATTATAGTTGTCTTAATGGTCCTTGTAGTGGTGATAATGGTCGTTATAGTGGTGATAATGGTCCTTGTAGTGGTGATAATGGTTTTTATTGTGGTGATGATGGTTGTCGTAGTGGTGATAAAGGTTGTTATGGTGATGATAATGGTAGTTGTAGTGGTGATAATGGTCATTATAGTGGTGATAATGGTTGTTATAGTGGTGATAATGGTTGCTATAGTGGTGATACTGGTTGCTATAGTGGTGATAGTGGTTGCTATAGTGGTGATACTGGTTGCTATGGTGGTGATAATAGTTGCTATAGTGGTGATAATGTTTCTTATAGCAGTGATAATGGTTGTTATAGTGGTCATAATGGTCCTTGTAGTGGTGATAATGGTCGTTATAGTGGTGATAATGGTCCTTGTAGTGGTGATAATGGTTTTTATTGTGGTGATGATGGTTGTTGTAGTGGTGATAATGGTTATTATTGTGGTGATAACGGTTGTTATAGTGTCGATAATGGTCACTATAGTGCGGATAATGGTGGGTATGGTGGTGATAATGGTTGTTATGGTGGTGATAATGGTTGTTACAGTGGTGATAATGGTTGTTATAGAGGTGATAATGGTTGTTGTAGTGGTGATAATGGTTGTTATAGTGGTGATAATGGTCGTTATAGTGGTGGTAATCGTCGTTATATTGGTGATAATGGTTGTTATTGTGGTGATAATGGTTGTTATAGTGGTGATAATGGTCCTTATAATGGTGATAATGGTTGTTATAGTGGTGATAATGGTTGTTATAGTGAGGACAATGGTTGTTATAGTGGTGATAATGGTTGTTATAGTGGCGATAATGTTTTTTATAGTGGGGATAATGGTTGTTATAGTGGTGATAATGGCTGTTATAGTGGTGATAATGGTTGTTATAGTGGTGGTAACGGTCGTTATAGTGGTGTTAATGGTCCTTGTAGTGGTGATAATGGTTTTTATTGTGGTGATGATGGTTGTTGTAGTGATGATAATGGTTGTTATAGTGGTGATAATGGTTGTATATAGTGGGGACAATGGTTGTTATAGTGGTGATAATGGTTGTTATTGTGGCGATAATGTTTTTTATAGTGGGGATAGTGGTTGTTATAGTGGTGATAATGGTCCTTATGATGGTGATAGTGGTTGCTATAGTGGTGATAATGGCTATTATAGTGGTGGTAATGTTTCTTATAATGGTGATAATGGTTGTTCTAGTCGTGATAATTGTTGTTATAGTGATGATAATGGTTGTTATAGTGGGGACAATGGTTGTTATAGTGGCGATAGTGGTTGTTATAGTGGGGACAATGGTTGCTATAGTGGTGATAATGGTTGTTATAGTGGTCATAATGGTCCTTGTAGTGGTGATAATGGTCGTTATAGTGGTGATAATGGTCCTTATAGAGGTGATAATGGTTGTTATAGTGGTGGTAATGGTTGCTATAGTGGTGATAATGGTTGTTATAGTGGTGATAATGGTTGTTCTAGTCGTGATAATTGTTGTTATAGTGATGATAATGGTTGTTATAGTGGGGACAATGGTTGTTATAGTGGCGATAGTGGTTGTTATAGTGGGGACAATGGTTGCTATAGTGGTGATAATGGTTGTTATAGTGGTCATAATGGTCCTTGTAGTGGTGATAATGGTCGTTATAGTGGTGATAATGGTCCTTATAGAGGTGATAATGGTTGTTATAGTGGTGGTAATGGTTGCCATAGTGGTGATAATGGTTGTTATAGTGGGGATAATGGTTGTTATAGTGGTGATAATGGTTGTTATAGTGGTGGTAATGGTTGTTATAGTGGTGTTAATGGTTGTTATAGTGCGGATAATGGTTGTTATAGTGGTGATAATGGTTGTTATAGTGGTGAAAATGGTTGTTATAGTGGTGGTAATGGTTGTTATAGTGGTGACAATGGTTGTTATAGTGGCGATAGTGGTTGTTATGGTGGCGATAGTGGTTGTTATGGTGGTGATAATGGTTTTTATTGTGGTGGTGATGGTTGTTGTAGTGGTGATAATGGTTATTATTGTGGTGATAGCGGCTGTTATAGTGTTGATAATGGTCACTATAGTGCGGATAATGGTGGGTATGGTGGTGATAATGGTTGTTATGGTGGTGATAATGGTTGTTACAGTGGTGATAATGGTTGTTATAGAGGTGATAATGGTTGTTGTAGTGGTGATAATGGTTGTTATAGTGGTGATAATGGTCGTTATAGTGGTGGTAATCGTCGTTATATTGGTGATAATGGTTGTTATTGTGGTGATAATGGTTGTTATAGTGGTGATAATGGTCCTTATAATGGTGATAATGGTTGTTATAGTGGTGATAATGGTTGTTATAGTGAGGACAATGGTTGCTATAGTGGTGATAATGGTTGTTATAGTGGCGATAGTGGTTGTTAGAGTGGTGATAATGGCTCTTATAGTGGTGATAATGGTTGTTATAGTGGTGATAATGGTTGTTATAGTGGTGGTAATGGTTGTTATAGTGGTGATAATGGTTGTTATAGTGCTGATAATGGTTGTTATAGTGGCGATAATGTTTTTTATAGTGGGGATAATGGTTGTTATAGTGGTGATAATGGTTGTTGTAGTGGTGATAATTGTCCTTATAGAGGTGATAATGGTGTTATAGTGGTGATAATGGTTGTTATAGTGGTGGTAATGGTCCTTATAGAGGTGATAATGGTTGTTGTAGTGGTGATAATGGTTGTTATAGTGGCGATAATGTTTGTTATAGTGAGGATAATGGTTGTTAGAGTGGTGATAATGGCTGTTATAGTGCTGATAATTGTTGTTATAGTGGTGATAATGGTCGTTATGGTGGTGGTAATCGTAGTGGTGATAATGGTCCTTATAGTGATGATAATGGTTGTTATAGTGGTGATAATGGTTGTTATAGTGGGGACAATGGTTGTTATAGTTGCGATAGTGGTTGTTATGGTGGCGATAGTGGTTGTTATGGTGGTGATAATGGTTTTTATTGTGGTGATGATGGTTGTTGTAGTGGTGATAATGGTTATTATTGTGGAGATAGCGGCTGTTATAGTGTTGATAATGGTCACTATAGTGCGGATAATGGTGGGTATGGTGGTGATAATGGTTGTTATGGTGGTGATAATGGTTGTTACAGTGGTGATAATGGTTGTTATAGAGGTGATAATGGTTGTTGTAGTGGTGATAATGGTTGTTATAGTGGTGATAATGGTCGTTATAGTGGTGGTAATCGTCGTTATATTGGTGATAATGGTTGTTATTGTGGTGATAATGGTTGTTATAGTGGTGATAATGGTCCTTATAATGGTGATAATGGTTGTTATAGTGGTGATAATGGTTGTTATAGTGAGGACAATGGTTGTTATAGTGGTGATAATGGTTGTTATAGTGGCGATAATGTTTTTTATAGTGGGGATAATGGTTGTTATAGTGGTGATAATGGCTGTTATAGTGGTGATAATGGTTGCTATAGTGGTGGTAACGGTCGTTATAGTGGTGTTAATGGTCCTTGTAGTGGTGATAATGGTTTTTATTGTGGTGATGATGGTTGTTGTAGTGATGATAATGGTTGTTATAGTGGTGATAATGGTTGTTATAGTGGGGACAATGGTTGTTATAGTGGTGATAATGGTTGTTATTGTGGCGATAATGTTTTTTATAGTGGGGATAGTGGTTGTTATAGTGGTGATAATGGTCCATATGATGGTGATAGTGGTTGCTATAGTGGTGATAATGGCTATTATAGTGGTGGTAATGTTTCTTATAATGGTGATAATGGTTGTTCTAGTCGTGATAATTGTTATAGTGATGATAATGGTTGTTATAGTGGTGATAATGGTTGTTATAGTGGTGATAATGGTTGTGATAGTAGGGATAATGGTGGTTATGGTGGTGATAATGGTTATTATAGTTGTCTTAATGGTCCTTGTAGTGGTGATAATGGTCGTTATAGTGGTGATAATGGTCCTTGTAGTGGTGATAATGGTTTTTATTGTGGTGATGATGGTTGTCGTAGTGGTGATAAAGGTTGTTATGGTGATGATAATGGTAGTTGTAGTGGTGATAATGGTCATTATAGTGGTGATAATGGTTGTTATAGTGGTGATAATGGTTGCTATAGTGGTGATACTGGTTGCTATAGTGGTGATAGTGGTTGCTATAGTGGTGATACTGGTTGCTATGGTGGTGATAATAGTTGCTATAGTGGTGGTAATGGCTGTTATAGTGGTGATAATGGTTGTTATAGTGGTGATAATGGTTGTTATAGTGGTGATACTGGTTGCTATGGTGGTGATAGTGGTTGCTATAGTGGTGATAATGCTATGGTGGTGATAATAGTAGCTATAGTGGTGGTAATGGCTGTTATAGTGGTGATAATGGTTGTTATAGTGGTGATAATGGTTGTTATAGTGGTGATACTGGTTGCTATAGTGGTGATAGTGGTTGCTATAGTGGTGATAATGGCTATTATAGTGGTGATAATTGTTGTTATAGTGTTGATGATGGTTGTTCTAGTCGTGATAATGGTCGTTATAGTGGTGATAACGGTTGTTATAGTCGCGATAATGTTTCTTATAGTGGTGATGATGGTTGTTCTGGTAGTGATAATGGTTGTTATAGTGGTGATAATGGTTTTTATAGTGTTGATAATGGTTGTTATAGTGATGATAATGGTTGTTGTAGTGGTGATAATGGTTGTTATAGTGGCGATAATGTTTGTTATAGTGAGGATAATGGTTGTTAGAGTGGTGATAATGGCTGTTATAGTGGTGATAATTGTTGTTATAGTGGTGATAATGTTCGTTATGGTGGTGGTAATCGTAGTGGTGATAATGGTCCTTATAGTGGTGATAATGGTTGTTATAGTGGTGATAATGGTTGTTATACTGGGGACAATGGTTATTATAGTGGTGATAATGGTTGTTATGGTGGTGATAATGTTTCTTATAGCAGTGATAATGGTTGTTATAGTGGTCATAATGGTCCTTGTAGTGGTGATAATGGTCGTTCTAGTGGTGATAATGGTCCTTGTAGTGGTGATAATGGTTTTTATTGTGGTGATGATGGTTGTTGTAGTGGTGATAATGGTTATTATTGTGGTGATAACGGTTGTTATAGTGTCGATAATGGTCACTATAGTGCGGATAATGGTGGGTATGGTGGTGATAATGGTTGTTATGGTGGTGATAATGGTTGTTACAGTGGTGATAATGGTTGTTATAGAGGTGATAATGGTTGTTATAGTGGTGATAATGGTTGTTATAGTGGGGACAATGGTTGCTATAGTGGTGGTAATGGCTGTTATAGTGGTGATAATGGTTGTTATAGTGGTGGTAATGGTTGTTATAGTGGTGATAATGGTTGTTATAGTGGGGATAATGGTTGTTATAGTGGTGATAATGGTCCTTATAGAGGTGATAATGGTTGTTATAGTGGTGATAATGGTTGTTATAGTGGTGATAATGGTCCTTATAGAGGTGATAATGGTTGTTATAGTGGTGATAATGGTTGTCATAGTGGCGATAATGTTTTTTATAGTGGGGATAATGGTTGTTATAGTAGTGATAATGGTTGTTATAGTGGTGATAATGGTCCTTATAGAGGTGATAATGGTGTTATAGTGTCGATAATGGTCACTATAGTGCGGATAATGGTGGGTATGGTGGTGATAATGGTTGTTATGGTGGTGATAATTGTTGTTACAGTGGTGATAATGGTTGTTATAGAGGTGATAATGGTTGTTATAGTGGTGATAATGGTTGTTATAGTGGGGACAATGGTTGCTATAGTGGTGGTAATGGTTGCTATAGTGGTGATAATGGTTGTTATAGTGGGGCTAATGGTTGTTATAGTGGTGATAATGGTTGTTATAGTGGTGGTAATGGTTGTTATAGTGGTGTTAATGGTTGTTATAGTGCGGATAATGGTTGTTATAGTGGTGATAATGGTTGTTATAGTGGTGATAATGGTCGTTATAGTGGTGGTAATGGTTGTTATAGTGGTGACAATGGTTGTTATAGTGGCGATAGTGGTTGTTATGGTGGCGATAGTGGTTGTTATGGTGGTGATAATGGTTTTTATTGTGGTGGTGATGGTTGTTGTAGTGGTGATAATGGTTATTATTGTGGTGATAACGGCTGTTATAGTGTTGATAATGGTCACTATAGTGCGGATAATGGTGGGTATGGTGGTGATAATGGTTGTTATGGTGGTGATAATGGTTGTTACAGTGGTGATAATGGTTGTTATAGAGGTGATAATGGTTGTTATAGTGGTGATAATGGTTGTTATAGTGGTGGTAATGGTTGTTATAGTGGTGACAATAGTTGTTATAGTGGTGATAATGGTTGTTATAGTTGGGACAATGGTTGCTGTAGTGGTGATAATGGTTGTCATAGTGGCGATAGTGGTTGTTAGAGTGGTGATAATGGCTCTTATAGTGGTGATAATGGTTGTTATAGTGGTGATAATGGTCGTTATAGTGGTGGTAATCGTCGTTATATTGGTGATAATGGTTGTTATTGTGGTGATAATGGTTGTTCTAGTCGTGATAATGGTTGTTATAGTGGTGATAATGGTTGTTATAGTGGTGGTAATGGTTGTTATAGTGGTGACAATAGTTGTTATAGTGGTGATAATGGTTGTTATTGTGGTGATAATTGTTGCTATAGTGGTGACAATGGTTACTATAGTGGTAATACTGGTTGCTATAGTGGTGATAGTGGTTGCTATAGTGGTGATGCTGGTTGCTATAGTGGTGATAATGGTTGCTATAGTGATGATAATGGCTGTGATAGTGGGGATAATGGTTGTTATAGTGGTGATAATGGTTGTTATAGTGGCGATAATGTTTGTTATAGTGGGGATAATGGTTGTTAGAGTGGTGATAATGGCTGTTATAGTGGTGATAATGGTTGTCATAGAGGTGATAATGGTTGTTATAGTGGTGATAATGGTTGTTATAGTGGTGGTAATGGTTGTTATAGTGGTGACAGTAGTTGTTATAGTGGTGATAATGGTTGTTATAGTGGGGACAATGGTTGCTATAGTGGTGATAATGGTTGTTATAGTGGCGATAGTGGTTGTTAGAGTGGTGATAATGGCTCTTATAGTGGTGATAATGGTTGTTATAGTGGTGATAATGGTCGTTATAGTGGTGGTAATCGTCGTTATATTGGTGATAATGGTTGTTATTGTGGTGATAATGGTTGTTATAGTGGTGATAATGGTCCTTATAATGGTGATAATGGTTGTTATAGTGGTGATAATGGTTGTTATAGTGAGGACAATGGTTGTTATCATGGTGATAATGGTTGTTATATGGCGATAATGTTTTTTATAGTGGGGATAATGGTTTTTATTGTGGTGATGATGGTTGTTGTAGCGATGATAATGGTTGTTATAGTGGTGATAATGGTTGTTATAGTGGGGACAATGGTTGTTATAGTGGTGATAATGGTTGTTATTGTGGCGATAATGTTTTTTATAGTGGGGATAATGGTTGTTATAGTGGTGATAATGGTCCTTATAATGGTGATAGTGGTTGCTATAGTGGTGATAATGGCTATTATAGTGGTGGTAATGTTTCTTACAATGGTGATAATGGTTGTTCTAGTCGTGATAATGGTCGTTATAGTGGTGATAATGGTTGTTATAGTGGTGATAATGGTTGTTATAGTGGGGATAATGGTTGTTATAGTGGTGATAATGGTTGTTATAGTGGTGATAATGGTCCTTATAGAGGTGATAATGGTTGTTATAGTGGTGATAATTGTTGTTATAGTGGTGATAATGGTTGTTATTGTGGTGATAATTGTTGCTATAGTGGTGACAATGGTCGTTATAGTGGTGATAATGGTTGTTATAGTGGTGATAATGGTTGTTATAGTGGGGATAATGGTTGTTATAGTGGTGATAATGGTTGTTATAGTGGTGATAATGGTCCTTATAGAGGTGATAATGGCTGTTATAGTGGTGATAATGGTTGTCATAGTGGCGATAATGTTTTTTATAGTGGGGATAATGGTTGTTATAGTGGTGATAATGGTTGTTATAGTGGTGATAGTGGTTGTTATGGTGGCGATAGTGGTTGTTATAGTGGTGGTAATGGTTGTTATAGTGGTGATAATGGTTGTTATAGTGGGGATAATGGTTGTTATAGTGGTGATAATGGTTGTTATAGTAGGGATAATGGTGGTTATGGTGGTGATAATGGTTATTATAGTTGTCTTAATGGTCCTTGTAGTGGTGATAATGGTCGTTATAGTGGTGATAATGGTCCTTGTAGTGGTGATAATGGTTTTTATTGTGGTGATGATGGTTGTCGTAGTGGTGATAAAGGTTGTTATGGTGATGATAATGGTAGTTGTAGTGGTGATAATGGTCATTATAGTGGTGATAATGGTTGTTATAGTGGTGATAATGGTTGCTATAGTGGTGATACTGGTTGCTATAGTGGTGATAGTGGTTGCTATAGTGGTGATACTGGTTGCTATGGTGGTGATAATAGTTGCTATAGTGGTGGTAATGGCTGTTATAGTGGTGATAATGGTTGTTATAGTGGTGATAATGGTTGTTATAGTGGTGATACTGGTTGCTATGGTGGTGATAGTGGTTGCTATAGTGGTGATAATGCTATGGTGGTGATAATAGTTGCTATAGTGGTGGTAATGGCTGCTATAGTGGTGATAATGGTTGTTATAGTGGTGATAATGGTTGTTATAGTGGTGATACTGGTTGCTATAGTGGTGATAGTGGTTGCTATAGTGGTGATAATGGTTTTTATAGTGTTGATAATGGTTGTTATAGTGATGATAATGGTTGTTGTAGTGGTGATAATGGTTGTTATAGTGGCGATAATGTTTGTTATAGTGAGGATAATGGTTGTTAGAGTGGTGATAATGGCTGTTATAGTGGTGATAATTGTTGTTATAGTGGTGATAATGTTCGTTATGGTGGTGGTAATCGTAGTGGTGATAATGGTCCTTATAGTGGTGATAATGGTAGTTATAGTGGTGATAATGGTTGTTATACTGGGGACAATGGTTATTATAGTGGTGATAATGGTTGTTATGGTGGTGATAATGTTTCTTATAGCAGTGATAATGGTTGTTATAGTGGTCATAATGGTCCTTGTAGTGGTGATAATGGTCGTTATAGTGGTGATAATGGTCCTTGTAGTGGTGATAATGGTTTTTATTGTGGTGATGATGGTTGTTGTAGTGGTGATAATGGGTATTATTGTGGTGATAACGGTTGTTATAGTGTCGATAATGGTCACTATAGTGCGGATAATGGTGGTTATGGTGGTGATAATGGTTGTTATGGTGGCGATAATGGTTGTTACAGTGGTGATAATGGTTGTTATAGAGGTGATAATGGTTGTTATAGTGGTGATAATGGTTGTTATAGTGGGGACAATGGTTGCTATAGTGGTGGTAATGGCTGTTATAGTGGTGATAATGGTTGTTATAGTGGTGGTAATGGTTGTTATAGTGGTGATAATGGTTGTTATAGTGGGGATAATGGTTGTTATAGTGGTGATAATGGTCCTTATAGAGGTGATAATGGTTGTTATAGTGGTGATAATGGTTGTTATAGTGGTGATAATGGTCCTTATAGAGGTGATAATGGTTGTTATAGTGGTGATAATGGTTGTCATAGTGGCGATAATGTTTTTTATAGTGGGGATAATGGTTGTTATAGTAGTGATAATGGTTGTTATAGTGGTGATAATGGTCCTTATAGAGGTGATAATGGTGTTATAGTGTTGATAAAGGTTGTTATAGTGGTGGTAATGGTTGCTATAGTGGTGATAATGGTTGTTATAGTGGGGATAATGGTTGTTATAGTGGTGATAATGGTTGTTATAGTGGTGGTAATGGTTGTTATAGTGGTGTTAATGGTTGTTATAGTGCGGATAATGGTTGTTATAGTGGTGATAATGGTTGTTATAGTGGTGGTAATGGTTGTTATAGTGGTGACAATGGTTGTTATAGTGGCGATAGTGGTTGTTATGGTGGCGATAGTGGTTGTTATGGTGGTGATAATGGTTTTTATTGTGGTGGTGATGGTTGTTGTAGTGGTGATAATGGTTATTATTGTGGTGGTAACGGCTGTTATAGTGTTGATAATGGTCACTATAGTGCGGATAATGGTGGGTATGGTGGTGATAATGGTTGTTATGGTGGTGATAATGGTTGTTACAGTGGTGATAATGGTTGTTATAGAGGTGATAATGGTTGTTATAGTGGTGATAATGGTTGTTATAGTGGTGGTAATGGTTGTTATAGTGGTGACAATAGTTGTTATAGTGGTGATAATGGTTGTTATAGTTGGGACAATGGTTGCTGTAGTGGTGATAATGGTTGTCATAGTGGCGATAGTGGTTGTTAGAGTGGTGATAATGGCTCTTATAGTGGTGATAATGGTTGTTATAGTGGTGATAATGGTCGTTATAGTGGTGGTAATCGTCGTTATATTGGTGATAATGGTTGTTATTGTGGTGATAATGGTTGTTCTAGTCGTGATAATGGTCGTTATAGTGGTGATAATGGTTGTTAAAGTGGTGATAATGGTTGTTATAGTGGGGATAATGGTTGTTATAGTGGTGATAATGGTTGTTATAGTGGTGATAATGGTCCTTATAGAGGTGATAATGGTTGTTATAGTGGTGACAATGGTTGTCATAGTGGCGATAATGTTTTTTATAGTGGGGATAATGGTTGTTATAGTGGTGATAATGGTTGTTATAGTGGTGATAATGGTCCTTATAGAGGTGATAATGGTGTTATAGTGTTGATAATGGTTGTTATAGTGGTGGTAATGGTTGTTATAGTGGTGATAATGGTTGTTATAGTGGGGATAATGGTTGTTATAGTGGTGATAATGGTTGTTATAGTGGTGGTAATGGTTGTTATAGTGGTGTTAATGGTTGTTATAGTGCGGATAATGGTTGTTATAGTGGTGATAATGGTTGTTATAGTGGTGATAATGGTTGTTATAGTGGTGGTAATGGTTGTTATAGTGGTGACAATAGTTGTTATAGTGGTGATAATGGTTGTTATTGTGGTGATAATTGTTGCTATAGTGGTGACCATGGTTACTATAGTGGTAATACTGGTTGCTATAGTGGTGATAGTGGTTGCTATAGTGGTGATGCTGGTTGCTATAGTGGTGATAATGGTTGCTATAGTGATGATAATGGCTGTGATAGTGGGGATAATGGTTGTTATAGTGGTGGTAATGGTTGTTATAGTGGTGACAATAGTTGTTATAGTGGTGATAATGGTTGTTATAGTGGGGACAATGGTTGCTATAGTGGTGATAATGGTTGTTATAGTGGCGATAGTGGTTGTTAGAGTGGTGATAATGGCTCTTATAGTGGTGATAATGGTTGTTATAGTGGTGATAATGGTCGTTATAGTGGTGGTAATCGTCGTTATATTGGTGATAATGGTTGTTATTGTGGTGATAATGGTTGTTATAGTGGTGATAATGGTCCTTATAATGGTGATAATGGTTGTTATAGTGGTGATAATGGTTGTTATAGTGAGGACAATGGTTGTTATCATGGTGATAATGGTTGTTATATGGCGATAATGTTTTTTATAGTGGGGATAATGGTTGTTATAGTGGTGATAATGGCTGTTATAGTGGTGATAATGGTTGTTATAGTGGTGGTAACGGTCGTTATAGTGGTGATAATGGTCCTTGTAGTGGTGATAATGGTTTTTATTGTGGTGATGATGGTTGTTGTAGTGATGATAATGGTTGTTATAGTGGTGATAATGGTTGTTATAGTGGGGACAATGGTTGTTATAGTGGTGATAATGGTTGTTATTGTGGCGATAATGTTTTTTATAGTGGGGATAGTGGTTGTTATAGTGGTGATAATGGTCCTTATGATGGTGATAGTGGTTGCTATAGTGGTGATAATGGCTATTATAGTGGTGGTAATGTTTCTTATAATGGTGATAATGGTTGTTCTAGTCGTGATAATTGTTGTTATAGTGATGATAATGGTTGTTATAGTGGGGACAATGGTTGTTATAGTGGCGATAGTGGTTGTTATAGTGGGGACAATGGTTGCTATAGTGGTGATAATGGTTGTTATAGTGGTCATAATGGTCCTTGTAGTGGTGATAATGGTCGTTATAGTGGTGATAATGGTCCTTATAGAGGTGATAATGGTTGTTATAGTGGTGGTAATGGTTGCTATAGTGGTGATAATGGTTGTTATAGTGGGGATAATGGTTGTTATAGTGGTGATAATGGTTGTTATAGTGGTGGTAATGGTTGTTATAGTGGTGTTAATGGTTGTTATAGTGCGGATAATGGTTGTTATAGTGGTGATAATGGTTGTTATAGTGGTGATAATGGTTGTTATAGTGGTGGTAATGGTTGTTATAGTGGTGACAATGGTTGTTATAGTGGCGATAGTGGTTGTTATGGTGGCGATAGTGGTTGTTATGGTGGTGATAATGGTTTTTATTGTGGTGGTGATGGTTGTTGTAGTGGTGATAATGGTTATTATTGTGGTGATAGCGGCTGTTATAGTGTTGATAATGGTCACTATAGTGCGGATAATGGTGGGTATGGTGGTGATAATGGTTGTTATGGTGGTGATAATGGTTGTTACAGTGGTGATAATGGTTGTTATAGAGGTGATAATGGTTGTTGTAGTGGTGATAATGGTTGTTATAGTGGTGATAATGGTCGTTATAGTGGTGGTAATCGTCGTTATATTGGTGATAATGGTTGTTATTGTGGTGATAATGGTTGTTATAGTGGTGATAATGGTCCTTATAATGGTGATAATGGTTGTTATAGTGGTGATAATGGTTGTTATAGTGAGGACAATGGTTGCTATAGTGGTGATAATGGTTGTTATAGTGGCGATAGTGGTTGTTAGAGTGGTGATAATGGCTCTTATAGTGGTGATAATGGTTGTTATAGTGGTGATAATGGTTGTTATAGTGGTGGTAATGGTTGTTATAGTGGTGATAATGGTTGTTATAGTGCTGATAATGGTTGTTATAGTGGCGATAATGTTTTTTATAGTGGGGATAATGGTTGTTATAGTGGTGATAATGGTTGTTGTAGTGGTGATAATTGTCCTTATAGAGGTGATAATGGTGTTATAGTGGTGATAATGGTTGTTATAGTGGTGGTAATGGTCCTTATAGAGGTGATAATGGTTGTTGTAGTGGTGATAATGGTTGTTATAGTGGCGATAATGTTTGTTATAGTGAGGATAATGGTTGTTAGAGTGGTGATAATGGCTGTTATAGTGCTGATAATTGTTGTTATAGTGGTGATAATGGTCGTTATGGTGGTGGTAATCGTAGTGGTGATAATGGTCCTTATAGTGATGATAATGGTTGTTATAGTGGTGATAATGGTTGTTATAGTGGGGACAATGGTTGTTATAGTTGCGATAGTGGTTGTTATGGTGGCGATAGTGGTTGTTATGGTGGTGATAATGGTTTTTATTGTGGTGATGATGGTTGTTGTAGTGGTGATAATGGTTATTATTGTGGAGATAGCGGCTGTTATAGTGTTGATAATGGTCACTATAGTGCGGATAATGGTGGGTATGGTGGTGATAATGGTTGTTATGGTGGTGATAATGGTTGTTACAGTGGTGATAATGGTTGTTATAGAGGTGATAATGGTTGTTGTAGTGGTGATAATGGTTGTTATAGTGGTGATAATGGTCGTTATAGTGGTGGTAATCGTCGTTATATTGGTGATAATGGTTGTTATTGTGGTGATAATGGTTGTTATAGTGGTGATAATGGTCCTTATAATGGTGATAATGGTTGTTATAGTGGTGATAATGGTTGTTATAGTGAGGACAATGGTTGTTATAGTGGTGATAATGGTTGTTATAGTGGCGATAATGTTTTTTATAGTGGGGATAATGGTTGTTATAGTGGTGATAATGGCTGTTATAGTGGTGATAATGGTTGCTATAGTGGTGGTAACGGTCGTTATAGTGGTGTTAATGGTCCTTGTAGTGGTGATAATGGTTTTTATTGTGGTGATGATGGTTGTTGTAGTGATGATAATGGTTGTTATAGTGGTGATAATGGTTGTTATAGTGGGGACAATGGTTGTTATAGTGGTGATAATGGTTGTTATTGTGGCGATAATGTTTTTTATAGTGGGGATAGTGGTTGTTATAGTGGTGATAATGGTCCATATGATGGTGATAGTGGTTGCTATAGTGGTGATAATGGCTATTATAGTGGTGGTAATGTTTCTTATAATGGTGATAATGGTTGTTCTAGTCGTGATAATTGTTGTTATAGTGATGATAATGGTTGTTATAGTGGTGATAATGGTTGTTATAGTGGTGATAATGGTTGTTATAGTAGGGATAATGGTGGTTATGGTGGTGATAATGGTTATTATAGTTGTCTTAATGGTCCTTGTAGTGGTGATAATGGTCGTTATAGTGGTGATAATGGTCCTTGTAGTAGTGATAATGGTTTTTATTGTGGTGATGATGGTTGTCGTAGTGGTGATAAAGGTTGTTATGGTGATGATAATGGTAGTTGTAGTGGTGATAATGGTCATTATAGTGGTGATAATGGTTGTTATAGTGGTGATAATGGTTGCTATAGTGGTGATACTGGTTGCTATAGTGGTGATAGTGGTTGCTATAGTGGTGATACTGGTTGCTATGGTGGTGATAATAGTTGCTATAGTGGTGGTAATGGCTGTTATAGTGGTGATAATGGTTGTTATAGTGGTGATAATGGTTGTTATAGTGGTGATACTGGTTGCTATGGTGGTGATAGTGGTTGCTATAGTGGTGATAATGCTATGGTGGTGATAATAGTAGCTATAGTGGTGGTAATGGCTGTTATAGTGGTGATAATGGTTGTTATAGTGGTGATACTGGTTGCTATAGTGGTGATAGTGGTTGCTATAGTGGTGATAATGGCTATTATAGTGGTGATAATTGTTGTTATAGTGTTGATGATGGTTGTTCTAGTCGTGATAATGGTCGTTATAGTGGTGATAACGGTTGTTATAGTCGCGATAATGTTTCTTATAGTGGTGATGATGGTTGTTCTGGTAGTGATAATGGTTGTTATAGTGGTGATAATGGTTTTTATAGTGTTGATAATGGTTGTTATAGTGATGATAATGGTTGTTGTAGTGGTGATAATGGTTGTTATAGTGGCGATAATGTTTGTTATAGTGAGGATAATGGTTGTTAGAGTGGTGATAATGGCTGTTATAGTGGTGATAATTGTTGTTATAGTGGTGATAATGTTCGTTATGGTGGTGGTAATCGTAGTGGTGATAATGGTCCTTATAGTGGTGATAATGGTTGTTATAGTGGTGATAATGGTTGTTATACTGGGGACAATGGTTATTATAGTGGTGATAATGGTTGTTATGGTGGTGATAATGTTTCTTATAGCAGTGATAATGGTTGTTATAGTGGTCATAATGGTCCTTGTAGTGGTGATAATGGTCGTTATAGTGGTGATAATGGTCCTTGTAGTGGTGATAATGGTTTTTATTGTGGTGATGATGGTTGTTGTAGTGGTGATAATGGTTATTATTGTGGTGATAACGGTTGTTATAGTGTCGATAATGGTCACCATAGTGCGGATAATGGTGGGTATGGTGGTGATAATGGTTGTTATGGTGGTGATAATGGTTGTTACAGTGGTGATAATGGTTGTTATAGAGGTGATAATGGTTGTTATAGTGGTGATAATGGTTGTTATAGTGGGGACAATGGTTGCTATAGTGGTGGTAATGGCTGTTATAGTGGTGATAATGGTTGTTATAGTGGTGGTAATGGTTGTTATAGTGGTGATAATGGTTGTTATAGTGGGGATAATGGTTGTTATAGTGGTGATAATGGTCCTTATAGAGGTGATAATGGTTGTTATAGTGGTGATAATGGTTGTTATAGTGGTGATAATGGTCCTTATAGAGGTGATAATGGTTGTTATAGTGGTGATAATGGTTGTCATAGTGGCGATAATGTTTTTTATAGTGGGGATAATGGTTGTTATAGTAGTGATAATGGTTGTTATAGTGGTGATAATGGTCCTTATAGAGGTGATAATGGTGTTATAGTGTCGATAATGGTCACTATAGTGCGGATAATGGTGGGTATGGTGGTGATAATGGTTGTTATGGTGGTGATAATTGTTGTTACAGTGGTGATAATGGTTGTTATAGAGGTGATAATGGTTGTTATAGTGGTGATAATGGTTGTTATAGTGGGGACAATGGTTGCTATAGTGGTGGTAATGGTTGCTATAGTGGTGATAATGGTTGTTATAGTGGGGCTAATGGTTGTTATAGTGGTGATAATGGTTGTTATAGTGGTGGTAATGGTTGTTATAGTGGTGTTAATGGTTGTTATAGTGCGGATAATGGTTGTTATAGTGGTGATAATGGTTGTTATAGTGGTGATAATGGTCGTTATAGTGGTGGTAATGGTTGTTATAGTGGTGACAATGGTTGTTATAGTGGCGATAGTGGTTGTTATGGTGGCGATAGTGGTTGTTATGGTGGTGATAATGGTTTTTATTGTGGTGGTGATGGTTGTTGTAGTGGTGATAATGGTTATTATTGTGGTGATAACGGCTGTTATAGTGTTGATAATGGTCACTATAGTGCGGAGAATGGTGGGTATGGTGGTGATAATGGTTGTTATGGTGGTGATAATGGTTGTTACAGTGGTGATAATGGTTGTTATAGAGGTGATAATGGTTGTTATAGTGGTGATAATGGTTGTTATAGTGGTGGTAATGGTTGTTATAGTGGTGACAATAGTTGTTATAGTGGTGATAATGGTTGTTATAGTTGGGACAATGGTTGCTGTAGTGGTGATAATGGTTGTCATAGTGGCGATAGTGGTTGTTAGAGTGGTGATAATGGCTCTTATAGTGGTGATAATGGTTGTTATAGTGGTGATAATGGTCGTTATAGTGGTGGTAATCGTCGTTATATTGGTGATAATGGTTGTTATTGTGGTGATAATGGTTGTTCTAGTCGTGATAATGGTTGTTATAGTGGTGATAATGGTTGTTATAGTGGTGGTAATGGTTGTTATAGTGGTGACAATAGTTGTTATAGTAGTGATAATGGTTGTTATTGTGGTGATAATTGTTGCTATAGTGGTGACAATGGTTACTATAGTGGTAATACTGGTTGCTATAGTGGTGATAGTGGTTGCTATAGTGGTGATGCTGGTTGCTATAGTGGTGATAATGGTTGCTATAGTGATGATAATGGCTGTGATAGTGGGGATAATGGTTGTTATAGTGGTGATAATGGTTGTTATAGTGGCGATAATGTTTGTTATAGTGGGGATAATGGTTGTTAGAGTGGTGATAATGGCTGTTATAGTGGTGATAATGGTTGTCATAGAGGTGATAATGGTTGTTATAGTGGTGATAATGGTTGTTATAGTGGTGGTAATGGTTGTTATAGTGGTGACAGTAGTTGTTATAGTGGTGATAATGGTTGTTATAGTGGGGACAATGGTTGCTATAGTGGTGATAATGGTTGTTATAGTGGCGATAGTGGTTGTTAGAGTGGTGATAATGGCTCTTATAGTGGTGATAATGGTTGTTATAGTGGTGATAATGGTCGTTATAGTGGTGGTAATCGTCGTTATATTGGTGATAATGGTTGTTATTGTGGTGATAATGGTTGTTATAGTGGTGATAATGGTCCTTATAATGGTGATAATGGTTGTTATAGTGGTGATAATGGTTGTTATAGTGAGGACAATGGTTGTTATCATGGTGATAATGGTTGTTATATGGCGATAATGTTTTTTATAGTGGGGATAATGGTTGTTATAGTGGTGATAATGGCTGTTATAGTGGTGATAATGGTTGTTATAGTGGTGGTAACGGTCGTTATAGTGGTGATAATGGTCCTTGTAGTGGTGATAATGGTTTTTATTGTGGTGATGATGGTTGTTGTAGCGATGATAATGGTTGTTATAGTGGTGATAATGGTTGTTATAGTGGGGACAATGGTTGTTATAGTGGTGATAATGGTTGTTATTGTGGCGATAATGTTTTTTATAGTGGGGATAATGGTTGTTATAGTGGTGATAATGGTCCTTATAATGGTGATAGTGGTTGCTATAGTGGTGATAATGGCTATTATAGTGGTGGTAATGTTTCTTACAATGGTGATAATGGTTGTTCTAGTCGTGATAATGGTCGTTATAGTGGTGATAATGGTTGTTATAGTGGTGATAATGGTTGTTATAGTGGGGATAATGGTTGTTATAGTGGTGATAATGGTTGTTATAGTGGTGATAATGGTCCTTATAGAGGTGATAATGGTTGTTATAGTGGTGATAATTGTTGTTATAGTGGTGATAATGGTTGTTATTGTGGTGATAATTGTTGCTATAGTGGTGACAATGGTCGTTATAGTGGTGATAATGGTTGTTATAGTGGTGATAATGGTTGTTATAGTGGGATAATGGTTGTTATAGTGGTGATAATGGTTGTTATAGTGGTGATAATGGTCCTTATAGAGGTGATAATGGCTGTTATAGTGGTGATAATGGTTGTCATAGTGGCGATAATGTTTTTTATAGTGGGGATAATGGTTGTTATAGTGGTGATAATGGTTGTTATAGTGGTGATAGTGGTTGTTATGGTGGCGATAGTGGTTGTTATAGTGGTGGTAATGGTTGTTATAGTGGTGATAATGGTTGTTATAGTGGGGATAATGGTTGTTATAGTGGTGATAATGGTTGTTATAGTAGGGATAATGGTGGTTATGGTGGTGATAATGGTTATTATAGTTGTCTTAATGGTCCTTGTAGTGGTGATAATGGTCGTTATAGTGGTGATAATGGTCCTTGTAGTGGTGATAATGGTTTTTATTGTGGTGATGATGGTTGTCGTAGTGGTGATAAAGGTTGTTATGGTGATGATAATGGTTGTTATAGTGGGGATAATGGTTGTTATAGTGGTGATAATGGTTGTTATAGTGGTGATAATGGTCCTTATAGAGGTGATAATGGTTGTTATAGTGGTGATAATTGTTGTTATAGTGGTGATAATGGTTGTTATTGTGGTGATAATTGTTGCTATAGTGGTGACAATGGTCGTTATAGTGGTGATAATGGTTGTTATAGTGGTGATAATGGTTGTTATAGTGGGGATAATGGTTGTTATAGTGGTGATAATGGTTGTTATAGTGGTGATAATGGTCCTTATAGAGGTGATAATGGCTGTTATAGTGGTGATAATGGTTGTCATAGTGGCGATAATGTTTTTTATAGTGGGGATAATGGTTGTTATAGTGGTGATAATGGTTGTTATAGTGGTGATAGTGGTTGTTATGGTGGCGATAGTGGTTGTTATAGTGGTGGTAATGGTTGTTATAGTGGTGATAATGGTTGTTATAGTGGGGATAATGGTTGTTATAGTGGTGATAATGGTTGTTATAGTAGGGATAATGGTGGTTATGGTGGTGATAATGGTTATTATAGTTGTCTTAATGGTCCTTGTAGTGGTGATAATGGTCGTTATAGTGGTGATAATGGTCCTTGTAGTGGTGATAATGGTTTTTATTGTGGTGATGATGGTTGTCGTAGTGGTGATAAAGGTTGTTATGGTGATGATAATGGTAGTTGTAGTGGTGATAATGGTCATTATAGTGGTGATAATGGTTGTTATAGTGGTGATAATGGTTGCTATAGTGGTGATACTGGTTGCTATAGTGGTGATAGTGGTTGCTATAGTGGTGATACTGGTTGCTATGGTGGTGATAATAGTTGCTATAGTGGTGGTAATGGCTGTTATAGTGGTGATAATGGTTGTTATAGTGGTGATAATGGTTGTTATAGTGGTGATACTGGTTGCTATGGTGGTGATAGTGGTTGCTATAGTGGTGATAATGCTATGGTGGTGATAATAGTTGCTATAGTGGTGGTAATGGCTGCTATAGTGGTGATAATGGTTGTTATAGTGGTGATAATGGTTGTTATAGTGGTGATACTGGTTGCTATAGTGGTGATAGTGGTTGCTATAGTGGTGATAATGGTTTTTATAGTGTTGATAATGGTTGTTATAGTGATGATAATGGTTGTTGTAGTGGTGATAATGGTTGTTATAGTGGCGATAATGTTTGTTATAGTGAGGATAATGGTTGTTAGAGTGGTGATAATGGCTGTTATAGTGGTGATAATTGTTGTTATAGTGGTGATAATGTTCGTTATGGTGGTGGTAATCGTAGTGGTGATAATGGTCCTTATAGTGGTGATAATGGTTGTTATAGTGGTGATAATGGTTGTTATACTGGGGACAATGGTTATTATAGTGGTGATAATGGTTGTTATGGTGGTGATAATGTTTCTTATAGCAGTGATAATGGTTGTTATAGTGGTCATAATGGTCCTTGTAGTGGTGATAATGGTCGTTATAGTGGTGATAATGGTCCTTGTAGTGGTGATAATGGTTTTTATTGTGGTGATGATGGTTGTTGTAGTGGTGATAATGGGTATTATTGTGGTGATAACGGTTGTTATAGTGTCGATAATGGTCACTATAGTGCGGATAATGGTGGGTATGGTGGTGATAATGGTTGTTATGGTGGCGATAATGGTTGTTACAGTGGTGATAATGGTTGTTATAGAGGTGATAATGGTTGTTATAGTGGTGATAATGGTTGTTATAGTGGGGACAATGGTTGCTATAGTGGTGGTAATGGCTGTTATAGTGGTGATAATGGTTGTTATAGTGGTGGTAATGGTTGTTATAGTGGTGATAATGGTTGTTATAGTGGGGATAATGGTTGTTATAGTGGTGATAATGGTCCTTATAGAGGTGATAATGGTTGTTATAGTGGTGATAATGGTTGTTATAGTGGTGATAATGGTCCTTATAGAGGTGATAATGGTTGTTATAGTGGTGATAATGGTTGTCATAGTGGCGATAATGTTTTTTATAGTGGGGATAATGGTTGTTATAGTAGTGATAATGGTTGTTATAGTGGTGATAATGGTCCTTATAGAGGTGATAATGGTGTTATAGTGTTGATAATGGTTGTTATAGTGGTGGTAATGGTTGCTATAGTGGTGATAATGGTTGTTATAGTGGGGATAATGGTTGTTATAGTGGTGATAATGGTTGTTATAGTGGTGGTAATGGTTGTTATAGTGGTGTTAATGGTTGTTATAGTGCGGATAATGGTTGTTATAGTGGTGATAATGGTTGTTATAGTGGTGGTAATGGTTGTTATAGTGGTGACAATGGTTGTTATAGTGGCGATAGTGGTTGTTATGGTGGCGATAGTGGTTGTTATGGTGGTGATAATGGTTTTTATTGTGGTGGTGATGGTTGTTGTAGTGGTGATAATGGTTATTATTGTGGTGATAACGGCTGTTATAGTGTTGATAATGGTCACTATAGTGCGGATAATGGTGGGTATGGTGGTGATAATGGTTGTTATGGTGGTGATAATGGTTGTTACAGTGGTGATAATGGTTGTTATAGAGGTGATAATGGTTGTTATAGTGGTGATAATGGTTGTTATAGTGGTGGTAATGGTTGTTATAATGGTGACAATAGTTGTTATAGTGGTGATAATGGTTGTTATAGTTGGGACAATGGTTGCTGTAGTGGTGATAATGGTTGTCATAGTGGCGATAGTGGTTGTTAGAGTGGTGATAATGGCTCTTATAGTGGTGATAATGGTTGTTATAGTGGTGATAATGGTCGTTATAGTTGTGGTAATCGTCGTTATATTGGTGATAATGGTTGTTATTGTGGTGATAATGGTTGTTCTAGTCGTGATAATGGTCGTTATAGTGGTGATAATGGTTGTTAAAGTGGTGATAATGGTTGTTATAGTGGGGATAATGGTTGTTATAGTGGTGATAATGGTTGTTATAGTGGTGATAATGGTCCTTATAGAGGTGATAATGGTTGTTATAGTGGTGACAATGGTTGTCATAGTGGCGATAATGTTTTTTATAGTGGGGATAATGGTTGTTATAGTGGTGATAATGGTTGTTATAGTGGTGATAATGGTCCTTATAGAGGTGATAATGGTGTTATAGTGTTGATAATGGTTGTTATAGTGGTGGTAATGGTTGTTATAGTGGTGATAATGGTTGTTATAGTGGGGATAATGGTTGTTATAGTGGTGATAATGGTTGTTATAGTGGTGGTAATGGTTGTTATAGTGGTGTTAATGGTTGTTATAGTGCGGATAATGGTTGTTATAGTGGTGATAATGGTTGTTATAGTGGTGATAATGGTTGTTATAGTGGTGGTAATGGTTGTTATAGTGGTGACAATAGTTGTTATAGTGGTGATAATGGTTGTTATTGTGGTGATAATTGTTGCTATAGTGGTGACAATGGTTACTATAGTGGTAATACTGGTTGCTATAGTGGTGATAGTGGTTGCTATAGTGGTGATGCTGGTTGCTATAGTGGTGATAATGGTTGCTATAGTGATGATAATGGCTGTGATAGTGGGGATAATGGATGTTATAGTGGTGGTAATGGTTGTTATAGTGGTGACAATAGTTGTTATAGTGGTGATAATGGTTGTTATAGTGGGGACAATGGTTGCTATAGTGGTGATAATGGTTGTTATAGTGGCGATAGTGGTTGTTAGAGTGGTGATAATGGCTCTTATAGTGGTGATAATGGTTGTTATAGTGGTGATAATGGTCGTTATAGTGGTGGTAATCGTCGTTATATTGGTGATAATGGTTGTTATTGTGGTGATAATGGTTGTTATAGTGGTGATAATGGTCCTTATAATGGTGATAATGGTTGTTATAGTGGTGATAATGGTTGTTATAGTGAGGACAATGGTTGTTATCATGGTGATAATGGTTGTTATATGGCGATAATGTTTTTTATAGTGGGGATAATGGTTGTTATAGTGGTGATAATGGCTGTTATAGTGGTGATAATGGTTGTTATAGTGGTGGTAACGGTCGTTATAGTGGTGATAATGGTCCTTGTAGTGGTGATAATGGTTTTTATTGTGGTGATGATGGTTGTTGTAGTGATGATAATGGTTGTTATAGTGGTGATAATGGTTGTTATAGTGGGGACAATGGTTGTTATAGTGGTGATAATGGTTGTTATTGTGGCGATAATGTTTTTTATAGTGGGGATAATGGTTGTTATAGTGGTGATAATGGTCCTTATAATGGTGATAGTGGTTGCTATAGTGGTGATAATGGCTATTATAGTGGTGGTAATGTTTCTTACAATGGTGATAATGGGTGTTCTAGTCGTGATAATGGTCGTTATAGTGGTGATAATGGTTGTTATAGTGGTGATAATGGTTGTTATAGTGGGGATAATGGTTGTTATAGTGGTGATAATGGTTGTTATAGTGGTGATAATTGTCCTTATAGAGGTGATAATGGTTGTTATAGTGGTGATAATGGTTGTCATAGTGGCGATAATGTTTTTTATAGTGGGGATAATGGTTATTATAGTGGTGATAATGGTTGTTATAGTGGTGATAATGGTCCTTATAGAGGTGATAATGGTGTTATAGTGTTGATAATGGTTGTTATAGTGGTGGTAATGGTTGTTATAGTGGTGATAATGGTTGTTATAGTGGGGATAATGGTTGTTATAGTGGTGATAATGGTTGTTATAGTGGTGGTAATGGTTGTTATAGTGGTGTTAATGGTTGTTATAGTGCGGATAATGGTTGTTATAGTGGTGATAATGGTTGTTATAGTGGTGATAATGGTTGTTATAGTGGTGGTAATGGTTGTTATAGTGGTGACAATAGTTGTTATAGTGGTGATAATGGTTGTTATTGTGGTGATAATTGTTGCTATAGTGGTGACAATGGTTACTATAGTGGTAATACTGGTTGCTGTAGTGGTGATAGTGGTTGCTATAGTGGTGATGCTGGTTGCTATAGTGGTGATAATGGTTGCTATAGTGATGATAATGGCTGTGATAGTGGGGATAATGGTTGTTATAGTGGTGATAATGGTTGTTATAGTGGCGATAATGTTTGTTATAGTGGGGATAATGGTTGTTAGAGTGGTGATAATGGCTGTTATAGTGGTGATAATTGTTGTTATAGTGGTGATAATGGTCGTTATGGTGGTGGTAATCGTAGTGGTGATAATGGTCCTTATAGTGGTGATAATGGTTGTTATAGTGGTGATAATGGTTGTTATAGTGGGGACAATGGTTGTTATAGTGGCGATAGTGGTTGTTATGGTGGCGATAGTGGTTGTTATGGTGGTGATAATGGTTTTTATTGTGGTGATGATGGTTGTTGTAGTGGTGATAATGGTTATTATTGTGGTGATAACGGCTGTTATAGTGTTGATAATGGTCACTATAGTGCGGATAATGGTGGGTATGGTGGTGATAATGGTTGTTATGGTGGTGATAATGGTTGTCATAGTGGCGATAATGTTTTTTATAGTGGGGATAATGGTTGTTATAGTGGTGATAATGGTCCTTATAATGGTGATAGTGGTTGCTATAGTGGTGATAATGGCTATTATAGTGGTGGTAATGTTTCTTACAATGGTGATAATGGTTGTTCTAGTCGTGATAATGGTCGTTATAGTGGTGATAATGGTTGTGATAGTGGGGATAATGGTTGTTATAGTGGTGGTAATGGTTGTTATAGTGGTGACAATAGTTGTTATAGTGGTGATAATGGTTGTTATAGTGGGGACAATGGTTGCTATAGTGGTGATAATGGTTGTTATAGTGGCGATAGTGGTTGTTAGAGTGGTGATAATGGCTCTTATAGTGGTGATAATGGTTGTTATAGTGGTGATAATGGTCGTTATAGTGGTGGTAATCGTCGTTATATTGGTGATAATGGTTGTTATTGTGGTGATAATGGTTGTTATAGTGGTGATAATGGTCCTTATAATGGTGATAATGGTTGTTATAGTGGTGATAATGGTTGTTATAGTGAGGACAATGGTTGTTATTATGGTGATAATGGTTGTTATATGGCGATAATGTTTTTTATAGTGGGGATAATGGTTGTTATAGTGGTGATAATGGCTGTTATAGTGGTGATAATGGTTGTTATAGTGGTGGTAACGGTCGTTATAGTGGTGATAATGGTCCTTGTAGTGGTGATAATGGTTTTTATTGTGGTGATGATGGTTGTTGTAGTGATGATAATGGTTGTTATAGTGGTGATAATGGTTGTTATAGTGGGGACAATGGTTGTTATAGTGGTGATAATGGTTGTTATTGTGGCGATAATGTTTTTTATAGTGGGGATAATGGTTGTTATAGTGGTGATAATGGTCCTTATAATGGTGATAGTGTTGCTATAGTGGTGATAATGGCTATTATAGTGGTGGTAATGTTTCTTACAATGGTGATAATGGTTGTTCTAGTCGTGATAATGGTCGTTATAGTGGTGATAATGGTTGTTATAGTGGTGATAATGGTTGTTATAGTGGGGATAATGGTTGTTATAGTGGTGATAATGGTTGTTATAGTGGTGATAATTGTCCTTATAGAGGTGATAATGGTTGTTATAGTGGTGATAATGGTTGTCATAGTGGCGATAATGTTTTTTATAGTGGGGATAATGGTTATTATAGTGGTGATAATGGTTGTTATAGTGGTGATAATGGTCCTTATAGAGGTGATAATGGTGTTATAGTGTTGATAATGGTTGTTATAGTGGTGGTAATGGTTGTTATAGTGGTGATAATGGTTGTTATAGTGGGGATAATGGTTGTTATAGTGGTGATAATGGTTGTTATAGTGGTGGTAATGGTTGTTATAGTGGTGTTAATGGTTGTTATAGTGCGGATAATGGTTGTTATAGTGGTGATAATGGTTGTTATAGTGGTGATAATGGTTGTTATAGTGGTGGTAATGGTTGTTATAGTGGTGACAATAGTTGTTATAGTGGTGATAATGGTTGTTATTGTGGTGATAATTGTTGCTATAGTGGTGACAATGGTTACTATAGTGGTAATACTGGTTGCTGTAGTGGTGATAGTGGTTGCTATAGTGGTGATGCTGGTTGCTATAGTGGTGATAATGGTTGCTATAGTGATGATAATGGCTGTGATAGTGGGGATAATGGTTGTTATAGTGGTGATAATGGTTGTTATAGAGGTGATAATGGTTGTTATAGTGGTGATAATGGTTGTTATAGTGGGGATAATGGTTGCTATAGTGGTGGTAATGGTTGCTATAGTGGTGATAATGGTTGTTATAGTGGGGCTAATGGTTGTTATAGTGGTGATAATGGTTGTTATAGTGGTGGTAATGGTTGTTATAGTGGTGTTAATGGTTGTTATAGTGCGGATAATGGTTGTTATAGTGGTGATAATGGTTGTTATAGTGGTGATAATGGTCGTTATAGTGGTGGTAATGGTTGTTATAGTGGTGACAATGGTTGTTATAGTGGCGATAGTGGTTGTTATGGTGGCGATAGTGGTTGTTATGGTGGTGATAATGGTTTTTATTGTGGTGGTGATGGTTGTTGTAGTGGTGATAATGGTTATTATTGTGGTGATAACGGCTGTTATAGTGTTGATAATGGTCACTATAGTGCGGATAATGGTGGGTATGGTGGTGATAGTGGTTGTTATGGTGGTGATAATGGTTGTTACAGTGGTGATAATGGTTGTTATAGAGGTGATAATGGTTGTTATAGTGGTGATAATGGTTGTTATAGTGGTGGTAATGGTTGTTATAGTGGTGACAATAGTTGTTATAGTGGTGATAATGGTTGTTATAGTTGGGACAATGGTTGCTGTAGTGGTGATAATGGTTGTCATAGTGGCGATAGTGGTTGTTAGAGTGGTGATAATGGCTCTTATAGTGGTGATAATGGTTGTTATAGTGGTGATAATGGTCGTTATAGTGGTGGTAATCGTCGTTATATTGGTGATAATGGTTGTTATTGTGGTGATAATGGTTGTTCTAGTCGTGATAATGGTTGTTATAGTGGTGATAATGGTTGTTATAGTGGTGGTAATGGTTGTTATAGTGGTGACAATAGTTGTTATAGTAGTGATAATGGTTGTTATTGTGGTGATAATTGTTGCTATAGTGGTGACAATGGTTACTATAGTGGTAATACTGGTTGCTATAGTGGTGATAGTGGTTGCTATAGTGGTGATGCTGGTTGCTATAGTGGTGATAATGGTTGCTATAGTGATGATAATGGCTGTGATAGTGGGGATAATGGTTGTTATAGTGGTGATAATGGTTGTTATAGTGGCGATAATGTTTGTTATAGTGGGGATAATGGTTGTTAGAGTGGTGATAATGGCTGTTATAGTGGTGATAATGGTTGTCATAGAGGTGATAATGGTTGTTATAGTGGTGATAATGGTTGTTATAGTGGTGGTAATGGTTGTTATAGTGGTGACAGTAGTTGTTATAGTGGTGATAATGGTTGTTATAGTGGGGACAATGGTTGCTATAGTGGTGATAATGGTTGTTATAGTGGCGATAGTGGTTGTTAGAGTGGTGATAATGGCTCTTATAGTGGTGATAATGGTTGTTATAGTGGTGATAATGGTTGCTATAGTGGTGATACTGGTTGCTATAGTGGTGATAGTGGTTGCTATAGTGGTGATACTGGTTGCTATGGTGGTGATAATAGTTGCTATAGTGGTGGTAATGGCTGTTATAGTGGTGATAATGGTTGTTATAGTGGTGATAATGGTTGTTATAGTGGTGATACTGGTTGCTATGGTGGTGATAGTGGTTGCTATAGTGGTGATAATGCTATGGTGGTGATAATAGTTGCTATAGTGGTGGTAATGGCTGCTATAGTGGTGATAATGGTTGTTATAGTGGTGATAATGGTTGTTATAGTGGTGATACTGGTTGCTATAGTGGTGATAGTGGTTGCTATAGTGGTGATAATGGTTTTTATAGTGTTGATAATGGTTGTTATAGTGATGATAATGGTTGTTGTAGTGGTGATAATGGTTGTTATAGTGGCGATAATGTTTGTTATAGTGAGGATAATGGTTGTTAGAGTGGTGATAATGGCTGTTATAGTGGTGATAATTGTTGTTATAGTGGTGATAATGTTCGTTATGGTGGTGGTAATCGTAGTGGTGATAATGGTCCTTATAGTGGTGATAATGGTTGTTATAGTGGTGATAATGGTTGTTATACTGGGGACAATGGTTATTATAGTGGTGATAATGGTTGTTATGGTGGTGATAATGTTTCTTATAGCAGTGATAATGGTTGTTATAGTGGTCATAATGGTCCTTGTAGTGGTGATAATGGTCGTTATAGTGGTGATAATGGTCCTTGTAGTGGTGATAATGGTTTTTATTGTGGTGATGATGGTTGTTGTAGTGGTGATAATGGGTATTATTGTGGTGATAACGGTTGTTATAGTGTCGATAATGGTCACTATAGTGCGGATAATGGTGGGTATGGTGGTGATAATGGTTGTTATGGTGGCGATAATGGTTGTTACAGTGGTGATAATGGTTGTTATAGAGGTGATAATGGTTGTTATAGTGGTGATAATGGTTGTTATAGTGGGGACAATGGTTGCTATAGTGGTGGTAATGGCTGTTATAGTGGTGATAATGGTTGTTATAGTGGTGGTAATGGTTGTTATAGTGGTGATAATGGTTGTTATAGTGGGGATAATGGTTGTTATAGTGGTGATAATGGTCCTTATAGAGGTGATAATGGTTGTTATAGTGGTGATAATGGTTGTTATAGTGGTGATAATGGTCCTTATAGAGGTGATAATGGTTGTTATAGTGGTGATAATGGTTGTCATAGTGGCGATAATGTTTTTTATAGTGGGGATAATGGTTGTTATAGTAGTGATAATGGTTGTTATAGTGGTGATAATGGTCCTTATAGAGGTGATAATGGTGTTATAGTGTTGATAATGGTTGTTATAGTGGTGGTAATGGTTGCTATAGTGGTGATAATGGTTGTTATAGTGGGGATAATGGTTGTTATAGTGGTGATAATGGTTGTTATAGTGGTGGTAATGGTTGTTATAGTGGTGTTAATGGTTGTTATAGTGCGGATAATGGTTGTTATAGTGGTGATAATGGTTGTTATAGTGGTGGTAATGGTTGTTATAGTGGTGACAATGGTTGTTATAGTGGCGATAGTGGTTGTTATGGTGGCGATAGTGGTTGTTATGGTGGTGATAATGGTTTTTATTGTGGTGGTGATGGTTGTTGTAGTGGTGATAATGGTTATTATTGTGGTGATAACGGCTGTTATAGTGTTGATAATGGTCACTATAGTGCGGATAATGGTGGGTATGGTGGTGATAATGGTTGTTATGGTGGTGATAATGGTTGTTACAGTGGTGATAATGGTTGTTATAGAGGTGATAATGGTTGTTATAGTGGTGATAATGGTTGTTATAGTGGTGGTAATGGTTGTTATAATGGTGACAATAGTTGTTATAGTGGTGATAATGGTTGTTATAGTTGGGACAATGGTTGCTGTAGTGGTGATAATGGTTGTCATAGTGGCGATAGTGGTTGTTAGAGTGGTGATAATGGCTCTTATAGTGGTGATAATGGTTGTTATAGTGGTGATAATGGTCGTTATAGTGGTGGTAATCGTCGTTATATTGGTGATAATGGTTGTTATTGTGGTGATAATGGTTGTTCTAGTCGTGATAATGGTCGTTATAGTGGTGATAATGGTTGTTAAAGTGGTGATAATGGTTGTTATAGTGGGGATAATGGTTGTTATAGTGGTGATAATGGTTGTTATAGTGGTGATAATGGTCCTTATAGAGGTGATAATGGTTGTTATAGTGGTGACAATGGTTGTCATAGTGGCGATAATGTTTTTTATAGTGGGGATAATGGTTGTTATAGTGGTGATAATGGTTGTTATAGTGGTGATAATGGTCCTTATAGAGGTGATAATGGTGTTATAGTGTTGATAATGGTTGTTATAGTGGTGGTAATGGTTGTTATAGTGGTGATAATGGTTGTTATAGTGGGGATAATGGTTGTTATAGTGGTGATAATGGTTGTTATAGTGGTGGTAATGGTTGTTATAGTGGTGTTAATGGTTGTTATAGTGCGGATAATGGTTGTTATAGTGGTGATAATGGTTGTTATAGTGGTGATAATGGTTGTTATAGTGGTGGTAATGGTTGTTATAGTGGTGACAATAGTTGTTATAGTGGTGATAATGGTTGTTATTGTGGTGATAATTGTTGCTATAGTGGTGACAATGGTTACTATAGTGGTAATACTGGTTGCTATAGTGGTGATAGTGGTTGCTATAGTGGTGATGCTGGTTGCTATAGTGGTGATAATGGTTGCTATAGTGATGATAATGGCTGTGATAGTGGGGATAATGGATGTTATAGTGGTGGTAATGGTTGTTATAGTGGTGACAATAGTTGTTATAGTGGTGATAATGGTTGTTATAGTGGGGACAATGGTTGCTATAGTGGTGATAATGGTTGTTATAGTGGCGATAGTGGTTGTTAGAGTGGTGATAATGGCTCTTATAGTGGTGATAATGGTTGTTATAGTGGTGATAATGGTCGTTATAGTGGTGGTAATCGTCGTTATATTGGTGATAATGGTTGTTATTGTGGTGATAATGGTTGTTATAGTGGTGATAATGGTCCTTATAATGGTGATAATGGTTGTTATAGTGGTGATAATGGTTGTTATAGTGAGGACAATGGTTGTTATCATGGTGATAATGGTTGTTATATGGCGATAATGTTTTTTATAGTGGGGATAATGGTTGTTATAGTGGTGATAATGGCTGTTATAGTGGTGATAATGGTTGTTATAGTGGTGGTAACGGTCGTTATAGTGGTGATAATGGTCCTTGTAGTGGTGATAATGGTTTTTATTGTGGTGATGATGGTTGTTGTAGTGATGATAATGGTTGTTATAGTGGTGATAATGGTTGTTATAGTGGGGACAATGGTTGTTATAGTGGTGATAATGGTTGTTATTGTGGCGATAATGTTTTTTATAGTGGGGATAATGGTTGTTATAGTGGTGATAATGGTCCTTATAATGGTGATAGTGGTTGCTATAGTGGTGATAATGGCTATTATAGTGGTGGTAATGTTTCTTACAATGGTGATAATGGGTGTTCTAGTCGTGATAATGGTCGTTATAGTGGTGATAATGGTTGTTATAGTGGTGATAATGGTTGTTATAGTGGGGATAATGGTTGTTATAGTGGTGATAATGGTTGTTATAGTGGTGATAATTGTCCTTATAGAGGTGATAATGGTTGTTATAGTGGTGATAATGGTTGTCATAGTGGCGATAATGTTTTTTATAGTGGGGATAATGGTTATTATAGTGGTGATAATGGTTGTTATAGTGGTGATAATGGTCCTTATAGAGGTGATAATGGTGTTATAGTGTTGATAATGGTTGTTATAGTGGTGGTAATGGTTGTTATAGTGGTGATAATGGTTGTTATAGTGGGGATAATGGTTGTTATAGTGGTGATAATGGTTGTTATAGTGGTGGTAATGGTTGTTATAGTGGTGTTAATGGTTGTTATAGTGCGGATAATGGTTGTTATAGTGGTGATAATGGTTGTTATAGTGGTGATAATGGTTGTTATAGTGGTGGTAATGGTTGTTATAGTGGTGACAATAGTTGTTATAGTGGTGATAATGGTTGTTATTGTGGTGATAATTGTTGCTATAGTGGTGACAATGGTTACTATAGTGGTAATACTGGTTGCTGTAGTGGTGATAGTGGTTGCTATAGTGGTGATGCTGGTTGCTATAGTGGTGATAATGGTTGCTATAGTGATGATAATGGCTGTGATAGTGGGGATAATGGTTGTTATAGTGGTGATAATGGTTGTTATAGTGGCGATAATGTTTGTTATAGTGGGGATAATGGTTGTTAGAGTGGTGATAATGGCTGTTATAGTGGTGATAATTGTTGTTATAGTGGTGATAGTGGTTGTTATGGTGGCGATAGTGGTTGTTATGGTGGTGATAATGGTTTTTATTGTGGTGATGATGGTTGTTGTAGTGGTGATAATGGTTATTATTGTGGTGATAACGGCTGTTATAGTGTTGATAATGGTCACTATAGTGCGGATAATGGTGGGTATGGTGGTGATAATGGTTGTTATGGTGGTGATAATGGTTGTCATAGTGGCGATAATGTTTTTTATAGTGGGGATAATGGTTGTTATAGTGGTGATAATGGTCCTTATAATGGTGATAGTGGTTGCTATAGTGGTGATAATGGCTATTATAGTGGTGGTAATGTTTCTTACAATGGTGATAATGGTTGTTCTAGTCGTGATAATGGTCGTTATAGTGGTGATAATGGTTGTGATAGTGGGGATAATGGTTGTTATAGTGGTGGTAATGGTTGTTATAGTGGTGACAATAGTTGTTATAGTGGTGATAATGGTTGTTATAGTGGGGACAATGGTTGCTATAGTGGTGATAATGGTTGTTATAGTGGCGATAGTGGTTGTTAGAGTGGTGATAATGGCTCTTATAGTGGTGATAATGGTTGTTATAGTGGTGATAATGGTCGTTATAGTGGTGGTAATCGTCGTTATATTGGTGATAATGGTTGTTATTGTGGTGATAATGGTTGTTATAGTGGTGATAATGGTCCTTATAATGGTGATAATGGTTGTTATAGTGGTGATAATGGTTGTTATAGTGAGGACAATGGTTGTTATTATGGTGATAATGGTTGTTATATGGCGATAATGTTTTTTATAGTGGGGATAATGGTTGTTATAGTGGTGATAATGGCTGTTATAGTGGTGATAATGGTTGTTATAGTGGTGGTAACGGTCGTTATAGTGGTGATAATGGTCCTTGTAGTGGTGATAATGGTTTTTATTGTGGTGATGATGGTTGTTGTAGTGATGATAATGGTTGTTATAGTGGTGATAATGGTTGTTATAGTGGGGACAATGGTTGTTATAGTGGTGATAATGGTTGTTATTGTGGCGATAATGTTTTTTATAGTGGGGATAATGGTTGTTATAGTGGTGATAATGGTCCTTATAATGGTGATAGTGTTGCTATAGTGGTGATAATGGCTATTATAGTGGTGGTAATGTTTCTTACAATGGTGATAATGGTTGTTCTAGTCGTGATAATGGTCGTTATAGTGGTGATAATGGTTGTTATAGTGGTGATAATGGTTGTTATAGTGGGGATAATGGTTGTTATAGTGGTGATAATGGTTGTTATAGTGGTGATAATTGTCCTTATAGAGGTGATAATGGTTGTTATAGTGGTGATAATGGTTGTCATAGTGGCGATAATGTTTTTTATAGTGGGGATAATGGTTATTATAGTGGTGATAATGGTTGTTATAGTGGTGATAATGGTCCTTATAGAGGTGATAATGGTGTTATAGTGTTGATAATGGTTGTTATAGTGGTGGTAATGGTTGTTATAGTGGTGATAATGGTTGTTATAGTGGGGATAATGGTTGTTATAGTGGTGATAATGGTTGTTATAGTGGTGGTAATGGTTGTTATAGTGGTGTTAATGGTTGTTATAGTGCGGATAATGGTTGTTATAGTGGTGATAATGGTTGTTATAGTGGTGATAATGGTTGTTATAGTGGTGGTAATGGTTGTTATAGTGGTGACAATAGTTGTTATAGTGGTTATAATGGTTGTTATTGTGGTGATAATTGTTGCTATAGTGGTGACAATGGTTACTATAGTGGTAATACTGGTTGCTGTAGTGGTGATAGTGGTTGCTATAGTGGTGATGCTGGTTGCTATAGTGGTGATAATGGTTGCTATAGTGATGATAATGGCTGTGATAGTGGGGATAATGGTTGTTATAGTGGTGATAATGGTTGTTATAGAGGTGATAATGGTTGTTATAGTGGTGATAATGGTTGTTATAGTGGGGATAATGGTTGCTATAGTGGTGGTAATGGTTGCTATAGTGGTGATAATGGTTGTTATAGTGGGGCTAATGGTTGTTATAGTGGTGATAATGGTTGTTATAGTGGTGGTAATGGTTGTTATAGTGGTGTTAATGGTTGTTATAGTGCGGATAATGGTTGTTATAGTGGTGATAATGGTTGTTATAGTGGTGATAATGGTCGTTATAGTGGTGGTAATGGTTGTTATAGTGGTGACAATGGTTGTTATAGTGGCGATAGTGGTTGTTATGGTGGCGATAGTGGTTGTTATGGTGGTGATAATGGTTTTTATTGTGGTGGTGATGGTTGTTGTAGTGGTGATAATGGTTATTATTGTGGTGATAACGGCTGTTATAGTGTTGATAATGGTCACTATAGTGCGGATAATGGTGGGTATGGTGGTGATAATGGTTGTTATGGTGGTGATAATGGTTGTTACAGTGGTGATAATGGTTGTTATAGAGGTGATAATGGTTGTTATAGTGGTGATAATGGTTGTTATAGTGGTGGTAATGGTTGTTATAGTGGTGACAATAGTTGTTATAGTGGTGATAATGGTTGTTATAGTTGGGACAATGGTTGCTGTAGTGGTGATAATGGTTGTCATAGTGGCGATAGTGGTTGTTAGAGTGGTGATAATGGCTCTTATAGTGGTGATAATGGTTGTTATAGTGGTGATAATGGTCGTTATAGTGGTGGTAATCGTCGTTATATTGGTGATAATGGTTGTTATTGTGGTGATAATGGTTGTTCTAGTCGTGATAATGGTTGTTATAGTGGTGATAATGGTTGTTATAGTGGTGGTAATGGTTGTTATAGTGGTGACAATAGTTGTTATAGTAGTGATAATGGTTGTTATTGTGGTGATAATTGTTGCTATAGTGGTGACAATGGTTACTATAGTGGTAATACTGGCTGCTATAGTGGTGATAGTGGTTGCTATAGTGGTGATGCTGGTTGCTATAGTGGTGATAATGGTTGCTATAGTGATGATAATGGCTGTGATAGTGGGGATAATGGTTGTTATAGTGGTGATAATGGTTGTTATAGTGGCGATAATGTTTGTTATAGTGGGGATAATGGTTGTTAGAGTGGTGATAATGGCTGTTATAGTGGTGATAATGGTTGTCATAGAGGTGATAATGGTTGTTATAGTGGTGATAATGGTTGTTATAGTGGTGGTAATGGTTGTTATAGTGGTGACAGTAGTTGTTATAGTGGTGATAATGGTTGTTATAGTGGGGACAATGGTTGCTATAGTGGTGATAATGGTTGTTATAGTGGCGATAGTGGTTGTTAGAGTGGTGATAATGGCTCTTATAGTGGTGATAATGGTTGTTATAGTGGTGATAATGGTCGTTATAGTGGTGGTAATCGTCGTTATATTGGTGATAATGGTTGTTATTGTGGTGATAATGGTTGTTATAGTGGTGATAATGGTCCTTATAATGGTGATAATGGTTGTTATAGTGGTGATAATGGTTGTTATAGTGAGGACAATGGTTGTTATCATGGTGATAATGGTTGTTATATGGCGATAATGTTTTTTATAGTGGGGATAATGGTTGTTATAGTGGTGATAATGGCTGTTATAGTGGTGATAATGGTTGTTATAGTGGTGGTAACGGTCGTTATAGTGGTGATAATGGTCCTTGTAGTGGTGATAATGGTTTTTATTGTGGTGATGATGGTTGTTGTAGCGATGATAATGGTTGTTATAGTGGTGATAATGGTTGTTATAGTGGGGACAATGGTTGTTATAGTGGTGATAATGGTTGTTATTGTGGCGATAATGTTTTTTATAGTGGGGATAATGGTTGTTATAGTGGTGATAATGGTCCTTATAATGGTGATAGTGGTTGCTATAGTGGTGATAATGGCTATTATAGTGGTGGTAATGTTTCTTACAATGGTGATAATGGTTGTTCTAGTCGTGATAATGGTCGTTATAGTGGTGATAATGGTTGTTATAGTGGTGATAATGGTTGTTATAGTGGGGATAATGGTTGTTATAGTGGTGATAATGGTTGTTATAGTGGTGATAATGGTCCTTATAGAGGTGATAATGGTTGTTATAGTGGTGATAATTGTTGTTATAGTGGTGATAATGGTTGTTATTGTGGTGATAATTGTTGCTATAGTGGTGACAATGGTCGTTATAGTGGTGATAATGGTTGTTATAGTGGTGATAATGGTTGTTATAGTGGGATAATGGTTGTTATAGTGGTGATAATGGTTGTTATAGTGGTGATAATGGTCCTTATAGAGGTGATAATGGCTGTTATAGTGGTGATAATGGTTGTCATAGTGGCGATAATGTTTTTTATAGTGGGGATAATGGTTGTTATAGTGGTGATAATGGTTGTTATAGTGGTGATAGTGGTTGTTATGGTGGCGATAGTGGTTGTTATAGTGGTGGTAATGGTTGTTATAGTGGTGATAATGGTTGTTATAGTGGGGATAATGGTTGTTATAGTGGTGATAATGGTTGTTATAGTAGGGATAATGGTGGTTATGGTGGTGATAATGGTTATTATAGTTGTCTTAATGGTCCTTGTAGTGGTGATAATGGTCGTTATAGTGGTGATAATGGTCCTTGTAGTGGTGATAATGGTTTTTATTGTGGTGATGATGGTTGTCGTAGTGGTGATAAAGGTTGTTATGGTGATGATAATGGTTGTTATAGTGGGGATAATGGTTGTTATAGTGGTGATAATGGTTGTTATAGTGGTGATAATGGTCCTTATAGAGGTGATAATGGTTGTTATAGTGGTGATAATTGTTGTTATAGTGGTGATAATGGTTGTTATTGTGGTGATAATTGTTGCTATAGTGGTGACAATGGTCGTTATAGTGGTGATAATGGTTGTTATAGTGGTGATAATGGTTGTTATAGTGGGGATAATGGTTGTTATAGTGGTGATAATGGTTGTTATAGTGGTGATAATGGTCCTTATAGAGGTGATAATGGCTGTTATAGTGGTGATAATGGTTGTCATAGTGGCGATAATGTTTTTTATAGTGGGGATAATGGTTGTTATAGTGGTGATAATGGTTGTTATAGTGGTGATAGTGGTTGTTATGGTGGCGATAGTGGTTGTTATAGTGGTGGTAATGGTTGTTATAGTGGTGATAATGGTTGTTATAGTGGGGATAATGGTTGTTATAGTGGTGATAATGGTTGTTATAGTAGGGATAATGGTGGTTATGGTGGTGATAATGGTTATTATAGTTGTCTTAATGGTCCTTGTAGTGGTGATAATGGTCGTTATAGTGGTGATAATGGTCCTTGTAGTGGTGATAATGGTTTTTATTGTGGTGATGATGGTTGTCGTAGTGGTGATAAAGGTTGTTATGGTGATGATAATGGTAGTTGTAGTGGTGATAATGGTCATTATAGTGGTGATAATGGTTGTTATAGTGGTGATAATGGTTGCTATAGTGGTGATACTGGTTGCTATAGTGGTGATAGTGGTTGCTATAGTGGTGATACTGGTTGCTATGGTGGTGATAATAGTTGCTATAGTGGTGGTAATGGCTGTTATAGTGGTGATAATGGTTGTTATAGTGGTGATAATGGTTGTTATAGTGGTGATACTGGTTGCTATGGTGGTGATAGTGGTTGCTATAGTGGTGATAATGCTATGGTGGTGATAATAGTTGCTATAGTGGTGGTAATGGCTGCTATAGTGGTGATAATGGTTGTTATAGTGGTGATAATGGTTGTTATAGTGGTGATACTGGTTGCTATAGTGGTGATAGTGGTTGCTATAGTGGTGATAATGGTTTTTATAGTGTTGATAATGGTTGTTATAGTGATGATAATGGTTGTTGTAGTGGTGATAATGGTTGTTATAGTGGCGATAATGTTTGTTATAGTGAGGATAATGGTTGTTAGAGTGGTGATAATGGCTGTTATAGTGGTGATAATTGTTGTTATAGTGGTGATAATGTTCGTTATGGTGGTGGTAATCGTAGTGGTGATAATGGTCCTTATAGTGGTGATAATGGTTGTTATAGTGGTGATAATGGTTGTTATACTGGGGACAATGGTTATTATAGTGGTGATAATGGTTGTTATGGTGGTGATAATGTTTCTTATAGCAGTGATAATGGTTGTTATAGTGGTCATAATGGTCCTTGTAGTGGTGATAATGGTCGTTATAGTGGTGATAATGGTCCTTGTAGTGGTGATAATGGTTTTTATTGTGGTGATGATGGTTGTTGTAGTGGTGATAATGGGTATTATTGTGGTGATAACGGTTGTTATAGTGTCGATAATGGTCACTATAGTGCGGATAATGGTGGGTATGGTGGTGATAATGGTTGTTATGGTGGCGATAATGGTTGTTACAGTGGTGATAATGGTTGTTATAGAGGTGATAATGGTTGTTATAGTGGTGATAATGGTTGTTATAGTGGGGACAATGGTTGCTATAGTGGTGGTAATGGCTGTTATAGTGGTGATAATGGTTGTTATAGTGGTGGTAATGGTTGTTATAGTGGTGATAATGGTTGTTATAGTGGGGATAATGGTTGTTATAGTGGTGATAATGGTCCTTATAGAGGTGATAATGGTTGTTATAGTGGTGATAATGGTTGTTATAGTGGTGATAATGGTCCTTATAGAGGTGATAATGGTTGTTATAGTGGTGATAATGGTTGTCATAGTGGCGATAATGTTTTTTATAGTGGGGATAATGGTTGTTATAGTAGTGATAATGGTTGTTATAGTGGTGATAATGGTCCTTATAGAGGTGATAATGGTGTTATAGTGTTGATAATGGTTGTTATAGTGGTGGTAATGGTTGCTATAGTGGTGATAATGGTTGTTATAGTGGGGATAATGGTTGTTATAGTGGTGATAATGGTTGTTATAGTGGTGGTAATGGTTGTTATAGTGGTGTTAATGGTTGTTATAGTGCGGATAATGGTTGTTATAGTGGTGATAATGGTTGTTATAGTGGTGGTAATGGTTGTTATAGTGGTGACAATGGTTGTTATAGTGGCGATAGTGGTTGTTATGGTGGCGATAGTGGTTGTTATGGTGGTGATAATGGTTTTTATTGTGGTGGTGATGGTTGTTGTAGTGGTGATAATGGTTATTATTGTGGTGATAACGGCTGTTATAGTGTTGATAATGGTCACTATAGTGCGGATAATGGTGGGTATGGTGGTGATAATGGTTGTTATGGTGGTGATAATGGTTGTTACAGTGGTGATAATGGTTGTTATAGAGGTGATAATGGTTGTTATAGTGGTGATAATGGTTGTTATAGTGGTGGTAATGGTTGTTATAATGGTGACAATAGTTGTTATAGTGGTGATAATGGTTGTTATAGTTGGGACAATGGTTGCTGTAGTGGTGATAATGGTTGTCATAGTGGCGATAGTGGTTGTTAGAGTGGTGATAATGGCTCTTATAGTGGTGATAATGGTTGTTATAGTGGTGATAATGGTCGTTATAGTGGTGGTAATCGTCGTTATATTGGTGATAATGGTTGTTATTGTGGTGATAATGGTTGTTCTAGTCGTGATAATGGTCGTTATAGTGGTGATAATGGTTGTTAAAGTGGTGATAATGGTTGTTATAGTGGGGATAATGGTTGTTATAGTGGTGATAATGGTTGTTATAGTGGTGATAATGGTCCTTATAGAGGTGATAATGGTTGTTATAGTGGTGACAATGGTTGTCATAGTGGCGATAATGTTTTTTATAGTGGGGATAATGGTTGTTATAGTGGTGATAATGGTTGTTATAGTGGTGATAATGGTCCTTATAGAGGTGATAATGGTGTTATAGTGTTGATAATGGTTGTTATAGTGGTGGTAATGGTTGTTATAGTGGTGATAATGGTTGTTATAGTGGGGATAATGGTTGTTATAGTGGTGATAATGGCTGTTATAGTGGTGATAATGGTTGTTATAGTGGTGGTAACGGTCGTTATAGTGGTGATAATGGTCCTTGTAGTGGTGATAATGGTTTTTATTGTGGTGATGATGGTTGTTGTAGTGATGATAATGGTTGTTATAGTGGTGATAATGGTTGTTATAGTGGGGACAATGGTTGTTATAGTGGTGATAATGGTTGTTATTGTGGCGATAATGTTTTTTATAGTGGGGATAATGGTTGTTATAGTGGTGATAATGGTCCTTATAATGGTGATAGTGGTTGCTATAGTGGTGATAATGGCTATTATAGTGGTGGTAATGTTTCTTACAATGGTGATAATGGGTGTTCTAGTCGTGATAATGGTCGTTATAGTGGTGATAATGGTTGTTATAGTGGTGATAATGGTTGTTATAGTGGGGATAATGGTTGTTATAGTGGTGATAATGGTTGTTATAGTGGTGATAATTGTCCTTATAGAGGTGATAATGGTTGTTATAGTGGTGATAATGGTTGTCATAGTGGCGATAATGTTTTTTATAGTGGGGATAATGGTTATTATAGTGGTGATAATGGTTGTTATAGTGGTGATAATGGTCCTTATAGAGGTGATAATGGTGTTATAGTGTTGATAATGGTTGTTATAGTGGTGGTAATGGTTGTTATAGTGGTGATAATGGTTGTTATAGTGGGGATAATGGTTGTTATAGTGGTGATAATGGTTGTTATAGTGGTGGTAATGGTTGTTATAGTGGTGTTAATGGTTGTTATAGTGCGGATAATGGTTGTTATAGTGGTGATAATGGTTGTTATAGTGGTGGTAATGGTTGTTATAGTGGTGACAATAGTTGTTATAGTGGTGATAATGGTTGTTATTGTGGTGATAATTGTTGCTATAGTGGTGACAATGGTTACTATAGTGGTAATACTGGTTGCTGTAGTGGTGATAGTGGTTGCTATAGTGGTGATGCTGGTTGCTATAGTGGTGATAATGGTTGCTATAGTGATGATAATGGCTGTGATAGTGGGGATAATGGTTGTTATAGTGGTGATAATGGTTGTTATAGTGGCGATAATGTTTGTTATAGTGGGGATAATGGTTGTTAGAGTGGTGATAATGGCTGTTATAGTGGTGATAATTGTTGTTATAGTGGTGATAATGGTCGTTATGGTGGTGGTAATCGTAGTGGTGATAATGGTCCTTATAGTGGTGATAATGGTTGTTATAGTGGTGATAATGGTTGTTATAGTGGGGACAATGGTTGTTATAGTGGCGATAGTGGTTGTTATGGTGGCGATAGTGGTTGTTATGGTGGTGATAATGGTTTTTATTGTGGTGATGATGGTTGTTGTAGTGGTGATAATGGTTATTATTGTGGTGATAACGGCTGTTATAGTGTTGATAATGGTCACTATAGTGCGGATAATGGTGGGTATGGTGGTGATAATGGTTGTTATGGTGGTGATAATGGTTGTCATAGTGGCGATAATGTTTTTTATAGTGGGGATAATGGTTGTTATAGTGGTGATAATGGTCCTTATAATGGTGATAGTGGTTGCTATAGTGGTGATAATGGCTATTATAGTGGTGGTAATGTTTCTTACAATGGTGATAATGGTTGTTCTAGTCGTGATAATGGTCGTTATAGTGGTGATAATGGTTGTGATAGTGGGGATAATGGTTGTTATAGTGGTGGTAATGGTTGTTATAGTGGTGACAATAGTTGTTATAGTGGTGATAATGGTTGTTATAGTGGGGACAATGGTTGCTATAGTGGTGATAATGGTTGTTATAGTGGCGATAGTGGTTGTTAGAGTGGTGATAATGGCTCTTATAGTGGTGATAATGGTTGTTATAGTGGTGATAATGGTCGTTATAGTGGTGGTAATCGTCGTTATATTGGTGATAATGGTTGTTATTGTGGTGATAATGGTTGTTATAGTGGTGATAATGGTCCTTATAATGGTGATAATGGTTGTTATAGTGGTGATAATGGTTGTTATAGTGAGGACAATGGTTGTTATCATGGTGATAATGGTTGTTATATGGCGATAATGTTTTTTATAGTGGGGATAATGGTTGTTATAGTGGTGATAATGGCTGTTATAGTGGTGATAATGGTTGTTATAGTGGTGGTAACGGTCGTTATAGTGGTGATAATGGTCCTTGTAGTGGTGATAATGGTTTTTATTGTGGTGATGATGGTTGTTGTAGTGATGATAATGGTTGTTATAGTGGTGATAATGGTTGTTATAGTGGGGACAATGGTTGTTATAGTGGTGATAATGGTTGTTATTGTGGCGATAATGTTTTTTATAGTGGGGATAATGGTTGTTATAGTGGTGATAATGGTCCTTATAATGGTGATAGTGTTGCTATAGTGGTGATAATGGCTATTATAGTGGTGGTAATGTTTCTTACAATGGTGATAATGGTTGTTCTAGTCGTGATAATGGTCGTTATAGTGGTGATAATGGTTGTTATAGTGGTGATAATGGTTGTTATAGTGGGGATAATGGTTGTTATAGTGGTGATAATGGTTGTTATAGTGGTGATAATTGTCCTTATAGAGGTGATAATGGTTGTTATAGTGGTGATAATGGTTGTCATAGTGGCGATAATGTTTTTTATAGTGGGGATAATGGTTATTATAGTGGTGATAATGGTTGTTATAGTGGTGATAATGGTCCTTATAGAGGTGATAATGGTGTTATAGTGTTGATAATGGTTGTTATAGTGGTGGTAATGGTTGTTATAGTGGTGATAATGGTTGTTATAGTGGGGATAATGGTTGTTATAGTGGTGATAATGGTTGTTATAGTGGTGGTAATGGTTGTTATAGTGGTGTTAATGGTTGTTATAGTGCGGATAATGGTTGTTATAGTGGTGATAATGGTTGTTATAGTGGTGATAATGGTTGTTATAGTGGTGGTAATGGTTGTTATAGTGGTGACAATAGTTGTTATAGTGGTGATAATGGTTGTTATTGTGGTGATAATTGTTGCTATAGTGGTGACAATGGTTACTATAGTGGTAATACTGGTTGCTGTAGTGGTGATAGTGGTTGCTATAGTGGTGATGCTGGTTGCTATAGTGGTGATAATGGTTGCTATAGTGATGATAATGGCTGTGATAGTGGGGATAATGGTTGTTATAGTGGTGATAATGGTTGTTATAGTGGCGATAATGTTTGTTATAGTGGGGATAATGGTTGTTAGAGTGGTGATAATGGCTGTTATAGTGGTGATAATTGTTGTTATAGTGGTGATAATGGTCGTTATGGTGGTGGTAATCGTAGTGGTGATAATGGTCCTTATAGTGGTGATAATGGTTGTTATAGTGGTGATAATGGTTGTTATAGTGGGGACAATGGTTGTTATAGTGGCGATAGTGGTTGTTATGGTGGCGATAGTGGTTGTTATGGTGGTGATAATGGTTTTTATTGTGGTGATGATGGTTGTTGTAGTGGTGATAATGGTTATTATTGTGGTGATAACGGCTGTTATAGTGTTGATAATGGTCACTATAGTGCGGATAATGGTGGGTGTGGTGGTGATAATGGTTGTTATGGTGGTGATAATGGTTGTTACAGTGGTGATAATGGTTGTTATAGAGGTGATAATGGTTGTTATAGTGGTGATAATGGTTGTTATAGTGGTGGTAATGGTTGTTATAGTGGTGACAATAGTTGTTATAGTGGTGATAATGGTTGTTATAGTGGGGACAATGGTTGCTATAGTGGTGATAATGGTTGTTATAGTGGCGATAGTGGTTGTTAGAGTGGTGATAATGGCTCTTATAGTGGTGATAATGGTTGTTATAGTGGTGATAATGGTCGTTATAGTGGTGGTAATCGTCGTTATATTGGTGATAATGGTTGTTATTGTGGTGATAATGGTTGTTATAGTGGTGATAATGGTCCTTATAATGGTGATAATGGTTGTTATAGTGGTGATAATGGTTGTTATAGTGGCGATAGTGGTTGTTAGAGTGGTGATAATGGCTCTTATAGTGGTGATAATGGTTGTTATAGTGGTGATAATGGTCGTTATAGTGGTGGTAATCGTCGTTATATTGGTGATAATGGTTGTTATTGTGGTGATAATGGTTGTTATAGTGGTGATAATGGTCCTTATAATGGTGATAATGGTTGTTATAGTGGTGATAATGGTTGTTATAGTGAGGACAATGGTTGTTATCATGGTGATAATGGTTGTTATATGGCGATAATGTTTTTTATAGTGGGGATAATGGTTGTTATAGTGGTGATAATGGCTGTTATAGTGGTGATAATGGTTGTTATAGTGGTGGTAACGGTCGTTATAGTGGTGATAATGGTCCTTGTAGTGGTGATAATGGTTTTTATTGTGGTGATGATGGTTGTTGTAGTGATGATAATGGTTGTTATAGTGGTGATAATGGTTGTTATAGTGGGGACAATGGTTGTTATAGTGGTGATAATGGTTGTTATTGTGGCGATAATGTTTTTTATAGTGGGGATAATGGTTGTTATAGTGGTGATAATGGTCCTTATAATGGTGATAGTGTTGCTATAGTGGTGATAATGGCTATTATAGTGGTGGTAATGTTTCTTACAATGGTGATAATGGTTGTTCTAGTCGTGATAATGGTCGTTATAGTGGTGATAATGGTTGTTATAGTGGTGATAATGGTTGTTATAGTGGGGATAATGGTTGTTATAGTGGTGATAATGGTTGTTATAGTGGTGATAATTGTCCTTATAGAGGTGATAATGGTTGTTATAGTGGTGATAATGGTTGTCATAGTGGCGATAATGTTTTTTATAGTGGGGATAATGGTTATTATAGTGGTGATAATGGTTGTTATAGTGGTGATAATGGTCCTTATAGAGGTGATAATGGTGTTATAGTGTTGATAATGGTTGTTATAGTGGTGGTAATGGTTGTTATAGTGGTGATAATGGTTGTTATAGTGGGGATAATGGTTGTTATAGTGGTGATAATGGTTGTTATAGTGGTGGTAATGGTTGTTATAGTGGTGTTAATGGTTGTTATAGTGCGGATAATGGTTGTTATAGTGGTGATAATGGTTGTTATAGTGGTGATAATGGTTGTTATAGTGGTGGTAATGGTTGTTATAGTGGTGACAATAGTTGTTATAGTGGTGATAATGGTTGTTATTGTGGTGATAATTGTTGCTATAGTGGTGACAATGGTTACTATAGTGGTAATACTGGTTGCTGTAGTGGTGATAGTGGTTGCTATAGTGGTGATGCTGGTTGCTATAGTGGTGATAATGGTTGCTATAGTGATGATAATGGCTGTGATAGTGGGGATAATGGTTGTTATAGTGGTGATAATGGTTGTTATAGTGGCGATAATGTTTGTTATAGTGGGGATAATGGTTGTTAGAGTGGTGATAATGGCTGTTATAGTGGTGATAATTGTTGTTATAGTGGTGATAATGGTCGTTATGGTGGTGGTAATCGTAGTGGTGATAATGGTCCTTATAGTGGTGATAATGGTTGTTATAGTGGTGATAATGGTTGTTATAGTGGGGACAATGGTTGTTATAGTGGCGATAGTGGTTGTTATGGTGGCGATAGTGGTTGTTATGGTGGTGATAATGGTTTTTATTGTGGTGATGATGGTTGTTGTAGTGGTGATAATGGTTATTATTGTGGTGATAACGGCTGTTATAGTGTTGATAATGGTCACTATAGTGCGGATAATGGTGGGTGTGGTGGTGATAATGGTTGTTATGGTGGTGATAATGGTTGTTACAGTGGTGATAATGGTTGTTATAGAGGTGATAATGGTTGTTATAGTGGTGATAATGGTTGTTATAGTGGTGGTAATGGTTGTTATAGTGGTGACAATAGTTGTTATAGTGGTGATAATGGTTGTTATAGTGGGGACAATGGTTGCTATAGTGGTGATAATGGTTGTTATAGTGGCGATAGTGGTTGTTAGAGTGGTGATAATGGCTCTTATAGTGGTGATAATGGTTGTTATAGTGGTGATAATGGTCGTTATAGTGGTGGTAATCGTCGTTATATTGGTGATAATGGTTGTTATTGTGGTGATAATGGTTGTTATAGTGGTGATAATGGTCCTTATAATGGTGATAATGGTTGTTATAGTGGTGATAATGGTTGTTATAGTGAGGACAATGGTTGTTATCATGGTGATAATGGTTGTTATATGGCGATAATGTTTTTTATAGTGGGGATAATGGTTGTTATAGTGGTGATAATGGCTGTTATAGTGGTGATAATGGTTGTTATAGTGGTGGTAACGGTCGTTATAGTGGTGATAATGGTCCTTGTAGTGGTGATAATGGTTTTTATTGTGGTGATGATGGTTGTTGTAGTGATGATAATGGTTGTTATAGTGGTGATAATGGTTGTTATAGTGGGGACAATGGTTGTTATAGTGGTGATAATGGTTGTTATTGTGGCGATAATGTTTTTTATAGTGGGGATAATGGTTGTTATAGTGGTGATAATGGTCCTTATAATGGTGATAGTGGTTGCTATAGTGGTGATAATGGCTATTATAGTGGTGGTAATGTTTCTTACAATGGTGATAATGGTTGTTCTAGTCGTCATAATGGTCGTTATAGTGGTGATAATGGTTGTTATAGTGGTGATAATGGTTGTTATAGTGGGGATAATGGTTGTTATAGTGGTGATAATGGTTGTTATAGTGGTGATAATGGTCCTTATAGAGGTGATAATGGTTGTTATAGTGGTGATAATTGTTGTTATAGTGGTGATAATGGTTGTTATTGTGGTGATAATTGTTGCTATAGTGGTGACAATGGTCGTTATAGTGGTGATAATGGTTGTTATAGTGGTGATAATGGTTGTTATAGTGGGGATAATGGTTGTTATAGTGGTGATAATGGTTGTTATAGTGGTGATAATGGTCCTTATAGTGGAGGTAATGGTTGTTATAGTGGTGATAATGGTTGTGATAGTGGGGATAATGGTTGTTATAGTGGTGATAATGGTTGTTATAGTGGTGGTAATGGTTGTTATAGTGGTGTTAATGGTTGTTATAGTGCGGATAATGGTTGTTATAGTGGTGATAATGGTTGTTATATTGGGGACAATGGTTGTTATAGTGGTGATAATGGATGTTATGGTGGTAATAATGGTCGTTGTAGCGGTGATAATGGTTGCTATAGTGGTGATAGTGGTTGTTATAGTGGTGATAATGGTTGTTATTGTGGTGATAATTGTTGCTATAGTGGTGACAATGGTTGCTATGGTGGTGATACTGGTTGCTATAGTGGTGATAGTGGTTGCTATAGTGGTGATGCTGGTTGCTATAGTGGTGATAATGGTTGCTATAGTGATGATAATGGCTGTGATAGTGGGGATAATGGTTGTTATAGTGGTGATAATGGTTGTTATAGTGGCGATAATGTTTGTTATAGTGGGGATAATGGTTGTTAGAGTGGTGATAATGGCTGTTATAGTGGTGATAATTGTTGTTATAGTGGTGATAATGGTCGTTATGGTGGTGGTAATCGTAGTGGTGATAATGGTCCTTATAGAGGTGATAATGGTTGTTATGGTGGTGATAATGGTTGTCATAGTGGCGATAATGTTTTTTATAGTGGGGATAATGGTTGTTATAGTGGTGATAATGGTTGTTATAGTGGTGATAATGGTCCTTATAGAGGTGATAATGGTGTTATAGTGTTGATAATGGTTGTTATAGTGGTGGTAATGGTTGTTATAGTGGTGATAATGGTTGTTATAGTGGGGATAATGGTTGTTATAGTGGTGATAATGGTTGTTATAGTGGTGGTAATGGTTGTTATAGTGGTGTTAATGGTTGTTATAGTGCGGATAATGGTTGTTATAGTGGTGATAATGGTTGTTATAGTGGGGACAATGGTTGTTATAGTGGTGATAATGGTTTTTATTGTGGTGATGATGGTTGTCGTAGTGATGATAATGGTTGTTATAGTGGTGATAATTGTTGTTATAGTGGTGATAATGGTTGTTATTGTGGTGATAATTGTTGCTATAGTGGTGACAATGGTTACTATAGTGGTAATACTGGTTGCTATAGTGGTGATAGTGGTTGCTATAGTGGTGATGCTGGTTGCTATAGTGGTGATAATGGTTGCTATAGTGATGATAATGGCTGTGATAGTGGGGATAATGGTTGTTATAGTGGTGATAATGGTTGTTATAGTGGCGATAATGTTTGTTATAGTGGGGATAATGGCTGTTACAGTGGTGATAATGGTTGTTATAGTGGTGATAATGGTCGTTATAGTGGCGATAATGGTTCTTGTAGTGGTGATAATGGACTTTATTGTCGTGATGATGGTTGTTGTAGTGATGATAATGGCTATTATAGTGGAGATAATGGTTGTTATAGTGGCGATAATGTTTTTTATAGTTGGGATAATGGTCGTTATAGTGGTGATAATGCTTGTTATAGTGGTGATAATGGTCCTTATAGAGGTGATAATGGTTGTTATAGTGGTGATAATGGTTGTTATAGTGGTGATAATGGTCCTTATAGTGGTGATAATGGTTGTTATAGTGGTGGTAATGGTTGTTATAGTGGTGATAATGGTTGTTATAGTGGGGATAATGGTTGTCATAGTGGTGATAACGGTTGTTATAGTGGTGGTAATGGTTGTTATAGTGGTGTTAATGGTTGTTATAGTGCGGATAATGGTTGTTATAGTGGTGATAATGGTTGTTATAGTGGTGGTAATGGTTGTTATAGTGGTGATAATGGTAGTTATAGTGGTGATAATGGTCGTTATAGTGGTGGTAATCGTCGTTATATTGGTGATAATGGTTGTTATTGTGGTGATAATGGTTGTTCTAGTCGTGATATTGGTCGTTATAGTGGTCATAATGGTTGTTATAGTGGTGATAATGGTTGTTATAGTGGGGATAATGGTTGTTATAGTGGTGATAATGGTTGTTATAGTGGTGATAATTGTCCTTATAGAGGTGATAATGGTTGTTATAGTGGTGATAATGGTTGTCATAGTGGCGATAATGTTTTTTATAGTGGGGATAATGGTTGTTATAGTGGTGATAATGGTTGTTATAGTGGTGATAATGGTCCGTATAGAGGTGATAGTGGTGTTATAGTGTTGATAATGGTTGTTATAGTGGTGATAATGGTTGTTATAGTGGTGATAATGGTTGTTATAGTGGGGATAATGGTTGTTATAGTGGTGATAATGGTTGTTATAGTGGTGGTAATGGTTGTTATAGTGGTGTTAATGGTTGTTATAGTGCGGATAATGGTTGTTATAGTGGTGATAATGGTTGTTATAGTGGTGATAATGGTTGTTATAGTGGTGGTAATGGTTGTTATAGTGGTGACAATAGTTGTTATAGTGGTGATAATGGTTGTTATTGTGGTGATAATTGTTGCTATAGTGGTGACAATGGTTACTATAGTGGTAATACTGGTTGCTGTAGTGGTGATAGTGGTTGCTATAGTGGTGATGCTGGTTGCTATAGTGGTGATAATGGTTGCTATAGTGATGATAATGGCTGTGATAGTGGGGATAATGGTTGTTATAGTGGTGATAATGGTTGTTATAGTGGCGATAATGTTTGTTATAGTGGGGATAATGGTTGTTAGAGTGGTGATAATGGCTGTTATAGTGGTGATAATTGTTGTTATAGTGGTGATAATGGTCGTTATGGTGGTGGTAATCGTAGTGGTGATAATGGTCCTTATAGTGGTGATAATGGTTGTTATAGTGGTGATAATGGTTGTTATAGTGGGGACAATGGTTGTTATAGTGGCGATAGTGGTTGTTATGGTGGCGATAGTGATTGTTATGGTGGTGATAATGGTTTTTATTGTGGTGATGATGGTTGTTGTAGTGGTGATAATGGTTATTATTGTGGTGATAACGGCTGTTATAGTGTTGATAATGGTCACTATAGTGCGGATAATGGTTGGTATGGTGGTGATAATGGTTGTTATGGTGGTGATAATGGTTGTTACAGTGGTGATAATGGTTGTTATAGAGGTGATAATGGTTGTTATAGTGGTGATAATGGTTGTTATAGTGGTGGTAATGGTTGTTATAGTGGTGACATTAGTTGTTATAGTGGTGATAATGGTTGTTATAGTGGGGACAATGGTTGCTATAGTGGTGATAATGGTTGTTATAGTGGCGATAGTGGTTGTTAGAGTGGTGATAATGGCTCTTACAGTGGTGATAATGGTTGTTATAGTGGTGATAATGGTCGTTATAGTGGTGGTAATCGTCGTTATATTGGTGATAATGGTTGTTATTGTGGTGATAATGGTTGTTATAGTGGTGATAATGGTCCTTATAATGGTGATAATGGTTGTTATAGTGGTGATAATGGTTGTTATAGTGAGGACAATGGTTGTTATCATGGTGATAATGGTTGTTATATGGCGATAATGTTTTTTATAGTGGGGATAATGGTTGTTATAGTGGTGATAATGGCTGTTATAGTGGTGATAATGGTTGTTATAGTGGTGGTAACGGTCGTTATAGTGGTGATAATGGTCCTTGTAGTGGTGATAATGGTTTTTATTGTGGTGATGATGGTTGTTGTAGTGATGATAATGGTTGTTATAGTGGTGATAATGGTTGTTATAGTGGGGACAATGGTTGTTATAGTGGTGATAATGGTTGTTATTGTGGCGATAATGTTTTTTATAGTGGGGATAATGGTTGTTATAGTGGTGATAATGGTCCTTATAATGGTGATAGTGGTTGCTATAGTGGTGATAATGGCTATTATAGTGGTGGTAATGTTTCTTACAATGGTGATAATGGTTGTTCTAGTCGTGATAATGGTCGTTATAGTGGTGATAATGGTTGTTATAGTGGTGATAATGGTTGTTATAGTGGGGATAATGGTTGTTATAGTGGTGATAATGGTTGTTATAGTGGTGATAATGGTCCTTATAGAGGTGATAATGGTTGTTATAGTGGTGATAATTGTTGTTATAGTGGTGATAATGGTTGTTATTGTGGTGATAATTGTTGCTATAGTGGTGACAATGGTCGTTATAGTGGTGATAATGGTTGTTATAGTGGTGATAATGGTTGTTATAGTGGGGATAATGGTTGTTATAGTGGTGATAATGGTTGTTATAGTGGTGATAATGGTCCTTATAGAGGTGATAATGGTTGTTATAGTGGTGATAATGGTTGTCATAGTGGCGATAATGTTTTTTATAGTGGGGATAATGGTTGTTATAGTGGTGATAATGGTTGTTATAGTGGTGATAATGGTCCGTATAGAGGTGATAATGGTGTTATAGTGTTGATAATGGTTGTTATAGTGGTGGTAATGGTTGTTATAGTGGTGATAATGGTTGTTATAGTGGGGATAATGGTTGTTATAGTGGTGATAATGGTTGTTATAGTGGTGGTAATGGTTGTTATAGTGGTGTTAATGGTTGTTATAGTGCGGATAATGGTTGTTATAGTGGTGATAATGGTTGTTATAGTGGTGATAATGGTTGTTATAGTGGTGGTAATGGTTGTTATAGTGGTGACAATAGTTGTTATAGTGGTGATAATGGTTGTTATTGTGGTGATAATTGTTGCTATAGTGGTGACAATGGTTACTATAGTGGTAATACTGGTTGCTGTAGTGGTGATAGTGGTTGCTATAGTGGTGATGCTGGTTGCTATAGTGGTGATAATGGTTGCTATAGTGATGATAATGGCTGTGATAGTGGGGATAATGGTTGTTATAGTGGTGATAATGGTTGTTATAGTGGCGATAATGTTTGTTATAGTGGGGATAATGGTTGTTAGAGTGGTGATAATGGCTGTTATAGTGGTGATAATTGTTGTTATAGTGGTGATAATGGTCGTTATGGTGGTGGTAATCGTAGTGGTGATAATGGTCCTTATAGTGGTGATAATGGTTGTTATAGTGGTGATAATGGTTGTTATAGTGGGGACAATGGTTGTTATAGTGGCGATAGTGGTTGTTATGGTGGCGATAGTGATGGTTATGGTGGTGATAATGGTTTTTATTGTGGTGATGATGGTTGTTGTAGTGGTGATAATGGTTATTATTGTGGTGATAACGGCTGTTATAGTGTTGATAATGGTCACTATAGTGCGGATAATGGTGGGTATGGTGGTGATAATGGTTGTTATGGTGGTGATAATGGTTGTTACAGTGGTGATAATGGTTGTTATAGAGGTGATAATGGTTGTTATAGTGGTGATAATGGTTGTTATAGTGGTGGTACTGGTTGTTATAGTGGTGACATTAGTTGTTATAGTGGTGATAATGGTTGTTATAGTGGGGACAATGGTTGCTATAGTGGTGATAATGGTTGTTATAGTGGCGATAGTGGTTGTTAGAGTGGTGATAATGGCTCTTACAGTGGTGATAATGGTTGTTATAGTGGTGATAATGGTCGTTATAGTGGTGGTAATCGTCGTTATATTGGTGATAATGGTTGTTATTGTGGTGATAATGGTTGTTATAGTGGTGATAATGGTCCTTATAATGGTGATAATGGTTGTTATAGTGGTGATAATGGTTGTTATAGTGAGGACAATGGTTGTTATCATGGTGATAATGGTTGTTATATGGCGATAATGTTTTTTATAGTGGGGATAACGGTTGTTATAGTGGTGATAATGGCTGTTATAGTGGTGATAATGGTTGTTATAGTGGTGGTAACGGTCGTTATAGTGGTGATAATGGTCCTTGTAGTGGTGATAATGGTTTTTATTGTGGTGATGATGGTTGTTGTAGTGATGATAATGGTTGTTATAGTGGTGATAATGGTTGTTATAGTGGGGACAATGGTTGTTATAGTGGTGATAATGGTTTTTATTGTGGTGATGATGGTTGTCGTGGTGATGATAATGGTTGTTATAGTGGTGATAATGGTCCTTATAGAGGTGATAATGGTGTTATAGTGTTGATAATGGTTGTTATAGTGGTGATAATGGTCGTTATGGTGGTGGTAATCGTAGTGGTGATAATGGTTGTTATAGTGGTGATAATGGTTGTTATAGTGGGGACAATGGTTGTTATAGTGGCGATAGTGGTTGTTATGGTGGCGATAGTGGTTGTTATGGTGGTGATAATGGTTTTTATTGTGGTGATGATGGTTGTTGTAGTGGTGATAATGGTTATTATTGTGGTGATAACGGCTGTTATAGTGTTATTAATGGTCACTATAGTGCGGATAATGGTGGGTATGGTGGTGATAATGGTTGTTATGGTGGTGATAATGGTTGTTACAGTGGTGATAATGGTTGTTATAGAGGTGATAATGGTTGTTATAGTGGTGATAATGGTTGTTATAGTGGTGGTAATGGTTGTTATAGTGGTGATAATGGTTGTTATAGTGGGGATAATGGTTGTTATAGTGGTGATAATGGTTGTTATAGTGGTGGTAATGGTTGTTATAGTGGTGTTAATGGTTGTTATAGTGCGGATAATGGTTGTTATAGTGGTGATAATGGTTGTTATAGTGGGGACCATGGTTGTTATAGTGGTGATAATGGTTTTTATTGTGGTGATGATGGTTGTCGTAGTGATGATAATGGTTGTTATAGTGGTGATAATTGTTGTTATAGTGGTGATAATGGTTGTTATTGTGGTGATAATTGTTGCTATAGTGGTGACAATGGTTACTATAGTGGTAATACTGGTTGCTATAGTGGTGATAGTGGTTGCTATAGTGGTGATGCTGGTTGCTATAGTGGTGATAATGGTTGCTATAGTGATGATAATGGCTGTGATAGTGGGGATAATGGTTGTTATAGTGGTGATAATGGTTGTTATAGTGGCGATAATGTTTGTTATAGTGGGGATAATGGCTGTTACAGTGGTGATAATGGTTGTTATAGTGGTGATAATGGTCGTTATAGTGGCGATAATGGTTCTTGTAGTGGTGATAATGGACTTTATTGTCGTGATGATGGTTGTTGTAGTGATGATAATGGCTATTATAGTGGAGATAATGGTTGTTATAGTGGCGATAATGTTTTTTATAGTGGGGATAATGGTCGTTATAGAGGTGATAATGCTTGTTATAGTGGTGATAATGGTCCTTATAGAGGTGACAATGGTTGTTATAGTGGTTATAATGGTTGTTATAGTGGTGGTAATGGTTGTTATAGTGGTGTTAATGGTTGTTATAGTGGTGATAATGGTTGTTATAGTGGTGATAATGGTCCTTATAGAGGTGATAATGGTTGTTATAGTGGTGATAATGGTTGTCATAGTGGCGATAATGTTTTTTATAGTGGGGATAATGGTTGCTATAGTGGTGATAATGGTCCTTATAGAGGTGATAATGGTGTTAAAGTGTTGATAATGGTTGTTATAGTGGTGGTAATGGTTGTTATAGTGGTGATAATGGTTGTTATAGTGGGGATAATGGTTGTTATAGTGGTGATAATGGTTGTTATAGTGGTGGTAATGGTTGTTATAGTGGTGTTAATGGTTGTTATAGTGCGGATAATGGTTGTTATAGTGGTGATAATGGTTGTTATAGTGGGGATAATGGTTGTTATAGTGGTGATAATGGTTGTTATAGTGGTGGTAATGGTTGTTATAGTGGTGTTAATGGTTGTTGTAGTGCGGATAATGGTTGTTATAGTGGCGATAATGGTTGTTATAGTGGTGATAATGGTTGTTATAGTGGTGGTAATGGTTGTTATAGTGGTGACAATAGTTGTTATAGTGGTGATAATGGTTGTTATTGTGGTGATAATTGTTGCTATAGTGGTGACAATGGTTACTATAGTGGTAATACTGGTTGCTGTAGTGGTGATAGTGGTTGCTATAGTGGTGATGCTGGTTGCTATAGTGGTGATAATGGTTGCTATAGTGATGATAATGGCTGTGATAGTGGGGATAATGGTTGTTATAGTGGTGATAATGGTTGTTATAGTGGCGATAATGTTTGTTATAGTGGGGATAATGGTTGTTAGAGTGGTGATAATGGCTGTTATAGTGGTGATAATTGTTGTTATAGTGGTGATAATGGTCGTTATGGTGGTGGTAATCGTAGTGGTGATAATGGTCCTTATAGTGGTGATAATGGTTGTTATAGTGGTGATAATGGTTGTTATAGTGGTGGTAATGGTTGTTATAGTGGTGATAATGGTCCTTATAGAGGTGATAATGGTGTTATAGTGTTGATAATGGTTGTTATAGTGGTGGTAATGGTTGTTATAGTGGTGATAATGGTTGTTATAGTGGGGATAATGGTTGTTATAGTGGTGATAATGGTTGTTATAGTGGTGGTAATGGTTGTTATAGTGGTGTTAATGGTTGTTATAGTGCGGATAATGGTTGTTATAGTGGTGATAATGGTTGTTATAGTGGGGACAATGGTTGTTATAGTGGTGATAATGGTTTTTATTGTGGTGATGATGGTTGTCGTAGTGATGATAATGGTTGTTATAGTGGTGATAATTGTTGTTATAGTGGTGATAATGGTTGTTATTGTGGTGATAATTGTTGCTATAGTGGTGACAATGGTTACTATAGTGGTAATACTGGTTGCTATAGTGGTGATAGTGGTTGCTATAGTGGTGATGCTGGTTGCTATAGTGGTGATAATGGTTGCTATAGTGATGATAATGGCTGTGATAGTGGGGATAATGGTTGTTATAGTGGTGATAATGGTTGTTATAGTGGCGATAATGTTTGTTATAGTGGGGACAATGGTTGTTATAGTGGCGATAGTGGTTGTTATGGTGGCGATAGTGGTTGTTACGGTGGTGATAATGGTTTTTATTGTGGTGATGATGGTTGTTGTAGTGGTGATAATGGTTATTATTGTGGTGATAACGGCTGTTATAGTGTTGATAATGGTCACTACAGTGCGGATAATGGTGGGTATGGTGGTGATAATGGTTGTTATGGTGGTGATAATGGTTGTTACAGTGGTGATAATGGTTGTTATAGAGGTGATAATGGTTGTTATAGTGGTGATAATGGTTGTTATAGTGGTGGTAATGGATGTTATAGTGGCGACAATAGTTGTTATAGTGGTGATAATGGTCGTTATAGTGGGGACAATGGTTGCTATAGTGGTGATAATGGTTGTTATAGTGGCGATAGTGGTTGTTAGAGTGGTGATAATGGCTCTTATAGTGGTGATAATGGTTGTTATAGTGGTGATAATGGTCGTTATAGTGGTGGTAATCGTCGTTATATTGGTGATAATGGTTGTTATTGTGGTGATAATGGTTGTTATAGTGGTGATAATGGTCCTTATAATGGTGATAATGGTTGTTATAGTGGTGATAATGGTTGTTATAGTGAGGAGAATGGTTGTTATCATGGTGATAATGGTTGTTATATGTCGATAAAGTTTTTTATAGTGGGGCTAATGGTTGTTATAGTGGTGATAATGGCTGTTATAGTGGTGATAATGGTTGTTATAGTGGTGGTAACGGTCGTTATAGTGGTCATAATGGTCCTTGTAGTGGTGATAATGGTTTTTATTGTGGTGATGATGGTTGTTGTAGTGATGATAATGGTTGTTATAGTGGTGATAATGGTTGTTATAGTGGGGACAATGGTTGTTATAGTGGTGATAATGGTTGTTATTGTGGCGATAATGTTTTTTATAGTGGGGATAATGGTTGTTATAGTGGTGATAATGGTCCTTATAATGGTGATAGTGGTTGCTATAGTGGTGATAATGGCTATTATAGTGGTGGTAATGTTTCTTACAATGGTGATAATGCTTGTTCTAGTCGTGATAATGGTCGTTATAGTGGTGATAATGGTTGTTATAGTGGTGATAATGGTTGTTATAGTGGGGATAATGGTTGTTATAGTGGTGATAATGGTTGTTATAGTGGTGATAATGGTCCTTATAAAGGTGATAATGGTTGTTATAGTGGTGATAATTGTTGTTATAGTGGTGATAATGGTTGTTATTGTGGCGATAATTGTTGCTATAGTGGTGACAATGGTCGTTATACTTGTGATAATGGTTGTTATAGTGGTGATAATGGTTGTTATAGTGGGGATAATGGTTGTTATAGTGGTGATAATGGTTGTTATAGTGGTGATAATGGTCCTTATACAGGTGATAATGGTTGTTATAGTGGTGATAATGGTTGTCATAGTGGCGATAATGTTTTTTATAGTGGGGATAATGGTTGTTATAGTGGTGATAATGGTTGTTATAGTGGTGATAATGGTCCTTATAGAGGTGATAATATTGTTATAGTGTTGATAATGGTTGTTATAGTGGTGGTAATGGTTGTTATAGTGGTGATAATGGTTGTTATAGTGGGGATAATGGTTGTTATAGTGGTGATAATGGTTGTTATAGTGCGGATAATGGTTGTTATAGTGGTGATAATGGTTGTTATAGTGGGGACAATGGTTGTTATAGTGGTGATAATGGTTTTTATTGTGGTGATGATGGTTGTCGTAGTGATGATAATGGTTGTTATAGTGGTGATAATTGTTGTTATAGTGGTGATAATGGTTGTTATTGTGGTGATAATTGTTGCTATAGTGGTGACAATGGTTACTATAGTGGTAATACTGGTTGCTATAGTGGTGATAGTGGTTGCTATAGTGGTGATGCTGGTTGCTATAGTGGTGATAATGGTTGCTATAGTGATGATAATGGCTGTGATAGTGGGGATAATGGTTGTTATAGTGGTGATAATGGTTGTTATAGTGGCGATAATGTTTGTTATAGTGGGGACAATGGTTGTTATAGTGGCGATAGTGGTTGTTATAGTGGCGATAGTGGTTGTTATGGTGGTGATAATGGTTTTTATTGTGGTGATGATGGTTGTTGTAGTGGTGATAATGGTTATTATTGTGGTGATAACGGCTGTTATAGTGTTGATAATGGTCACTATAGTGCGGATAATGGTGGGTATGGTGGTGATAATGGTTGTTATGGTGGTGATAATGGTTGTTACAGTGGTGATAATGGTTGTTATAGAGGTGATAATGGTTGTTATAGTGGTGATAATGGTTGTTATAGTGGTGGTAATGGATGTTATAGTGGTGACAATAGTTGTTATAGTGGTGATAATGGTTGTTATAGTGGTGGTAATGGATGTTATAGTGGTGACAATAGTTGTTATAGTGGTGATAATGGTCGTTATAGTGGGGACAATGGTTGCTATAGTGGTGATAATGGTTGTTATAGTGGCGATAGTGGTTGTTAGAGTGGTGATAATGGCTCTTATAGTGGTGATAATGGTTGTTATAGTGGTGATAATGGTCGTTATAGTGGTGGTAATCGTCGTTATATTGGTGATAATGGTTGTTATTGTGGTGATAATGGTTGTTATAGTGGTGATAATGGTCCTTATAGTGGTGGTAATCGTCGTTATATTGGTGATAATGGTTGTTATTGTGGTGATAATGGTTGTTCTAGTCGTGATAATGGTCGTTATAGTGGTCATAATGGTTGTTATAGTGGTGATAATGGTTGTTATAGTGGGGATAATGGTTGTTATAGTGGTGATAATGGTTGTTATAGTGGTGATAATTGTCCTTATAGAGGTGATAATGGTTGTTATAGTGGTGATAATGGTTGTCATAGTGGCGATAATGTTTTTTATAGTGGGGATAATGGTTGTTATAGTGGTGATAATGGTTGTTATAGTGGTGATAATGGTCCGTATAGAGGTGATAATGGTGTTATAGTGTTGATAATGGTTGTTATAGTGGTGATAATGGTTGTTATAGTGGTGATAATGGTTGTTATAGTGGGGATAATGGTTGTTATAGTGGTGATAATGGTTGTTATAGTGGTGGTAATGGTTGTTATAGTGGTGTTAATGGTTGTTATAGTGCGGATAATGGTTGTTATAGTGGTGATAATGGTTGTTATAGTGGTGATAATGGTTGTTATAGTGGTGGTAATGGTTGTTATAGTGGTGACAATAGTTGTTATAGTGGTGATAATGGTTGTTATTGTGGTGATAATTGTTGCTATAGTGGTGACAATGGTTACTATAGTGGTAATACTGGTTGCTGTAGTGGTGATAGTGGTTGCTATAGTGGTGATGCTGGTTGCTATAGTGGTGATAATGGTTGCTATAGTGATGATAATGGCTGTGATAGTGGGGATAATGGTTGTTATAGTGGTGATAATGGTTGTTATAGTGGCGATAATGTTTGTTATAGTGGGGATAATGGTTGTTAGAGTGGTGATAATGGCTGTTATAGTGGTGATAATTGTTGTTATAGTGGTGATAATGGTCGTTATGGTGGTGGTAATCGTAGTGGTGATAATGGTCCTTATAGTGGTGATAATGGTTGTTATAGTGGGGACAATGGTTGTTATAGTGGTGATAATGGTTGTTATTGTGGCGATAATGTTTTTTATAGTGGGGATAATGGTTGTTATAGTGGTGATAATGGTCCTTATAATGGTGATAGTGGTTGCTATAGTGGTGATAATGGCTATTATAGTGGTGGTAATGTTTCTTACAATGGTGATAATGGTTGTTCTAGTCGTGATAATGGTCGTTATAGTGGTGATAATGGTTGTTATAGTGGTGATAATGGTTATTATAGTGGGGACAATGGTTGTTATAGTGGTGATAATGGTTGTTATAGTGGTGATAATGGTCCTTATAGAGGTGATAATGGTTGTTATAGTGGTGATAATTGTTGTTATAGTGGTGATAATGGTTGTTATTGTGGTGATAATTGTTGCTATAGTGGTGACAATGGTCGTTATAGTGGTGATAATGGTTGTTATAGTGGTGATAATGGTTGTTATAGTGGGGATAATGGTTGTTATAGTGGTGATAATGGTTGTTATAGTGGTGATAATGGTCCTTATAGAGGTGATAATGGTTGTTATAGTGGTGATAATGGTTGTCATAGTGGCGATAATGTTTTTTATAGTGGGGATAATGGTTGTTATAGTGGTGATAATGGTTGTTATAGTGGTGATAATGGTCCGTATAGAGGTGATAATGGTGTTATAGTGTTGATAATGGTTGTTATAGTGGTGGTAATGGTTGTTATAGTGGTGATAATGGTTGTTATAGTGGGGATAATGGTTGTTATAGTGGTGATAATGGTTGTTATAGTGGTGGTAATGGTTGTTATAGTGGTGTTAATGGTTGTTATAGTGCGGATAATGGTTGTTATAGTGGTGATAATGGTTGTTATAGTGGTGATAATGGTTGTTATAGTGGTGGTAATGGTTGTTATAGTGGTGACAATAGTTGTTATAGTGGTGATAATGGTTGTTATTGTGGTGATAATTGTTGCTATAGTGGTGACAATGGTTACTATAGTGGTAATACTGGTTGCTGTAGTGGTGATAGTGGTTGCTATAGTGGTGATGCTGGTTGCTATAGTGGTGATAATGGTTGCTATAGTGATGATAATGGCTGTGATAGTGGGGATAATGGTTGTTATAGTGGTGATAATGGTTGTTATAGTGGCGATAATGTTTGTTATAGTGGGGATAATGGTTGTTAGAGTGGTGATAATGGCTGTTATAGTGGTGATAATTGTTGTTATAGTGGTGATAATGGTCGTTATGGTGGTGGTAATCGTAGTGGTGATAATGGTCCTTATAGTGGTGATAATGGTTGTTATAGTGGTGATAATGGTTGTTATAGTGGGGACAATGGTTGTTATAGTGGCGATAGTGGTTGTTATGGTGGCGATAGTGATTGTTATGGTGGTGATAATGGTTTTTATTGTGGTGATGATGGTTGTTGTAGTGGTGATAATGGTTATTATTGTGGTGATAACGGCTGTTATAGTGTTGATAATGGTCACTATAGTGCGGATAATGGTGGGTATGGTGGTGATAATGGTTGTTATGGTGGTGATAATGGTTGTTACAGTGGTGATAATGGTTGTTATAGAGGTGATAATGGTTGTTATAGTGGTGATAATGGTTGTTATAGTGGTGGTAATGGTTGTTATAGTGGTGACATTAGTTGTTATAGTGGTGATAATGGTTGTTATAGTGGGGACAATGGTTGCTATAGTGGTGATAATGGTTGTTATAGTGGCGATAGTGGTTGTTAGAGTGGTGATAATGGCTCTTACAGTGGTGATAATGGTTGTTATAGTGGTGATAATGGTCGTTATAGTGGTGGTAATCGTCGTTATATTGGTGATAATGGTTGTTATTGTGGTGATAATGGTTGTTATAGTGGTGATAATGGTCCTTATAATGGTGATAATGGTTGTTATAGTGGTGATAATGGTTGTTATAGTGAGGACAATGGTTGTTATCATGGTGATAATGGTTGTTATATGGCGATAATGTTTTTTATAGTGGGGATAATGGTTGTTATAGTGGTGATAATGGCTGTTATAGTGGTGATAATGGTTGTTATAGTGGTGGTAACGGTCGTTATAGTGGTGATAATGGTCCTTGTAGTGGTGATAATGGTTTTTATTGTGGTGATGATGGTTGTTGTAGTGATGATAATGGTTGTTATAGTGGTGATAATGGTTGTTATAGTGGGGACAATGGTTGTTATAGTGGTGATAATGGTTGTTATTGTGGCGATAATGTTTTTTATAGTGGGGATAATGGTTGTTATAGTGGTGATAATGGTCCTTATAATGGTGATAGTGGTTGCTATAGTGGTGATAATGGCTATTATAGTGGTGGTAATGTTTCTTACAATGGTGATAATGGTTGTTCTAGTCGTGATAATGGTCGTTATAGTGGTGATAATGGTTGTTATAGTGGTGATAATGGTTGTTATAGTGGGGATAATGGTTGTTATAGTGGTGATAATGGTTGTTATAGTGGTGATAATGGTCCTTATAGAGGTGATAATGGTTGTTATAGTGGTGATAATTGTTGTTATAGTGGTGATAATGGTTGTTATTGTGGTGATAATTGTTGCTATAGTGGTGACAATGGTCGTTATAGTGGTGATAATGGTTGTTATAGTGGTGATAATGGTTGTTATAGTGGGGATAATGGTTGTTATAGTGGTGATAATGGTTGTTATAGTGGTGATAATGGTCCTTATAGAGGTGATAATGGTTGTTATAGTGGTGATAATGGTTGTTATAGTGGCGATAATGTTTTTTATAGTGGGGATAATGGTTGTTATAGTGGTGATAATGGTTGTTATAGTGGTGATAATGGTCCGTATAGAGGTGATAATGGTGTTATAGTGTTGATAATGGTTGTTATAGTGGTGGTAATGGTTGTTATAGTGGTGATAATGGTTGTTATAGTGGGGATAATGGTTGTTATAGTGGTGATAATGGTTGTTATAGTGGTGGTAATGGTTGTTATAGTGGTGTTAATGGTTGTTATAGTGCGGATAATGGTTGTTATAGTGGTGATAATGGTTGTTATAGTGGTGATAATGGTTGTTATAGTGGTGGTAATGGTTGTTATAGTGGTGACAATAGTTGTTATAGTGGTGATAATGGTTGTTATTGTGGTGATAATTGTTGCTATAGTGGTGACAATGGTTACTATAGTGGTAATACTGGTTGCTGTAGTGGTGATAGTGGTTGCTATAGTGGTGATGCTGGTTGCTATAGTGGTGATAATGGTTGCTATAGTGATGATAATGGCTGTGATAGTGGGGATAATGGTTGTTATAGTGGTGATAATGGTTGTTATAGTGGCGATAATGTTTGTTATAGTGGGGATAATGGTTGTTAGAGTGGTGATAATGGCTGTTATAGTGGTGATAATTGTTGTTATAGTGGTGATAATGGTCGTTATGGTGGTGGTAATCGTAGTGGTGATAATGGTCCTTATAGTGGTGATAATGGTTGTTATAGTGGTGATAATGGTTGTTATAGTGGGGACAATGGTTGTTATAGTGGCGATAGTGGTTGTTATGGTGGCGATAGTGATTGTTATGGTGGTGATAATGGTTTTTATTGTGGTGATAACGGCTGTTATAGTGTTGATAATGGTCACTATAGTGCGGATAATGGTGGGTATGGTGGTGATAATGGTTGTTATGGTGGTGATAATGGTTGTTACAGTGGTGATAATGGTTGTTATAGAGGTGATAATGGTTGTTATAGTGGTGATAATGGTTGTTATAGTGGTGGTAATGGTTGTTATAGTGGTGACATTAGTTGTTATAGTGGTGATAATGGTTGTTATAGTGGGGACAATGGTTGTTATAGTGGTGATAATGGTTGTTATAGTGGCGATAGTGGTTGTTAGAGTGGTGATAATGGCTCTTACAGTGGTGATAATGGTTGTTATAGTGGTGATAATGGTCGTTATAGTGGTGGTAATCGTCGTTATATTGGTGATAATGGTTGTTATTGTGGTGATAATGGTTGTTATAGTGGTGATAATGGTCCTTATAATGGTGATAATGGTTGTTATAGTGGTGATAATGGTTGTTATAGTGAGGACAATGGTTGTTATCATGGTGATAATGGTTGTTATATGGCGATAATGTTTTTTATAGTGGGGATAACGGTTGTTATAGTGGTGATAATGGCTGTTATAGTGGTGATAATGGTTGGTATAGTGGTGGTAACGGTCGTTATAGTGGTGATAATGGTCCTTGTAGTGGTGATAATGGTTTTTATTGTGGTGATGATGGTTGTTGTAGTGATGATAATGGTTGTTATAGTGGTGATAATGGTTGTTATAGTGGGGACAATGGTTGTTATAGTGGTGATAATGGTTTTTATTGTGGTGATGATGGTTGTCGTAGTGATGATAATGGTTGTTATAGTGGTGATAATGGTCCTTATAGAGGTGATAATGGTGTTATAGTGTTGATAATGGTTGTTATAGTGGTGATAATGGTCGTTATGGTGGTGGTAATCGTAGTGGTGATAATGGTTGTTATAGTGGTGATAATGGTTGTTATAGTGGGGACAATGGTTGTTATAGTGGCGATAGTGGTTGTTATGGTGGCGATAGTGGTTGTTATGGTGGTGATAATGGTTTTTATTGTGGTGATGATGGTTGTTGTAGTGGTGATAATGGTTATTATTGTGGTGATAACGGCTGTTATAGTGTTATTAATGGTCACTATAGTGCGGATAATGGTGGGTATGGTGGTGATAATGGTTGTTATGGTGGTGATAATGGTTGTTACAGTGGTGATAATGGTTGTTATAGAGGTGATAATGGTTGTTATAGTGGTGATAATGGTTGTTATAGTGGTGGTAATGGTTGTTATAGTGGTGATAATGGTTGTTATAGTGGGGATAATGGTTGTTATAGTGGTGATAATGGTTGTTATAGTGGTGGTAATGGTTGTTATAGTGGTGTTAATGGTTGTTATAGTGCGGATAATGGTTGTTATAGTGGTGATAATGGTTGTTATAGTGGGGACCATGGTTGTTATAGTGGTGATAATGGTTTTTATTGTGGTGATGATGGTTGTCGTAGTGATGATAATGGTTGTTATAGTGGTGATAATTGTTGTTATAGTGGTGATAATGGTTGTTATTGTGGTGATAATTGTTGCTATAGTGGTGACAATGGTTACTATAGTGGTAATACTGGTTGCTATAGTGGTGATAGTGGTTGCTATAGTGGTGATGCTGGTTGCTATAGTGGTGATAATGGTTGCTATAGTGATGATAATGGCTGTGATAGTGGGGATAATGGTTGTTATAGTGGTGATAATGGTTGTTATAGTGGCGATAATGTTTGTTATAGTGGGGATAATGGCTGTTACAGTGGTGATAATGGTTGTTATAGTGGTGATAATGGTCGTTATAGTGGCGATAATGGTTCTTGTAGTGGTGATAATGGACTTTATTGTCGTGATGATGGTTGTTGTAGTGATGATAATGGCTATTATAGTGGAGATAATGGTTGTTATAGTGGCGATAATGTTTTTTATAGTGGGGATAATGGTCGTTATAGTGGTGATAATGCTTGTTATAGTGGTGATAATGGTCCTTATAGAGGTGACAATGGTTGTTATAGTGGTTATAATGGTTGTTATAGTGGTGGTAATGGTTGTTATAGTGGTGTTAATGGTTGTTATAGTGGTGATAATGGTTGTTATAGTGGTGATAATGGTCCTTATAGAGGTGATAATGGTTGTTATAGTGGTGATAATGGTTGTCATAGTGGCGATAATGTTTTTTATAGTGGGGATAATGGTTGCTATAGTGGTGATAATGGTCCTTATAGAGGTGATAATGGTGTTAAAGTGTTGATAATGGTTGTTATAGTGGTGGTAATGGTTGTTATAGTGGTGATAATGGTTGTTATAGTGGGGATAATGGTTGTTATAGTGGTGATAATGGTTGTTATAGTGGTGGTAATGGTTGTTATAGTGGTGTTAATGGTTGTTATAGTGCGGATAATGGTTGTTATAGTGGTGATAATGGTTGTTATAGTGGGGATAATGGTTGTTATAGTGGTGATAATGGTTGTTATAGTGGTGGTAATGGTTGTTATAGTGGTGTTAATGGTTGTTATAGTGCGGATAATGGTTGTTATAGTGGCGATAATGGTTGTTATAGTGGTGACAATGGTTGTTATAGTGGTGGTAATGGTTGTTATAGTGGTGACAATAGTTGTTATAGTGGTGATAATGGTTGTTATTGTGGTGATAATTGTTGCTATAGTGGTGACAATGGTTACTATAGTGGTAATACTGGTTGCTGTAGTGGTGATAGTGGTTGCTATAGTGGTGATGCTGGTTGCTATAGTGGTGATAATGGTTGCTATAGTGATGATAATGGCTGTGATAGTGGGGATAATGGTTGTTATAGTGGTGATAATGGTTGTTATAGTGGCGATAATGTTTGTTATAGTGGGGATAATGGTTGTTAGAGTGGTGATAATGGCTGTTATAGTGGTGATAATTGTTGTTATAGTGGTGATAATGGTCGTTATGGTGGTGGTAATCGTAGTGGTGATAATGGTCCTTATAGTGGTGATAATGGTTGTTATAGTGGTGATAATGGTTGTTATAGTGGTGGTAATGGTTGTTATAGTGGTGATAATGGTCCTTATAGAGGTGATAATTGTGTTATAGTGTTGATAATGGTTGTTATAGTGGTGGTAATGGTTGTTATAGTGGTGATAATGGTTGTTATAGTGGGGATAATGGTTGTTATAGTGGTGATAATGGTTGTTATAGTGGTGGTAATGGTTGTTATAGTGGTGTTAATGGTTGTTATAGTGCGGATAATGGTTGTTATAGTGGTGATAATGGTTGTTATAGTGGGGACAATGGTTGTTATAGTGGTGATAATGGTTTTTATTGTGGTGATGATGGTTGTCGTAGTGATGATAATGGTTGTTATAGTGGTGATAATTGTTGTTATAGTGGTGATAATGGTTGTTATTGTGGTGATAATTGTTGCTATAGTGGTGACAATGGTTACTATAGTGGTAATACTGGTTGCTATAGTGGTGATAGTGGTTGCTATAGTGGTGATGCTGGTTGCTATAGTGGTGATAATGGTTGCTATAGTGATGATAATGGCTGTGATAGTGGGGATAATGGTTGTTATAGTGGTGATAATGGTTGTTATAGTGGCGATAATGTTTGTTATAGTGGGGACAATGGTTGTTATAGTGGCGATAGTGGTTGTTATGGTGGCGATAGTGGTTGTTACGGTGGTGATAATGGTTTTTATTGTGGTGATGATGGTTGTTGTAGTGGTGATAATGGTTATTATTGTGGTGATAACGGCTGTTATAGTGTTGATAATGGTCACTACAGTGCGGATAATGGTGGGTATGGTGGTGATAATGGTTGTTATGGTGGTGATAATGGTTGTTACAGTGGTGATAATGGTTGTTATAGAGGTGATAATGGTTGTTATAGTGGTGATAATGGTTGTTATAGTGGTGGTAATGGATGTTATAGTGGCGACAATAGTTGTTATAGTGGTGATAATGGTCGTTATAGTGGGGACAATGGTTGCTATAGTGGTGATAATGGTTGTTATAGTGGCGATAGTGGTTGTTAGAGTGGTGATAATGGCTCTTATAGTGGTGATAATGGTTGTTATAGTGGTGATAATGGTCGTTATAGTGGTGGTAATCGTCGTTATATTGGTGATAATGGTTGTTATTGTGGTGATAATGGTTGTTATAGTGGTGATAATGGTCCTTATAATGGTGATAATGGTTGTTATAGTGGTGATAATGGTTGTTATAGTGAGGAGAATGGTTGTTATCATGGTGATAATGGTTGTTATATGGCGATAAAGTTTTTTATAGTGGGGCTAATGGTTGTTATAGTGGTGATAATGGCTGTTATAGTGGTGATAATGGTTGTTATAGTGGTGGTAACGGTCGTTATAGTGGTCATAATGGTCCTTGTAGTGGTGATAATGGTTTTTATTGTGGTGATGATGGTTGTTGTAGTGATGATAATGGTTGTTATAGTGGTGATAATGGTTGTTATAGTGGGGACAATGGTTGTTATAGTGGTGATAATGGTTGTTATTGTGGCGATAATGTTTTTTATAGTGGGGATAATGGTTGTTATAGTGGTGATAATGGTCCTTATAATGGTGATAGTGGTTGCTATAGTGGTGATAATGGCTATTATAGTGGTGGTAATGTTTCTTACAATGGTGATAATGGTTGTTCTAGTCGTGATAATGGTCGTTATAGTGGTGATAATGGTTGTTATAGTGGTGATAATGGTTGTTATAGTGGGGATAATGGTTGTTATAGTGGTGATAATGGTTGTTATAGTGGTGATAATGGTCCTTATAGAGGTGATAATGGTTGTTATAGTGGTGATAATTGTTGTTATAGTGGTGATAATGGTTGTTATTGTGGCGATAATTGTTGCTATAGTGGTGACAATGGTCGTTATACTTGTGATAATGGTTGTTATAGTGGTGATAATGGTTGTTATAGTGGGGATAATGGTTGTTATAGTGGTGATAATGGTTGTTATAGTGGTGATAATGGTCCTTATACAGGTGATAATGGTTGTTATAGTGGTGATAATGGTTGTCATAGTGGCGATAATGTTTTTTATAGTGGGGATAATGGTTGTTATAGTGGTGATAATGGTTGTTATAGTGGTGATAATGGTCCTTATAGAGGTGATAATATTGTTATAGTGTTGATAATGGTTGTTATAGTGGTGGTAATGGTTGTTATAGTGGTGATAATGGTTGTTATAGTGGGGATAATGGTTGTTATAGTGGTGATAATGGTTGTTATAGTGGTGGTAATGGTTGTTATAGTGGTGATAATGGTTGTTATAGTGGGGATAATGGTTGTTATAGTGGTGATAATGGTTGTTATAGTGGTGGTAATGGTTGTTATAGTGGTGTTAATGGTTGTTATAGTGCGGATAATGGTTGTTATAGTGGTGATAATGGTTGTTATATTGGGGACAATGGTTGTTATAGTGGTGATAATGGATGTTATGGTGGTAATAATGGTCGTTGTAGCGGTGATAATGGTTGCTATAGTGGTGATAGTGGCTGTTATAGTGGTGATAATGGTTGTTATTGTGGTGATAATTGTTGCTATAGTGGTGACAATGGTTGCTATAGTGGTGATACTGGTTGCTATAGTGGTGATAGTGGTTGCTATAGTGGTGATGCTGGTTGCTATAGTGGTGATAATGGTTGCTATAGTGATGATAATGGCTGTGATAGTGGGGATAATGGTTGTTATAGTGGTGATAATGGTTGTTATAGTGGTGATAATGGTTGTTATAGTGGTGATAATGGTCCTTATAGAGGTGATAATGGTGTTATAGTGTTGATAATGGTTGTTATAGTGGTGATAATGGTCGTTATGGTGGTGGTAATCGTAGTGGTGATAATGGTTGTTATAGTGGTGATAATGGTTGTTATAGTGGGGACAATGGTTGTTATAGTGGCGATAGTGGTTGTTATGGTGGCGATAGTGGTTGTTATGGTGGTGATAATGGTTTTTATTGTGGTGATGATGGTTGTTGTAGTGGTGATAATGGTTATTATTGTGGTGATAACGGCTGTTATAGTGTTATTAATGGTCACTATAGTGCGGATAATGGTGGGTATGGTGGTGATAATGGTTGTTATGGTGGTGATAATGGTTGTTACAGTGGTGATAATGGTTGTTATAGAGGTGATAATGGTTGTTATAGTGGTGATAATGGTTGTTATAGTGGTGGTAATGGTTGTTATAGTGGTGATAATGGTTGTTATAGTGGGGATAATGGTTGTTATAGTGGTGATAATGGTTGTTATAGTGGTGGTAATGGTTGTTATAGTGGTGTTAATGGTTGTTATAGTGCGGATAATGGTTGTTATAGTGGTGATAATGGTTGTTATAGTGGGGACCATGGTTGTTATAGTGGTGATAATGGTTTTTATTGTGGTGATGATGGTTGTCGTAGTGATGATAATGGTTGTTATAGTGGTGATGCTGGTTGCTATAGTGGTGATAATGGTTGCTATAGTGATGATAATGGCTGTGATAGTGGGGATAATGGTTGTTATAGTGGTGATAATGGTTGTTATAGTGGCGATAATGTTTGTTATAGTGGGGACAATGGTTGTTATAGTGGCGATAGTGGTTGTTATAGTGGCGATAGTGGTTGTTATGGTGGTGATAATGGTTTTTATTGTGGTGATGATGGTTGTTGTAGTGGTGATAATGGTTATTATTGTGGTGATAACGGCTGTTATAGTGTTGATAATGGTCACTATAGTGCGGATAATGGTGGGTATGGTGGTGATAATGGTTGTTATGGTGGTGATAATGGTTGTTACAGTGGTGATAATGGTTGTTATAGAGGTGATAATGGTTGTTATAGTGGTGATAATGGTTGTTATAGTGGTGGTAATGGATGTTATAGTGGTGACAATAGTTGTTATAGTGGTGATAATGGTTGTTATAGTGGTGGTAATGGATGTTATAGTGGTGACAATAGTTGTTATAGTGGTGATAATGGTCGTTATAGTGGGGACAATGGTTGCTATAGTGGTGATAATGGTTGTTATAGTGGCGATAGTGGTTGTTAGAGTGGTGATAATGGCTCTTATAGTGGTGATAATGGTTGTTATAGTGGTGATAATGGTCGTTATAGTGGTGGTAATCGTCGTTATATTGGTGATAATGGTTGTTATTGTGGTGATAATGGTTGTTATAGTGGTGATAATGGTCCTTATAATGGTGATAATGGTTGTTATAGTGGTGATAATGGTTGTTATAGTGAGGACAATGGTTGTTATCATGGTGATAATGGTTGTTATATGGCGATAAAGTTTTTTATAGTGGGGCTAATGGTTGTTATAGTGGTGATAATGGCTGTTATAGTGGTGATAATGGTTGTTATAGTGGTGGTAACGGTCGTTATAGTGGTGATAATGGTCCTTGTAGTGGTGATAATGGTTTTTATTGTGGTGATGATGGTTGTTGTAGTGATTATAATGGTTGTTATAGTGGTGATAATGGTTGTTATAGTGGGGACAATGGTTGTTATAGTGGTGATAATGGTTGTTATTGTGGCGATAATGTTTTTTATAGTGGGGATAATGGTTGTTATAGTGGTGATAATGGTCCTTATAATGGTGATAGTGGTTGCTATAGTGGTGATAATGGCTATTAGAGTGGTGGTAATGTTTCTTACAATGGTGATAATGGTTGTTCTAGTCGTGATAATGGTCGTTATAGTGGTGATAATGGTTGTTATAGTGGTGATAATGGTTGTTATAGTGGGGATAATGGTTGTTATAGTGGTGATAATGGTTGTTATAGTGGTGATAATGGTCCTTATAGAGGTGATAATGGTTGTTATAGTGGTGATAATTGTTGTTATAGTGGTGATAATGGTTTTTATTGTGGTGATAATTGTTGCTATAGTGGTGACAATGGTCGTTATAGTTGTGATAATGGTTGTTATAGTGGTGATAATGGTTGTTATAGTGGGGATAATGGTTGTTATAGTGGTGATAATGGTTGTTATAGTGGTGATAATGGTCCTTATAGAGGTGATAATGGTTGTTATAGTGGTGATAATGGTTGTCATAGTGGCGATAATGTTTTTTATAGTGGGGATAATGGTTGTTATAGTGGTGATAATGGTTGTTATAGTGGTGATAATGGTCCTTATAGAGGTGATAATATTGTTATAGTGTTGATAATGGTTGTTATAGTGGTGGTAATGGTTGTTATAGTGGTGATAATGGTTGTTATAGTGGGGATAATGGTTGTTATAGTGGTGATAATGGTTGTTATAGTGGTGGTAATGGTTGTTATAGTGGTGATAATGGTTGTTATAGTGGGGATAATGGTTGTTATAGTGGTGATAATGGTTGTTATAGTGGTGGTAATGGTTGTTATAGTGGTGTTAATGGTTGTTATAGTGCGGATAATGGTTGTTATAGTGGTGATAATGGTTGTTATATTGGGGACAATGGTTGTTATAGTGGTGATAATGGATGTTATGGTGGTAATAATGGTCGTTGTAGCGGTGATAATGGTTGCTATAGTGGTGATAGTGGCTGTTATAGTGGTGATAATGGTTGTTATTGTGGTGATAATTGTTGCTATAGTGGTGACAATGGTTGCTATAGTGGTGATACTGGTTGCTATAGTGGTGATAGTGGTTGCTATAGTGGTGATGCTGGTTGCTATAGTGGTGATAATGGTTGCTATAGTGATGATAATGGCTGTGATAGTGGGGATAATGGTTGTTATAGTGGTGATAATGGTTGTTATAGTGGCGATAATGTTTGTTATAGTGGGGATAATGGCTGTTACAGTGGTGATAGTGGTTGTTATAGTGGTGATAATGGTCGTTATAGTGGCGATAATGGTTCTTGTAGTGGTGATAATGGACTTTATTGTCGTGATGATGGTTGTTGTAGTGATGATAATGGCTATTATAGTGGAGATAATGGTTGTTATAGTGGCGATAATGTTTTTTATAGTGGGGATAATGGTCGTTATAGTGGTGATAATGCTTGTTATAGTGGTGATAATGGTCCTTATAGAGGTGACAATGGTTGTTATAGTGGTTATAATGGTTGTTATAGTGGTGGTAATGGTTGTTATAGTGGTGTTAATGGTTGTTATAGTGGTGATAATGGTTGTTATAGTGGTGATAATGGTCCTTATAGAGGTGATAATGGTTGTTATAGTGGTGATAATGGTTGTCATAGTGGCGATAATGTTTTTTATAGTGGGGATAATGGTTGCTATAGTGGTGATAATGGTCCTTATAGAGGTGATAATGGTGTTAAAGTGTTGATAATGGTTGTTATAGTGGTGGTAATGGTTGTTATAGTGGTGATAATGGTTGTTATAGTGGGGATAATGGTTGTTATAGTGGTGATAATGGTTGTTATAGTGGTGGTAATGGTTGTTATAGTGGTGTTAATGGTTGTTATAGTGCGGATAATGGTTGTTATAGTGGTGATAATGGTTGTTATAGTGGGGATAATGGTTGTTATAGTGGTGATAATGGTTGTTATAGTGGTGGTAATGGTTGTTATAGTGGTGTTAATGGTTGTTATAGTGCGGATAATGGTTGTTATAGTGGCGATAATGGTTGTTATAGTGGTGATAATGGTTGTTATAGTGGTGGTAATGGTTGTTATAGTGGTGACAATAGTTGTTATAGTGGTGATAATGGTTGTTATTGTGGTGATAATTGTTGCTATAGTGGTGACAATGGTTACTATAGTGGTAATACTGGTTGCTGTAGTGGTGATAGTGGTTGCTATAGTGGTGATGCTGGTTGCTATAGTGGTGATAATGGTTGCTATAGTGATGATAATGGCTGTGATAGTGGGGATAATGGTTGTTATAGTGGTGATAATGGTTGTTATAGTGGCGATAATGTTTGTTATAGTGGGGATAATGGTTGTTAGAGTGGTGATAATGGCTGTTATAGTGGTGATAATTGTTGTTATAGTGGTGATAATGGTCGTTATGGTGGTGGTAATCGTAGTGGTGATAATGGTCCTTATAGTGGTGATAATGGTTGTTATAGTGGTGATAATGGTTGTTATAGTGGTGGTAATGGTTGTTATAGTGGTGATAATGGTCCTTATAGAGGTGATAATTGTGTTATAGTGTTGATAATGGTTGTTATAGTGGTGGTAATGGTTGTTATAGTGGTGATAATGGTTGTTATAGTGGGGATAATGGTTGTTATAGTGGTGATAATGGTTGTTATAGTGGTGGTAATGGTTGTTATAGTGGTGTTAATGGTTGTTATAGTGCGGATAATGGTTGTTATAGTGGTGATAATGGTTGTTATAGTGGGGACAATGGTTGTTATAGTGGTGATAATGGTTTTTATTGTGGTGATGATGGTTGTCGTAGTGATGATAATGGTTGTTATAGTGGTGATAATTGTTGTTATAGTGGTGATAATGGTTGTTATTGTGGTGATAATTGTTGCTATAGTGGTGACAATGGTTACTATAGTGGTAATACTGGTTGCTATAGTGGTGATAGTGGTTGCTATAGTGGTGATGCTGGTTGCTATAGTGGTGATAATGGTTGCTATAGTGATGATAATGGCTGTGATAGTGGGGATAATGGTTGTTATAGTGGTGATAATGGTTGTTATAGTGGCGATAATGTTTGTTATAGTGGGGACAATGGTTGTTATAGTGGCGATAGTGGTTGTTATGGTGGCGATAGTGGTTGTTACGGTGGTGATAATGGTTTTTATTGTGGTGATGATGGTTGTTGTAGTGGTGATAATGGTTATTATTGTGGTGATAACGGCTGTTATAGTGTTGATAATGGTCACTACAGTGCGGATAATGGTGGGTATGGTGGTGATAATGGTTGTTATGGTGGTGATAATGGTTGTTACAGTGGTGATAATGGTTGTTATAGAGGTGATAATGGTTGTTATAGTGGTGATCATGGTTGTTATAGTGGTGGTAATGGATGTTATAGTGGCGACAATAGTTGTTATAGTGGTGATAATGGTCGTTATAGTGGGGACAATGGTTGCTATAGTGGTGATAATGGTTGTTATAGTGGCGATAGTGGTTGTTAGAGTGGTGATAATGGCTCTTATAGTGGTGATAATGGTTGTTATAGTGGTGATAATGGTCGTTATAGTGGTGGTAATCGTCGTTATATTGGTGATAATGGTTGTTATTGTGGTGATAATGGTTGTTATAGTGGTGATAATGGTCCTTATAATGGTGATAATGGTTGTTATAGTGGTGATAATGGTTGTTATAGTGAGGAGAATGGTTGTTATCATGGTGATAATGGTTGTTATATGGCGATAAAGTTTTTTATAGTGGGGCTAATGGTTGTTATAGTGGTGATAATGGCTGTTATAGTGGTGATAATGGTTGTTATAGTGGTGGTAACGGTCGTTATAGTGGTCATAATGGTCCTTGTAGTGGTGATAATGGTTTTTATTGTGGTGATGATGGTTGTTGTAGTGATGATAATGGTTGTTATAGTGGTGATAATGGTTGTTATAGTGGGGACAATGGTTGTTATAGTGGTGATAATGGTTGTTATTGTGGCGATAATGTTTTTTATAGTGGGGATAATGGTTGTTATAGTGGTGATAATGGTCCTTATAATGGTGATAGTGGTTGCTATAGTGGTGATAATGGCTATTATAGTGGTGGTAATGTTTCTTACAATGGTGATAATGGTTGTTCTAGTCGTGATAATGGTCGTTATAGTGGCGATAATGGTTGTTATAGTGGTGATAATGGTTGTTATAGTGGGGATAATGGTTGTTATAGTGGTGATAATGGTTGTTATAGTGGTGATAATGGTCCTTATAGAGGTGATAATGGTTGTTATAGTGGTGATAATTGTTGTTATAGTGGTGATAATGGTTGTTATTGTGGCGATAATTGTTGCTATAGTGGTGACAATGGTCGTTATACTTGTGATAATGGTTGTTATAGTGGTGATAATGGTTGTTATAGTGGGGATAATGGTTGTTATAGTGGTGATAATGGTTGTTATAGTGGTGATAATGGTCCTTATACAGGTGATAATGGTTGTTATAGTGGTGATAATGGTTGTCATAGTGGCGATAATGTTTTTTATAGTGGGGATAATGGTTGTTATAGTGGTGATAATGGTTGTTATAGTGGTGATAATGGTCCTTATAGAGGTGATAATATTGTTATAGTGTTGATAATGGTTGTTATAGTGGTGGTAATGGTTGTTATAGTGGTGATAATGGTTGTTATAGTGGGGATAATGGTTGTTATAGTGGTGATAATGGTTGTTATAGTGCGGATAATGGTTGTTATAGTGGTGATAATGGTTGTTATAGTGGGGACAATGGTTGTTATAGTGGTGATAATGGTTTTTATTGTGGTGATGATGGTTGTCGTAGTGATGATAATGGTTGTTATAGTGGTGATAATTGTTGTTATAGTGGTGATAATGGTTGTTATTGTGGTGATAATTGTTGCTATAGTGGTGACAATGGTTACTATAGTGGTAATACTGGTTGCTATAGTGGTGATAGTGGTTGCTATAGTGGTGATGCTGGTTGCTATAGTGGTGATAATGGTTGCTATAGTGATGATAATGGCTGTGATAGTGGGGATAATGGTTGTTATAGTGGTGATAATGGTTGTTATAGTGGCGATAATGTTTGTTATAGTGGGGACAATGGTTGTTATAGTGGCGATAGTGGTTGTTATAGTGGCGATAGTGGTTGTTATGGTGGTGATAATGGTTTTTATTGTGGTGATGATGGTTGTTGTAGTGGTGATAATGGTTATTATTGTGGTGATAACGGCTGTTATAGTGTTGATAATGGTCACTATAGTGCGGATAATGGTGGGTATGGTGGTGATAATGGTTGTTATGGTGGTGATAATGGTTGTTACAGTGGTGATAATGGTTGTTCTAGTCGTGATAATGGTCGTTATAGTGGTGATAATGGTTGTTATAGTGGTGATAATGGTTGTTATAGTGGGGATAATGGTTGTTATAGTGGTGATAATGGTTGTTATAGTGGTGATAATGGTCCTTATAGAGGTGATAATGGTTGTTATAGTGGTGATAATTGTTGTTATAGTGGTGATAATGGTTGTTATTGTGGTGATAATTGTTGCTATAGTGGTGACAATGGTCGTTATAGTTGTGATAATGGTTGTTATAGTGGTGATAATGGTTGTTATAGTGGGGATAATGGTTGTTATAGTGGGGATAATGGTTGTTATAGTGGTGATAATGGTCCTTATAGAGGTGATAATGGTTGTTATAGTGGTGATAATGGTTGTCATAGTGGCGATAATGTTTTTTATAGTGGGGATAATGGTTGTTATAGTGGTGATAATGGTTGTTATAGTGGTGATAATGGTCCTTATAGAGGTGATAATATTGTTATAGTGTTGATAATGGTTGTTATAGTGGTGGTAATGGTTGTTATAGTGGTGATAATGGTTGTTATAGTGGGGATAATGGTTGTTATAGTGGTGATAATGGTTGTTATAGTGGTGGTAATGGTTGTTATAGTGGTGATAATGGTTGTTATAGTGGGGATAATGGTTGTTATAGTGGTGATAATGGTTGTTATAGTGGTGGTAATGGTTGTTATAGTGGTGTTAATGGTTGTTATAGTGCGGATAATGGTTGTTATAGTGGTGATAATGGTTGTTATATTGGGGACAATGGTTGTTATAGTGGTGATAATGGATGTTATGGTGGTAATAATGGTCGTTGTAGCGGTGATAATGGTTGCTATAGTGGTGATAGTGGCTGTTATAGTGGTGATAATGGTTGTTATTGTGGTGATAATTGTTGCTATAGTGGTGACAATGGTTGCTATAGTGGTGATACTGGTTGCTATAGTGGTGATAGTGGTTGCTATAGTGGTGATGCTGGTTGCTATAGTGGTGATAATGGTTGCTATAGTGATGATAGTGGCTGTGATAGTGGGGATAATGGTTGTTATAGTGGTGATAATGGTTGTTATAGTGGCGATAATGTTTGTTATAGTGGGGATAATGGCTGTTACAGTGGTGATAATGGTTGTTATAGTGATGATAATGGTCGTTATAGTGGCGATAATGGTTCTTGTAGTGGTGATAATGGACTTTATTGTCGTGATGATGGTTGTTGTAGTGATGATAATGGCTATTATAGTGGAGATAATGGTTGTTATAGTGGCGATAATGTTTTTTGTAGTGGGGATAATGGTCGTTATAGTGGTGATAATGCTTGTTATAGTGGTGATAATGGTCCTTATAGAGGTGACAATGGTTGTTATAGTGGTTATAATGGTTGTTATAGTGGTGGTAATGATTGTTATAGTGGTGTTAATGGTTGTTATAGTGCGGATAATGGTTGTTATAGTGGTGATAATGGTTGTTATAGTGGCGATAATGTTTGTTATAGTGGTGATAATGGTTTTTATTGTGGTGATGATGGTTCATGTAGTGATGATAATGGTCGATATAGTGGTGATAATGGTTGTTACAGTGGGGACAATGGTTGTTATAGTGGTGATAATGATTGTTATTGTGGCGATAATGTTTTTTATAGTGGGGATAATGGTTGTTATAGTGGTGATAATGGTCCTTATAATGGTGATAGTGGTTGCTATAGTGGTGATAATGGCTATTATAGTGGTGGTAATGTTTCTTACAATGGTGATAATGGTTGTTCTAGTCGTGATAATGGTCGTTATAGTGGTGATAATGGTTGTTATAGTGGTGATAATGGTTGTTATAGTGGTGATAATGGTTGTTATAGTGGTGATAATGGTCCTTATAGAGGTGATAATGGTTGTTATAGTGGTGATAATTGTTGTTATAGTGGTGATAATGGTTGTTATTGTGGTGATAATTGTTGCTATAGTGGTGACAATGGTCGTTATAGTGGTGATAATGGTTGTTATAGTGGCGATAATGTTTTTTATAGTGGGGATAATGGTCGTTATAGTGGTGATAATGCTTGTTATAGTGGTGATAATGGTCCTTATAGAGGTGACAATGGTTGTTATAGTGGTTATAATGGTTGTTATAGTGGTGGTAATGGTTGTTATAGTGGTGTTAATGGTTGTTATAGTGCGGATAATGGTTGTTATAGTGGTGATAATGGTTGTTATAGTGGCGATAATGTTTGTTATAGTGGTGATAATGGTTTTTATTGTGGTGATGATGGTTGATGTAGTGATGATAATGGTTGTTATAGTGGTGATAATGGTTGTTATATTGGGGACAATGGTTGTTATAGTGGTGATAATGGTTGTTATTGTGGGGATAATGGTTGTTATAGTGGTGATAATGGTTGTTATAGGGGGGACAATGGTTGCTATAGTGCGGATAATGGTTGTTGTAGTGGTGATAATGGTTGTTATAGTGGCGATAGTGTTTTTTATAGTGGGGATAATGGTCGTTATAGTGGTGATAATGCTTGTTATAGTGGTGATAATGGTCCTTATAGAGGTGACAATGGTTGTTATAGTGGTTATAAGGGTTGTTATAGTGGTGGTAATTGTTGTTATAGTGGTGTTAATGGTTGTTATAGTGCGGATAATGGTTGTTATAGTGGTGATAATGGTTGTTATAGTGGCGATAATGTTTGTTATAGTGGTGATAATGGTTTTTATTGTGGTGATGATGGTTGATGTAGTGATGATAATGGTTGTTATAGTGGTGATAATGGATGTTATAGTGGGGACAATGGTTGTTATAGTGGTGATAATGGTTGTTATTGTGGGGATAATGGTTGTTATAGTGGTGATAATGGTTGCTATAGTGGGGACAATGGTTGCTATAGTGCGGATAATGGTTGTTGTAGTGGTGATAATGGTTGTTATAGTGGCGATAATGTTTGTTATAGTGGGGATAATGGTTGTTAGAGTGGTGATAATGGCTGTTATAGTGGTGATAATTGTTGTTATAGTGGTGATAATGGTCGTTATGGTGGTGGTAATCGTAGTGGTGATAATGGTCCTTATAGTGGTGATAATGGTTGTTATAGTGGTGATAATGGTCCTTATAATGGTGATAATGGTTGTTATAGTGGTGATAATGGTTGTTATAGTGAGGACAATGGTTGTTATCATGGTGATAATGGTTGTTATATGGCGATAAAGTTTTTTATAGTGGGGCTAATGGTTGTTATAGTGGTGATAATGGCTGTTATAGTGGTGATAATGGTTGTTATAGTGGTGGTAACGGTCGTTATAGTGGTGATAATGGTCCTTGTAGTGGTGATAATGGTTTTTATTGTGGTGATGATGGTTGTTGTAATGATGATAATGGTTGTTATAGTGGTGATAATGGTTGTTATAGTGGGGACAATGGTTGTTATAGTGGTGATAATGGTTGTTATTGTGGCGATAATGTTTTTTATAGTGGGGATAATGGTTGTTATAGTGGTGATAATGGTCCTTATAATGGTGATAGTGGTTGCTATAGTGGTGATAATGGCTATTATAGTGGTGGTAATGTTTCTTACGATGGTGATAATGGTTGTTCTAGTCGTGATAATGGTCGTTATAGTGGTGATAATGGTTGTTATAGTGGTGATAATGGTTGTTATAGTGGGGATAATGGTTGTTATAGTGGTGATAATGGTTGTTATAGTGGTGATAATGGTCCTTATAGAGGTGATAATGGTTGTTATAGTGGTGATAATTGTTGTTATAGTGGTGATAATGGTTGTTATTGTGGTGATAATTGTTGCTTTAGTGGTGACAATGGTCGTTATAGTGGTGATAATGGTTGTTATAGTGGTGATAATAGTTGTTATAGTGGGGATAATGGTTGTTATAGTGGTGATAATGGTTGTTATAGTGGTGATAATGGTCCTTATAGAGGTGATAATGGTTGTTATAGTGGTGATAATTGTTGTTATAGTGGTGATAATGGTTGTTATTGTGGTGATAATTGTTGCTATAGTGGTGACAATGGTCGTTATAGTTGTGATAATGGTTGATATAGTGGTGATAATGGTTGTTATAGTGGGGATAATGGTTGTTATAGTGGTGATAATGGTTGTTATAGTGGTGATAATGGTCCTTATAGAGGTGATAATGGTTGTTATAGTGGTGATAATGGTTGTCATAGTGGCGATAATGTTTTTTATAGTGGGGATAATGGTTGTTATAGTGGTGATAATGGTTGTTATAGTGGTGATAATGGTCCTTATAGAGGTGATAATATTGTTATAGTGTTGATAATGGTTGTTATAGTGGTGGTAATGGTTGTTATAGTGGTGATAATGGTTGTTATAGTGGGGATAATGGTTGTTATAGTGGTGATAATGGTTGTTATAGTGGTGGTAATGGTTGTTATAGTGGTGTTAATGGTTGTTATAGTGCGGATAATGGTTGTTATAGTGGTGATAATGGTTGTTATATTGGGGACAATGGTTGTTATAGTGGTGATAATGGATGTTATGGTGGTAATAATGGTCGTTGTGGCGGTGATAATGGTTGCTATAGTGGTGATAGTGGCTGTTATAGTGGTGATAATGGTTGTTATTGTGGTGATAATTGTTGCTATAGTGGTGACAATGGTTGCTATAGTGGTGATACTGGTTGCTATAGTGGTGATAGTGGTTGCTATAGTGGTGATGCTGGTTGCTATAGTGGTGATAATGGTTGCTATAGTGATGATAATGGTTGTTATAGTGGTGATAATGGTTGTTATAGTGGTGATAATGGTCCTTATAGAGGTGATAATGGTTGTTATAGTGGTGATAATTGTTGTTATAGTGGTGATAATGGTTGTTATAGTGGTGATAATGGTTGTTATAGTGGGGACAATGGTTGTTATAGTGGTGATAATGGTTGTTATTGTGGGGATAATGGTTGTTATAGTGGTGATAATGGTTGTTATAGTGGGGACAATGGTTGCTATAGTGCGGATAATGGTTGTTGTAGTGGTGATAATGGTTGTTATAGTGGCGATAATGTTTGTTATAGTGGGGTAATGGTTGTTAGAGTGGTGATAATGGCTGTTATAGTGGTGATAAATGTTGTTATAGTGGTGATAATGGTCGTTATGGTGGTGGTAATCGTAGTGGTGATAATGGTCCTTATAGTGGTGATAATGGTTGTTATAGTGGTGATAATGGTTGTTATAGTGTTGATAATGGTCACTATAGTGCGGATAATGGTGGGTATGGTGGTGATAATGGTTGTTATGGTGGTGATAATGGTTGTTACAGTGGTGATAATGGTTGTTATAGAGGTGATAATGGTTGTTATAGTGGTGATAATGGTTGTTATAGTGGTGGTAATGGATGTTATAGTGGTGACAATAGTTGTTATAGTGGTGATAATGGTTGTTATAGTGGGGACAATGGTTGCTATAGTGGTGATAATGGTTGTTATAGTGGCGATAGTGGTTGTTAGAGTGGTGATAATGGCTCTTATAGTGGTGATAATGGTTGTTATAGTGGTGATAATGGTCGTTATAGTGGTGGTAATCGTCGTTATATTGGTGATAATGGTTGTTATTGTGGTGATAACGGTTGTTATAGTGGTGATAATGGTCCTTATAATGGTGATAATGGTTGTTATAGTGGTGATAATGGTTGTTATAGTGAGGACAATGGTTGTTATCATGGTGATAATGGTTGTTATATGGCGATAAAGTTTTTTATAGTGGGGCTAATGGTTGTTATAGTGGTGATAATGGCTGTTATAGTGGTGATAATGGTTGTTATAGTGGTGGTAACGGTCGTTATAGTGGTGATAATGGTCCTTGTAGTGGTGATAATGGTTTTTATTGTGGTGATGATGGTTGTTGTAGTGATGATAATGGTTGTTATAGTGGTGATAATGGTTGTTATAGTCGGGACAATGGTTGTTATAGTGGTGATAATGGTTGTTATTGTGGCGATAATGTTTTTTATAGTGGGGGTAATGGTTGTTATAGTGGTGATAATGGTCCTTATAATGGTGATAGTGGTTGCTATAGTGGTGATAATGGCTATTATAGTGGTGGTAATGTTTCTTACAATGGTGATAATGGTTGTTCTAGTCGCGATAATGGTCGTTATAGTGGTGATAATGGTTGTTATAGTGGTGATAATGGTTGTTATAGTGGGGATAATGGTTGTTATATTGGGGACAATGGTTGTTATAGTGGTGATAATGGATGTTATGGTGGTAATAATGGTCGTTGTAGCGGTGATAATGGTTGCTATAGTGGTGATAGTGGCTGTTATAGTGGTGATAATGGTTGTTATTGTGGTGATAATTGTTGCTATAGTGGTGACAATGGTTGCTATAGTGGTGATACTGGTTGCTATAGTGGTGATAGTGGTTGCTATAGTGGTGATGCTGGTTGCTATAGTGGTGATAATGGTTGCTATAGTGATGATAATGGCTGTGATAGTGGGGATAATGGTTGTTATAGTGGTGATAATGGTTGTTATAGTGGCGATAATGTTTGTTATAGTGGGGATAATGGCTGTTACAGTGGTGATAATGGTTGTTATAGTGATGATAATGGTCGTTATAGTGGCGATAAGGGTTCTTGTAGTGGTGATAATGGACTTTATTGTCGTGATGATGGTTGTTGTAGTGATGATAATGGCTATTATAGTGGAGATAATGGTTGTTATAGTGGCGATAATGTTTTTTGTAGTGGGGATAATGGTCGTTATAGTGGTGATATTGCTTGTTATAGTGGTGATAATGGTCCTTATAGAGGTGACAATGGTTGTTATAGTGGTTATAATGGTTGTTATAGTGGTGTTAATGGTTGTTATAGTGCGGATAATGGTTGTTATAGTGGTGATAATGGTTGTTATAGTGGCGATAATGTTTGTTATGGTGGTGATAATGGTTTTTATTGTGGTGATGATGGTTGATGTAGTGATGATAATGGTCGTTATAGTGGTGATAATGGTTGTTATAGTGGGGACAATGGTTGTTATAGTGGTGATAATGATTGTTATTGTGGCGATAATGTTTTTTATAGTGGGGATAATGGTTGTTATAGTGGTGATAATGGTCCTTATAATGGTGATAGTGGTTGCTATAGTGGTGATAATGGCTATTATAGTGGTGGTAATGTTTCTTACAATGGTGATAATGGTTGTTCTAGTCGTGATAATGGTCGTTATAGTGGTGATAATGGTTGTTATAGTGGTGATAATGGTTGTTATAGTGGTGATAATGGTTGTTATATTGGTGATAATGGTCCTTATAGAGGTGATAATGGTTGTTATAGTGGTGATAATTGTTGTTATAGTGGTGATAATGGTTGTTATTGTGGTGATAATTGTTGCTATAGTGGTGACAATGGTCGTTATAGTGGTGATAATGGTTGTTATAGTGGCGATAATGTTTTTTATAGTGGGGATAATGGTCGTTATAGTGATGATAATGCTTGTTATAGTGCTGACAATAGTTATTATAGTGGTGATAATGGTTGTTATAGTGGGGACAATGGTTGCTGTAGTGGTGATAATGGCTCTTATAGTGGTGATAATGGTTGTTATAGTGGTGATAATGGTCGTTATAGTGGTGGTAATCGTCGTTATATTGGTGATAATGGTTGTTATTGTGGTGATAATGTTTTTTATAGTGGGGATAATGGTTGTTATAGTGGTGATAATGGCTGTTATAGTGGTGATAATGGTTGTTATAGTCGTGGTAACGGTCGTTATAGTGGTGATAATGGTCCTTGAAGTGGTGATAATGGTTTTTATTGTGGTGATGATGGTTGTTGTAGTGATGATAATGGTTGTTATAGTGGTGATAATGGTTGTTATAGTGGGGACAATGGCTGTTATAGTGGTGATAATGGTTGTTATTGTGGTGATAGTGTTTTTATTAGTGGGGATAATGGTTGTTATAGTGGTGATAATGGTCCTTATAATGGTGATAGTGGTTGCTATAGTGGTGATAATGGCTATTATAGAGGTGGTAATGTTTCTTACAATGGTGATAATGGTTGTTCTAGTCGTGATAATGGTCGTTATAGTGGTGATAATGGTTGTTATAGTGGTGATGATGGTTGTTATAGTGGGGATAATGGTTGTTATAGTGGTGATAATGGTTGTTATTGTGGCGATAATGTTTTTTATAGTGGGGATAATGGTTGTTATAGTGGTGATAATGGTCCTTATAATGGTGATAGTGGTTGCTATAGTGGTGATAATGGCTATTATAGTGGTGGTAATGTTTCTTACAATGGTGATAATGGTTGTTCTAGTCGTGATAATGGTCGTTATAGTGGTGATAATGGTTGTTATAGTGGTGATAATGGTTGTTATAGTGAGGACAATGGTTGTTATAGTGGTGATAATGGTTGTTATAGTGGCGATAATGTTTTTTATAGTGGGGATAATGGTTGTTATAGTGGTGATAATGGCTGTTATAGTGGTGATAATGGTTGTTATAGTCGTGGTAACGGTCGTTATAGTGGTGATAATGGTCCTTGTAGTGGTGATAATGGTTGTTATAGTCGTGGTAACGGTCGTTATAGTGGTGATAATGGTCCTTGTAGTGGTGATAATGGTTGTTATAGTGGTGATAATTGTTGTTATAGTGGTGATAATGGTTGTTATTGTGGTGATAATTGTTGCCATAGTGGTGACAATGGTCGTTATAGTGGTGATAATGGTTGTTATAGTGGGGATAATGGTTGTTATAGTGGTGATAATGGTTGTCATAGTGGCGATAATGTTTTTTATAGTGGGGATAATGGTTGTTATAGTGGTGATAATGGTTGTTATAGTGGTGATAATGGTCCTTATAGAGGTGATAATGGTGTTATAGTGTTGATAATGGTTGTTATAGTGGTGATAATGGTTGTTATTGTGGTGATAATTGTTGTTATAGTGATGATAATGGTCCTTATAGAGGTGATAATGGTTGTTATAGTGGTGATAATGGTTGTTATAGTGGGGATAATGGTTGTTATAGTGGTGATAATGGTTGTTATAGTGGTGATAATGGTCCTTATAGAGGTGATAATGGTTGTTATAGTGGTGATAATTGTTGTTATAGTGGTGATAATGGTTGTTATTGTGGTGATAATTGTTGCTATAGTGGTGACAATGGTTGCTATAGTGGTGATACTGGTTGCTATAGTGGTGATAGTGGTTGCTATAGTGGTGATGCTGGTTGCTATAGTGGTGATAATGGTTGCTATAGTGATGATAATGGCTGTGATAATGGGGATAATGGTTGTTATAGTGGTGATAATGGTTGTTATAGTGGCGATAATGTTTGTTATAGTGGGGATAATGGCTGTTACAGTGGTGATAATGGTTGTTATAGTGATGATAATGGTCGTTATAGTGGCGATAATGGTTTTTGTAGTGGTGATAATGGACTTTATTGTCGTGATGATGGTTGTTGTAGTGATGATAATGGCTATTATAGTGGAGATAATGGTTGTTATAGTGGCGATAATGTTTTTTGTAGTGGGGATAATGGTCGTTATAGTGGTGATAATGCTTGTTATAGTGGTGATAATGGTCCTTATAGAGGTGACAATGGTTGTTATAGTGGTTATAATGGTTGTTATAGTGGTGGTAATGGTTGTTATAGTGGTGTTAATGGTTGTTATAGTGCGGATAATGGTTGTTATAGTGGTGATAATGGTTGTTATAGTGGCGATAATGTTTGTTATAGTGGTGATAATGGTTTTTATTGTGGTGATGATGGTTGATGTAGTGATGATAATGGTCGTTATAGTGGTGATAATGGTTGTTATAGTGGGGACAATGGTTGTTATAGTGGTGATAATGATTGTTATTGTGGCGATAATGTTTTTTATAGTGGGGATAATGGTTGTTATAGTGGTGATAATGGTCCTTATAATGGTGATAGTGGTTGCTATAGTGGTGATAATGGCTATTATAGTGGTGGTAATGTTTCTTACAATGGTGATAATGGTTGTTCTAGTCGTGATAATGGTCGTTATAGTGGTGATAATGGTTGTTATAGTGGTGATAATGGTTGTTATAGTGGTGATAATGGTTGTTATAGTGGTGATAATGGTCCTTATAGAGGTGATAATGGTTGTTATAGTGGTGATAATTGTTGTTATAGTGGTGATAATGGTTGTTATTGTGGTGATAATTGTTGCTATAGTGGTGACAATGGTCGTTATAGTGGTGATAATGGTTGTTATAGTGGTGATAATGGTTGTTATAGTGGGGATAATGGTCGTTATAGTGGTGATAATGCTTGTTATAGTGGTGATAATGGTCCTTATAGAGGTGACAATGGTTGTTATAGTGGTTATAATGGTTGTTATAGTGGTGGTAATGGTTGTTATTGTGGTGATAATTGTTGCTATAGTGGTGACAATGGTTGCTATAGTGGTGATACTGGTTGCTATAGTGGTGATAGTGGTTGCTATAGTGGTGATGCTGGTTGCTATAGTGATGATAATGGCTGTGATAGTGGGGATAATGGTTGTTATAGTGGTGATAATGGTTGTTATAGTGGTGATAATGGTTGTTATAGTGGGGACAATGGCTGTTATAGTGGCGATAGTGGTTGTTATGGTGGCGATAGTGGTTGTTATGGTGGTGATAATGGTTTTTATTGTGGTGATGATGGTTGTTGTAGTGGTGATAATGGTTATTATTGTGGTGATAACGGCTGTTATAGTGTTGATAATGGTCACTATAGTGCGGATAATGGTGGGTATGGTGGTGATAATGGTTGTTATGGTGGTGATAATGGTTGTTACAGTGGTGATAATGGTTGTTATAGAGGTGATAATGGTTGTTATAGTTGTGATAATGGTTGTTATAGTGGTGGCAATGGTTGTTATAGTGCTGACAATAGTTATTATAGTGGTGATAATGGTTGTTATAGTGGGGACAATGGTTGCTGTAGTGGTGATAATGGCTCTTATAGTGGTGATAATGGTTGTTATAGTGGTGATAATGGTCGTTATAGTGGTGGTAATCGTCGTTATATTGGTGATAATGGTTGTTATTGTGGTGATAATGTTTTTTATAGTGGGGATAATGGTTGTTATAGTGGTGATAATGGCTGTTATAGTGGTGATAATGGTTGTTATAGTCGTGGTAACGGTCGTTATAGTGGTGATAATGGTCCTTGTAGTGGTGATAATGGTTTTTATTGTGGTGATGATGGTTGTTGTAGTGATGATAATGGTTGTTATAGTGGTGATAATGGTTGTTATAGTGGGGACAATGGCTGTTATAGTGGTGATAATGGTTGTTATTGTGGTGATAGTGTTTTTATTAGTGGGGATAATGGTTGTTATAGTGGTGATAATGGTCCTTATAATGGTGATAGTGGTTGCTATAGTGGTGATAATGGCTATTATAGAGGTGGTAATGTTTCTTACAATGGTGATAATGGTTGTTCTAGTCGTGATAATGGTCGTTATAGTGGTGATAATGGTCGTTATAGTGGTGATAATGGTTGTTATAGTGGGGATAATGGTTGTTATAGTGGTGATAATGGTTGTTATTGTGGCGATAATGTTTTTTATAGTGGGGATAATGGTTGTTATAGTGGTGATAATGGTCCTTATAATGGTGATAGTGGTTGCTATAGTGGTGATAATGGCTATTATAGTGGTGGTAATGTTTCTTACAATGGTGATAATGGTTGTTCTAGTCGTGATAATGGTCGTTATAGTGGTGATAATGGTTGTTATAGTGGTGATAATGGTTGTTATAGTGGTGATAATGGTTGTTATAGTGGTGATAATGGTCCTTATAGAGGTGATAATGGTTGTTATAGTGGTGATAATTGTTGTTATAGTGGTGATAATGGTTGTTATTGTGGTGATAATTGTTGCTATAGTGGTGACAATGGTCGTTATAGTGGTGATAATGGTTGTTATAGTGGCGATAATGTTTTTTATAGTGGGGATAATGGTCGTTATAGTGGTGATAATGCTTGTTATAGTGGTGATAATGGTCCTTATAGAGGTGACAATGGTTGTTATAGTGGTTATAATGGTTGTTATAGTGGTGGTAATGGTTGTTATAGTGGTGTTAATGGTTGTTATAGTGCGGATAATGGTTGTTATAGTGGTGATAATGGTTGATATAGTGGCGATAATGTTTGTTATAGTGGTGATAATGGTTTTTATTGTGGTGATAATTGTTGCTATAGTGGTGACAATGGTCGTTATAGTGGTGATAATGGTTGTTATAGTGGGGATAATGGATGTTATAGTGGTGATAATGGTTGTTATAGTGGTGATAATGGTCCTTATAGAGGTGATAATGGTTGTTATAGTGGTGATAATGGTTGTCATAGTGGCGATAATGTTTTTTATAGTGGGGATAATGGTTGTTATAGTGGTGATAATGGTTGTTATAGTGGTGATAATGGTCCTTATAGAGGTGATAATGGTGTTATAGTGTTGATAATGGTTGTTATAGTGGTGATAATGGTTGTTATTGTGGTGATAATTGTTGTTATAGTGATGATAATGGTTGTTATAGTGGTGATAATGGTTGTTATAGTGGTGATAATGGTTGTTATAGTGGGGATAATGGTTGTTATAGTGGTGATAATGGTTGTTATAGTGGTGATAATGGTCCTTATAGAGGTGATAATGGTTGTTATAGTGGTGATAATGGTTGTTATTGTGGTGATAATTGTTGCTATAGTGGTGACAATGGTCGTTATAGTGGTGATAATGGTTGTTATAGTGGTGATAATGGTTGTTATAGTGGGGATAATGGTTGTTATAGTGGTGATAATGGTTGTTATAGTGGTGATAATGGTCCTTATAGAGGTGATAATGGTTGTTATAGTGGTGATAATGGTTGTCATAGTGGCGATAATGTTTTTTATAGTGGGGATAATGGTTGTTATAGTGGGGATAATGGTTGTTATAGTGGTGATAATGGTCCTTATAGAGGTGATAATGGTGTTATAGTGTTGATAATGGTTGTTATAGTGGTGGTAATGGTTGTTATAGTGGTGATAATGGTTGTTATAGTGGGGATAATGGTTGTTATAGTGGTGATAATGGTTGTTATAGTGGTGGTAATGGTTGTTATAGTGGTGTTAATGGTTGTTATAGTGCGGATAATGGTTGTTATAGTGGTGATAATGGTTGTTATATTGGGGACAATGGTTGTTATAGTGGTTATAATGGTTGTTATAGTGGTGGTAATGGTTGTTATAGTGGTGTTAATGGTTGTTATAGTGCGGATAATGGTTGTTATAGTGGTGATAATGGTTGTTATAGTGGCGATAATGTTTGTTATAGTGGTGATAATGGTTTTTATTGTGGTGATGATGGTTGATGTAGTGATGATAATGGTTGTTATAGTGGTGATAATGGTTGTTATAGTGGGGACAATGGTTGTTATAGTGGTGATAATGGTTGTTATTGTGGGGATAATGGTTGTTATAGTGGTGATAATGGTTGTTATAGTGGGGACAATGGTTGCTATAGTGCGGATAATGGTTGTTGTAGTGGTGATAATGGTTGTTATAGTGGCGATAATGTTTGTTATAGTGGTGATAATGGTCCTTATAGAGGTGATAATGGTGTTATAGTGTTGATAATGGTTGTTATAGTGGTGATAATGGTTGTTATTGTGGTGATAATTGTTGTTATAGTGATGATAATGGTTGTTATAGTGGTGATAATGGTTGTTATAGTGGTGATAATGGTTGTTATAGTGGGGATAATGGTTGTTATAGTGGTGATAATGGTTGTTATAGTGGTGATAATGGTCCTTATAGAGGTGATAATGGTTGTTATAGTGGTGATAATTGTTGTTATAGTGGTGATAATGGTTGTTATTGTGGTGATAATTGTTGCTATAGTGGTGACAATGGTCGTTATAGTGGTGATAATGGTTGTTATAGTGGTGATAATGGTTGTTATAGTGGGGATAATGGTTGTTATAGTGGTGATAATGGTTGTTATAGTGGTGATAATGGTCCTTATAGAGGTGATAATGGTTGTTATAGTGGTGATAATGGTTGTCATAGTGGCGATAATGTTTTTTATAGTGGGGATAATGGTTGTTATAGTGGGGATAATGGTTGTTATAGTGGTGATAATGGTCCTTATAGAGGTGATAATGGTGTTATAGTGTTGATAATGGTTGTTATAGTGGTGGTAATGGTTGTTATAGTGGTGATAATGGTTGTTATAGTGGGGATAATGGTTGTTATAGTGGTGATAATGGTTGTTATAGTGGCGATAATGTTTGTTATAGTGGGGATAATGGCTGTTACAGTGGTGATAATGGTTGTTATAGTGATGATAATGGTCGTTATAGTGGCGATAATGGTTCTTGTAGTGGTGATAATGGACTTTATTGTCGTGATGATGGTTGTTGTAGTGATGATAATGGCTATTATAGTGGAGATAATGGTTGTTATAGTGGCGATAATGTTTTTTGTAGTGGGGATAATGGTCGTTATAGTGGTGATAATGCTTGTTATAGTGGTGATAATGGTCCTTATAGAGGTGACAATGGTTGTTATAGTGGTTATAATGGTTGTTATAGTGGTGGTAATGGTTGTTATAGTGGTGTTAATGGTTGTTATAGTGCGGATAATGGTTGTTATAGTGGTGATAATGGTTGTTATAGTGGCGATAATGTTTGTTATAGTGGTGATAATGGTTTTTATTGTGGTGATGATGGTTGATGTAGTGATGATAATGGTCGTTATAGTGGTGATAATGGTTGTTATAGTGGGGACAATGGTTGTTATAGTGGTGATAATGATTGTTATTGTGGCGATAATGTTTTTTATAGTGGGGATAATGGTTGTTATAGTGGTGATAATGGTCCTTATAATGGTGATAGTGGTTGCTATAGTGGTGATAATGGCTATTATAGTGGTGGTAATGTTTCTTACAATGGTGATAATGGTTGTTCTAGTCGTTATAATGGTCGTTATAGTGGTGATAATGGTTGTTATAGTGGTGATAATGGTTGTTATAGTGGTGATAATGGTTGTTATAGTGGTGATAATGGTCCTTATAGAGGTGATAATGGTTGTTATAGTGGTGATGATTGTTGTTATAGTGGTGATAATGGTTGTTATTGTGGTGATAATTGTTGCTATAGTGGTGACAATGGTCGTTATAGTGGTGATAATGGTTGTTATAGTGGTGATAATGGTTGTTATAGTGGGGATAATGGTCGTTATAGTGGTGATAATGCTTGTTATAGTGGTGATAATGGTCCTTATAGAGGTGACAATGGTTGTTATAGTGGTTATAATGGTTGTTATAGTGGTGGTAATGGTTGTTATTGTGGTGATAATTGTTGCGATAGTGGTGACAATGGTTGCTATAGTGGTGATACTGGTTGCTATAGTGGTGATAGTGGTTGCTATAGTGGTAATGCTGGTTGCTATAGTGGTGATAATGGTTGCTATAGTGATGATAATGGCTGTGATAGTGGGGATAATGGTTGTTATAGTGGTGATAATGGTTGTTATAGTGGTGATAATGGTTGTTATAGTGGGGACAATGGTTGTTATAGTGGCGATAGTGGTTGTTATGGTGGCGATAGTGGTTGTTATGGTGGTGATAATGGTTTTTATTGTGGTGATGATGGTTGTTGTAGTGGTGATAATGGTTATTATTGTGGTGATAACGGCTGTTATAGTGTTGATAATGGTCACTATAGTGCGGATAATGGTGGGTATGGTGGTGATAATGGTTGTTATGGTGGTGATAATGGTTGTTACAGTGGTGATAATGGTTGTTATATAGGTGATAATGGTTGTTATAGTGGTGATAATGGTTGTTATAGTGGTGGCAATGGTTGTTATAGTGCTGACAATAGTTATTATAGTGGTGATAATGGTTGTTATAGTGGGGACAATGGTTGCTGTAGTGGTGATAATGGCTCTTATAGTGGTGATAATGGTTGTTATAGTGGTGATAATGGTCGTTATAGTGGTGGTAATCGTCGTTATATTGGTGATAATGGTTGTTATTGTGGTGATAATGGTTGTTATAGTGGCGATAATGTTTTTTATAGTGGGGATAATGGTTGTTATAGTGGTGATAATGGCTGTTATAGTGCTGATAATGGTTGTTCTAGTCGTGACAATGGTCGTTATAGTGGTGATAATGGTTGTTATAGTGGTGATGATGGTTGTTATAGTGGGGATAATGGTTGTTATAGTGGTGATAATGGTTGTTATAGTGGTGATAATGGTCCTTATAGAGGTGATAATGGTTGTTATAGTGGTGATAATGGTTGTTATTGTGGTGATAATTGTTGTTATAGTGATGATAATGGTTGTTACAGTGGTGATAATGCTTGTTATAGTGGTGATAATGGTCCTTATAGAGGTGACAATGGTTGTTATAGTGGTTATAATGGTTGTTATAGTGGTGGTAATGGTTGTTATAGTGGTGTTAATGGTTGTTATAGTGCGGATAATGGTTGTTATAGTGGTGATAATGGTTGTTATAGTGGCGATAATGTTTGTTATAGTGGTGATAATGGTTTTTATTGTGGTGATGATGGTTGATGTAGTGATGATAATGGTCGTTATAGTGGTGATAATGGTTGTTATAGTGGGGACAATGGTTGTTATAGTGGTGATAATGATTGTTATTGTGGCGATAATGTTTTTTATAGTGGGGATAATGGTTGTTATAGTGGTGATAATGGTCCTTATAATGGTGATAGTGGTTGCTATAGTGGTGATAATGGCTATTATAGTGGTGGTAATGTTTCTTACAATGGTGATAATGGTTGTTCTAGTCGTGATAATGGTCGTTATAGTGGTGATAATGGTTGTTATAGTGGTGATAATGGTTGTAATAGTGGTGATAATGGTTGTTATAGTGGTGATAATGGTCCTTATAGAGGTGATAATGGTTGTTATAGTGGTGATAATTGTTGTTATAGTGGTGATAATGGTTGTTATTGTGGTGATAATTGTTGCTATAGTGGTGACAATGGTCGTTATAGTGGTGATAATGGTTGTTATAGTGGTGATAATGGTTGTTATAGTGGGGATAATGGTTGTTATAGTGGTGATAATGGTTGTTATAGTGGTGATAATGGTCCTTATAGAGGTGATAATGGTTGTTATAGTGGTGATAATTGTTGTTATAGTGGTGATAATGGTTGTTATTGTGGTGATAATTGTTGCTATAGTGGTGACAATGGTTGCTATAGTGGTGATACTGGTTGCTATAGTGGTGATAGTGGTTGCTATAGTGGTGATGCTGGTTGCTATAGTGGTGATAATGGTTGCTATAGTGATGATAATGGCTGTGATAGTGGGGATAATGGTTGTTATAGTGGTGATAATGGTTGTTATAGTGGCGATAATGTTTGTTATAGTGGGGATAATGGCTGTTACAGTGGTGATAATGGTTGTTATAGTGGTGATAATGGTCGTTATAGTGGCGATAATGGTTCCTGTAGTGGTGATAATGGACTTTATTGTCGTGATGATGGTTGTTGTAGTGATGATAATGGCTATTATAGTGGAGATAATGGTTGTTATAGTGGCGATAATGTTTTTTATAGTGGGGATAATGGTCGTTATAGTGGTGATAATGCTTGTTATAGTGGTGATAATGGTCCTTATAGAGGTGACAATGGTTGTTATAGTGGTTATAATGGTTGTTATAGTGGTGGTAATGGTTGTTATAGTGGTGTTAATGGTTGTTATAGTGCGGATAATGGTTGTTATAGTGGTGATAATGGTTGTTATAGTGGCGATAATGTTTGTTATAGTGGTGATAATGGTTTTTATTGTGGTGATGATGGTTGATGTAGTGATGATAATGGTTGTTATAGTGGTGATAATGGTTGTTATAGTGGGGACAATGGTTGTTGTAGTGGTGATAATGGTTGTTATTGTGGGGATAATGGTTGTTATAGTAGTGATAATGGTTGTTATAGTGGGGACAATGGTTGCTATAGTGCGGATAATGGTTGTTGTAGTGGTGATAATGGTTGTTATAGTGGCGATAATGTTTGTTATAGTGGGGATAATGGTTGTTAGAGTGGTGATAATGGCTGTTATAGTGGTGATAATTGTTGTTATAGTGGTGATAATGGTCGTTATGGTGGTGGTAATCGTAGTGGTGATAATGGTCCTTATAGTGGTGATAATGGTTGTTATAGTGGTGATAATGGTTGTTATAGTGGCGATAGTGGTTGTTATGGTGGCGATAGTGGTTGTTATGGTGGTGATAATGGTTTTTATTGTGGTGATGATGGTTGTTGTAGTGGTGATAATGGTTATTATTGTGGTGATAACGGCTGTTATAGTGTTGATAATGGTCACTATAGTGCGGATAATGGTGGGTATGGTGGTGATAATGGTTGTTATGGTGGTGATAATGGTTGTTACAGTGGTGATAATGGTTGTTATATAGGTGGTAATGGTTGTTATAGTGGTGATAATGGTTGTTATAGTGGTGGCAATGGTTGTTATAGTGCTGACAATAGTTATTATAGTGGTGATAATGGTTGTTATAGTGGGGACAATGGTTGCTGTAGTGGTGATAATGGCTCTTATAGTGGTGATAATGGTTGTTATAGTGGTGATAATGGTCGTTATAGTGGTGGTAATCGTCGTTATATTGGTGATAATAGTTGTTATTGTGGTGATAATGGTTGTTATAGTGGTGATAATGGTCCTTCTAATGGTGATAATGGTTGTTATAGTGGTGATAATGGTTGTTATAGTGAGGACAATGGTTGTTATAGTGGTGATAATGGTTGTTATAGTGGCGATAATGTTTTTTATAGTGGGGACAATGGTTGTTATAGTGGTGATAATGGCTGTTATAGTGCTGATAATGGTTGTTATAGTCGTGGTATCGGCCGTTATAGTGGTGATAATGGTCCTTGTAGTGGTGATAATGGTTTTTATTGTGGTGATGATGGTTGTTGTAGTGATGATAATGGTTGTTATAGTGGTGATAATGGTTGTTATAGTGGGGACAATGGCTGTTATAGTGGTGATAATGGTTGTTATTGTGGCGATAATGTTTTTATTAGTGGGGATAATGGTTGTTATAGTGGTGATAATGGTTGTTATAGTGGTGATAATGGTCCTTATAGAGGTGATAATGGTTGTTATAGTGGTGATAATTGTTGTTATAGTGGTGATAATGGTTGTTATTGTGGTGATAATTGTTGCTATAGTGGTGACAATGGTCGTTATAGTGGTGATAATGGTTGTTATAGTGGGGATAATGGTTGTTATAGTGGTGATAATGGTTGTTATAGTGGTGATAATGGTCCTTATAGAGGTGATAATGGTTGTTATAGTGGTGATAATTGTTGTTATAGTGGTGATAATGGTTGTTATTGTGGTGATAATTGTTGCTATAGTGGTGACAATGGTCGTTATAGAGGTGATAATGGTTGTTACAGTGGTGATAATGGTTGTTATAGTGGGGACAATGGTTGTTATAGTGGCGATAGTGGTTGTTATGGTGGCGATAGTGGTTGTTATGGTGGTGATAATGGTTTTTATTGTGGTGATGATGGTTGTTGTAGTGGTGATAATGGTTATTATTGTGGTGATAGCGGCTGTTATAGTGTTGATAATGGTCACTGTAGTGCGGATAATGGTGGGTACGGTGGTGATAATGGTTGTTATGGTGGTGATAATGGTTGTTACAGTGGTGATAATGGTTGTTATAGAGGTGATAATGGTTGTTGTAGTGGTGATAATGGTTGTTATAGTGGTGGTAATGGTTGTTATAGTGGTGACAATAGTTGTTATAGTGGTGATAATGGTTGTTATAGTGGGGACAATGGTTGCTATAGTGGTGATAATGGTTGTTATAGTGGCGATAGTGGTTGTTAGAGTGGTGATAATGGCTCTTATAGTGGTGATAATGGTTGTTATAGTGGTGATAATGGTCGTTATAGTGGTGGTAATCGTCGTTATATTGGTGATAATGGTTGTTATTGTGGTGATAATGGTTGTTATAGTGGTGATAATGGTTGTTATAGTGGTGATAATGGTTGTTATAGTGGTGATAATGGTCCTTATAGAGGTGATAATGGTGTTATAGTGTTGATAATGGTTGCTATAGTGGTGGTAATGGTTGTTATAGTGGTGATAATGGTTGTTATAGTGGGGATAATGTTTGTTATAGTGGTGATAATGGTTGTTACAGTGGTGATAATGGTTGTTATAGTGGTGATAATGGTTGTTATAGTGGGGATAATGGTGGTTATGGTGGTGATAATGGTTATTATAGTTGTCTTAATGGTCCTTGTAGTGGTGATAATGGTCCTTATAGTGGTGATAATGGTTGTTATAGTGGTGATAATGGTTGTTATAGTGGGGACAATGGTTGTTATAGTGGCGATAGTGGTTGTTATGGTGGCGATAGTGGTTGTTATGGTGGTGATAACGGTTTTTATTGTGGTGATGATGGTTGTTGTAGTGGTGATAATGGTTATTATTGTGGTGATAGCGGCTGTTATAGTGTTGATAATGGTCACTGTAGTGCGGATAATGGTGGGTACGGTGGTGATAATGGTTGTTATGGTGGTGATAATGGTTGTTACAGTGGTGATAATGGTTGTTATAGAGGTGATAATGGTTGTTGTAGTGGTGATAATGGTTGTTATAGTGGTGGTAATGGTTGTTATAGTGGTGACAATAGTTGTTATAGTGGTGATAATGGTTGTTATAGTGGGGACAATGGTTGCTATAGTGGTGATAATGGTTGTTATAGTGGCGATAGTGGTTGTTAGAGTGGTGATAATGGCTCTTATAGTGGTGATAATGGTTGTTATAGTGGTGATAATGGTCGTTATAGTGGTGGTAATCGTCGTTATATTGGTGATAATGGTTGTTATTGTGGTGATAATGGTTGTTATAGTGGTGATAATGGTTGTTATAGTGGTGATAATGGTTGTTATAGTGGTGATAATGGTCCTTATAGAGGTGATAATGGTGTTATAGTGTTGATAATGGTTGCTATAGTGGTGGTAATGGTTGTTATAGTGGTGATAATGGTTGTTATAGTGGGGATAATGTTTGTTATAGTGGTGATAATGGTTGTTATAGTGGTGGTAATGGTTGTTATAGTGGTGTTAATGGTTGTTATAGTGCGGATAATGGTTGTTATAGTGGTGATAATGGTTGTTATATTGGGGACAATGGTTGTTATAGTGGTGATAATGGATGTTATGGTGGTAATAATGGTCGTTGTAGCGGTGATAATGGTTGCTATAGTGGTGATAGTGGCTGTTATAGTGGTGATAATGGTTGTTATTGTGGTGATAATTGTTGCTATAGTGGTGACAATGGTTGCTATAGTGGTGATACTGGTTGCTATAGTGGTGATAGTGGTTGCTATAGTGGTGATGCTGGTTGCTATAGTGGTGATAATGGTTGCTATAGTGATGATAATGGCTGTTATAGTGGCGATAATGTTTGTTATAGTGGTGATAATGGTTTTTATTGTGGTGATGATGGTTGATGTAGTGATGATAATGGTCGTTATAGTGGTGATAATGGTTGTTATAGTGGGGACAATGGTTGTTATAGTGGTGATAATGATTGTTATTGTGGCGATAATGTTTTTTATAGTGGGGATAATGGTTGTTATAGTGGTGATAATGGTCCTTATAATGGTGATAGTGGTTGCTATAGTGGTGATAATGGCTATTATAGTGGTGATAATGGTTGTTATAGTGGTGATAATGGTCGTTATAGTGGTGGTAATCGTCGTTATATTGGTGATAATGGTTGTTATTGTGGTGATAATGGTTGTTATAGTGGTGATAATGGTCCTTGTAGTGGTGATAATGGTTGTTATAGTGGTGATAATTGTTGTTATAGTGGTGATAATGGTTGTTATTGTGGTGATAATTGTTGCTATAGTGGTGACAATGGTCGTTATAGTGGTGATAATGGTTGTTATAGTGGCGATAATGTTTTTTATAGTGGGGATAATGGTCGTTATAGTGGTGGTAATGCTTGTTATAGTGGTGATAATGGTCCTTATAGAGGTGACAATGGTTGTTGTAGTGGTTATAATGGTTGTTATAGTGGTGCTAATGGTTGTTATTGTGGTGTTAATGGTTGTTATAGTGCGGATAATGGTTGTTATAGTGGTGATAATGGTTGTTATAGTGGCGATAATGTTTGTTATAGTGGTGATAATGGTTTTTATTGTGGTGATGATGGTTGATGTAGTGATGATAATGGTTGTTATAGTGGTGATAATGGTTGTTATAGTGGGGACAATGGTTGTTATAGTGGTGATAATGGTTGTTATTGTGGGGATAATGGTTGTTATAGTGGTGATAATGGTTGTTATAGTGGGGACAATGGTTGCTATAGTGCGGATAATGGTTGTTGTAGTGGTGATAATGGTTGTTATAGTGGCGATAATGTTTGTTATAGTGGGGATAATGGTTGTTAGAGTGGTGATAATGGCTGTTATAGTGGTGATAATTGTTGTTATAGTGGTGATAATGGTCGTTATGGTGGTGGTAATCGTAGTGGTGATAATGGTCCTTATAGTGGTGATAATGGTTGTTATAGTGGTGATAATGGTTGTTATAGTGGGGACAATGGTTGTTATTGTGGTGATAGTGGTTGTTATGGTGGCGATAGTGGTTGTTATGGTGGTGATAATGGTTTTTATTGTGGTGATGATGGTTGTTGTAGTGGTGATAATGATTGTTATAGTGGTGATAATGGTTGTTATAGTGGTGATAATGGTCCTTATAGAAGTGATAATGGTGTTATAGTGTTGATAATGGTTGCTATAGTGGTGGTAATGGTTGTTATAGTGGTGATAATGGTTGTTATAGTGGGGATAATGTTTGTTATAGTGGTGATAATGGTTGTTATAGTGGTGGTAATGGTTGTTATAGTGGTGTTAATGGTTGTTATAGTGCGGATAATGGTTGTTATAGTGGTGATAATGGTTGTTATATTGGGGACAATGGTTGTTATAGTGGTGATAATGGATGTTATGGTGGTAATAATGGTCGTTGTAGCGGTGATAATGGTTGCTATAGTGGTGATAGTGGCTGTTATAGTGGTGATAATGGTTGTTATTGTGGTGATAATTGTTGCTATAGTGGTGACAATGGTTGCTATAGTGGTGATACTGGTTGCTATAGTGGTGATAGTGGTTGCTATAGTGGTGATGCTGGTTGCTATAGTGGTGATAATGGTTGCTATAGTGATGATAATGGCTGTGATAGTGGGGATAATGGTTGTTATAGTGGTGATAATGGTTGTTATAGTGGCGATAATGTTTGTTATAGTGGGGATAATGGCTGTTACAGTGGTGATAATGGTTGTTATAGTGGTTATAATGGTTGTTATAGTGGTGGTAATGGTTGTTATAGTGGTGTTAATGGTTGTTATAGTGCGGATAATGGTTGTTATAGTGGTGATAATGGTTGTTATAGTGGCGATAATGTTTGTTATAGTGGTGATAATGGTTTTTATTGTGGTGATGATGGTTGATGTAGTGATGATAATGGTCGTTATAGTGGTGATAATGGTTGTTATAGTGGGGACAATGGTTGTTATAGTGGTGATAATGATTGTTATTGTGGCGATAATGTTTTTTATAGTGGGGATAATGGTTGTTATAGTGGTGATAATGGTCCTTATAATGGTGATAGTGGTTGCTATAGTGGTGATAATGGCTATTATAGTGGTGATAATGGTTGTTATAGTGGTGATAATGGTCGTTATAGTGGTGGTAATCGTCGTTATATTGGTGATAATGGTTGTTATTGTGGTGATAATGGTTGTTATAGTGGTGATAATGGTCCTTGTAGTGGTGATAATGGTTGTTATAGTGGTGATAATTGTTGTTACAGTGGTGATAATGGTTGTTATTGTGGTGATAATTGTTGCTATAGTGGTGACAATGGTCGTTATAGTGGTGATAATGGTTGTTATAGTGGCGATAATGTTTTTTATAGTGGGGATAATGGTCGTTATAGTGGTGGTAATGCTTGTTATAGTGGTGATAATGGTCCTTATAGAGGTGACAATGGTTGTTGTAGTGGTTATAATGGTTGTTATAGTGGTGCTAATGGTTGTTATTGTGGTGTTAATGGTTGTTATAGTGCGGATAATGGTTGTTATAGTGGTGATAATGGTTGTTATAGTGGCGATAATGTTTGTTATAGTGGTGATAATGGTTTTTATTGTGGTGATGATGGTTGATGTAGTGATGATAATGGTTGTTATAGTGGTGATAATGGTTGTTATAGTGGGGACAATGGTTGTTATAGTGGTGATAATGGTTGTTATTGTGGGGATAATGGTTGTTATAGTGGTGATAATGGTTGTTATAGTGGGGACAATGGTTGCTATAGTGCGGATAATGGTTGTTGTAGTGGTGATAATGGTTGTTATAGTGGCGATAATGTTTGTTATAGTGGGGATAATGGTTGTTAGAGTGGTGATAATGGCTGTTATAGTGGTGATAATTGTTGTTATAGTGGTGATAATGGTCGTTATGGTGGTGGTAATCGTAGTGGTGATAATGGTCCTTATAGTGGTGATAATGGTTGTTATAGTGGTGATAATGGTTGTTATAGTGGGGACAATGGTTGTTATTGTGGCGATAGTGGTTGTTATGGTGGCGATAGTGGTTGTTATGGTGGTGATAATGGTTTTTATTGTGGTGATGATGGTTGTTGTAGTGGTGATAATGGTTATTATTGTGGTGATAACGGCTGTTATAGTGTTGATAATGGTCACTATAGTGCTGATAATGGTGGGTATGGTGGTGATAATGGTTGTTATGGTGGTGATAATGGTTGTTACAGTGGTGATAATGGTTGTTATAGAGGTGATAATGGTTGTTATAGTGGTGATAATGGTTGTTATAGTGGTGGCAATGGTTGTTATAGTGCTGACAATAGTTATTATAGTGGTGATAATGATTGTTATAGTGGGGACAATGGTTGCTGTAGTGGTGATAATGGCTCTTATAGTGGTGATAATGGTTGTTATAGTGGTGATAATGGTCGTTATAGTGGTGGTAATCGTCGTTATATTGGTGATAATGGTTGTTATTGTGGTGATAATGTTTTTTATAGTGGGGATAATGGTTGTTATAGTGGTGATAATGGCTGTTATAGTGGTGATAATGGTTGTTATAGTCGTGGTAACGGTCGTTATAGTGGTGATAATGGTCCTTGTAGTGGTGATAATGGTTTTTATTGTGGTGATGATGGTTGTTGTAGTGATGATAATGGTTGTTATAGTGGTGATAATGGTTGTTATAGTGGGGACAATGGCTGTTATAGTGGTGATAATGGTTGTTATTGTGGCGATAATGTTTTTATTAGTGGGGATAATGGTTGTTATAGTGGTGATAATGGTCCTTATAATGGTGATAGTGGTTGCTATAGTGGTGATAATGGCTATTATAGAGGTGGTAATGTTTCTTACAATGGTGATAATAGTTGTTCTAGTCGTGATAATGGTCGTTATAGTGGTGATAATGGTTGTTATAGTGGTGATGATGGTTGTTATAGTGGGGATAATGGTTGTTATAGTGGTGATAATGGTTGTTATAGTGGTGATAATGGTCCTTATAGAGGTGATAATGGTTGTTATAGTGGTGATAATTGTTGTTATAGTGGTGATAATGGTTGTTATTGTGGTGATAATTGTTGCTATAGTGGTGACAATGGTCGTTATAGTGGTGATAATGGTTGTTATAGTGGGGATAATGGTTGTTATAGTGGTGATAATGGTTGTTATAGTGGTGATAATGGTCCTTATAGAGGTGATAATGGTTGTTATAGTGGTGATAATGGTTGTCATAGTGGCGATAATGTTTTTTATAGTGGGGATAATGGTTGTTATAGTGGTGATAATGGTTGTTATAGTGGTGATAATGGTCCTTATAGAGGTGATAATGGTGTTATAGTGTTGATAATGGTTGTTATAGTGGTGATAATGGTTGTTATTGTGGTGATAATTGTTGTTATAGTGATGATAATGGTTGTTATAGTGGTGATAATGGTTGTTATAGTGGTGATAATGGTTGTTATAGTGGTGATAATGGTTGTTATAGTGGTGATAATGGTCCTTATAGAGGTGATAATGGTTGTTATAGTGGTGATAATTGTTGTTATAGTGGTGATAATGGTTGTTATTGTGGTGATAATTGTTGCTATAGTGGTGACAATGGTCGTTATAGTGGTGATAATGGTTGTTATAGTGGTGATAATGGTTGTTATAGTGGGGATAATGGTTGTTATAGTGGTGATAATGGTTGTTATAGTGGTGATAATGGTCCTTATAGAGGTGATAATGGTTGTTATAGTGGTGATAATGGTTGTCATAGTGGCGATAATGTTTGTTATAGTGGTGATAATGGTTTTTATTGTGGTGATGATGGTTGATGTAGTGATGATAATGGTTGTTATAGTGGTGATAATGGTTGTTATAGTGGGGACAATGGTTGTTATAGTGGTGATAATGGTTGTTATTGTGGGGATAATGGTTGTTATAGTGGTGATAATGGTTGTTATAGTGGGGACAATGGTTGCTATAGTGCGGATAATGGTTGTTGTAGTGGTGATAATGGTTGTTATAGTGGCGATAATGTTTGTTATAGTGGGGATAATTGTTGTTATAGTGGTGATAATGGTCGTTATGGTGGTGGTAATCGTAGTGGTGATAATGGTCCTTATAGTGGTGATAATGGTTGTTATAGTGGTGATAATGGTTGTTATAGTGGGGACAATGGTTGTTATTGTGGCGATAGTGGTTGTTATGGTGGCGATAGTGGTTGTTATGGTGGTGATAATGGTTCTTATTGTGGTGATGATGGTTGTTGTAGTGGTGATAATGGTTATTATTGTGGTGATAACGGCTGTTATAGTGTTGATAATGGTCACTATAGTGCTGATAATGGTGGGTATGGTGGTGATAATGGTTGTTATGGTGGTGATAATGGTTGTTACAGTGGTGATAATGGTTGTTATAGAGGTGATAATGGTTGTTATAGTGGTGATAATGGTTGTTATAGTGGTGATAATGGTTGTTATAGTGGTGATAATGGTCGTTATAGTGGTGGTAATCGTCGTTATATTGGTGATAATGGTTGTTATTGTGGTGATAATGTTTTTTATAGTGGGGATAATGGTTGTTATAGTGGTGATAATGGCTGTTATAGTGGTGATAATGGTTGTTATAGTCGTGGTAACGGTCGTTATAGTGGTGATAATGGTCCTTGTAGTGGTGATAATGGTTTTTATTGTGGTGATGATGGTTGTTGTAGTGATGATAATGGTTGTTATAGTGGTGATAATGGTTGTTATAGTGGGGACAATGGCTGTTATAGTGGTGATAATGGTTGTTATTGTGGCGATAATGTTTTTATTAGTGGGGATAATGGTTGTTATAGTGGTGATAATGGTCCTTATAATGGTGATAGTGGTTGCTATAGTGGTGATAATGGCTATTATAGAGGTGGTAATGTTTCTTACAATGGTGATAATAGTTGTTCTAGTCGTGATAATGGTCGTTATAGTGGTGATAATGGTTGTTATAGTGGTGATGATGGTTGTTATAGTGGGGATAATGGTTGTTATAGTGGTGATAATGGTTGTTATAGTGGTGATAATGGTTGTTATAGTCGTGGTAACGGTCGTTATAGTGGTGATAATGGTCCTTGTAGTGGTGATAATGGTTTTTATTGTGGTGATGATGATTGTTGTAGTGATGATAATGGTTGTTATAGTGGTGATAATGGTTGTTATAGTGGGGACAATGGCTGTTATAGTGGTGATAATGGTTGTTATTGTGGCGATAATGTTTTTATTAGTGGGGATAATGGTTGTTATAGTGGTGATAATGGTCCTTATAATGGTGATAGTGGTTGCTATAGTGGTGATAATGGCTATTATAGAGGTGGTAATGTTTCTTACAATGGTGATAATAGTTGTTCTAGTCGTGATAATGGTCGTTATAGTGGTGATAATGGTTGTTATAGTGGTGATGATGGTTGTTATAGTGGGGATAATGGTTGTTATAGTGGTGATAATGGTTGTTATAGTGGTGATAATGGTCCTTATAGAGGTGATAATGGTTGTTATAGTGGTGATAATTGTTGTTATAGTGGTGATAATGGTTGTTATTGTGGTGATAATTGTTGCTATAGTGGTGACAATGGTCGTTATAGTGGTGATAATGGTTGTTATAGTGGGGATAATGGTTGTTATAGTGGTGATAATGGTTGTTATAGTGGTGATAATGGTCCTTATAGAGGTGATAATGGTTGTTATAGTGGTGATAATGGTTGTCATAGTGGCGATAATGTTTTTTATAGTGGGGATAATGGTTGTTATAGTGGTGATAATGGTTGTTATAGTGGTGATAATGGTCCTTATAGAGGTGATAATGGTGTTATAGTGTTGATAATGGTTGTTATAGTGGTGATAATGGTTGTTATTGTGGTGATAATTGTTGTTATAGTGATGATAATGGTTGTTATAGTGGTGATAATGGTTGTTATAGTGGTGATAATGGTTGTTATAGTGGTGATAATGGTTGTTATAGTGGTGATAATGGTCCTTATAGAGGTGATAATGGTTGTTATAGTGGTGATAATTGTTGTTATAGTGGTGATAATGGTTGTTATTGTGGTGATAATTGTTGCTATAGTGGTGACAATGGTCGTTATAGTGGTGATAATGGTTGTTATAGTGGTGATAATGGTTGTTATAGTGGGGATAATGGTTGTTATAGTGGTGATAATGGTTGTTATAGTGGTGATAATGGTCCTTATAGAGGTGATAATGGTTGTTATAGTGGTGATAATGGTTGTCATAGTGGCGATAATGTTTGTTATAGTGGTGATAATGGTTTTTATTGTGGTGATGATGGTTGATGTAGTGATGATAATGGTTGTTATAGTGGTGATAATGGTTGTTATAGTGGGGACAATGGTTGTTATAGTGGTGATAATGGTTGTTATTGTGGGGATAATGGTTGTTATAGTGGTGATAATGGTTGTTATAGTGGGGACAATGGTTGCTATAGTGCGGATAATGGTTGTTGTAGTGGTGATAATGGTTGTTATAGTGGCGATAATGTTTGTTATAGTGGGGATAATGGTTGTTAGAGTGGTGATAATGGCTGTTATAGTGGTGATAATTGTTGTTATAGTGGTGATAATGGTCGTTATGGTGGTGGTAATCGTAGTGGTGATAATGGTCCTTATAGTGGTGATAATGGTTGTTATAGTGGTGATAATGGTTGTTATAGTGGGGACAATGGTTGTTATTGTGGCGATAGTGGTTGTTATGGTGGCGATAGTGGTTGTTATGGTGGTGATAATGGTTTTTATTGTGGTGATGATGGTTGTTGTAGTGGTGATAATGGTTATTATTGTGGTGATAACGGCTGTTATAGTGTTGATAATGGTCACTATAGTGCTGATAATGGTGGGTATGGTGGTGATAATGGTTGTTATGGTGGTGATAATGGTTGTTACAGTGGTGATAATGGTTGTTATAGAGGTGATAATGGTTGTTATAGTGGTGATAATGGTTGTTATAGTGGTGGCAATGGTTGTTATAGTGCTGACAATAGTTATTATAGTGGTGATAATGATTGTTATAGTGGGGACAATGGTTGCTGTAGTGGTGATAATGGCTCTTATAGTGGTGATAATGGTTGTTATAGTGGTGATAATGGTCGTTATAGTGGTGGTAATCGTCGTTATATTGGTGATAATGGTTGTTATTGTGGTGATAATGTTTTTTATAGTGGGGATAATGGTTGTTATAGTGGTGATAATGGCTGTTATAGTGGTGATAATGGTTGTTATAGTCGTGGTAACGGTCGTTATAGTGGTGATAATGGTCCTTGTAGTGGTGATAATGGTTTTTATTGTGGTGATGATGGTTGTTGTAGTGATGATAATGGTTGTTATAGTGGTAATAATGGTTGTTATAGTGGGGACAATGGCTGTTATAGTGGTGATAATGGTTGTTATTGTGGCGATAATGTTTTTATTAGTGGGGATAATGGTTGTTATAGTGGTGATAATGGTCCTTATAATGGTGATAGTGGTTGCTATAGTGGTGATAATGGCTATTATAGAGGTGGTAATGTTTCTTACAATGGTGATAATAGTTGTTCTAGTCGTGATAATGGTCGTTATAGTGGTGATAATGGTTGTTATAGTGGTGATGATGGTTGTTATAGTGGGGATAATGGTTGTTATAGTGGTGATAATGGTTGTTATAGTGGTGATAATGGTCCTTATAGAGGTGATAATGGTTGTTATAGTGGTGATAATTGTTGTTATAGTGGTGATAATGGTTGTTATTGTGGTGATAATTGTTGCTATAGTGGTGACAATGGTCGTTATAGTGGTGATAATGGTTGTTATAGTGGGGATAATGGTTGTTATAGTGGTGATAATGGTTGTTATAGTGGTGATAATGGTCCTTATAGAGGTGATAATGGTTGTTATAGTGGTGATAATGGTTGTCATAGTGGCGATAATGTTTTTTATAGTGGGGATAATGGTTGTTATAGTGGTGATAATGGTTGTTATAGTGGTGATAATGGTCCTTATAGAGGTGATAATGGTTGTTATAGTGGTGATAATTGTTGTTATAGTGGTGATAATGGTTGTTATTGTGGTGATAATTGTTGCTATAGTGGTGATAATGGTTGTTATTGTGGCGATAATGTTTTTTATAGTGGGGATAATGGTTGTTATAGTGGTGATAATGGTCCTTATAATGGTGATAGTGGTTGCTATAGTGGTGATAATGGCTATTATAGTGGTGGTAACGTTTCTTACAATGGTGATAATGGTTGTTCTAGTCGTGATAATGGTCGTTATAGTGGTGATAATGGTTGTTATAGTGGTGATAATGGTTGTTATAGTGGTGATAATGGTTGTTATAGTGGTGATAATGGTCCTTATAGAGGTGATAATGGTTGTTATAGTGGTGATAATTGTTGTTATAGTGGTGATAATGGTTGTTATTGTGGTGATAATAGTTGTTATAGTGGGGACAATGGTTGCTATAGTGCGGATAATGGTTGTTGTAGTGGTGATAATGGTTGTTATAGTGGCGATAATGTTTGTTATAGTGGGGATAATGGTTGTTAGAGTGGTGATAATGGCTGTTATAGTGCTGATAATTGTTGTTATAGTGGTGATAATGGTCGTTATGGTGGTGGTAATCGTAGTGGTGATAATGGTCCTTATAGTGGTGATAATGGTTGTTATAGTGGTGATAATTGTTGTTATAGTGGGGACAATGGTTGTTATAGTGGCGATAGTGGTTGTTATGGTGGCGATAGTGGTTGTTATGGTGGTGATAATGGTTTTTATTGTGGTGATGATGGTTGTTGTAGTGGTGATAATGGTTATTATTGTGGTGATAACGGCTGTTATAGTGTTGATAATGGTCACTATAGTGCGGATAATGGTGGGTATGGTGGTGATAATGGTTGTTATGGTGGTGATAATGGTTGTTACAGTGGTGATAATGGTTGTTATAGAGGTGATAATGGTTGTTATAGTGGTGATAATGGTTGTTATAGTGGTGGCAATGGTTGTTATAGTGCTGACAATAGTTATTATAGTGGTGATAATGGTTGTTATAGTGGGGACAATGGTTGCTGTAGTGGTGATAATGGCTCTTATAGTGGTGATAATGGTTGTTATAGTGGTGATAATGGTCGTTATAGTGGTGGTAATCGTCGTTATATTGGTGATAATGGTTGTTATTGTGGTGATAATGGTTGTTATAGTGGTGATAATGGTCCTTGTAGTGGTGATAATGGTTGTTATAGTGGTGATAATTGTTGTTATAGTGGTGATAATGGTTGTTATTGTGGTGATAATTGTTGCTATAGTGGTGACAATGGTCGTTATAGTGGTGATAATGGTTGTTATAGTGGGGATAATGGTTGTTATAGTGGTGATAATGGTTGTTATAGTGGTGATAATGGTCCTTATAGAGGTGATAATGGTTGTTATAGTGGTGATAATGGTTGTCATAGTGGCGATAATGTTTTTTATAGTGGGGATAATGGTTGTTATAGTGGTGATAATGGTTGTTATAGTGGTGATAATGGTCCTTATAGAGGTGATAATGGTGTTATAGTGTTGATAATGGTTGTTATAGTGGTGATAATGGTTGTTATTGTGGTGATAATTGTTGTTATAGTGATGATAATGGTTGTTATAGTGGTGATAATGGTTGCTATAGTGGTGATACTGGTTGCTATAGTGGTGATAGTGGTTGCTATAGTGGTGATGCTGGTTGCTATAGTGGTGATAATGGTTGCTATAGTGATGATAATGGCTGTGATAGTGGGGATAATGGTTGTTATAGTGGTGATAATGGTTGTTATAGTGGCGATAATGTTTGTTATAGTGGGGATAATGGCTGTTACAGTGGTGATGATGGTTGTTATAGTGATGATAATGGTCGTTATAGTGGCGATAATGGTTCTTGTAGTGGTGATAATGGACATTATTGTCGTGATGATGGTTGTTGTAGTGATGATAATGGCTATTATAGTGGAGATAATGGTTGTTATAGTGGCGATAATGTTTTTTGTAGTGGGGATAATGGTCGTTATAGTGGTGATAATGCTTGTTATAGTGGTGATAATGGTCCTTATAGAGGTGACAATGGTTGTTATAGTGGTTATAATGGTTGTTATAGTGGTGGTAATGGTTGTTATAGTGGTGTTAATGGTTGTTATAGTGCGGATAATGGTTGTTATAGTGGTGATAATGGTTGTTATAGTGGCGATAATGTTTGTTATAGTGGTGATAATGGTTTTTATTGTGGTGATGATGGTTGATGTAGTGATGATAATGGTCGTTATAGTGGTGATAATGGTTGTTATAGTGGGGACAATGGTTGTTATAGTGGTGATAATGATTGTTATTGTGGCGATAATGTTTTTTATAGTGGGGATAATGGTTGTTATAGTGGTGATAATGGTCCTTATAATGGTGATAGTGGTTGCTATAGTGGTGATAATGGCTATTATAGTGGTGGTAATGTTTCTTACAATGGTGATAATGGTTGTTCTAGTCGTGATAATGGTCGTTATAGTGGTGATAATGGTTGTTATAGTGGTGATAATGGTTGTTATAGTGGTGATAATGGTTGTTATAGTGGTGATAATGGTCCTTATAGAGGTGATAATGGTTGTTATAGTGGTGATAATTGTTGTTATAGTGGTGATAATGGTTGTTATTGTGGTGATAATTGTTGCTATAGTGGTGACAATGGTCGTTATAGTGGTGATAGTGGTTGTTATAGTGGTGATAATGGTTGTTATAGTGGGGATAATGGTTGTTATAGTGGTGATAATGGTTGTTATAGTGGTGATAATGGTCCTTATAGAGGTGATAATGGTTGTTATAGTGGTGATAATTGTTGTTATAGTGGTGATAATGGTTGTTATTGTGGTGATAATTGTTGCTATAGTGGTGACAATGGTTGCTATAGTGGTGATACTGGTTGCTATAGTGGTGATAGTGGTTGCTATAGTGGTGATGCTGGTTGCTATAGTGGTGATAATGGTTGCTATAGTGATGATAATGGCTGTGATAGTGGGGATAATGGTTGTTATAGTGGTGATAATGGTTGTTATAGTGGCGATAATGTTTGTTATAGTGGGGATAATGGCTGTTACAGTGGTGATAATGGTTGTTATAGTGGTGATAATGGTCGTTATAGTGGCGATAATGGTTCCTGTAGTGGTGATAATGGACTTTATTGTCGTGATGATGGTTGTTGTAGTGATGATAATGGCTATTATAGTGGAGATAATGGTTGTTATAGTGGCGATAATGTTTTTTATAGTGGGGATAATGGTCGTTATAGTGGTGATAATGCTTGTTATAGTGGTGATAATGGTCCTTATAGAGGTGACAATGGTTGTTATAGTGGTTATAATGGTTGTTATAGTGGTGGTAATGGTTGTTATAGTGGTGTTAATGGTTGTTATAGTGCGGATAATGGTTGTTATAGTGGTGATAATGGTTGTTATAGTGGCGATAATGTTTGTTATAGTGGTGATAATGGTTTTTATTGTGGTGATGATGGTTGATGTAGTGATGATAATGGTTGTTATAGTGGTGATAATGGTTGTTATAGTGGGGACAATGGTTGTTATAGTGGTGATAATGGTTGTTATTGTGGGGATAATGGTTGTTATACTAGTGATAATGGTTGTTATAGTGGGGACAATGGTTGCTATAGTGCGGATAATGGTTGTTGTAGTGGTGATAATGGTTGTTATAGTGGCGATAATGTTTGTTATAGTGGGGATAATGGTTGTTAGAGTGGTGATAATGGCTGTTATAGTGGTGATAATTGTTGTTATAGTGGTGATAATGGTCGTTATGGTGGTGGTAATCGTAGTGGTGATAATGGTCCTTATAGTGGTGATAATGGTTGTTATAGTGGTGATAATGGTTGTTATAGTGGGGACAATGGTTGTTATAGTGGCGATAGTGGTTGTTATGGTGGCGATAGTGGTTGTTATGGTGGTGATAATGGTTTTTATTGTGGTGATGATGGTTGTTGTAGTGGTGATAATGGTTATTATTGTGGTGATAACGGCTGTTATAGTGTTGATAATGGTCACTATAGTGCGGATAATGGTGGGTATGGTGGTGATAATGGTTGTTATGGTGGTGACAATGGTTGTTACAGTGGTGATAATGGTTGTTATATAGGTGATAATGGTTGTTATAGTGGTGATAATGGTTGTTATAGTGGTGGCAATGGTTGTTATAGTGCTGACAATAGTTATTATAGTGGTGATAATGGTTGTTATAGTGGGGACAATGGTTGCTGTAGTGGTGATAATGGCTCTTATAGTGGTGATAATGGTTGTTATAGTGGTGATAATGGTCGTTATAGTGGTGGTAATCGTCGTTATATTGGTGATAATGGTTGTTATTGTGGTGATAATGGTTGTTATAGTGGTGATAATGGTCCTTCTAATGGTGATAATGGTTGTTATAGTGGTGATAATGGTTGTTATAGTGAGGACAATGGTTGTTATAGTGGTGATAATGGTTGTTATAGTGGCGATAATGTTTTTTATAGTGGGGATAATGGTTGTTATAGTGTGGATAATGGCTGTTATAGTGCTGATAATGGTTGTTATAGTCGTGGTAACGGTCGTTATAGTGGTGATAATGGTCCTTGTAGTGGTGATAATGGTTTTTATTGTGGTGATGATGGTTGTTGTAGTGATGATAATGGTTGTTATAGTGGTGATAATGGTTGTTATAGTGGGGACAATGGCTGTTATAGTGGTGATAATGGTTGTTATTGTGGCGATAATGTTTTTATTAGTGGGGATAATGGTTGTTATAGTGGTGATAATGGTCCTTATAATGGTGATAGTGGTTGCTATAGTGGTGATAATGGCTATTATAGAGGTGGTAATGTTTCTTACAATGGTGATAATGGTTGTTCTAGTCGCGATAATGGTCGTTATAGTGGTGATAATGGTTGTTATAGTGGTGATGATGGTTGTTATAGTGGGGATAATGGTTGTTATAGTGGTGATAATGGTTGTTATAGTGGTGATAATGGTCCTTATAGAGGTGATAATGGTTGTTATAGTGGTGATAATTGTTGTTATAGTGGTGATAATGGTTGTTATTGTGGTGATAATTGTTGCTATAGTGGTGACAATGGTCGTTATAGTGGTGATAATGGTTGTTATAGTGGGGATAATGGTTGTTATAGTGGTGATAATGGTTGTTATAGTGGTGATAATGGTCCTTATAGAGGTGATAATGGTTGTTATAGTGGTGATAATTGTTGTTATAGTGGTGATAATGGTTGTTATTGTGGTGATAATTGTTGCTATAGTGGTGACAATGGTCGTTATAGTGGTGATAATGGTTGTTATAGTGGTGATAATGGTCCTTATAGAGGTGATAATGGTGTTATAGTGTTGATAATGGTTGTTATAGTGGTGATAATGGTTGTTATTGTGGTGATAATTGTTGTTATAGTGATGATAATGGTTGTTATAGTGGTGATAATGGTTGCTATAGTGGTGATACTGGTTGCTATAGTGGTGATAGTGGTTGCTATAGTGGTGATGCTGGTTGCTATAGTGGTGATAATGGTTGCTATAGTGATGATAATGGCTGTGATAGTGGGGATAATGGTTGTTATAGTGGTGATAATGGTTGTTATAGTGGCGATAATGTTTGTTATAGTGGGGATAATGGCTGTTACAGTGGTGATAATGGTTGTTATAGTGATGATAATGGTCGTTATAGTGGCGATAATGGTTCTTGTAGTGGTGATAATGGACATTATTGTCGTGATGATGGTTGTTGTAGTGATGATAATGGCTATTATAGTGGAGATAATGGTTGTTATAGTGGCGATAATGTTTTTTGTAGTGGGGATAATGGTCGTTATAGTGGTGATAATGCTTGTTATAGTGGTGATAATGGTCCTTATAGAGGTGACAATGGTTGTTATAGTGGTTATAATGGTTGTTATAGTGGTGGTAATGGTTGTTATAGTGGTGTTAATGGTTGTTATAGTGCGGATAATGGTTGTTATAGTGGTGATAATGGTTGTTATAGTGGCGATAATGTTTGTTATAGTGGTGATAATGGTTTTTATTGTGGTGATGATGGTTGATGTAGTGATGATAATGGTCGTTATAGTGGTGATAATGGTTGTTATAGTGGGGACAATGGTTGTTATAGTGGTGATAATGATTGTTATTGTGGCGATAATGTTTTTTATAGTGGGGATAATGGTTGTTATAGTGGTGATAATGGTCCTTATAATGGTGATAGTGGTTGCTATAGTGGTGATAATGGCTATTATAGTGGTGGTAATGTTTCTTACAATGGTGATAATGGTTGTTCTAGTCGTGATAATGGTCGTTATAGTGGTGATAATGGTTGTTATAGTGGTGATAATGGTTGTTATAGTGGTGATAATGGTTGTTATAGTGGTGATAATGGTCCTTATAGAGGTGATAATGGTTGTTATAGTGGTGATAATTGTTGTTATAGTGGTGATAATGGTTGTTATTGTGGTGATAATTGTTGCTATAGTGGTGACAATGGTCGTTATAGTGGTGATAATGGTTGTTATAGTGGTGATAATGGTTGTTATAGTGGGGATAATGGTTGTTATAGTGGTGATAATGGTTGTTATAGTGGTGATAATGGCCCTTATAGAGGTGATAATGGTTGTTATAGTGGTGATAATTGTTGTTATAGTGGTGATAATGGTTGTTATTGTGGTGATAATTGTTGCTATAGTGGTGACAATGGTTGCTATAGTGGTGATACTGGTTGCTATAGTGGTGATAGTGGTTGCTATAGTGGTGATGCTGGTTGCTATAGTGGTGATAATGGTTGCTATAGTGATGATAATGGCTGTGATAGTGGGGATAATGGTTGTTATAGTGGTGATAATGGTTGTTATAGTGGCGATAATGTTTGTTATAGTGGGGATAATGGCTGTTACAGTGGTGATAATGGTTGTTATAGTGGTGATAATGGTCGTTATAGTGGCGATAATGGTTCCTGTAGTGGTGATAATGGACTTTATTGTCGTGATGATGGTTGTTGTAGTGATGATAATGGCTATTATAGTGGAGATAATGGTTGTTATAGTGGCGATAATGTTTTTTATAGTGGGGATAATGGTCGTTATAGTGGTGATAATGCTTGTTATAGTGGTGATAATGGTCCTTATAGAGGTGACAATGGTTGTTATAGTGGTTATAATGGTTGTTATAGTGGTGGTAATGGTTGTTATAGTGGTGTTAATGGTTGTTATAGTGCGGATAATGGTTGTTATAGTGGTGATAATGGTTGTTATAGTGGCGATAATGTTTGTTATAGTGGTGATAATGGTTTTTATTGTGGTGATGATGGTTGATGTAGTGATGATAATGGTTGTTATAGTGGTGATAATGGTTGTTATAGTGGGGACAATGGTTGTTATAGTGGTGATAATGGTTGTTATTGTGGGGATAATGGTTGTTATACTAGTGATAATGGTTGTTATAGTGGGGACAATGGTTGCTATAGTGCGGATAATGGTTGTTGTAGTGGTGATAATGGTTGTTATAGTGGCGATAATGTTTGTTATAGTGGGGATAATGGTTGTTAGAGTGGTGATAATGGCTGTTATAGTGGTGATAATTGTTGTTATAGTGGTGATAATGGTCGTTATGGTGGTGGTAATCGTAGTGGTGATAATGGTCCTTATAGTGGTGATAATGGTTGTTATAGTGGTGATAATGGTTGTTATAGTGGGGACAATGGTTGTTATAGTGGCGATAGTGGTTGTTATGGTGGCGATAGTGGTTGTTATGGTGGTGATAATGGTTTTTATTGTGGTGATGATGGTTGTTGTAGTGGTGATAATGGTTATTATTGTGGTGATAACGGCTGTTATAGTGTTGATAATGGTCACTATAGTGCGGATAATGGTGGGTATGGTGGTGATAATGGTTGTTATGGTGGTGACAATGGTTGTTACAGTGGTGATAATGGTTGTTATATAGGTGATAATGGTTGTTATAGTGGTGATAATGGTTGTTATAGTGGTGGCAATGGTTGTTATAGTGGTGATAATGGTTGTTATAGTGGGGACAATGGTTGTTATAGTGGCGATAGTGGTTGTTATGGTGGCGATAGTGGTTGTTATGGTGGTGATAATGGTTTTTATTGTGGTGATGATGGTTGTTGTAGTGGTGATAATGGTTATTATTGTGGTGATAACGGCTGTTATAGTGTTGATAATGGTCACTATAGTGCGGATAATGGTGGGTATGGTGGTGATAATGGTTGTTATGGTGGTGACAATGGTTGTTACAGTGGTGATAATGGTTGTTATATAGGTGATAATGGTTGTTATAGTGGTGATAATGGTTGTTATAGTGGTGGCAATGGTTGTTATAGTGCTGACAATAGTTATTATAGTGGTGATAATGGTTGTTATAGTGGGGACAATGGTTGCTGTAGTGGTGATAATGGCTCTTATAGTGGTGATAATGGTTGTTATAGTGGTGATAATGGTCGTTATAGTGGTGGTAATCGTCGTTATATTGGTGATAATGGTCCTTGTAGTGGTGATAATGGTTTTTATTGTGGTGATGATGGTTGTTGTAGTGATGATAATGGTTGTTATAGTGGTGATAATGGTTGTTATAGTGGGGACAATGGCTGTTATAGTGGTGATAATGGTTGTTATTGTGGCGATAATGTTTTTATTAGTGGGGATAATGGTTGTTATAGTGGTGATAATGGTCCTTATAATGGTGATAGTGGTTGCTATAGTGGTGATAATGGCTATTATAGAGGTGGTAATGTTTCTTACAATGGTGATAATGGTTGTTCTAGTCGCGATAATGGTCGTTATAGTGGTGATAATGGTTGTTATAGTGGTGATGATGGTTGTTATAGTGGGGATAATGGTTGTTATAGTGGTGATAATGGTTGTTATAGTGGTGATAATGGTCCTTATAGAGGTGATAATGGTTGTTATAGTGGTGATAATTGTTGTTATAGTGGTGATAATGGTTGTTATTGTGGTGATAATTGTTGCTATAGTGGTGACAATGGTCGTTATAGTGGTGATAATGGTTGTTATAGTGGGGATAATGGTTGTTATAGTGGTGATAATGGTTGTTATAGTGGTGATAATGGTCCTTATAGAGGTGATAATGGTTGTTATAGTGGTGATAATTGTTGTTATAGTGGTGATAATGGTTGTTATTGTGGTGATAATTGTTGCTATAGTGGTGACAATGGTCGTTATAGTGGTGATAATGGTTGTTATAGTGGGGATAATGGTGTTATAGTGTTGATAATGGTTGTTATAGTGGTGATAATGGTTGTTATTGTGGTGATAATTGTTGTTATAGTGATGATAATGGTTGTTACAGTGGTGATAATGGTTGTTATAGTGGTGATAATGGTTGTTATAGTGGGGATAATCGTTGTTATAGTGGGGACAATGGTTGTTATAGTGGCGATAGTGGTTGTTATGGTGGCGATAGTGGTTGTTATGGTGGTGATAATGGTTTTTATTGTGGTGATGATGGTTGTTGTAGTGGTGATAATGGTTATTATTGTGGTGATAGCGGCTGTTATAGTGTTGATAATGGTCACTATAGTGCGGATAATGGTGGGTACGGTGGTGATAATGGTTGTTATGGTGGTGATAATGGTTGTTACAGTGGTGACAATAGTTGTTATAGTGGTGATAATGGTTGTTATAGTGGGGACAATGGTTGCTATAGTGGTGATAATGGTTGTTATAGTGGCGATAGTGGTTGTTAGAGTGGTGATAATGGCTCTTATAGTGGTGATAATGGTTGTTATAGTGGTGATAATGGTCGTTATAGTGGTGGTAATCGTCGTTATATTGGTGATAATGGTTGTTATTGTGGTGATAATGGTTGTTATAGTGGTGATAATGGTTGTTATAGTGAGGACAATGGTTGTTATAGTGGTGATAATGGTTGTGTTAGTGGCGATAATGTTTTTTATAGTGGGGATAATGGTTGTTATAGTGGTGATAATGGCTGTTATAGTGGTGATAATGGTTGTTATAGTGGTGGTAACGGTCGTTATAGTGGTGATAATGGTCCTTGTAGTGGTGATAATGGTTTTTATTGTGGTGATGATGGTTGTTGTAGTGATGATAATGGTTGTTATAGTGGTGATAATGGTTGTTATAGTGGGGACAATGGTTGTTATAGTGGTGATAATGGTTGTTATTGTGGCGATAATGTTTTTTATAGTGGGGATAATGGTTGTTATAGTGGTGATAATTGTTGTTATAGTGGTGATAATGGTTGTTATTGTGGTGATAATTGTTGCTATAGTGGTGACAATGGTCGTTATAGTGGTGATAATGGTTGTTATAGTGGTGATAATGGTTGTTATAGTGGTGATAATGGTTGTTATGGTGGGGATAATGGTGGTTATGGTGGTGATAATGGTTATTATAGTTGTCTTAATGGTCCTTGTAGTGGTGATAATGGTCCTTATAGTGGTGATAATGGTTGTTATAGTGGTGATAATGGTTGTTATAGTGGGGACAATGGTTGTTATAGTGGCGATAGTGGTTGTTATGGTGGCGATAGTGGTTGTTATGGTGGTGATAATGGTTTTTATTGTGGTGATGATGGTTGTTGTAGTGGTGATAATGGTTATTATTGTGGTGATAGCGGCTGTTATAGTGTTGATAATGGTCACTATAGTGCGGATAATGGTGGGTACGGTGGTAATAATGGTTGATATGGTGGTGATAATGGTTGTTACAGTGGTGATAATGGTTGTTATAGAGGTGATAATGGTTGTTATAGTGGCGGTAATGGTTGTTATTGTGGCGATAATGTTTTTTATAGTGGGGATAATGGTTGTTATAGTGGTGATAATGGCTGTTATAGTGGTGATAATTGTTGTTATAGTGCTGATAATGGTCGTTATGGTGGTGGTAATCGTAGTGGTGATAATGGTCCTTATAGTGGTGATAATGGTTGTTATAGTGGTGATAATGGTTGTTATACTGGGGACAATGGTTATTATAGTGGTGATAATGGTTGTTATGGTGGTGATAATGTTTCATATAGCAGTGATAATGGTTGTTATAGTGGTCATAATGGTCCTTGTAGTGGTGATAATGGTCGTTATAGTGGTGATAATGGTCCTTGTAGTGGTGATAATGGTTTTCATTGTGGTGATGATGGTTGTTGTAGTGGTGATAATGGTTATTATTGTGGTGATAACGGTTGTTATAGTGTCGATAATGGTCACTATAGTGCGGATAATGGTGGGTATGGTGGTGATAATGGTTGTTATGGTGGTGATAATGGTTGTTACAGTGGTGATAATGGTTGTTATAGAGGTGATAATGGTTGTTATAGTGGTGATAATGGTTGTTATAGAGGGGACAATGGTTGCTATAGTGGTGGTAATGGCTGTTATAGTGGTGATAATGGTTGTTATAGTGGTGGTAATGGTTGTTATAGTGGTGGTAATGGTTGTTATAGTGCTGATAATGGTTGTTATAGTGGCGATAATGTTTTTTATAGTGGGGATAATGGTTGTTATAGTGGTGATAATGGTTGTTATAGTGGTGATAATTGTCCTTATAGAGGTGATAATGGTGTTATAGTGGTGATAATGGCTGTTATAGTGGTGGTAATGGTCCTTATAGAGGTGATAATGGTGTTATAGTGGTGATAATGGTTGTTATAGTGGTGGTAATGGTTGTTATAGTGGGGATAATGGTTGTTATAGTGGTGATAATGGTTGTTATAGTGGTGATAATGGTTGTTATAGTGGTGGTAATGGTTGTTATAGTGGTGACAATAGTTGTTATAGTGGTGATAATTGTTGCTATAGTGGTGACAATGGTCGTTATAGTGGTGATAATGGTTGTTATAGTGGTGATAATGGTTGTTATAGTGGGGATAATGGTTGTTATAGTGGTGATAATGGTTGTTATAGTGGTGATAATGGTCCTTATAGAGGTGATAATGGTTGTTATAGTGGTGATAATTGTTGTTATAGTGGTGATAATGGTTGTTATTGTGGTGATAATTGTTGCTATAGTGGTGACAATGGTCGCTATAGTGGTGATAATGGTTGTTATAGTGGGGATAATGGTTGTTATAGTGGTGATAATGGTTGTTATAGTGGTGATAATGGTCCTTATAGAGGTGATAATGGTTGTTATAGTGGTGATAATGGTTGTCATAGTGGCGATAATGTTTTTTATAGTGGGGATAATGGTTGTTATAGTGGTGATAATGGTTGTTATAGTGGTGATAATGGTCCTTATAGAGGTGATAATGGTGTTATAGTGTTGATAATGGTTGTTATAGTGGTGATAATGGTTGTTATTGTGGTGATAATTGTTGTTATAGTGATGATAATGGTTGTTATAGTGGTGATAATGGTTGTTATAGTGGTGATAATGGTTGTTATAGTGGTGATAATGGTTGTTATAGTGGTGATAATGGTCCTTATAGAGGTGATAATGGTTGTTATAGTGGTGATAATTGTTGTTATAGTGGTGATAATGGTTGTTATTGTGGTGATAATTGTTGCTATAGTGGTGACAATGGTCGTTATAGTGGTGATAATGGTTGTTATAGTGGTGATAATGGTTGTTATAGTGGGGATAATGGTTGTTATAGTGGTGATAATGGTTGTTATAGTGGTGATAATGGTCCTTATAGAGGTGATAATGGTTGTTATAGTGGTGATAATGGTTGTCATAGTGGCGATAATGTTTTTTATAGTGGGGATAATGGTTGTTATAGTGGTGATAATGGTTGTTATAGTGGTGATAATGGTCCTTATAGAGGTGATAATGGTGTTATAGTGTTGATAATGGTTGTTATAGTGGTGATAATGGTTGTTATTGTGGTGATAATTGTTGCTATAGTGGTGATAATGGTTGTTATTGTGGCGATAATGTTTTTTATAGTGGGGATAATGGTTGTTATAGTGGTGATAATGGTCCTTATAATGGTGATAGTGGTTGCTATAGTGGTGATAATGGCTATTATAGTGGTGGTAACGTTTCTTACAATGGTGATAATGGTTGTTCTAGTCGTGATAATGGTCGTTATAGTGGTGATAATGGTTGTTATAGTGGTGATAATGGTTGTTATAGTGGTGATAATGGTTGTTATAGTGGTGATAATGGTCCTTATAGAGGTGATAATGGTTGTTATAGTGGTGATAATTGTTGTTATAGTGGTGATAATGGTTGTTATTGTGGTGATAATAGTTGTTATAGTGGGGACAATGGTTGCTATAGTGCGGATAATGGTTGTTGTAGTGGTGATAATGGTTGTTATAGTGGCGATAATGTTTGTTATAGTGGGGATAATGGTTGTTAGAGTGGTGATAATGGCTGTTATAGTGGTGATAATTGTTGTTATAGTGGTGATAATGGTCGTTATGGTGGTGGTAATCGTAGTGGTGATAATGGTCCTTATAGTGGTGATAATGGTTGTTATAGTGGTGATAATTGTTGTTATAGTGGGGACAATGGTTGTTATAGTGGCGATAGTGGTTGTTATGGTGGCGATAGTGGTTGTTATGGTGGTGATAATGGTTTTTATTGTGGTGATGATGGTTGTTGTAGTGGTGATAATGGTTATTATTGTGGTGATAACGGCTGTTATAGTGTTGATAATGGTCACTATAGTGCGGATAATGGTGGGTATGGTGGTGATAATGGTTGTTATGGTGGTGATAATGGTTGTTACAGTGGTGATAATGGTTGTTATAGAGGTGATAATGGTTGTTATAGTGGTGATAATGGTTGTTATAGTGGTGGCAATGGTTGTTATAGTGCTGACAATAGTTATTATAGTGGTGATAATGGTTGTTATAGTGGGGACAATGGTTGCTGTAGTGGTGATAATGGCTCTTATAGTGGTGATAATGGTTGTTATAGTGGTGATAATGGTCGTTATAGTGGTGGTAATCGTCGTTATATTGGTGATAATGGTTGTTATTGTGGTGATAATGGTTGTTATAGTGGTGATAATGGTCCTTGTAGTGGTGATAATGGTTGTTATAGTGGTGATAATTGTTGTTATAGTGGTGATAATGGTTGTTATTGTGGTGATAATTGTTGCTATAGTGGTGACAATGGTCGTTATAGTGGTGATAATGGTTGTTATAGTGGGGATAATGGTTGTTATAGTGGTGATAATGGTTGTTATATTGGTGATAATGGTCCTTATAGAGGTGATAATGGTTGTTATAGTGGTGATAATGGTTGTCATAGTGGCGATAATGTTTTTTATAGTGGGGATAATAGTTGTTATAGTGGTGATAATGGTTGTTATAGTGGTGATAATGGTCCTTATAGAGGTGATAATGGTGTTATAGTGTTGATAATGGTTGTTATAGTGGTGATAATGGTTGTTATTGTGGTGATAATTGTTGTTATAGTGATGATAATGGTTGTTATAGTGGTGATAATGGTTGCTATAGTGGTGATACTGGTTGCTATAGTGGTGATAGTGGTTGCTATAGTGGTGATGCTGGTTGCTATAGTGGTGATAGTGGTTGCTATAGTGATGATAATGGCTGTGATAGTGGGGATAATGGTTGTTATAGTGGTGATAATGGTTCTTATAGTGGCGATAATGTTTGTTATAGTGGGGATAATGGCTGTTACAGTGGTGATAGTGGTTGTTATAGTGATGATAATGGTCGTTATAGTGGCGATAATGGTTCTTGTAGTGGTGATAATGGACATTATTGTCGTGATGATGGTTGTTGTAGTGATGATAATGGCTATTATAGTGGAGATAATGGTTGTTATAGTGGCGATAATGTTTTTTGTAGTGGGGATAATGGTCGTTATAGTGGTGATAATGCTTGTTATAGTGGTGATAATGGTCCTTATAGAGGTGACAATGGTTGTTATAGTGGTTATAATGGTTGTTATAGTGGTGGTAATGGTTGTTATAGTGGTGTTAATGGTTGTTATAGTGCGGATAATGGTTGTTATAGTGGTGATAATGGTTGTTATAGTGGCGATAATGTTTGTTATAGTGGTGATAATGGTTTTTATTGTGGTGATGATGGTTGATGTAGTGATGATAATGGTCGTTATAGTGGTGATAATGGTTGTTATAGTGAGGACAATGGTTGTTATAGTGGTGATAATGATTGTTATTGTGGCGATAATGTTTTTTATAGTGGGGATAATGGTTGTTATAGTGGTGATAATGGTCCTTATAATGGTGATAGTGGTTGCTATAGTGGTGATAATGGCTATTATAGTGGTGGTAATGTTTCTTACAATGGTGATAATGGTTGTTCTAGTCGTGATAATGGTCGTTATAGTGGTGATAATGGTTGTTATAGTGGTGATAATGGTTGTTATAGTGGTGATAATGGTTGTTATAGTGGTGATAATGGTCCTTATAGAGGTGATAATGGTTGTTATAGTGGTGATAATTGTTGTTATAGTGGTGATAATGGTTGTTATTGTGGTGATAATTGTTGCTATAGTGGTGACAATGGTCGTTATAGTGGTGATAATGGTTGTTATAGTGGGGATAATGGTGTTATAGTGTTGATAATGGTTGTTATAGTGGTGATAATGGTTGTTATTGTGGTGATAATTGTTGTTATAGTGATGATAATGGTTGTTACAGTGGTGATAATGGTTGTTATAGTGGTGATAATGGTTGTTATAGTGGGGATAATCGTTGTTATAGTGGGGACAATGGTTGTTATAGTGGCGATAGTGGTTGTTATGGTGGCGATAGTGGTTGTTATGGTGGTGATAATGGTTTTTATTGTGGTGATGATGGTTGTTGTAGTGGTGATAATGGTTATTATTGTGGTGATAGCGGCTGTTATAGTGTTGATAATGGTCACTATAGTGCGGATAATGGTGGGTACGGTGGTGATAATGGTTGTTATGGTGGTGATAATGGTTGTTACAGTGGTGATAATGGTTGTTATAGAGGTGATAATGGTTGTTGTAGTGGTGATAATGGTTGGTATAGTGGTGGTAATGGTTGTTATAGTGGTGACAATAGTTGTTATAGTGGTGATAATGGTTGCTATAGTGGTGACAATGGTCGTTATAGTGGTGATAATGGTTGTTATAGTGGTGATAATGGTTGTTATAGTGGTGATAATGGTTGTTATAGTGGGGATAATGGTGGTTATGGTGGTGATAATGGTTATTATAGTTGTCTTAATGGTCCTTGTAGTGGTGATAATGGTCCTTATAGTGGTGATAATGGTTGTTATAGTGGTGATAATGGTTGTTATAGTGGGGACAATGGTTGTTATAGTGGCGATAGTGGTTGTTATGGTGGCGATAGTGGTTGTTATGGTGGTGATAATGGTTTTTATTGTGGTGATGATGGTTGTTGTAGTGGTGATAATGGTTATTATTGTGGTGATAGCGGCTGTTATAGTGTTGATAATGGTCACTATAGTGCGGATAATGGTGGGTACGGTGGTGATAATGGTTGATATGGTGGTGATAATGGTTGTTACAGTGGTGATAATGGTTGTTATAGAGGTGATAATGGTTGTTATAGTGGCGGTAATGGTTGTTATTGTGGCGATAATGTTTTTTATAGTGGGGATAATGGTTGTTATAGTGGTGATAATGGCTGTTATAGTGGTGATAATGGTTGTTATAGTGGTGGTAACGGTCGTTATAGTGGTGATAATGGTCCTTGTAGTGGTGATAATGGTTTTTATTGTGGTGATGATGGTTGTTGTAGTGATGATAACGGTTGTTATAGTGGTGATAATGGTTGTTATAGTGGGGACAATGGTTGTTATAGTGGTGATAATGGTTGTTATTGTGGCGATAATGTTTTTTATAGTGGGGATAATGGTTGTTATAGTGGTGATAATGGTCCTTATGATGGTGATAGTGGTTGCTATAGTGGTGATAATGGCTATTATAGTGGTGGTAATGTTTCTTACAATGGTGATAATGGTTGTTCTAGTCGTGATAATGGTCGTTATAGTGGTGATAATGGTTGTTATAGTGGTGATAATGGTCCTTATGATGGTGATAGTGGTTGCTATAGTGGTGATAATGGCTATTATAGTGGTGGTAATGTTTCTTATAATGGTGATAATGGTTGTTCTATTCGTGATAATGGTCGTTATAGTGGTGATAATGGTTGTTATAGTGGTGATAACGGTTGTTATAGTGGGGATAATGGTTGTTATAGTGGTGATAATGGTTGTTATAGTGGTGATAATGGTCCTTATAGAGGTGATAATGGTTGTTATAGTGGTGATAATTGTTGTTATAGTGGTGATAATGGTTGTTATTGTGCTGATAATTGTTGTTATAGTGATGATAATGGTTGTTATTGTGGTGATAATTGTTGTTATAGTGATGATAATGGTTGTTATAGTGGTGATAATGGTTGTTATAGTGGGGATAATGGTTGTTATAGTGGTGATAATGGTTGTTATAGTGGTGATAATGGTCCTTATAGAGGTGATAATGGTTGTTATAGTGGTGATAATGGTTGTTATACTGGGGACAATGGTTATTATAGTGGTGATAATGGTTGTTATGGTGGTGATAATGTTTCTTATAGCAGTGATAATGGTTGTTATAGTGGTCATAATGGTCCTTGTAGTGGTGATAATGGTCGTTATAGTGGTGATAATGGTCCTTGTAGTGGTGATAATGGTTTTTATTGTGGTGATGATGGTTGTTGTAGTGGTGATAATGGTTATTATTGTGATGATAACGGTTGTTATAGTGTCGATAATGGTCACTATAGTGCGGATAATGGTGGGTATGGTGGTGATAATGGTTGTTATGGTGGTGATAATGGTTGTTACAGTGGTGATAATGGTTGTTATAGAGGTGATAATGGTTGTTATAGTGGTGATAATGGTTGTTATAGTGGTGATAATGGTTGTTATAGTGGTGATAATTGTCCTTATAGAGGTGATAATGGTTGTTATAGTGGTGATAATGGTTGTTATATTGGGGACAATGGTTGCTATAGTGGTGGTAATGGCTGTTATAGTGGTGATAATGGTTGTTATAGTGGCGGTAATGGTTGTTACAGTGGTGATAATGGTTGTTATAGTGCTGATAATGGTTGTTATAGTGGCGATAATGTTTTTTATAGTGGGGATAATGGTTGTTATAGTGGTGATAATGGCTGTTATAGTGGTGATAATGGTTTTTATAGTGGTGGTAACGGTCGTTATAGTGGTGATAATGGTCCTTGTAGTGGTGATAATGGTTTTTATTGTGGTGATGATGGTTGTTGTAGTGATGATAATGGTTGTTATAGTGGTGATAATGGTTGTTATAGTGGGGACAATGGTTGTTATAGTGGTGATAATGGTTGTTATTGTGGCGATAATGTTTTTTATAGTGGGGATAATGGCTGTTATAGTGGTGATAATGGTTGTTATAGTGGTGGTAATGGTTGTTACAGTGGTGATAATGGTTGTTATAGTGCTGATAATGGTTGTTATAGTGGCGATAATGTTTTTTATAGTGGGGATAATGGTTGTTATAGTGGTGATAATGGTTGTTATAGTGGTGATAATTGTCCTTATAGAGGTGATAATGGTTGTTATAGTGGTGATAATGGTTGTTATAGTGGGGACAATGGTTGCTATAGTGGTGGTAATGGCTGTTATAGTGGTGATAATGGTTGTTATAGTGGTGGTAATGGTTGTTACAGTGGTGATAATGGTTGTTATAGTGCTAATAATGGTTGTTATAGTGGCGATAATGCTTTTTATAGTGGGGATAATGGTTGTTATAGTGGTGATAATGGTTGTTATAGTGGTGATAATTGTCCTTATAGAGGTGATAATGGTTGTTATAGTGGTGATAATGGTTGTTATAGTGAGGACAATGGTCGTTATAGTGGTGATAATGGTCCTTGTAGTGGTGATAATGGTTTTTATTGTGGTGATGATGGTTGTTGTAGTGATGATAATGGTTGTTATAGTGGTGATAATGGTTGTTATAGTGGGGACAATGGTTGTTATAGTGGTGATAATGGTTGTTATTGTGGCGATAATGTTTTTTATAGTGGGGATAATGGTTGTTATAGTGGTGATAATGGTCCTTATGATGGTGATAGTGGTTGCTATAGTGGTGATAATGGCTATTATAGTGGTGGTAATGTTTCTTATAATGGTGATAATGGTTGTTCTAGTCGTGATAATGGTCGTTATAGTGGTGATAATGGTTGTTATAGTGGTCATAATGGTTGTTATAGTGGGGATAATAGTTGTTATAGTGGTGATAATGGTTGTTATAGTGGTGATAATGTTTGTTATAGTGGGGATAATGGTTGTTAGAGTGGTGATAATGGCAGTTATAGTGGTGATAATTGTTGTTATAGTGCTGATAATGGTCGTTATGGTGGTGGTAATCGTAGTGGTGATAATGGTCCTTATAGTGGTGATAATGGTTGTTATAGTGGTGATAATGGTTGTTATACTGGGGACAATGGTTATTATAGTGGTGATAATGGTTGTTATGGTGGTGATAATGTTTCATATAGCAGTGATAATGGTTGTTATAGTGGTCATAATGGTCCTTGTAGTGGTGATAATGGTCGTTATAGTGGTGATAATGGTCCTTGTAGTGGTGATAATGGTTTTCATTGTGGTGATGATGGTTGTTGTAGTGGTGATAATGGTTATTATTGTGGTGATAACGGTTGTTATAGTGTCGATAATGGTCACTATAGTGCGGATAATGGTGGGTATGGTGGTGATAATGGTTGTTATGGTGGTGATAATGGTTGTTACAGTGGTGATAATGGTTGTTATAGAGGTGATAATGGTTGTTATAGTGGTGATAATGGTTGTTATAGTGGGGACAATGGTTGCTATAGTGGTGGTAATGGCTGTTATAGTGGTGATAATGGTTGTTATAGTGGTGGTAATGGTTGTTATAGTGGTGGTAATGGTTGTTATAGTGCTGATAATGGTTGTTATAGTGGCGATAATGTTTTTTATAGTGGGGATAATGGTTGTTATAGTGGTGATAATGGTTGTTATAGTGGTGATAATTGTCCTTATAGAGGTGATAATGGTGTTATAGTGGTGATAATGGCTGTTATAGTGGTGGTAATGGTCCTTATAGAGGTGATAATGGTGTTATAGTGGTGATAATGGTTGTTATAGTGGTGGTAATGGTTGTTATAGTGGGGATAATGGTTGTTATAGTGGTGATAATGGTTGTTATAGTGGTGATAATGGTTGTTATAGTGGTGGTAATGGTCGTTATAGTGGTGGTAATCGTCGTTATATTGGTGATAATGGTTGTTATTGTGGTGATAATGGTTGTTATAGTGGTGATAATGGTCCTTATAATGGTGATAATGGTTGTTATAGTGGTGATAATGGTTGTTATAGTGAGGACAATGGTTGTTATCATGGTGATAATGGTTGTTATATGGCAATAATGTTTTTTATAGTGGGGATAATGGTTGTTATAGTGGTGATAATGGCTGTTATAGTGGTGATAATGGTTGTTATAGTGGTGGTAACGGTCGTTATAGTGGTGATAATGGTCCTTGTAGTGGTGATAATGGTTTTTATTGTGGTGATGATAATGGTTGTTATAGTGGTGATAATGGTTGATATAGTGGGGCCAATGGTTGTTATAGCGGTGATAATGGTTGTTATTGTGGCGATAATGTTTTTTATAGTGGGGATAATGGTGGTTATAGTGGTGATAATGGTCCTTATAATGGTGATAGTGGTTGCTATAGTGGTGATAATGGCTATCATAGTGGTGGTAATGTTTCTTACAATGGTGATAATGGTTGTTCTAGTCGTGATAATGGTCGTTATAGTGGTGATAATGGTTGTTATAGTGGTGATAATGCTTGTTATAGTGGGGATAATGGTTGTTATAGTGGTGATAATGGCTGTTATAGTGGTGATAATGGTTGTTATAGTGGTGGTAACGGTCGTTATAGTGGTGATAATGGTCCTTGTAGTGGTGATAATGGTTTTTATTGTGGTGATGATGGTTGTTGTAGTGATGATAATGGTTGTTATAGTGGTGATAATGGTTGATATAGTGGGGCCAATGGTTGTTATAGCGGTGATAATGGTTGTTATTGTGGCGATAATGTTTTTTATAGTGGGGATAATGGTGGTTATAGTGGTGATAATGGTCCTTATAATGGTGATAGTGGTTGCTATAGTGGTGATAATGGCTATCATAGTGGTGGTAATGTTTCTTACAATGGTGATAATGGTTGTTCTAGTCGTGATAATGGTCGTTATAGTGGTGATAATGGTTGTTATAGTGGTGATAATGCTTGTTATAGTGGGGATAATGGTTGTTATAGTGGTGGTAATGGTTGTTATAGTGGTGTTAATGCTTGTTATAGTGCGGATAATGGTTGTTGTAGTGGTGATAATGGTTGTTATAGTGGCGATAATGTTTGTTATAGTGGGGATAATGGTTGTTAGAGTGGTGATAATGGCTGTTATAGTGGTGATAATTGTTGTTATAGTGGTGATAATGGTCGTTATGGTGGTGGTAATCGTAGTGGTGATAATGGTCCTTATAGTGGTGATAATGGTTGTTATAGTGGTGATAATGGTTGTTATAGTGGGGACAATGGTTGTTATAGTGGCGATAGTGGTTGTTATGGTGGCGATAGTGGTTGTTATGGTGGTGATAATGGTTTTTATTGTGGTGATGATGGTTGTTGTAGTGGTGATAATGGTTATTATTGTGGTGATAACGGCTGTTATAGTGTTGATAATGGTCACTATAGTGCGGATAATGGTGGGTATGGTGGTGATAATGGTTGTTATGGTGGTGATAATGGTTGTTACAGTGGTGATAATGGTTGTTATAGAGGTGATAATGGTTGTTATAGTGGTGATAATGGTTGTTATAGTGGTGGCAATGGTTGTTATAGTGCTGACAATAGTTATTATAGTGGTGATAATGGTTGTTATAGTGGGGACAATGGTTGCTGTAGTGGTGATAATGGCTCTATAGTGGTGATAATGGTTGTTATGGTGGTGATAATGGTCGTTATAGTGGTGGTAATCGTCGTTATATTGGTGATAATGGTTGCTATTGTGGTGATAATGGTTGTTATAGTGGTGATAATGGTCCTTATAATGGTGATAATGGTTGTTATAGTGGTGATAATGGTTGTTATAGTGAGGACAATGGTTGTTATAGTGGTGATAATGGTTGTTATAGTGGTGATAATGGTTGTTATAGTCGTGGTAACGGTCGTTATAGTGGTGATAATGGTCCTTGTAGTGGTGATAATGGTTTTTATTGTGGTGATGATGGTTGTTGTAGTGATGATAATGGTTGTTATAGTGGTGATAATGGTTGTTATAGTGGGGACAATGGTTGTTATAGTGGCGATAGTGGTTGTTATGGTGGCGATAGTGGTTGTCATGGTGGTGATAATGGTTTTTATTGTGGTGATAATGGTTGTTATTGTGGCGATAATGTTTTTATTAGTGGGGATAATGGTTGTTATAGTGGTGATAATGGTCCTTATAATGGTGATAGTGGTTGCTATAGTGGTGATAATGGCTATTATAGTGGTGGTAATGTTTCTTGCAATGGTGATAATGGTTGTTCTAGTCGTGATAATGGTCGTTATAGTGGTGATAATGGTTGTTATAGTGGTGATGATGGTTGTTATAGTGGGGATAATGGTTGTTATAGTGGTGATAATGGTTGTTATAGTGGTGATAATGGTTGTTATAGTGGGGATAATGGTTGTTATAGTGGTGATGGGGGTGTCCCACTTGGACGTCGACCGATTGGACGCGTTCCGTTTGGACGGTCCCGATTCGACGCGTTCCAATTCGAGGCGGTGCCGATTGGACGCGTCCCAATTCGAAGAGCTTAGATTTGGTTTGGTTAGGTTCTATAAGCCCTGCTTAGAATTGGAACGCGTCCAATCGGCACCGCTTCGAATTGGAACGCGTCGAATCGGGACCGTCCAATCGGGACGCGTCCATGCGGTCGGCGTCCAAGTGGGCATCACTCGTGGTGATAATGGTTGTTATAGTGGTGATAATGGTCCTTATAGAGGTGATAATGGTTGTTATAGTGGTGATAATGGTTGTCATAGTGGCGATAATGTTTTTTATAGTGGAGATAATGGTTGTTATAGTGGTGATAATGGTTGTTATAGTGGTGATAATTGTCCTTATAAAGGTGATAATGGTGTTATAGTGGTGATAATGGTTGTTATAGTGGTGATAATGGTCCTTATAGAGGTGATAATGGTTGTTATACTGGTGATAATGGTTGTTATAGTGGGGATAATGGTGGTTATGGTGGTGATAATGGTTATTATAGTTGTCTTAATGGTCCTTGTAGTGGTGATAGTGGTCCTTATAGTGGTGATAATGGTTGTTATAGTGGTGATAATGGTTGTTATAGTGGGGACAATGGTTGTTATAGTGGCGATAGTGGTTGTTATGGTGGCGATAGTGGTTGTTATGGTGGTGATAATGGTTTTTATTGTGGTGATGATGGTTGTTGTAGTGGTGATAATGGTTATTATTGTGGTGATAGCGGCTGTTATAGTGTTGATAATGGTCACTATAGTGCGGATAATGGTGGGTATGGTGGTGATAATGGTTGTTATGGTGGTGATAATGGTTGTTACAGTGGTGATAATGGTTGTTATAGAGGTGATAATGGTTGTTGTAGTGGTGATAATGGTTGTTATAGTGGTGGTAATGGTTGTTATAGTGGTGACAATAGTTGTTATAGTGGTGATAATGGTTGTTATAGTGGGGAGAATGGTTGCTATAGTGGTGATAATGGTTGTTATAGTGGCGATAGTGGTTGTTAGAGTGGTGATAATGGCTCTTATAGTGGTGATAATGGTTGTTATTGTGGTGATAATGGTTGTTATAGTGGTGATAATGGTTGTTATAGTGAGGACAATGGTTGTTATAGTGGTGATAATGGTTGTTATAGTGAGGACAATGGTTGTTATAGTGGTGATAATGGTTGTTATAGTGGCGATAATGTTTTTTATAGTGGGGATAATGGTTGTTATAGTGGTGATAATGGCTGTTATAGTGGTGATAATGGTTGTTATAGTCGTGGTAACGGTCGTTATAGTGGTGATAATGGTCCTTGTAGTGGTGATAATGGTTTTTATTGTGGTGATGATGGTTGTTGTAGTGATGATAATGGTTGTTATAGTGGTGATAATGGTTGTTATTGTGGCGATAATGTTTTTTATAGTGGGGATAATGGTTGTTATAGTGGTGATAATGGTCCTTATGATGGTGATAGTGGTTGCTATAGTGGTGATAATGGCTATTATAGTGGTGGTAATGTTTCTTATAATGGTGATAATGGTTGTTCTAGTCGTGATAATGGTCGTTATAGTGGTGATAATGGTTGTTATAGTGGTGATAATGGTCCTTATGATGGTGATAGTGGTTGCTATAGTGGTGATAATGGCTATTATAGTGGTGGTAATGTTTCTTATAATGGTGATAATGGTTGTTCTAGTCGTGATAATGGTCGTTATAGTGGTGATAATGGTTGTTATAGTGGTCATAATGGTTGTTATAGAGGGGATAATGGTTGTTATAGTGGTGATAATGGTTGTTATAGTGGTGATAATGGTCCTTATAGAGGTGATAATGGTTGTTATAGTGGTGATAATTGTTGTTATAGTGGTGATAATGGTTGTTATTGTGGTGATAATTGTTGTTATAGTGATGATAATGGTTGTTATAATGGTGATAATGGTTGTTATAGTGGTGATAATGGTTGTTATAGTGGGGATAATGGTGGTTATGGTGGTGATAATAGTTATTATAGTTGTCTTAATGGTCCTTGTAGTGGTGATAATGGTTTTTATTGTGGTGATGATGGTTGTCGTAGTGGTGATAATGGTCGTTATGGTGGTGGTAATCGTAGTGGTGATAATGGTCCTTATAGTGGTGATAATGGTTGTTATAGTGGTGATAATGGTTGTTATACTGGGGACAATGGTTATTATAGTGGTGATAATGGTTGTTATGGTGGTGATAATGTTTCTTATAGCACTGATAATGGTTGTTATAGTGGTCATAATGGTCCTTGTAGTGGTGATAATGGTCGTTATAGTGGTGATAATGGTCCTTGTAGTGGTGATAATGGTTTTTATTGTGGTGATGATGGTTGTTGTAGTGGTGATAATGGTTATTATTGTGGTGATAACGGTTGTTATAGTGTCGATAATGGTCACTATAGTGCGGATAATGGTAGGTATGGTGGTGATAATGGTTGTTATGGTGGTGATAATGGTTGTTACAGTGGTGATAATGGTTGTTATAGAGGTGATAATGGTTGTTATAGTGGTGATAATGGTTGTTATAGTGGGGACAATGGTTGCTCTAGTGGTGGTAATGGCTGTTATAGTGGTGATAATGGTTGTTATAGTGGTGGTAATGGTTGTTATAGTGGTGGTAATGGTTGTTATAGTGCTGATAATGGTTGTTATAGTGGCGATAATGTTTTTTATAGTGGGGATAATGGTTGTTATAGTGGTGATAATGGTTGTTATAGTGGTGATAATTGTCCTTATAGAGGTGATAATGGTGTTATAGTGGTGATAATGGCTGTTATAGTGGTGGTAATGGTCCTTATAGAGGTGATAATGGTGTTATAGTGGTGATAATGGTTGTTATAGTGGGGGTAATGGTTGTTATAGTGGGGATAATGGTTGTTATAGTGGTGATAATGGTTGTTATAGTGGTGATAATGGTTGTTATAGAGGTGGTAATGGTTGTTATAGTGGTGACAATAGTTGTTATAGTGGTGATAATGGTTGTTATAGTGGGGACAATGGTTGCTATAGTGCGGATAATGGTTGTTGTAGTGGTGATAATGGTTCTTATAGTGGCGATAATGTTTGTTATAGTGGGGATAATGGTTGTTAGAGTGGTGATAATGGCTGTTATAGTGGTGATAATTGTTGTTATAGTGGTGATAATGGTCGTTATGGTGGTGGTAATCGTAGTGGTGATAATGGTCCTTATAGTGGTGATAATGGTTGTTATAGTGGTGATAATGGTTGTTATAGTGGTGACAATAGTTGTTATAGTGGTGATAATGGTTGTTATAGTGGGGACAATGGTTGCTATAGTGGTGATGAAGTGGTTGCGTGGATTAATAACGCGGAAAGTCACTTAAACTATTTTATTAAAATGAAAACTTAACTAATATTTACAGGTACTAGACTAGGAACTATAAATTATAAATTATAAAATTGGATGGTGAATGGCGCGTTGACAATTGGTCTCTTGATGTGTTCGGAGTGCGAGCTGGACGATGACTGACTGACCGATCGCGAATTGGCCGATTTATACGTTCAATTGTTTCTCGAAGGTTCGCGCTCGGGAACGTTCTTGCACGCGCCTCGTCGCACGCGCCTCGCTGCGAATATTCCAGCGCGTGGGCTCGCGAATGTTCTATTGTGATCGCGCCGTAAGCGAGCGTTCGCGAACGTTCTTGGGTGCTCGAGCGTTCGTGCATTTTCGGCGGCGGCGGTCCGCCACACACTCCCCCCCTAGGAAAAACGTACGGTGAGCCTAGAGGGTGGTTTGGAGATGCGTCCAGATCTGGTCGTTATCGTCGGTGTTGGAGTTGGTACAAGATTCTGCGTCAGCCCTTGTGTGATGTTGAATGCTGGCTTGAGACGGTCGAGGGAAACTCGCTTCGTTTTTCCGTGAATGCAGATGTCGTAGAACTTGTCGTGGCGTCGCAGAACCTTGAAGGGGCCATCGTACTGAGGCTGGAGCGGTGCACGTACTGCATCATGCCTCAGGAATACGTGTGTGCAGTCGAGAAGTTGCGGATGCACGAATATCTTGCTCTCGCCGTGGTTTGATGTTGGCACTGGCTTGACCGCGTGCATGTGCTCCTGAAGGCGCCTCGCGAACTCCTCGGGTTCAAGTCGGGTGCTGGGTGCGAAAAGTTCGCCAGGTAGGCGCAGAGTGGTGCCGTAGAGCATCTCGGCACTGGAGGTCCCTAGGTCTTCTTTTACTGCCGTCCTGAGTCCCAAAAGGACTATGGGCAGGGCGTCCACCCATGAACGCTGTTGCTGCAGGTGGCAGGTGAGGGCTGCCTTCAAGGACCGGTGATGGCGTTCAATCAGTCCGTTAGATTGCGGGTGATAGCTCGTCGTTGTGGCAGGCTGGATGCCCAGGGTTTTCTGGAAAGTCCTGAACAGGGTGCTCTCGAACTGTCGACCTTGGTCTGTGGTGATCTTCGACGGAACTCCGAAACGAGCGATCCACCCTTCCAGCAGTTTTCGTGCGACGGTGTCTGCCTGCTGGTTCTCCACCGGATAAGCTTCCAACCACCTAGTAAATCTATCAATTACAGTTAGTAAGTAACGATAACCTTGGCATGTGGGCAATGGTCCCACGAGGTCTATATGTATATGAGCGAAGCGTTCGTTGGGGACTAGGAACTCTTGTAGGGGCGTCCTGGTGTGTCTTGTGACTTTTGCTCGCTGGCACTGTTCGCAACTCTGCGTCCATATTTTGACGTCGCGCTTGAGATCTGGCCATATGAATCTGTTGGTGATAAGCTTCACAGTTGCGCGAACTCCGGGATGAGATAGGCCGTGCACTTCTTTGAAAACGGCCATTCTGAAGCTGGCTGGGATGTAGGGACGGATTTGACCTGGAATCGAAGTGTCGCAGTAGATGGGCTTCGATAGGCCAGGGATTTTGAGCTTGGACATCTTGATGCTACTGCTTCTCTTGAGTTGGTTCAGTTCCTCGTCCTCTTGTTCTTCCGCTAGTGCGTCGTAGTCCAATGCGGAAGGGAAACCAATCTCTTGGACTCGGGAGAGTGCGTCCGCTACTGTGTTGTGTTCTCCGGAGATGTGACGGATGTCGGCCGAAAATTCCGATATGTAGGCCAGTTGCCGGATTTGCCTAGGAGTAGCTTTCTCAGGGTTCTGGTCGAAAGCATAGACTAAAGGTTTGTGATCAGTATAAATGGTAAATTTGCGTCCTTCCAACATGAACCGGAAATGTTTAATTGCTGCATAAATTGCAAGCAGTTCACGGTCATATGCGGAATACTTTTGCTGTGCCGGCGTAAGGTTTCTCGAGAAAAAACTCAATGGTCGGTGTTTACCTCCAATTTCCTGCTGTAATACGGCTCCAATTGCTGTATCTGAAGCGTCGGTGTGTAAGGAGATAGGAGCTTCTGGAGTAGGAAAAACCAGGAGTGTGGCTTGTGCTAGTGCTGTCTTGAGGTTGTTGAAGGCTTCCGTCATTTCCTGATTCCACTGCAGTTTGGTTTGGGAATTCTTCTTCTTTCCCGCGACTGCCAGCTGGAGAGGGGCCTGGATCCGTGCGGCATCTTTTATGAAGCGGTTGTAGAAATTTATCATTCCTAGGAAACGTCTGAGTCCTCGCACGGTTGTCGGTGGCGGATACTCTGAAATCGCCTGAACCTTTTCGGGCAGGGGTTGCAGTCCGCCTGCGCTCACCCTGTGCCCGAGGAACTCGACAGCGGCAGCTCCGAAGGTGCATTTGGAGGGGTTGATGACCAATCCATATTCTCGAAGGCGTTGGAACAGGGTCTCGAGATGGCGAAGGTGTTGCTCCTCATTCTCTGATGCGACCAGAATATCGTCGATGTAGGTGAAGCAGAAGTCGAGGCCGGAGGTCACCTCGTTCATGAACCGCTGGAACGTTTGAGCTGCATTACGTAGTCCGAAAGTCATGAATGGAAATTCGAAAAGACCGAAAGGGGTAATTATAGCTGTCTTGGGAATGTCCTCTTCTCTGATGGGGATTTGCTGATACGCCCGTACCAGATCTATCTTGGAAAAAATAGTGGCACCGTGTAGAAGATGGGCGCAGTCCTGTAGGAACGGAATAGGGTAGCGGTCCGGAACGGTTGCTGCATTCAACTTCCGATAGTCTCCGCATGGTCGCCAATCTCCATTCTTCTTTGGTACCAGGTGGAGTGGACTAGCCCAAGGGCTTTTCGAAGGGCGGCACAATCCCTGCTGTAACATAAAATCAAATTCTTGTCGTGCGGCTTTTAAGCGATCAGGGGCAAGGCGTCTTGCGCGAGCTGCGACTGGTGGTCCCTTGGTCTCGATGTAGTGCTGGATCTTGTGTGGCACCTGCGGCGGGAGGATGGTGTTCCGCATGATGGCAGGGAATTTTGCTAGGAGCTTTCCATATTCAGTGGTCTTCTCCATGACGTGGATTTGCGGGGTTGGGTCGATCCGTAGAGTCCCGTAATTGACCAGGGAGGTGTTTCCGTCGACGAGTTTTCGGTGTCGAATGTCCACTAACAGATTGAAGTGGCCCAGAAAATCTGCTCCAATAATTGGCCTTTGCACGTCGGCGATTAAAAAAGGCCACTGGAAACAGCGGCGCAGGCCTAGGTCCAGTCGCAGGAGTTTCTGCCCATAGGTGTTGATGTTAGTGTTGTTAGCAGCGAAAAGGGTGAGTTCCGCCCTGTGTCGGCGATCGGTGCGGGTGGCCGGGATCACGGAGACGTCGGCGCCGGTGTCGATCAGGAAAGACAATCTGGTTGATGCGTCGTGGATAAGCAGGCGACGTGTTGGTTTGTCCCGGCTATCAGTCGCCTGAGATAACCGGGGTTTTAGTTTTCCGGTGCGCCCTTCCACTGGCAGGGTTGTTCGCACTTTCGTGCGCGTTGTTGGTAGGTGCGGTGGTACCAACACCACCCCTGTGCGTTCATGTCGTGGGCTGTGCCTCGTCCTCGGCTTCGATCCGGGGTCCTACTTCTGCCGAATCGCCTTCTCGAATTTCGGCTTCCTCGGTGCGGGCTTCGGCTTAGCCGCGATGTGAGTGCCTGTATTTGTTTGGTTAGTTCGTGCACTTCAGCACGGAGGGAATTTACCTCGGAATCTGACGAAACGCTGTTGATGGCAGGGGTGCTGATTTCTGCGATTTTGTCGGCTGCCTGCGATAACCGATTCAGGTCGTCCTCGCTGGCAGACAGGATCGCCTGCATATGTGACGGGAAACGCTGCAGCCACAGCGATCGCAGGGCGCTCTCAGAGATCTTGTCTTGGGCGAGGTCTCGCATTTGTCGCAGCAGCTGCGAAGGGCGGCGGTCTCCGAGATCGAGATCTGTTAGGAGGGTTTTCATCCGCCTTGTTTCGCTGTCCGCGAATACTTCGATAAGCCGGGCTTTCAGGCGCTCGTACCTGCCGGTGCTCGGTGGGCTGAGTATCAGGTCACTAACCTCAGTCAGTATCTCCGTGTCCAGCGCCTGCACTATGTAGTTGAAGCGGGTGTCATCGACTGTGATGCCCGAAGTCTTGAATTGGGCTTCCATTTGGCAGAACCATAGAGCAGGGTTGGCCTTCCAAAACGGTGGCACACGCACTCCGATCCGGGCGAGCTCCGGTGTTGGTTGCGAAACTGGCTCGTTGTTGGTGTTTTGGGTCGGCAGTGACATTCTTGATCTTCAAAATCACTCACTATACCGCGATCACGTCGGGTGCACCAATGAAGTGGTTGCGTGGATTAATAACGCGGAAAGTCACTTAAACTATTTTATTAAAATGAAAACTTAACTAATATTTACAGGTACTAGACTAGGAACTATAAATTATAAATTATAAAATTGGATGGTGAATGGCGCGTTGACAATTGGTCTCTTGATGTGTTCGGAGTGCGAGCTGGACGATGACTGACTGACCGATCGCGAATTGGCCGATTTATACGTTCAATTGTTTCTCGAAGGTTCGCGCTCGGGAACGTTCTTGCACGCGCCTCGTCGCACGCGCCTCGCTGCGAATATTCCAGCGCGTGGGCTCGCGAATGTTCTATTGTGATCGCGCCGTAAGCGAGCGTTCGCGAACGTTCTTGGGTGCTCGAGCGTTCGTGCATTTTCGGCGGCGGCGGTCCGCCACAGTGATAATGGTTGTTATAGTGGCGATAGTGGTTGTTAGAGTGGTGATAATGGCTCTTATAGTGGTGATAATGGTTGTTATAGTGGTGATAATGGTCGTTATAGTGGTGGTAATCGTCGTTATATTGGTGATAATGGTTGTTATTGTGGTGATAATGGTTGTTATAGTGGTGATAATGGTCCTTATAATGGTGATAATGGTTGTTATAGTGGTTATAATGGTTGTTATAGTGTTGGTAATGGTTGTTATAGTGGTGTTAATGGTTGTTATAGTGCGGATAATGGTTGTTATAGTGGTGATAATGGTTGTTATAGTGGCGATAATGTTTGTTATAGTGGGGATAATGGTTGATAGAGTGGTGATAATGGCTGTTATAGTGGTGATAATGGATGTTATGGTGGTAATAATGGTCGTTGTAGCGGTGATAATGGTTGCTATAGTGGTGATAGTGGCTGTTATAGTGGTGATAATGGTTGTTATTGTGGTGATAATTGCTGCTATAGTGGTGACAATGGTTGCTATAGTGGTGATACTGGTTGCTATAGTGGTGATAGTGGTTGCTATAGTGGTGATGCTGGTTGCTATAGTGGTGATAATGGTTGCTATAGTGATGATAATGGCTGTGATAGTGGGGATAATGGTTGTTATAGTGGTGATAATGGTTGTTATAGTGGCGATAATGTTTGTTATAGTGGGGATAATGGCTGTTACAGTGGTGATAATGGTTGTTATAGTGGTGATAATGGTCGTTATAGTGGCGATAATGGTTCTTGTAGTGGTGATAATGGACTTTATTGTCGTGATGATGGTTGTTGTAGTGATGATAATGGCTATTATAGTGGAGATAATGGTTGTTATAGTGGCGATAATGTTTTTTATAGTGGGGATAATGGTCGTTATAGTGGTGATAATGCTTGTTATAGTGGTGATAATGGTCCTTATAGAGGTGACAATGGTTGTTATAGTGGTTATAATGGTTGTTATAGTGGTGGTAATGGTTGTTATAGTGGTATTAATGGTTGTTATAGTGCGGATAATGGTTGTTATAGTGGTGATAATGGTTGTTATAGTGGCGATAATGTTTGTTATAGTGGTGATAATGGTTTTTATTGTGGTGATGATGGCTGATGTAGTGATGATAATGGTCATTATAGTGGTGATAATGGTTGTTATAGTGGTGATAATGATTGTTATTGTGGCGATAATGTTTTTTATAGTGGGGATAATGGTTGTTATAGTGGTGATAATGGTCCTTATAATGGTGATAGTGGTTGCTATAGTGGTGATAATGGCTATTATAGTGGTGGTAATGTTTCTTACAATGGTGATAATGGTTGTTCTAGTCGTGATAATGGTCGTTATAGTGGTGATAATGGTTGTTATAGTGGTGATAATGGTTTTTATTGTGGTGATGATGGTTGATGTAGTGATGATAATGGTTGTTATAGTGGTGATAATGGTTGTTATAGTGGGGACTATGGTTGTTATAGTGGTGATAATGGTTGTTATTGTGGCGATAATGTTTTTTATAGTGGGGATAATGGTTGTTATAGTGGTGATAATGGTTGTTATAGTGGTGGTAATGGTTGTTATAGTGGTGACAATTGTTGTTATAGTGGTGATAATGGTTGTTATAGTGGGGACAATGGTTGCTATAGTGCGGATAATGGTTGTTGTAGTGGTGATAATGGTTGTTATAGTGGCGGTAATGTTTGTTATAGCGGGGATAATGGTTGTTAGAGTGGTGATAATGGCTGTTATAGTGGTGATAATTGTTGTTATAGTGGTGATAATGGTCGTTATGGTGGTGGTAATCGTAGTGGTGATAATGGTCCTTATAGTGGTGATAATGGTTGTTATAGTGGTGATAATGTGTGTTATAGTGGGGACAATGGTTGCTATAGTGGTGATAATGGTTGTTATAGTGGCGATAGTGGTTGTTAGAGTGGTGATAATGGCTCTTATAGTGGTGATAATGGTTGTTACAGTGGTGATAATGGTCGTTATAGTGGTGGTAATCGTCGTTATATTGGTGATAATGGTTGTTATTGTGGTGATAATGGTTGTTATAGTGGTGATAATGGTCCTTATAATGGTGATAATGGTTGTTATAGTGGTGATAATGGTTGTTATAGTGAGGACAATGGTTGTTATAGTGGTGATAATGGTTGTTACAGTGGCGATAATGTTTTTTATAGTGGAGATAATGGTTGTTATAGTGGTGATAATGGCTGTTATAGTGGTGATAATGGTTGTTATAGTGGTGGTAACGGTCGTTATAGTGGTGATAATGGTCCTTGTAGTGGTGATAATGGTTTTTATTGTGGTGATGATGGTTGTTGTAGTGATGATAATGGTTGTTATAGTGGGGACAATGGTTGTTATAATGGTGATAATGGTTGTTATTGTGGCGATAATGTTTTTTATAGTGGGGATAATGGTTGTTATAGTGGTGATAATGGTCCTTATAATGGTGATAGTGGTTGCTATAGTGGTGATAATGGCTATTATAGTGGTGGTAATGTTTCTTATAATGGTGATAATGGTTGTTCTAGTCGTGATAATGGTCGTTATAGTGGTGATAATGGTTGTTATAGTGGTGATAATGGTTGTTATAGTGGGGATAATGGTTGTTATAGTGGTGATAATGGTTGTTATAGTGGTGATAATGGTCCTTATAGAGGTGATAATGGTTGTTATAGTGGTGGCAATGGTTGTTATAGTGCTGACAATAGTTATTATAGTGGTGATAATGGTTGTTATAGTGGGGACAATGGTTGCTGTAGTGGTGATAATGGCTCTATAGTGGTGATAATGGTTGTTATAGTGGTGATAATGGTCGTTATAGTGGTGGTAATCGTCGTTATATTGGTGATAATGGTTGTTATTGTGGTGATAATGGTTGTTATAGTGGTGATAATGGTCCTTATAATGGTGATAATGGTTGTTATAGTGGTGATAATGGTTGTTATAGTGAGGACAATGGTTGTTATAGTGGTGATAATGGTTGTTATAGTGGCGATAATGTTTTTTATAGTGGGGATAATGGTTGTTATAGTGGTGATAATGGCTGTTATAGTGGTGATAATGGTTGTTATAGTCGTGGTAACGGTCGTTATAGTGGTGATAATGGTCCTTGTAGTGGTGATAATGGTTTTTATTGTGGTGATGATGGTTGTTGTAGTGATGATAATGGTTGTTATAGTGGTGATAATGGTTGTTATAGTGGGGACAATGGTTGTTATAGTGGCGATAGTGGTTGTTATGGTGGCGATAGTGGTTGTCATGGTGGTGATAATGGTTTTTATTGTGGTGATAATGGTTGTTATTGTGGCGATAATGTTTTTATTAGTGGGGATAATGGTTGTTATAGTGGTGATAATGGTCCTTATAATGGTGATAGTGGTTGCTATAGTGGTGATAATGGCTATTATAGTGGTGGTAATGTTTCTTACAATGGTGATAATGGTTGTTCTAGTCGTGATAATGGTCGTTATAGTGGTGATAATGGTTGTTATAGTGGTGATGATGGTTGTTATAGTGGGGATAATGGTTGTTATAGTGGTGATAATGGTTGTTATAGTGGTGATAATGGTCCTTATAGAGGTGATAATGGTTGTTATAGTGGTGATAATTGTTGTTATAGTGGTGATAATGGTTGTTATTGTGGTGATAATTGTTGCTATAGTGGTGACAATGGTCGTTATAGTGGTGATAATGGTTGTTATAGTGGGGATAATGGTTGTTATAGTGGTGATGGGGGTGTCCCACTTGGACGTCGACCGATTGGACGCGTTCCGTTTGGACGGTCCCGATTCGACGCGTTCCAATTCGAGGCGGTGCCGATTGGACGCGTCCCAATTCGAAGAGCTTAGATTTGGTTTGGTTAGGTTCTATAAGCCCTGCTTAGAATTGGAACGCGTCCAATCGGCACCGCTTCGAATTGGAACGCGTCGAATCGGGACCGTCCAATCGGGACGCGTCCATGCGGTCGGCGTCCAAGTGGGCATCACTCGTGGTGATAATGGTTGTTATAGTGGTGATAATGGTCCTTATAGAGGTGATAATGGTTGTTATAGTGGTGATAATGGTTGTCATAGTGGCGATAATGTTTTTTATAGTGGAGATAATGGTTGTTATAGTGGTGATAATGGTTGTTATAGTGGTGATAATTGTCCTTATAAAGGTGATAATGGTGTTATAGTGGTGATAATGGTTGTTATAGTGGTGATAATGGTCCTTATAGAGGTGATAATGGTTGTTATACTGGTGATAATGGTTGTTATAGTGGGGATAATGGTGGTTATGGTGGTGATAATGGTTATTATAGTTGTCTTAATGGTCCTTGTAGTGGTGATAGTGGTCCTTATAGTGGTGATAATGGTTGTTATAGTGGTGATAATGGTTGTTATAGTGGGGACAATGGTTGTTATAGTGGCGATAGTGGTTGTTATGGTGGCGATAGTGGTTGTTATGGTGGTGATAATGGTTTTTATTGTGGTGATGATGGTTGTTGTAGTGGTGATAATGGTTATTATTGTGGTGATAGCGGCTGTTATAGTGTTGATAATGGTCACTATAGTGCGGATAATGGTGGGTATGGTGGTGATAATGGTTGTTATGGTGGTGATAATGGTTGTTACAGTGGTGATAATGGTTGTTATAGAGGTGATAATGGTTGTTGTAGTGGTGATAATGGTTGTTATAGTGGTGGTAATGGTTGTTATAGTGGTGACAATAGTTGTTATAGTGGTGATAATGGTTGTTATAGTGGGGAGAATGGTTGCTATAGTGGTGATAATGGTTGTTATAGTGGCGATAGTGGTTGTTAGAGTGGTGATAATGGCTCTTATAGTGGTGATAATGGTTGTTATTGTGGTGATAATGGTTGTTATAGTGGTGATAATGGTTGTTATAGTGAGGACAATGGTTGTTATAGTGGTGATAATGGTTGTTATAGTGAGGACAATGGTTGTTATAGTGGTGATAATGGTTGTTATAGTGGCGATAATGTTTTTTATAGTGGGGATAATGGTTGTTATAGTGGTGATAATGGCTGTTATAGTGGTGATAATGGTTGTTATAGTCGTGGTAACGGTCGTTATAGTGGTGATAATGGTCCTTGTAGTGGTGATAATGGTTTTTATTGTGGTGATGATGGTTGTTGTAGTGATGATAATGGTTGTTATAGTGGTGATAATGGTTGTTATTGTGGCGATAATGTTTTTTATAGTGGGGATAATGGTTGTTATAGTGGTGATAATGGTCCTTATGATGGTGATAGTGGTTGCTATAGTGGTGATAATGGCTATTATAGTGGTGGTAATGTTTCTTATAATGGTGATAATGGTTGTTCTAGTCGTGATAATGGTCGTTATAGTGGTGATAATGGTTGTTATAGTGGTGATAATGGTCCTTATGATGGTGATAGTGGTTGCTATAGTGGTGATAATGGCTATTATAGTGGTGGTAATGTTTCTTATAATGGTGATAATGGTTGTTCTAGTCGTGATAATGGTCGTTATAGTGGTGATAATGGTTGTTATAGTGGTCATAATGGTTGTTATAGAGGGGATAATGGTTGTTATAGTGGTGATAATGGTTGTTATAGTGGTGATAATGGTCCTTATAGAGGTGATAATGGTTGTTATAGTGGTGATAATTGTTGTTATAGTGGTGATAATGGTTGTTATTGTGGTGATAATTGTTGTTATAGTGATGATAATGGTTGTTATAATGGTGATAATGGTTGTTATAGTGGTGATAATGGTTGTTATAGTGGGGATAATGGTGGTTATGGTGGTGATAATAGTTATTATAGTTGTCTTAATGGTCCTTGTAGTGGTGATAATGGTTTTTATTGTGGTGATGATGGTTGTCGTAGTGGTGATAATGGTCGTTATGGTGGTGGTAATCGTAGTGGTGATAATGGTCCTTATAGTGGTGATAATGGTTGTTATAGTGGTGATAATGGTTGTTATACTGGGGACAATGGTTATTATAGTGGTGATAATGGTTGTTATGGTGGTGATAATGTTTCTTATAGCACTGATAATGGTTGTTATAGTGGTCATAATGGTCCTTGTAGTGGTGATAATGGTCGTTATAGTGGTGATAATGGTCCTTGTAGTGGTGATAATGGTTTTTATTGTGGTGATGATGGTTGTTGTAGTGGTGATAATGGTTATTATTGTGGTGATAACGGTTGTTATAGTGTCGATAATGGTCACTATAGTGCGGATAATGGTAGGTATGGTGGTGATAATGGTTGTTATGGTGGTGATAATGGTTGTTACAGTGGTGATAATGGTTGTTATAGAGGTGATAATGGTTGTTATAGTGGTGATAATGGTTGTTATAGTGGGGACAATGGTTGCTATAGTGGTGGTAATGGCTGTTATAGTGGTGATAATGGTTGTTATAGTGGTGGTAATGGTTGTTATAGTGGTGGTAATGGTTGTTATAGTGCTGATAATGGTTGTTATAGTGGCGATAATGTTTTTTATAGTGGGGATAATGGTTGTTATAGTGGTGATAATGGTTGTTATAGTGGTGATAATTGTCCTTATAGAGGTGATAATGGTGTTATAGTGGTGATAATGGCTGTTATAGTGGTGGTAATGGTCCTTATAGAGGTGATAATGGTGTTATAGTGGTGATAATGGTTGTTATAGTGGGGGTAATGGTTGTTATAGTGGGGATAATGGTTGTTATAGTGGTGATAATGGTTGTTATAGTGGTGATAATGGTTGTTATAGAGGTGGTAATGGTTGTTATAGTGGTGACAATAGTTGTTATAGTGGTGATAATGGTTGTTATAGTGGGGACAATGGTTGCTATAGTGCGGATAATGGTTGTTGTAGTGGTGATAATGGTTGTTATAGTGGCGATAATGTTTGTTATAGTGGGGATAATGGTTGTTAGAGTGGTGATAATGGCTGTTATAGTGGTGATAATTGTTGTTATAGTGGTGATAATGGTCGTTATGGTGGTGGTAATCGTAGTGGTGATAATGGTCCTTATAGTGGTGATAATGGTTGTTATAGTGGTGATAATGGTTGTTATAGTGGTGACAATAGTTGTTATAGTGGTGATAATGGTTGTTATAGTGGGGACAATGGTTGCTATAGTGGTGATAATGGTTGTTATAGTGGCGATAGTGGTTGTTAGAGTGGTGATAATGGCTCTTATAGTGGTGATAATGGTTGTTATAGTGGTGATAATGGTCGTTATAGTGGTGGTAATCGTCGTTATATTGGTGATAATGGTTGTTATTGTGGTGATAATGGTTGTTATAGTGGTGATAATGGTCCTTATAATGGTGATAATGGTTGTTATAGTGGTTATAATGGTTGTTATAGTGTTGGTAATGGTTGTTATAGTGGTGTTAATGGTTGTTATAGTGCGGATAATGGTTGTTATAGTGGTGATAATGGTTGTTATAGTGGCGATAATGTTTGTTATAGTGGGGATAATGGTTGATAGAGTGGTGATAATGGCTGTTATAGTGGTGATAATGGATGTTATGGTGGTAATAATGGTCGTTGTAGCGGTGATAATGGTTGCTATAGTGGTGATAGTGGCTGTTATAGTGGTGATAATGGTTGTTATTGTGGTGATAATTGTTGCTATAGTGGTGACAATGGTTGCTATAGTGGTGATACTGGTTGCTATAGTGGTGATAGTGGTTGCTATAGTGGTGATGCTGGTTGCTATAGTGGTGATAATGGTTGCTATAGTGATGATAATGGCTGTGATAGTGGGGATAATGGTTGTTATAGTGGTGATAATGGTTGTTATAGTGGCGATAATGTTTGTTATAGTGGGGATAATGGCTGTTACAGTGGTGATAATGGTTGTTATAGTGGTGATAATGGTCGTTATAGTGGCGATAATGGTTCTTGTAGTGGTGATAATGGACTTTATTGTCGTGATGATGGTTGTTGTAGTGATGATAATGGCTATTATAGTGGAGATAATGGTTGTTATAGTGGCGATAATGTTTTTTATAGTGGGGATAATGGTCGTTATAGTGGTGATAATGCTTGTTATAGTGGTGATAATGGCCCTTATAGAGGTGACAATGGTTGTTATAGTGGTTATAATGGTTGTTATAGTGGTGGTAATGGTTGTTATAGTGGTATTAATGGTTGTTATAGTGCGGATAATGGTTGTTATAGTGGTGATAATGGTTGTTATAGTGGCGATAATGTTTGTTATAGTGGTGATAATGGTTTTTATTGTGGTGATGATGGCTGATGTAGTGATGATAATGGTCATTATAGTGGTGATAATGGTTGTTATAGTGGTGATAATGATTGTTATTGTGGCGATAATGTTTTTTATAGTGGGGATAATGGTTGTTATAGTGGTGATAATGGTCCTTAAAATGGTGATAGTGGTTGCTATAGTGGTGATAATGGCTATTATAGTGGTGGTAATGTTTCTTACAATGGTGATAATGGTTGTTCTAGTCGTGATAATGGTCGTTATAGTGGTGATAATGGTTGTTATAGTGGTGATAATGGTTTTTATTGTGGTGATGATGGTTCATGTAGTGATGATAATGGTTGTTATAGTGGTGATAATGGTTGTTATAGTGGGGACTATGGTTGTTATAGTGGTGATAATGGTTGTTATTGTGGCGATAATGTTTTTTATAGTGGGGATAATGGTTGTTATAGTGGTGATAATGGTTGTTATAGTGGTGGTAATGGTTGTTATAGTGGTGACAATAGTTGTTATAGTGGTGATAATGGTTGTTATAGTGGGGACAATGGTTGCTATAGTGCGGATAATGGTTGTTGTAGTGGTGATAATGGTTGTTATAGTGGCGATAATGTTTGTTATAGCGGGGATAATGGTTGTTAGAGTGGTGATAATGGCTGTTATAGTGGTGATAATTGTTGTTATAGTGGTGATAATGGTCGTTATGGTGGTGGTAATCGTAGTGGTGATAATGGTCCTTATAGTGGTGATAATGGTTGTTATAGTGGTGATAATGTGTGTTATAGTGGGGACAATGGTTGCTATAGTGGTGATAATGGTTGTTATAGTGGCGATAGTGGTTGTTAGAGTGGTGATAATGGCTCTTATAGTGGTGATAATGGTTGTTATAGTGGTGATAATGGTCGTTATAGTGGTGGTAATCGTCGTTATATTGGTGATAATGGTTGTTATTGTGGTGATAATGGTTGTTATAGTGGTGATAATGGTCCTTATAATGGTGATAATGGTTGTTATAGTGGTTATAATGGTTGTTATAGTGTTGGTAATGGTTGTTATAGTGGTGTTAATGGTTGTTATAGTGCGGATAATGGTTGTTATAGTGGTGATAATGGTTGTTATAGTGGCGATAATGTTTGTTATAGTGGGGATAATGGTTGATAGAGTGGTGATAATGGCTGTTATAGTGGTGATAATGGATGTTATGGTGGTAATAATGGTCGTTGTAGCGGTGATAATGGTTGCTATAGTGGTGATAGTGGCTGTTATAGTGGTGATAATGGTTGTTATTGTGGTGATAATTGTTGCTATAGTGGTGACAATGGTTGCTATAGTGGTGATACTGGTTGCTATAGTGGTGATAGTGGTTGCTATAGTGGTGATGCTGGTTGCTATAGTGGTGATAATGGTTGCTATAGTGATGATAATGGCTGTGATAGTGGGGATAATGGTTGTTATAGTGGTGATAATGGTTGTTATAGTGGCGATAATGTTTGTTATAGTGGGGATAATGGCTGTTACAGTGGTGATAATGGTTGTTATAGTGGTGATAATGGTCGTTATAGTGGCGATAATGGTTCTTGTAGTGGTGATAATGGACTTTATTGTCGTGATGATGGTTGTTGTAGTGATGATAATGGCTATTATAGTGGAGATAATGGTTGTTATAGTGGCGATAATGTTTTTTATAGTGGGGATAATGGTCGTTATAGTGGTGATAATGCTTGTTATAGTGGTGATAATGGTCCTTATAGAGGTGACAATGGTTGTTATAGTGGTTATAATGGTTGTTATAGTGGTGGTAATGGTTGTTATAGTGGTATTAATGGTTGTTATAGTGCGGATAATGGTTGTTATAGTGGTGATAATGGTTGTTATAGTGGCGATAATGTTTGTTATAGTGGTGATAATGGTTTTTATTGTGGTGATGATGGCTGATGTAGTGATGATAATGGTCATTATAGTGGTGATAATGGTTGTTATAGTGGTGATAATGATTGTTATTGTGGCGATAATGTTTTTTATAGTGGGGATAATGGTTGTTATAGTGGTGATAATGGTCCTTATAGTGGTGATAGTGGTTGCTATAGTGGTGATAATGGCTATTATAGTGGTGGTAATGTTTCTTACAATGGTGATAATGGTTGTTCTAGTCGTGATAATGGTCGTTATAGTGGTGATAATGGTTGTTATAGTGGTGATAATGGTTTTTATTGTGGTGATGATGGTTCATGTAGTGATGATAATGGTTGTTATAGTGGTGATAATGGTTGTTATAGTGGGGACTATGGTTGTTATAGTGGTGATAATGGTTGTTATTGTGGCGATAATGTTTTTTATAGTGGGGATAATGGTTGTTATAGTGGTGATAATGGTTGTTATAGTGGTGGTAATGGTTGTTATAGTGGTGACAATAGTTGTTATAGTGGTGATAATGGTTGTTATAGTGGGGACAATGGTTGCTATAGTGGTGATAATGGTTGTTACAGTGGCGATAATGTTTTTTATAGTGGAGATAATGGTTGTTATAGTGGTGATAATGGCTGTTATAGTGGTGATAATGGTTGTTATAGTGGTGGTAACGGTCGTTATAGTGGTGATAATGGTCCTTGTAGTGGTGATAATGGTTTTTATTGTGGTGATGATGGTTGTTGTAGTGATGATAATGGTTGTTATAGTGGTGATAATGGTTGTTATAGTGGGGACAATGGTTGTTATAATGGTGATAATGGTTGTTATTGTGGCGATAATGTTTTTTATAGTGGGGATAATGGTTGTTATAGTGGTGATAATGGTCCTTATAATTGTGATAGTGGTTGCTATAGTGGTGATAATGGCTATTATAGTGGTGGTAATGTTTCTTATAATGGTGATAATGGTTGTTCTAGTCGTGATAATGGTCGTTATAGTGGTGATAATGGTTGTTATAGTGGTGATAATGGTTGTTATAGTGGGGATAATGGTTGTTATAGTGGTGATAATGGTTGTTATAGTGGTGATAATTGTTGTTATAGTGGTGATAATGGTTGTTATTATGGTGATAATTGTTGTTATAGTGATGATAATGGTTGTTATAGAGGTGATAATGGTTGTTATAGTGGTGATAATTGTTGTTATAGTGGTGATAATGGTTGTTATTATGGTGATAATTGTTGTTATAGTGATGATAATGGTTGTTATAGTGGTGATAGTGGTTGTTATAGTGGTGATAATGGTTGTTATTGTGGTGATAATGGTTGTCATAGTGGTGATAATGGTCCTTATAATGGTGATAATGGTTGTTATAGTGGTGATAATGGTTGTTATAGTGAGGACAATGGTTGTTATAGTGGTGATAATGGTTGTTATAGTGGCGATAATGTTTTTTATAGTGGGGATAATGGTTGTTATAGTGGTGATAATGGCTGTTATAGTGGTGATAATGGTTGTTATAGTGGTGATAATGTTTGTTATAGTGGGGATAATGGTTGTTAGAGTGGTGATAATGGCAGTTATAGTGGTGATAATTGTTGTTATAGTGCTGATAATGGTCGTTATGGTGGTGGTAATCGTAGTGGTGATAATGGTCCTTATAGTGGTGATAATGGTTGTTATAGTGGTGATAATGGTCGTTATAGTGGTGGTAATCGTCGTTATATTGGTGATAATGGTTGTTATTGTGGTGATAATGGTTGTTATAGTGGTGATAATGGTCCTTATAATGGTGATAATGGTTGTTATAGTGGTGATAATGGTTGTTATAGTGGTGATAATGGTTGTTATAGTGGTGATAATGGTTGTTATACTTTTTTTTTTTTTTTTTTTTTTTTTTTTTACGAGGGGAAATCTTCAATATAAGACACCCCCACTCCCCGGGGGAGGAGCGGGGGCAGTGTGGGATTTTTACCCACTAAAACCCCTCGGTGGTGCCCACCCTCGGCGGCATGGTGGGTCATGGGGTCATGCAGTATTCTTCACCACGACCCACCAAAATGCCGCCATGCAACCTTCCGGTCGCCCTACTCGTGGGGAGCAGAAGGCTCCCCACAAACAACGACCCACCCCCATTGGAGCCGAGCGCGCCACCACGGTCGCCCTCGTCTCCGCCCCTCGGACCGCGTGCAATGGGATCATGGGCCCCCGCCCATGACCCCCTGCGGTCCTGGCGGCCTTGGTCAATCCCGAGGATCTCCGACACCCTCGGACCAAGACCGCCGACACTCACACGAGGGGATGAGGACCCACGCCGGGGAGGGCGGCGCGATCCCCGTCCCACCACTCCTCTCCACATAATACTACACATGCACACTCACATACACACAACACACCCACACACACACTATCACTCACCATTCACGCCATGCGGGCGACGCGGAGAAGCCGCGCCGCTCACTACCCTCAGGAGGGCGCCCGAGAAGCGGGTCGCCCTCTCCGTCTCCTTCTTCTCACAATCATTCCACGTCTCTCTCTCTCACGCTCCGCCTCCTCCTTCCGCGAGATCACCGTCTCGCAGAAGGAGGCGACGGCCTTCCATGCTACCTCACTACTCAACATTCGCTCGATCACCTCTCCCAGACACGCAGCATCGCACTCCAACTCACACTCCAGGAGGTGCCTCTGCAGAGCAAAGGCAGGGCACCTCCCCAACACATGCTGGGCATCATCGCATTCCGCCCAATGGTTGTTATACTGGGGACAATGGTTATTATAGTGGTGATAATGGTTGTTATGGTGGTGATAATGTTTCTTATAGCAGTGATAATGGTTCTTATAGTGGTCATAATGGTCCTTGTAGTGGTGATAATGGTCGTTATAGTGGTGATAATGGTCCTTGTAGTGGTGATAATGGTTTTTATTGTGGTGATGATGGTTGTTGTAGTGGTGACAATGGTTATTATTGTGGTGATAACGGTTGTTATAGTGTCGATAATGGTCACTATAGTGCGGATAATGGTGGGTATGGTGGTGATAATGGTTGTTATGGTGGTGATAATGGTTGTTACAGTGGTGATAATGGTTGTTATAGAGGTGATAATGGTTGTTATAGTGGTGATAATGGTTGTTATAGTAGGGACAATGGTTGCTATAGTGGTGGTAATGGTTGTTATAGTGGTGATAATGGTTGTTATAGTGGGGGTAATGGATGTTATAGTGGGGATAATGGTTGTTATAGTGGTGATAATGGTTGTTATAGTGGTGATAATGGTTGTTATAGTGGTGGTAATGGTTGTTATAGTGGGGACAATGGTTGCTATAGTGCGGATAATGGTTGTTGTAGTGGTGATAATGGTTGTTATAGTGGCGATAATGTTTGTTATAGTGGGGATAATGGTTGTTAGAGTGGTGATAATGGCTGTTATAGTGGTGATAATTGTTGTTATAGTGGTGATAATGGTCGTTATGGTGGTGGTAATCGTAGTGGTGATAATGGTCCTTATAGTGGTGATAATGGTTGTTATAGTGGTGATAATGGTTGTTATAGTGGGGACAATGGTTGTTATAGTGGCGATAGTGGTTGTTATGGTGGCGATAGTGGTTGTTATGGTGGTGATAATGGTTTTTATTGTGGTGATGATGGTTGTTGTAGTGGTGATAATGGTTATTATTGTGGTGATAACGGCTGTTATAGTGTTGATAATGGTCACTATAGTGCGGATAATGGTGGGTATGGTGGTGATAATGGTTGTTATGGTGGTGATAATGGTTGTTACAGTGGTGATAATGGTTGTTATAGAGGTGATAATGGTTGTTATAGTGGTGATGATGGTTGTTATAGTGGTGGTAATGGTTGTTATAGTGGTGACAATAGTTGTTATAGTGGTGATAATGGTTGTTATAGTGGGGACAATGGTTGCTATAGTGGTGATAATGGTTGTTATAGTGGCGATAGTGGTTGTTAGAGTGGTGATAATGGCTCTTATAGTGGTGATAATGGTTGTTATAGTGGTGATAATGGTCGTTATAGTGGTGGTAATCGTCGTTATATTGGTGATAATGGTTGTTATTGTGGTGATAATGGTTGTTATAGTGGTGATAATGGTCCTTATAATGGTGATAATGGTTGTTATAGTGGTTATAATGGTTGTTATAGTGGTGGTAATGGTTGTTATAGTGGTGTTAATGGTTGTTATAGTGCGGATAATGGTTGTTATAGTGGTGATAATGGTTGTTATAGTGGCGATAATGTTTGTTATAGTGGGGATAATGGTTGATAGAGTGGTGATAATGGCTGTTATAGTGGTGATAATGGTTGTTATAGTGGTGATAATGGTCGTTGTAGTGGTGGTAATCGTCGTTATAGTGGTGATAACGGTCCTTGTAGTGGAAATAATGGTTTTTATTGTGGTGATGATGGTTGTTGTAGTGGTGATAATGGTTATTATTGTGGTGATAACGGCTGTTATAGTGGTGATAATGGTCGTTATTGTGGTGATAATGGTTTTTATAGTCGTGATAATGGTTGTTATATTGGTGATAATGGTTGTTATAGTGGTGATAATGGTCCTTATGCTGGTGATAATGGTTCTTATAGTGGTGATAATGGCTGTTATAGTGGTGGTAATGTTTCTTATAATGGTAATAATGGTTTTTATAGTGGTGATAATGGTTGTTATGGTGGTGAGAATGGTTGTTATAGTGGTGATAATGGCTGTTACAGTGGCGATAAAGGTTGTTACAGTGGTGATAATGGTCGTTATAGTGGTGATAATGGCCTTTATTGTGGTGATGATGGTTGTTGTAGTGATGATAATGGTTGTTATAGTGGTGATAATGGTCCTTATAGTGGTGATAATGGATGTTATGGTGGTAATAATGGTCGTTGTAGCGGTGATAATGGTTGCTATAGTGGTGATAGTGGCTGTTATAGTGGTGATAATGGTTGTTATTGTGGTGATAATTGTTGCTATAGTGGTGACAATAGTTGCTATAGTGGTGATACTGGTTGCTATAGTGGTGATAGTGGTTGCTATAGTGGTGATGCTGGTTGCTATAGTGGTGATAATGGTTGCTATAGTGATGATAATGGCTGTGATAGTGGGGATAATGGTTGTTATAGAGGGGATAATGGTTGTTATAGTGGTGATAATGGTTGTTATAGTGGTGATAATGGTCCTTATAGAGGTGATAATGGTTGTTATAGTGGTGATAATTGTTGTTATAGTGGTGATAATGGTTGTTATTGTGGTGATAATTGTTGTTATAGTGATGATAATGGTTGTTATAATGGTGATAATGGTTGTTATAGTGGTGATAATGGTTGTTATAGTGGGGATAATGGTTATGGTGGTGATAATAGTTATTATAGTTGTCTTAATGGTCCTTGTAGTGGTGATAATGGTTTTTATTGTGGTGATGATGGTTGTCGTAGTGGTGATAATGGTCGTTATGGTGGTGGTAATCGTAGAGGTGATAATGGTCCTTATAGTGGTGATAATGGTTGTTATAGTGGTGATAATGGTTGTTATACTGGGGACAATGGTTATTATAGTGGTGATAATGGTTGTTATGGTGGTGATAATGTTTCTTATAGCACTGATAATGGTTGTTATAGTGGTCATAATGGTCCTTGTAGTGGTGATAATGGTCGTTATAGTGGTGATAATGGTCCTTGTAGTGGTGATAATGGTTTTTATTGTGGTGATGATGGTTGTTGTAGTGGTGATAATGGTTATTATTGTGGTGATAACGGTTGTTATAGTGTCGATAATGGTCACTATAGTGCGGATAATGGTAGGTATGGTGGTGATAATGGTTGTTATGGTGGTGATAATGGTTGTTACAGTGGTGATAATGGTTGTTATAGAGGTGATAATGGTTGTTATAGTGGTGATAATGGTTGTTATAGTGGGGACAATGGTTGCTATAGTGGTGGTAATGGCTGTTATAGTGGTGATAATGGTTGTTATAGTGGTGGTAATGGTTGTTATAGTGGTGGTAATGGTTGTTATAGTGCTGATAATGGTTGTTATAGTGGCGATAATGTTTTTTATAGTGGGGATAATGGTTGTTATAGTGGTGATAATGGTTGTTATAGTGGTGATAATTGTCCTTATAGAGGTGATAATGGTGTTATAGTGGTGATAATGGCTGTTATAGTGGTGGTAATGGTCCTTATAGAGGTGATAATGGTGTTATAGTGGTGATAATGGTTGTTATAGTGGGGGTAATGGTTGTTATAGTGGGGATAATGGTTGTTATAGTGGTGATAATGGTTGTTATAGTGGTGATAATGGTTGTTATAGAGGTGGTAATGGTTGTTATAGTGGTGACAATAGTTGTTATAGTGGTGATAATGGTTGTTATAGTGGGGACAATGGTTGCTATAGTGCGGATAATGGTTGTTGTAGTGGTGATAATGGTTGTTATAGTGGCGATAATGTTTGTTATAGTGGGGATAATGGTTGTTAGAGTGGTGATAATGGCTGTTATAGTGGTGATAATTGTTGTTATAGTGGTGATAATGGTCGTTATGGTGGTGGTAATCGTAGTGGTGATAATGGTCCTTATAGTGGTGATAATGGTTGTTATAGTGGTGATAATGGTTGTTATAGTGGTGACAATAGTTGTTATAGTGGTGATAATGGTTGTTATAGTGGGGACAATGGTTGCTATAGTGGTGATAATGGTTGTTATAGTGGCGATAGTGGTTGTTAGAGTGGTGATAATGGCTCTTATAGTGGTGATAATGGTTGTTATAGTGGTGATAATGGTCGTTATAGTGGTGGTAATCGTCGTTATATTGGTGATAATGGTTGTTATTGTGGTGATAATGGTTGTTATAGTGGTGATAATGGTCCTTATAATGGTGATAATGGTTGTTATAGTGGTTATAATGGTTGTTATAGTGTTGGTAATGGTTGTTATAGTGGTGTTAATGGTTGTTATAGTGCGGATAATGGTTGTTATAGTGGTGATAATGGTTGTTATAGTGGCGATAATGTTTGTTATAGTGGGGATAATGGTTGATAGAGTGGTGATAATGGCTGTTATAGTGGTGATAATGGATGCTATGGTGGTAATAATGGTCGTTGTAGCGGTGATAATGGTTGCTATAGTGGTGATAGTGGCTGTTATAGTGGTGATAATGGTTGTTATTGTGGTGATAATTGTTGCTATAGTGGTGACAATGGTTGCTATAGTGGTGATACTGGTTGCTATAGTGGTGATAGTGGTTGCTATAGTGGTGATGCTGGTTGCTATAGTGGTGATAATGGTTGCTATAGTGATGATAATGGCTGTGATAGTGGGGATAATGGTTGTTATAGTGGTGATAATGGTTGTTATAGTGGCGATAATGTTTGTTATAGTGGGGATAATGGCTGTTACAGTGGTGATAATGGTTGTTATAGTGGTGATAATGGTCGTTATAGTGGCGATAATGGTTCTTGTAGTGGTGATAATGGACTTTATTGTCGTGATGATGGTTGTTGTAGTGATGATAATGGCTATTATAGTGGAGATAATGGTTGTTATAGTGGCGATAATGTTTTTTATAGTGGGGATAATGGTCGTTATAGTGGTGATAATGCTTGTTATAGTGGTGATAATGGTCCTTATAGAGGTGACAATGGTTGTTATAGTGGTTATAATGGTTGTTATAGTGGTGGTAATGGTTGTTATAGTGGTATTAATGGTTGTTATAGTGCGGATAATGGTTATTATAGTGGTGATAATGGTTGTTATAGTGGCGATAATGTTTGTTATAGTGGTGATAATGGTTTTTATTGTGGTGATGATGGCTGATGTAGTGATGATAATGGTCATTATAGTGGTGATAATGGTTGTTATAGTGGTGATAATGATTGTTATTGTGGCGATAATGTTTTTTATAGTGGGGATAATGGTTGTTATAGTGGTGATAATGGTCCTTATAATGGTGATAGTGGTTGCTATAGTGGTGATAATGGCTATTATAGTGGTGGTAATGTTTCTTACAATGGTGATAATGGTTGTTCTAGTCGTGATAATGGTCGTTATAGTGGTGATAATGGTTGTTATAGTGGTGATAATGGTTTTTATTGTGGTGATGATGGTTCATGTAGTGATGATAATGGTTGTTATAGTGGTGATAATGGTTGTTATAGTGGGGACTATGGTTGTTATAGTGGTGATAATGGTTGTTATTGTGGCGATAATGTTTTTTATAGTGGGGATAATGGTTGTTATAGTGGTGATAATGGTTGTTATAGTGGTGGTAATGGTTGTTATAGTGGTGACAATAGTTGTTATAGTGGTGATAATGGTTGTTATAGTGGGGACAATGGTTGCTATAGTGCGGATAATGGTTGTTGTAGTGGTGATAATGGTTGTTATAGTGGCGATAATGTTTGTTATAGCGGGGATAATGGTTGTTAGAGTGGTGATAATGGCTGTTATAGTGGTGATAATTGTTGTTATAGTGGTGATAATGGTCGTTATGGTGGTGGTAATCGTAGTGGTGATAATGGTCCTTATAGTGGTGATAATGGTTGTTATAGTGGTGATAATGTGTGTTATAGTGGGGACAATGGTTGCTATAGTGGTGATAATGGTTGTTATAGTGGCGATAGTGGTTGTTAGAGTGGTGATAATGGCTCTTATAGTGGTGATAATGGTTGTTATAGTGGTGATAATGGTCGTTATAGTGGTGGTAATCGTCGTTATATTGGTGATAATGGTTGTTATTGTGGTGATAATGGTTGTTATAGTGGTGATAATGGTCCTTATAATGGTGATAATGGTTGTTATAGTGGTTATAATGGTTGTTATAGTGTTGGTAATGGTTGTTATAGTGGTGTTAATGGTTGTTATAGTGCGGATAATGGTTGTTATAGTGGTGATAATGGTTGTTATAGTGGCGATAATGTTTGTTATAGTGGGGATAATGGTTGATAGAGTGGTGATAATGGCTGTTATAGTGGTGATAATGGATGTTATGGTGGTAATAATGGTCGTTGTAGCGGTGATAATGGTTGCTATAGTGGTGATAGTGGCTGTTATAGTGGTGATAATGGTTGTTATTGTGGTGATAATTGTTGCTATAGTGGTGACAATGGTTGCTATAGTGGTGATACTGGTTGCTATAGTGGTGATAGTGGTTGCTATAGTGGTGATGCTGGTTGCTATAGTGGTGATAATGGTTGCTATAGTGATGATAATGGCTGTGATAGTGGGGATAATGGTTGTTATAGTGGTGATAATGGTTGTTATAGTGGCGATAATGTTTGTTATAGTGGGGATAATGGCTGTTACAGTGGTGATAATGGTTGTTATAGTGGTGATAATGGTCGTTATAGTGGCGATAATGGTTCTTGTAGTGGTGATAATGGACTTTATTGTCGTGATGATGGTTGTTGTAGTGATGATAATGGCTATTATAGTGGAGATAATGGTTGTTATAGTGGCGATAATGTTTTTTATAGTGGGGATAATGGTCGTTATAGTGGTGATAATGCTTGTTATAGTGGTGATAATGGTCCTTATAGAGGTGACAATGGTTGTTATAGTGGTTATAATGGTTGTTATAGTGGTGGTAATGGTTGTTATAGTGGTATTAATGGTTGTTATAGTGCGGATAATGGTTGTTATAGTGGTGATAATGGTTGTTATAGTGGCGATAATGTTTGTTATAGTGGTGATAATGGTTTTTATTGTGGTGATGATGGCTGATGTAGTGATGATAATGGTCATTATAGTGGTGATAATGGTTGTTATAGTGGTGATAATGATTGTTATTGTGGCGATAATGTTTTTTATAGTGGGGATAATGGTTGTTATAGTGGTGATAATGGTCCTTATAGTGGTGATAGTGGTTGCTATAGTGGTGATAATGGCTATTATAGTGGTGGTAATGTTTCTTACAATGGTGATAATGGTTGTTCTAGTCGTGATAATGGTCGTTATAGTGGTGATAATGGTTGTTATAGTGGTGATAATGGTTTTTATTGTGGTGATGATGGTTCATGTAGTGATGATAATGGTTGTTATAGTGGTGATAATGGTTGTTATAGTGGGGACTATGGTTGTTATAGTGGTGATAATGGTTGTTATTGTGGCGATAATGTTTTTTATAGTGGGGATAATGGTTGTTATAGTGGTGATAATGGTTGTTATAGTGGTGGTAATGGTTGTTATAGTGGTGACAATAGTTGTTATAGTGGTGATAATGGTTGTTATAGTGGGGACAATGGTTGCTATAGTGGTGATAATGGTTGTTACAGTGGCGATAATGTTTTTTATAGTGGAGATAATGGTTGTTATAGTGGTGATAATGGCTGTTATAGTGGTGATAATGGTTGTTATAGTGGTGGTAACGGTCGTTATAGTGGTGATAATGGTCCTTGTAGTGGTGATAATGGTTTTTATTGTGGTGATGATGGTTGTTGTAGTGATGATAATGGTTGTTATAGTGGTGATAATGGTTGTTATAGTGGGGACAATGGTTGTTATAATGGTGATAATGGTTGTTATTGTGGCGATAATGTTTTTTATAGTGGGGATAATGGTTGTTATAGTGGTGATAATGGTCCTTATAATTGTGATAGTGGTTGCTATAGTGGTGATAATGGCTATTATAGTGGTGGTAATGTTTCTTATAATGGTGATAATGGTTGTTCTAGTCGTGATAATGGTCGTTATAGTGGTGATAATGGTTGTTATAGTGGTGATAATGGTTGTTATAGTGGGGATAATGGTTGTTATAGTGGTGATAATGGTTGTTATAGTGGTGATAATTGTTGTTATAGTGGTGATAATGGTTGTTATTATGGTGATAATTGTTGTTATAGTGATGATAATGGTTGTTATAGAGGTGATAATGGTTGTTATAGTGGTGATAATTGTTGTTATAGTGGTGATAATGGTTGTTATTATGGTGATAATTGTTGTTATAGTGATGATAATGGTTGTTATAGTGGTGATAGTGGTTGTTATAGTGGTGATAATGGTTGTTATTGTGGTGATAATGGTTGTCATAGTGGTGATAATGGTCCTTATAATGGTGATAATGGTTGTTATAGTGGTGATAATGGTTGTTATAGTGAGGACAATGGTTGTTATAGTGGTGATAATGGTTGTTATAGTGGCGATAATGTTTTTTATAGTGGGGATAATGGTTGTTATAGTGGTGATAATGGCTGTTATAGTGGTGATAATGGTTGTTATAGTGGTGATAATGTTTGTTATAGTGGGGATAATGGTTGTTAGAGTGGTGATAATGGCAGTTATAGTGGTGATAATTGTTGTTATAGTGCTGATAATGGTCGTTATGGTGGTGGTAATCGTAGTGGTGATAATGGTCCTTATAGTGGTGATAATGGTTGTTATAGTGGTGATAATGGTCGTTATAGTGGTGGTAATCGTCGTTATATTGGTGATAATGGTTGTTATTGTGGTGATAATGGTTGTTATAGTGGTGATAATGGTCCTTATAATGGTGATAATGGTTGTTATAGTGGTGATAATGGTTGTTATAGTGGTGATAATGGTTGTTATAGTGGTGATAATGGTTGTTATACTTTTTTTTTTTTTTTTTTTTTTTTTTTTTACGAGGGGAAATCTTCAATATAAGACACCCCCACTCCCCGGGGGAGGAGCGGGGGCAGTGTGGGATTTTTACCCACTAAAACCCCTCGGTGGTGCCCACCCTCGGCGGCATGGTGGGTCATGGGGTCATGCAGTATTCTTCACCACGACCCACCAAAATGCCGCCATGCAACCTTCCGGTCGCCCTACTCGTGGGGAGCAGAAGGCTCCCCACAAACAACGACCCACCCCCATTGGAGCCGAGCGCGCCACCACGGTCGCCCTCGTCTCCGCCCCTCGGACCGCGTGCAATGGGATCATGGGCCCCCGCCCATGACCCCCTGCGGTCCTGGCGGCCTTGGTCAATCCCGAGGATCTCCGACACCCTCGGACCAAGACCGCCGACACTCACACGAGGGGATGAGGACCCACGCCGGGGAGGGCGGCGCGATCCCCGTCCCACCACTCCTCTCCACATAATACTACACATGCACACTCACATACACACAACACACCCACACACACACTATCACTCACCATTCACGCCATGCGGGCGACGCGGAGAAGCCGCGCCGCCCACTACCCTCAGGAGGGCGCCCGAGAAGCGGGTCGCCCTCTCCGTCTCCTTCTTCTCACAATCATTCCACGTCTCTCTCTCTCACGCTCCGCCTCCTCCTTCCGCGAGATCACCGTCTCGCAGAAGGAGGCGACGGCCTTCCATGCTACCTCACTACTCAACATTCGCTCGATCACCTCTCCCAGACACGCAGCATCGCACTCCAACTCACACTCCAGGAGGTGCCTCTGCAGAGCAAAGGCAGGGCACCTCCCCAACACATGCTGGGCATCATCGCATTCCGCCCAATGGTTGTTATACTGGGGACAATGGTTATTATAGTGGTGATAATGGTTGTTATGGTGGTGATAATGTTTCTTATAGCAGTGATAATGGTTCTTATAGTGGTCATAATGGTCCTTGTAGTGGTGATAATGGTCGTTATAGTGGTGATAATGGTCCTTGTAGTGGTGATAATGGTTTTTATTGTGGTGATGATGGTTGTTGTAGTGGTGACAATGGTTATTATTGTGGTGATAACGGTTGTTATAGTGTCGATAATGGTCACTATAGTGCGGATAATGGTGGGTATGGTGGTGATAATGGTTGTTATGGTGGTGATAATGGTTGTTACAGTGGTGATAATGGTTGTTATAGAGGTGATAATGGTTGTTATAGTGGTGATAATGGTTGTTATAGTAGGGACAATGGTTGCTATAGTGGTGGTAATGGTTGTTATAGTGGTGATAATGGTTGTTATAGTGGGGGTAATGGATGTTATAGTGGGGATAATGGTTGTTATAGTGGTGATAATGGTTGTTATAGTGGTGATAATGGTTGTTATAGTGGTGGTAATGGTTGTTATAGTGGGGACAATGGTTGCTATAGTGCGGATAATGGTTGTTGTAGTGGTGATAATGGTTGTTATAGTGGCGATAATGTTTGTTATAGTGGGGATAATGGTTGTTAGAGTGGTGATAATGGCTGTTATAGTGGTGATAATTGTTGTTATAGTGGTGATAATGGTCGTTATGGTGGTGGTAATCGTAGTGGTGATAATGGTCCTTATAGTGGTGATAATGGTTGTTATAGTGGTGATAATGGTTGTTATAGTGGGGACAATGGTTGTTATAGTGGCGATAGTGGTTGTTATGGTGGCGATAGTGGTTGTTATGGTGGTGATAATGGTTTTTATTGTGGTGATGATGGTTGTTGTAGTGGTGATAATGGTTATTATTGTGGTGATAACGGCTGTTATAGTGTTGATAATGGTCACTATAGTGCGGATAATGGTGGGTATGGTGGTGATAATGGTTGTTATGGTGGTGATAATGGTTGTTACAGTGGTGATAATGGTTGTTATAGAGGTGATAATGGTTGTTATAGTGGTGATGATGGTTGTTATAGTGGTGGTAATGGTTGTTATAGTGGTGACAATAGTTGTTATAGTGGTGATAATGGTTGTTATAGTGGGGACAATGGTTGCTATAGTGGTGATAATGGTTGTTATAGTGGCGATAGTGGTTGTTAGAGTGGTGATAATGGCTCTTATAGTGGTGATAATGGTTGTTATAGTGGTGATAATGGTCGTTATAGTGGTGGTAATCGTCGTTATATTGGTGATAATGGTTGTTATTGTGGTGATAATGGTTGTTATAGTGGTGATAATGGTCCTTATAATGGTGATAATGGTTGTTATAGTGGTTATAATGGTTGTTATAGTGGTGGTAATGGTTGTTATAGTGGTGTTAATGGTTGTTATAGTGCGGATAATGGTTGTTATAGTGGTGATAATGGTTGTTATAGTGGCGATAATGTTTGTTATAGTGGGGATAATGGTTGATAGAGTGGTGATAATGGCTGTTATAGTGGTGATAATGGTTGTTATAGTGGTGATAATGGTCGTTGTAGTGGTGGTAATCGTCGTTATAGTGGTGATAACGGTCCTTGTAGTGGAAATAATGGTTTTTATTGTGGTGATGATGGTTGTTGTAGTGGTGATAATGGTTATTATTGTGGTGATAACGGCTGTTATAGTGGTGATAATGGTCGTTATTGTGGTGATAATGGTTTTTATAGTCGTGATAATGGTTGTTATATTGGTGATAATGGTTGTTATAGTGGTGATAATGGTCCTTATGCTGGTGATAATGGTTCTTATAGTGGTGATAATGGCTGTTATAGTGGTTGTAATGTTTCTTATAATGGTAATAATGGTTTTTATAGTGGTGATAATGGTTGTTATGGTGGTGAGAATGGTTGTTATAGTGGTGATAATGGCTGTTACAGTGGCGATAAAGGTTGTTACAGTGGTGATAATGGTCGTTATAGTGGTGATAATGGCCTTTATTGTGGTGATGATGGTTGTTGTAGTGATGATAATGGTTGTTATAGTGGTGATAATGGTCCTTATAGTGGTGATAATGGATGTTATGGTGGTAATAATGGTCGTTGTAGCGGTGATAATGGTTGCTATAGTGGTGATAGTGGCTGTTATAGTGGTGATAATGGTTGTTATTGTGGTGATAATTGTTGCTATAGTGGTGACAATAGTTGCTATAGTGGTGATACTGGTTGCTATAGTGGTGATAGTGGTTGCTATAGTGGTGATGCTGGTTGCTATAGTGGTGATAATGGTTGCTATAGTGATGATAATGGCTGTGATAGTGGGGATAATGGTTGTTATAGTGGTGATAATGGTTGTTATAGTGGCGATAATGTTTGTTATAGTGGGGATAATGGCTGTTACAGTGGTGATAATGGTTGTTATAGTGGTGATAATGGTCGTTATAGTGGCGATAATGGTTCTTGTAGTGGTGATAATGGACATTATTGTCGTGATGATGGTTGTTGTAGTGATGATAATGGCTATTATAGTGGAGATAATGGTTGTTATAGTGGCGATAATGTTTTTTATAGTGGGGATAATGGTCGTTATAGTGGTGATAATGCTTGTTATAGTGGTGATAATGGTCCTTATAGAGGTGACAATGGTTGTTATAGTGGTTATAATGGTTGTTATAGTGGTGGTAATGGTTGTTATAGTGGTGTTAATGGTTGTTATAGTGCGGATAATGGTTGTTATAGTGGTGATAATGGTTGTTATAGTGGCGATAATGTTTGTTATAGTGGTGATAATGGTTTTTATTGTGGTGATGATGGCTGATGTAGTGATGATAATGGTCATTATAGTGGTGATAATGGTTGTTATAGTGGTGATAATGATTGTTATTGTGGCGATAATGTTTTTTATAGTGGTGATAATGGTTGTTATAGTGGTCATAATGGTTGTTATAGAGGGGATAATGGTTGTTATAGTGGTGATAATGGTTGTTATAGTGGTGATAATGGTCCTTATAGAGGTGATAATGGTTGTTATAGTGGTGATAATTGTTGTTATAGTGGTGATAATGGTTGTTATTGTGGTGATAATTGTTGTTATAGTGATGATAATGGTTGTTATAATGGTGATAATGGTTGTTATAGTGGTGATAATGGTTGTTATAGTGGGGATAATGGTTATGGTGGTGATAATAGTTATTATAGTTGTCTTAATGGTCCTTGTAGTGGTGATAATGGTTTTTATTGTGGTGATGATGGTTGTCGTAGTGGTGATAATGGTCGTTATGGTGGTGGTAATCGTAGAGGTGATAATGGTCCTTATAGTGGTGATAATGGTTGTTATAGTGGTGATAATGGTTGTTATACTGGGGACAATGGTTATTATAGTGGTGATAATGGTTGTTATGGTGGTGATAATGTTTCTTATAGCACTGATAATGGTTGTTATAGTGGTCATAATGGTCCTTGTAGTGGTGATAATGGTCGTTATAGTGGTGATAATGGTCCTTGTAGTGGTGATAATGGTTTTTATTGTGGTGATGATGGTTGTTGTAGTGGTGATAATGGTTATTATTGTGGTGATAACGGTTGTTATAGTGTCGATAATGGTCACTATAGTGCGGATAATGGTAGGTATGGTGGTGATAATGGTTGTTATGGTGGTGATAATGGTTGTTACAGTGGTGATAATGGTTGTTATAGAGGTGATAATGGTTGTTATAGTGGTGATAATGGTTGTTATAGTGGGGACAATGGTTGCTATAGTGGTGGTAATGGCTGTTATAGTGGTGATAATGGTTGTTATAGTGGTGGTAATGGTTGTTATAGTGGTGGTAATGGTTGTTATAGTGCTGATAATGGTTGTTATAGTGGCGATAATGTTTTTTATAGTGGGGATAATGGTTGTTATAGTGGTGATAATGGTTGTTATAGTGGTGATAATTGTCCTTATAGAGGTGATAATGGTGTTATAGTGGTGATAATGGCTGTTATAGTGGTGGTAATGGTCCTTATAGAGGTGATAATGGTGTTATAGTGGTGATAATGGTTGTTATAGTGGGGGTAATGGTTGTTATAGTGGGGATAATGGTTGTTATAGTGGTGATAATGGTTGTTATAGTGGTGATAATGGTTGTTATAGAGGTGGTAATGGTTGTTATAGTGGTGACAATAGTTGTTATAGTGGTGATAATGGTTGTTATAGTGGGGACAATGGTTGCTATAGTGCGGATAATGGTTGTTGTAGTGGTGATAATGGTTGTTATAGTGGCGATAATGTTTGTTATAGTGGGGATAATGGTTGTTAGAGTGGTGATAATGGCTGTTATAGTGGTGATAATTGTTGTTATAGTGGTGATAATGGTCGTTATGGTGGTGGTAATCGTCGTTATATTGGTGATAATGGTTGTTATTGTGGTGATAATGGTTGTTATAGTGGTGATAATGGTCCTTATAATGGTGATAATGGTTGTTATAGTGGTTATAATGGTTGTTATAGTGTTGGTAATGGTTGTTATAGTGGTGTTAATGGTTGTTATAGTGCGGATAATGGTTGTTATAGTGGTGATAATGGTTGTTATAGTGGCGACAATGTTTGTTATAGTGGGGATAATGGTTGATAGAGTGGTGATAATGGCTGTTATAGTGGTGATAATGGATGTTATGGTGGTAATAATGGTCGTTGTAGCGGTGATAATGGTTGCTATAGTGGTGATAGTGGCTGTTATAGTGGTGATAATGGTTGTTATTGTGGTGATAATTGTTGCTATAGTGGTGACAATGGTTGCTATAGTGGTGATACTGGTTGCTATAGTGGTGATAGTGGTTGCTATAGTGGTGATGCTGGTTGCTATAGTGGTGATAATGGTTGCTATAGTGATGATAATGGCTGTGATAGTGGGGATAATGGTTGTTATAGTGGTGATAATGGTTGTTATAGTGGCGATAATGTTTGTTATAGTGGGGATAATGGCTGTTACAGTGGTGATAATGGTTGTTATAGTGGTGATAATGGTCGTTATAGTGGCGATAATGGTTCTTGTAGTGGTGATAATGGACTTTATTGTCGTGATGATGGTTGTTGTAGTGATGATAATGGCTATTATAGTGGAGATAATGGTTGTTATAGTGGCGATAATGTTTTTTATAGTGGGGATAATGGTCGTTATAGTGGTGATAATGCTTGTTATAGTGGTGATAATGGTCCTTATAGAGGTGACAATGGTTGTTATAGTGGTTATAATGGTTGTTATAGTGGTGGTAATGGTTGTTATAGTGGTATTAATGGTTGTTATAGTGCGGATAATGGTTGTTATAGTGGTGATAATGGTTGTTATAGTGGCGATAATGTTTGTTATAGTGGTGATAATGGTTTTTATTGTGGTGATGATGGCTGATGTAGTGATGATAATGGTCATTATAGTGGTGATAATGGTTGTTATAGTGGTGATAATGATTGTTATTGTGGCGATAATGTTTTTTATAGTGGGGATAATGGTTGTTATAGTGGTGATAATGGTCCTTATAATGGTGATAGTGGTTGCTATAGTGGTGATAATGGCTATTATAGTGGTGGTAATGTTTCTTACAATGGTGATAATGGTTGTTCTAGTCGTGATAATGGTCGTTATAGTGGTGATAATGGTTGTTATAGTGGTGATAATGGTTTTTATTGTGGTGATGATGGTTGATGTAGTGATGATAATGGTTGTTATAGTGGTGATAATGGTTGTTATAGTGGGGACTATGGTTGTTATAGTGGTGATAATGGTTGTTATTGTGGCGATAATGTTTTTTATAGTGGGGATAATGGTTGTTATAGTGGTGATAATGGTTGTTATAGTGGTGGTAATGGTTGTTATAGTGGTGACAATAGTTGTTATAGTGGTGATAATGGTTGTTATAGTGGGGACAATGGTTGCTATAGTGCGGATAATGGTTGTTGTAGTGGTGATAATGGTTGTTATAGTGGCGATAATGTTTGTTATAGCGGGGATAATGGTTGTTAGAGTGGTGATAATGGCTGTTATAGTGGTGATAATTGTTGTTATAGTGGTGATAATGGTCGTTATGGTGGTGGTAATCGTAGTGGTGATAATGGTCCTTATAGTGGTGATAATGGTTGTTATAGTGGTGATAATGTGTGTTATAGTGGGGACAATGGTTGCTATAGTGGTGATAATGGTTGTTATAGTGGCGATAGTGGTTGTTAGAGTGGTGATAATGGCTCTTATAGTGGTGATAATGGTTGTTACAGTGGTGATAATGGTCGTTATAGTGGTGGTAATCGTCGTTATATTGGTGATAATGGTTGTTATTGTGGTGATAATGGTTGTTATAGTGGTGATAATGGTCCTTATAATGGTGATAATGGTTGTTATAGTGGTGATAATGGTTGTTATAGTGAGGACAATGGTTGTTATAGTGGTGATAATGGTTGTTACAGTGGCGATAATGTTTTTTATAGTGGAGATAATGGTTGTTATAGTGGTGATAATGGCTGTTATAGTGGTGATAATGGTTGTTATAGTGGTGGTAACGGTCGTTATAGTGGTGATAATGGTCCTTGTAGTGGTGATAATGGTTTTTATTGTGGTGATGATGGTTGTTGTAGTGATGATAATGGTTGTTATAGTGGTGATAATGGTTGTTATAGTGGGGACAATGGTTGTTATAATGGTGATAATGGTTGTTATTGTGGCGATAATGTTTTTTATAGTGGGGATAATGGTTGTTATAGTGGTGATAATGGTCCTTATAATGGTGATAGTGGTTGCTATAGTGGTGATAATGGCTATTATAGTGGTGGTAATGTTTCTTATAATGGTGATAATGGTTGTTCTAGTCGTGATAATGGTCGTTATAGTGGTGATAATGGTTGTTATAGTGGTGATAATGGTTGTTATAGTGGGGATAATGGTTGTTATAGTGGTGATAATGGTTGTTATAGTGGTGATAATGGTCCTTATAGAGGTGATAATGGTTGGTATAGTGGTGATAATTGTTGTTATAGTGGTGATAATGGTTGTTATTATGGTGATAATTGTTGTTATAGTGATGATAATGGTTGTTATAGAGGTGATAATGGTTGTTATAGTGGTGATAATTGTTGTTATAGTGGTGATAATGGTTGTTATTATGGTGATAATTGTTGTTATAGTGATGATAATGGTTGTTATAGTGGTGATAGTGGTTGTTATAGTGGTGATAATGGTTGTTATTGTGGTGATAATGGTTGTTATAGTGGTGATAATGGTCCTTATAATGGTGATAATGGTTGTTATAGTGGTGATAATGGTTGTTATAGTGAGGACAGTGGTTGTTATAGTGGTGATAATGGTTGTTATAGTGGCGATAATGTTTTTTATAGTGGGGATAATGGTTGTTATAGTGGTGATAATGGCTGTTATAGTGGTGATAATGGTTGTTATAGTGGTGATAATGGTCGTTGTAGTGGTGGTAATCGTCGTTATAGTGGTGATAACGGTCCTTGTAGTGGAAATAATGGTTTTTATTGTGGTGATGATGGTTGTTGTAGTGGTGATAATGGTTATTATTGTGGTGATAACGGCTGTTATAGTGGTGATAATGGTCGTTATTGTGGTGATAATGGTTTTTATAGTGGTGATAATGGTTGTTATGGTGGTGAGAATGGTTGTTATAGTGGTGATAATGGCTGTTACAGTGGCGATAAAGGTTGTTACAGTGGTGATAATGGTCGTTATAGTGGTGATAATGGTCCTTGTAGTGGTGATAATGGTTTTTATTGTGGTGATGATGGTTGTTGTAGTGGTGATAATGGTTATTATTGTGATGATAACGGTTGTTATAGTGTCGATAATGGTCACTATAGTGCGGATAATGGTGGGTATGGTGGTGATAATGGTTGTTATGGTGGTGATAATGGTTGTTACAGTGGTGATAATGGTTGTTATAGAGGTGATAATGGTTGTTATAGTGGTGATAATGGTTGTTATAGTGGTGATAATGGTTGTTATAGTGGTGATAATTGTCCTTATAGAGGTGATAATGGTTGTTATAGTGGTGATAATGGTTGTTATAGTGGGGATAATGGTTGTTATAGTGGTGTTAATGGTTGTTATAGTGCGGATAATGGTTGTTATAGTGGTGATAATGGTTGTTATAGTGGCGATAATGTTTGTTATAGTGGGGATAATGGTTGATAGAGTGGTGATAATGGCTGTTATAGTGGTGATAATTGTTGTTATAGTGGTGATAATGGTCGTTATGGTGGTGGTAATCGTAGTGGTGATAATGGTCCTTATAGTGGTGATAATGGTTGTTATAGTGGTGATAATGGTTGTTATAGTGGGGACAATGGTTGTTATAGTGGCGATAGTGGTTGTTATGGTGGCGATAGTGGTTGTTATGGTGGTGATAATGGTTTTTATTGTGGTGATGATGGTTGTTGTAGTGGTGATAATGGTTATTATTGTGGTGATAACGGCTGTTATAGTGTTGATAATGGTCACTATAGTGCGGATAATGGTGGGTATGGTGGTGATAATGGTTGTTATGGTGGTGATAATGGTTGTTACAGTGGTGATAATGGTTGTTATAGAGGTGATAATGGTTGTTATAGTGGTGATGATGGTTGTTATAGTGGTGGTAATGGTTGTTATAGTGGTGACAATAGTTGTTATAGTGGTGATAATGGTTGTTATAGTGGGGACAATGGTTGCTATAGTGGTAATAATGGTTGTTATAGTGGCGATAGTGGTTGTTAGAGTGGTGATAATGGCTCTTATAGTGGTGATAATGGTTGTTATAGTGGTGATAATGGTCGTTATAGTGGTGGTAATCGTCGTTATATTGGTGATAATGGTTGTTATTGTGGTGATAATGGTTGTTATAGTGGTGATAATGGTCCTTATAATGGTGATAATGGTTGTTATAGTGGTTATAATGGTTGTTATAGTGGTGGTAATGGTTGTTATAGTGGTGTTAATGGTTGTTATAGTGCGGATAATGGTTGTTATAGTGGTGATAATGGTTGTTATAGTGGTGATAATGGTCGTTGTAGTGGTGGTAATCGTCGTTATAGTGGTGATAACGGTCCTTGTAGTGGAAATAATGGTTTTTATTGTGGTGATGATGGTTGTTGTAGTGGTGATAATGGTTATTATTGTGGTGATAACGGCTGTTATAGTGGTGATAATGGTCGTTATTGTGGTGATAATGGTTTTTATAGTGGTGATAATGGTTGTTATGGTGGCGAGAATGGTTGTTATAGTGGTGATAATGGCTGTTACAGTGGCGATAAAGGTTGTTACAGTGGTGATAATGGTCGTTATAGTGGTGATAATGGTCCTTGTAGTGGTGATAATGGTTTTTATTGTGGTGATGATGGTTGTTGTAGTGGTGATAATGGTTATTATTGTGATGATAACGGTTGTTATAGTGTCGATAATGGTCACTATAGTGCGGATAATGGTGGGTATGGTGGTGATAATGGTTGTTATGGTGGTGATAATGGTTGTTACAGTGGTGATAATGGTTGTTATAGAGGTGATAATGGTTGTTATAGTGGTGATAATGGTTGTTATAGTGGTGATAATGGTTGTTATAGTGGTGATAATTGTCCTTATAGAGGTGATAATGGTTGTTATAGTGGTGATAATGGTTGTTATATTGGGGACAATGGTTGCTATAGTGGTGGTAATGGCTGTTATAGTGGTGATAATGGTTGTTATAGTGGCGGTAATGGTTGTTACAGTGGTGATAATGGTTGTTATAGTGCTGATAATGGTTGTTATAGTGGCGATAATGTTTTTTATAGTGGGGATAATGGTTGTTATAGTGGTGATAATGGCTGTTATAATGGTGATAATGGTTTTTATAGTGGTGGTAACGGTCGTTATAGTGGTGATAATGGTCCTTGTAGCGGTGATAATGGTTTTTATTGTGGTGATGATGGTTGTTGTAGTGATGATAATGGTTGTTATAGTGGTGATAATGGTTGTTATAGTGGGGACAATGGTTGTTATAGTGGTGATAATGGTTGTTATTGTGGCGATAATGTTTTTTATAGTGGGGATAATGGCTGTTATAGTGGTGATAATGGTTGTTATAGTGGTGGTAATGGTTGTTACAGTGGTGATAATGGTTGTTATAGTGCTGATAATGGTTGTTATAGTGGCGATAATGTTTTTTATAGTGGGGATAATGGTTGTTATAGTGGTGATAATGGTTGTTATAGTGGTGATAATTGTCCTTATAGAGGTGATAATGGTTGTTATAGTGGTGATAATGGTTGTTATAGTGGGGACAATGGTTGCTATAGTGGTGGTAATGGCTGTTATAGTGGTGATAATGGTTGTTATAGTGGTGGTAATGGTTGTTACAGTGGTGATAATGGTTGTTATAGTGCTAATAATGGTTGTTATAGTGGCGATAATGCTTTTTATAGTGGGGATAATGGTTGTTATAGTGGTGATAATGGTTGTTATAGTGGTGATAATTGTCCTTATAGAGGTGATAATGGTTGTTATAGTGGTGATAATGGTTGTTATAGTGAGGACAATGGTCGTTATAGTGGTGATAATGGTCCTTGTAGTGGTGATAATGGTTTTTATTGTGGTGATGATGGTTGTTGTAGTGATGATAATGGTTGTTATAGTGGTGATAATGGTTGTTATAGTGGGGACAATGGTTGTTATAGTGGTGATAATGGTTGTTATTGTGGCGATAATGTTTTTTATAGTGGGGATAATGGTTGTTATAGTGGTGATAATGGTCCTTATGATGGTGATAGTGGTTGCTATAGTGGTGATAATGGCTATTATAGTGGTGGTAATGTTTCTTATAATGGTGATAATGGTTGTTCTAGTCGTGATAATGGTCGTTATAGTGGTGATAATGGTTGTTATAGTGGTCATAATGGTTGTTATAGTGGGGATAATAGTTGTTATAGTGGTGATAATGGTTGTTATAGTGGTGATAATGTTTGTTATAGTGGGGATAATGGTTGTCAGAGTGGTGATAATGGCAGTTATAGTGGTGATAATTGTTGTTATAGTGCTGATAATGGTCGTTATGGTGGTGGTAATCGTAGTGGTGATAATGGTCCTTATAGTGGTGATAATGGTTGTTATAGTGGTGATAATGGTTGTTATACTGGGGACAATGGTTATTATAGTGGTGATAATGGTTGTTATGGTGGTGATAATGTTTCATATAGCAGTGATAATGGTTGTTATAGTGGTCATAATGGTCCTTGTAGTGGTGATAATGGTCGTTATAGTGGTGATAATGGTCCTTGTAGTGGTGATAATGGTTTTCATTGTGGTGATGATGGTTGTTGTAGTGGTGATAATGGTTATTATTGTGGTGATAACGGTTGTTATAGTGTCGATAATGGTCACTATAGTGCGGATAATGGTGGGTATGGTGGTGATAATGGTTGTTATGGTGGTGATAATGGTTGTTACAGTGGTGATAATGGTTGTTATAGTGGTGGTAATGGTTGTTATAGTGGTGACAATAGTTGTTATAGTGGTGATAATGGTTGTTATAGTGGGGACAATGGTTACTATAGTGCGGATAATGGTTGTTGTAGTGGTGATAATGGTTGTTATAGAGGTGATAATGGTTGTTATAGTGGTGATAATGGTTGTTATAGTAGGGACAATGGTTGCTATAGTGGTGGTAATGGTTGTTATAGTGGTGATAATGGTTGTTATAGTGGGGGTAATGGATGTTATAGTGGGGATAATGGTTGTTATAGTGGGGATAATGGTTGTTATAGTGGTGATAATGGTTGTTATAGTGGTGATAATGGTCCTTATAGAGGTGATAATGGTGTTATAGTGTTGATAATGGTTGTTATAGTGTTGATAATGGTTGTTATTGTGGTGATAATTGTTGCTATAGTGGTGACAATGGTCGTTATAGTGGTGATAATGGTTGTTATAGTGGTGGTAATGGTTGTTATAGTGGTGTTAATGGTTGTTATAGTGCGGATAATGGTTGTTATAGTGGTGATAATGGCTGTTATAGTGGTGATAATGGTTGTTATAGTGGTGATAATGTTTGTTATAGTGGGGATAATGGTTGTTAGAGTGGTGATAATGGCAGTTATAGTGGTGATAATTGTTGTTATAGTGCTGATAATGGTCGTTATGGTGGTGGTAATCGTAGTGGTGATAATGGTCCTTATAGTGGTGATAATGGTTGTTATAGTGGTGATAATGGTCGTTATAGTGGTGGTAATCGTCGTTATATTGGTGATAATGGTTGTTATTGTGGTGATAATGGTTGTTATAGTGGTGATAATGGTCCTTATAATGGTGATAATGGTTGTTATAGTGGTGATAATGGTTGTTATAGTGGTGATAATGGTTGTTATAGTGGTGATAATGGTTGTTATACTGGGGACAATGGTTATTATAGTGGTGATAATGGTTGTTATGGTGGTGATAATGTTTCTTATAGCAGTGATAATGGTTCTTATAGTGGTCATAATGGCACTTGTAGTGGTGATAATGGTCGTTATAGTGGTGATAATGGTCCTTGTAGTGGTGATAATGGTTTTTATTGTGGTGATGATGGTTGTTGTAGTGGTGATAATGGTTATTATTGTGGTGATAACGGTTGTTATAGTGTCGATAATGGTCACTATAGTGCGGATAATGGTGGGTATGGTGGTGATAATGGTTGTTATGGTGGTGATAATGGTTGTTACAGTGGTGATAATGGTTGTTATAGAGGTGATAATGGTTGTTATAGTGGTGATAATGGTTGTTATAGTAGGGACAATGGTTGCTATAGTGGTGGTAATGGTTGTTATAGTGGTGATAATGGTTGTTATAGTGGGGGTAATGGATGTTATAGTGGGGATAATGGTTGTTATAGTGGTGATAATGGTTGTTATAGTGGTGATAATGGTTGTTATAGTGGTGGTAATGGTTGTTATAGTGGTGACAATAGTTGTTATAGTGGTGATAATGGTTGTTATAGTGGGGACAATGGTTACTATAGTGCGGATAATGGTTGTTGTAGTGGTGATAATGGTTGTTATAGTGGCGATAATGTTTGTTATAGTGGGGATAATGGTTGTTAGAGTGGTGATAATGGCTGTTATAGTGGTGATAATTGTTGTTATAGTGGTGATAATGGTCGTTATGGTGGTGGTAATCGTAGTGGTGATAATGGTCCTTATAGTGGTGATAATGGTTGTTATAGTGGTGATAATGGTTGTTATAGTGGGGACAATGGTTGTTATAGTGGCGATAGTGGTTGTTATGGTGGCGATAGTGGTTGTTATGGTGGTGATAATGGTTTTTATTGTGGTGATGATGGTTGTTGTAGTGGTGATAATGGTTATTATTGTGGTGATAACGGCTGTTATAGTGTTGATAATGGTCACTATAGTGCGGATAATGGTGGGTATGGTGGTGATAATGGTTGTTATGGTGGTGATAATGGTTGTTACAGTGGTGATAATGGTTGTTATAGAGGTGATAATGGTTGTTATAGTGGTGATGATGGTTGTTATAGTGGTGGTAATGGTTGTTATAGTGGTGACAATAGTTGTTATAGTGGTGATAATGGTTGTTATAGTGGGGACAATGGTTGCTATAGTGGTAATAATGGTTGTTATAGTGGCGATAGTGGTTGTTAGAGTGGTGATAATGGCTCTTATAGTGGTGATAATGGTTGTTATAGTGGTGATAATGGTCGTTATAGTGGTGGTAATCGTCGTTATATTGGTGATAATGGTTGTTATTGTGGTGATAATGGTTGTTATAGTGGTGATAATGGTCCTTATAATGGTGATAATGGTTGTTATAGTGGTTATAATGGTTGTTATAGTGGTGGTAATGGTTGTTATAGTGGTGTTAATGGTTGTTATAGTGCGGATAATGGTTGTTATAGTGGTGATAATGGTTGTTATAGTGGCGATAATGTTTGTTATAGTGGGGATAATGGTTGATAGAGTGGTGATAATGGCTGTTATAGTGGTGATAATGGTTGTTATAGTGGTGATAATGGTCGTTGTAGTGGTGGTAATCGTCGTTATAGTGGTGATAACGGTCCTTGTAGTGGAAATAATGGTTTTTATTGTGGTGATGATGGTTGTTGTAGTGGTGATAATGGTTATTATTGTGGTGATAACGGCTGTTATAGTGGTGATAATGGTCGTTATTGTGGTGATAATGGTTTTTATAGTCGTGATAATGGTTGTTATATTGGTGATAATGGTTGTTATAGTGGTGATAATGGTCCTTATGCTGGTGATAATGGTTCTTATAGTGGTGATAATGGCTGTTATAGTGGTGGTAATGTTTCTTATAATGGTGATAATGGTTTTTATAGTGGTGATAATGGTTGTTATGGTGGTGAGAATGGTTGTTATAGTGGTGATAATGGCTGTTACAGTGGCGATAAAGGTTGTTACAGTGGTGATAATGGTCGTTATAGTGGTGATAATGGTCCTTGTAGTGGTGATAATGGTTTTTATTGTGGTGATGATGGTTGTTGTAGTGGTGATAATGGTTATTATTGTGATGATAACGGTTGTTATAGTGTCGATAATGGTCACTATAGTGCGGATAATGGTGGGTATGGTGGTGATAATGGTTGTTATGGTGGTGATAATGGTTGTTACAGTGGTGATAATGGTTGTTATAGAGGTGATAATGGTTGTTATAGTGGTGATAATGGTTGTTATAGTGGTGATAATGGTTGTTATAGTGGTGATAATTGTCCTTATAGAGGTGATAATGGTTGTTATAGTGGTGATAATGGTTGTTATATTGGGGACAATGGTTGCTATAGTGGTGGTAATGGCTGTTATAGTGGTGATAATGGTTGTTATAGTGGCGGTAATGGTTGTTACAGTGGTGATAATGGTTGTTATAGTGCTGATAATGGTTGTTATAGTGGCGATAATGTTTTTTATAGTGGGGATAATGGTTGTTATAGTGGTGATAATGGCTGTTATAGTGGTGATAATGGTTTTTATAGTGGTGGTAACGGTCGTTATAGTGGTGATAATGGTCCTTGTAGTGGTGATAATGGTTTTTATTGTGGTGATGATGGTTGTTGTAGTGATGATAATGGTTGTTATAGTGGTGATAATGGTTGTTATAGTGGGGACAATGGTTGTTATAGTGGTGATAATGGTTGTTATTGTGGCGATAATGTTTTTTATAGTGGGGATAATGGCTGTTATAGTGGTGATAATGGTTGTTATAGTGGTGGTAATGGTTGTTACAGTGGTGATAATGGTTGTTATAGTGCTGATAATGGTTGTTATAGTGGCGATAATGTTTTTTATAGTGGGGATAATGGTTGTTATAGTGGTGATAATGGTTGTTATAGTGGTGATAATTGTCCTTATAGAGGTGATAATGGTTGTTATAGTGGTGATAATGGTTGTTATAGTGGGGACAATGGTTGCTATAGTGGTGGTAATGGCTGTTATAGTGGTGATAATGGTTGTTATAGTGGTGGTAATGGTTGTTACAGTGGTGATAATGGTTGTTATAGTGCTAATAATGGTTGTTATAGTGGCAATAATGCTTTTTATAGTGGGGATAATGGTTGTTATAGTGGTGATAATGGTTGTTATAGTGGTGATAATTGTCCTTATAGAGGTGATAATGGTTGTTATAGTGGTGATAATGGTTGTTATAGTGAGGACAATGGTCGTTATAGTGGTGATAATGGTCCTTGTAGTGGTGATAATGGTTTTTATTGTGGTGATGATGGTTGTTGTAGTGATGATAATGGTTGTTATAGTGGTGATAATGGTTGTTATAGTGGGGACAATGGTTGTTATAGTGGTGATAATGGTTGTTATTGTGGCGATAATGTTTTTTATAGTGGGGATAATGGTTGTTATAGTGGTGATAATGGTCCTTATGATGGTGATAGTGGTTGCTATAGTGGTGATAATGGCTATTATAGTGGTGGTAATGTTTCTTATAATGGTGATAATGGTTGTTCTAGTCGTGATAATGGTCGTTATAGTGGTGATAATGGTTGTTATAGTGGTCATAATGGTTGTTATAGTGGGGATAATAGTTGTTATAGTGGTGATAATGGTTGTTATAGTGGTGATAATGTTTGTTATAGTGGGGATAATGGTTGTTAGAGTGGTGATAATGGCAGTTATAGTGGTGATAATTGTTGTTATAGTGCTGATAATGGTCGTTATGGTGGTGGTAATCGTAGTGGTGATAATGGTCCTTATAGTGGTGATAATGGTTGTTATAGTGGTGATAATGGTTGTTATACTGGGGACAATGGTTATTATAGTGGTGATAATGGTTGTTATGGTGGTGATAATGTTTCATATAGCAGTGATAATGGTTGTTATAGTGGTCATAATGGTCCTTGTAGTGGTGATAATGGACGTTATAGTGGTGATAATGGTCCTTGTAGTGGTGATAATGGTTTTCATTGTGGTGATGATGGTTGTTGTAGTGGTGATAATGGTTATTATTGTGGTGATAACGGTTGTTATAGTGTCGATAATGGTCACTATAGTGCGGATAATGGTGGGTATGGTGGTGATAATGGTTGTTATGGTGGTGATAATGGTTGTTATGGTGGTGATAATGGTTGTTACAGTGGTGATAATGGTTGTTATAGAGGTGGTAATGGTTGTTATAGTGCTGATAATGGTTGTTATAGTGGCGATAATGTTTTTTATAGTGGGGATAATGGTTGTTATAGTGGTGATAATGGTTGTTATAGTGGTGATAATTGTCCTTATAGAGGTGATAATGGTGTTATAGTGGTGATAATGGCTGTTATAGTGGTGGTAATGGTCCTTATAGAGGTGATAATGGTGTTATAGTGGTGATAATGGTTGTTATAGTGGTGGTAATGGTTGTTATAGTGGGGATAATGGTTGTTATAGTGGTGATAATGGTTGTTATAGTGGTGATAATGGTTGTTATAGTGGTGGTAATGGTTGTTATAGTGGTGACAATAGTTGTTATAGTGGTGATAATTGTTGCTATAGTGGTGACAATGGTCGTTATAGTGGTGATAATGGTTGTTATAGTGGTGATAATGGTTGTCATAGTGGCGATAATGTTTTTTATAGTGGGGATAATGGTTGTTATAGTGGTGATAATGGTTGTTATAGTGGTGATAATGGTCCTTATAGAGGTGATAATGGTGTTATAGTGTTGATAATGGTTGTTATAGTGGTGATAATGGTTGTTATTGTGGTGATAATTGTTGTTATAGTGATGATAATGGTTGTTATAGTGGTGATAATGGTTGTTATAGTGGTGATAATGGTTGTTATAGTGGTGATAATGGTTGTTATAGTGGTGATAATGGTCCTTATAGAGGTGATAATGGTTGTTATAGTGGTGATAATTGTTGTTATAGTGGTGATAATGGTTGTTATTGTGGTGATAATTGTTGCTATAGTGGTGACAATGGTCGTTATAGTGGTGATAATGGTTGTTATAGTGGTGATAATGGTTGTTATAGTGGGGATAATGGTTGTTATAGTGGTGATAATGGTTGTTATAGTGGTGATAATGGTCCTTATAGAGGTGATAATGGTTGTTATAGTGGTGATAATGGTTGTCATAGTGGCGATAATGTTTTTTATAGTGGGGATAATGGTTGTTATAGTGGTGATAATGGTTGTTATAGTGGTGATAATGGTCCTTATAGAGGTGATAATGGTGTTATAGTGTTGATAATGGTTGTTATAGTGGTGGTAATGGTTGTTATAGTGGTGATAATGGTTGTTATAGTGGGGATAATGGTTGTTATAGAGGTGATAATGGTTGTTATAGTGGTGATAATGGTTGTTATATTGGGGACAATGGTTGCTATAGTGGTGGTAATGGCTGTTATAGTGGTGATAATGGTTGTTATAGTGGCGGTAATGGTTGTTACAGTGGTGATAATGGTTGTTATAGTGCTGATAATGGTTGTTATAGTGGCGATAATGTTTTTTATAGTGGGGATAATGGTTGTTATAGTGGTGATAATGGCTGTTATAGTGGTGATAATGGTTTTTATAGTGGTGGTAACGGTCGTTATAGTGGTGATAATGGTCCTTGTAGTGGTGATAATGGTTTTTATTGTGGTGATGATGGTTGTTGTAGTGATGATAATGGTTGTTATAGTGGTGATAATGGTTGTTATAGTGGGGACAATGGTTGTTATAGTGGTGATAATGGTTGTTATTGTGGCGATAATGTTTTTTATAGTGGGGATAATGGCTGTTATAGTGGTGATAATGGTTGTTATAGTGGTGGTAATGGTTGTTACAGTGGTGATAATGGTTGTTATAGTGCTGATAATGGTTGTTATAGTGGCGATAATGTTTTTTATAGTGGGGATAATGGTTGTTATAGTGGTGATAATGGTTGTTATAGTGGTGATAATTGTCCTTATAGAGGTGATAATGGTTGTTATAGTGGTGATAATGGTTGTTATAGTGGGGACAATGGTTGCTATAGTGGTGGTAATGGCTGTTATAGTGGTGATAATGGTTGTTATAGTGGTGGTAATGGTTGTTACAGTGGTGATAATGGTTGTTATAGTGCTAATAATGGTTGTTATAGTGGCGATAATGCTTTTTATAGTGGGGATAATGGTTGTTATAGTGGTGATAATGGTTGTTATAGTGGTGATAATTGTCCTTATAGAGGTGATAATGGTTGTTATAGTGGTGATAATGGTTGTTATAGTGAGGACAATGGTCGTTATAGTGGTGATAATGGTCCTTGTAGTGGTGATAATGGTTTTTATTGTGGTGATGATGGTTGTTGTAGTGATGATAATGGTTGTTATAGTGGTGATAATGGTTGTTATAGTGGGGACAATGGTTGTTATAGTGGTGATAATGGTTGTTATTGTGGCGATAATGTTTTTTATAGTGGGGATAATGGTTGTTATAGTGGTGATAATGGTCCTTATGATGGTGATAGTGGTTGCTATAGTGGTGATAATGGCTATTATAGTGGTGGTAATGTTTCTTATAATGGTGATAATGGTTGTTCTAGTCGTGATAATGGTCGTTATAGTGGTGATAATGGTTGTTATAGTGGTCATAATGGTTGTTATAGTGGGGATAATAGTTGTTATAGTGGTGATAATGGTTGTTATAGTGGTGATAATGTTTGTTATAGTGGGGATAATGGTTGTTAGAGTGGTGATAATGGCAGTTATAGTGGTGATAATTGTTGTTATAGTGCTGATAATGGTCGTTATGGTGGTGGTAATCGTAGTGGTGATAATGGTCCTTATAGTGGTGATAATGGTTGTTATAGTGGTGATAATGGTTGTTATACTGGGGACAATGGTTATTATAGTGGTGATAATGGTTGTTATGGTGGTGATAATGTTTCATATAGCAGTGATAATGGTTGTTATAGTGGTCATAATGGTCCTTGTAGTGGTGATAATGGTCGTTATAGTGGTGATAATGGTCCTTGTAGTGGTGATAATGGTTTTCATTGTGGTGATGATGGTTGTTGTAGTGGTGATAATGGTTATTATTGTGGTGATAACGGTTGTTATAGTGTCGATAATGGTCACTATAGTGCGGATAATGGTGGGTATGGTGGTGATAATGGTTGTTATGGTGGTGATAATGGTTGTTATGGTGGTGATAATGGTTGTTACAGTGGTGATAATGGTTGTTATAGAGGTGGTAATGGTTGTTATAGTGCTGATAATGGTTGTTATAGTGGCGATAATGTTTTTTATAGTGGGGATAATGGTTGTTATAGTGGTGATAATGGTTGTTATAGTGGTGATAATTGTCCTTATAGAGGTGATAATGGTGTTATAGTGGTGATAATGGCTGTTATAGTGGTGGTAATGGTCCTTATAGAGGTGATAATGGTGTTATAGTGGTGATAATGGTTGTTATAGTGGTGGTAATGGTTGTTATAGTGGGGATAATGGTTGTTATAGTGGTGATAATGGTTGTTATAGTGGTGATAATGGTTGTTATAGTGGTGGTAATGGTTGTTATAGTGGTGACAATAGTTGTTATAGTGGTGATAATTGTTGCTATAGTGGTGACAATGGTCGTTATAGTGGTGATAATGGTTGTTATAGTGGTGATAATGGTTGTCATAGTGGCGATAATGTTTTTTATAGTGGGGATAATGGTTGTTATAGTGGTGATAATGGTTGTTATAGTGGTGATAATGGTCCTTATAGAGGTGATAATGGTGTTATAGTGTTGATAATGGTTGTTATAGTGGTGATAATGGTTGTTATTGTGGTGATAATTGTTGTTATAGTGATGATAATGGTTGTTATAGTGGTGATAATGGTTGTTATAGTGGTGATAATGGTTGTTATAGTGGTGATAATGGTTGTTATAGTGGTGATAATGGTCCTTATAGAGGTGATAATGGTTGTTATAGTGGTGATAATTGTTGTTATAGTGGTGATAATGGTTGTTATTGTGGTGATAATTGTTGCTATAGTGGTGACAATGGTCGTTATAGTGGTGATAATGGTTGTTATAGTGGTGATAATGGTTGTTATAGTGGGGATAATGGTTGTTATAGTGGTGATAATGGTTGTTATAGTGGTGATAATGGTCCTTATAGAGGTGATAATGGTTGTTATAGTGGTGATAATGGTTGTCATAGTGGCGATAATGTTTTTTATAGTGGGGATAATGGTTGTTATAGTGGTGATAATGGTTGTTATAGTGGTGATAATGGTCCTTATAGAGGTGATAATGGTGTTATAGTGTTGATAATGGTTGTTATAGTGGTGGTAATGGTTGTTATAGTGGTGATAATGGTTGTTATAGTGGGGATAATGGTTGTTATAGAGGTGATAATGGTTGTTATAGTGGTGATAATGGTTGTTATATTGGGGACAATGGTTGCTATAGTGGTGGTAATGGCTGTTATAGTGGTGATAATGGTTGTTATAGTGGCGGTAATGGTTGTTACAGTGGTGATAATGGTTGTTATAGTGCTGATAATGGTTGTTATAGTGGCGATAATGTTTTTTATAGTGGGGATAATGGTTGTTATAGTGGTGATAATGGCTGTTATAGTGGTGATAATGGTTTTTATAGTGGTGGTAACGGTCGTTATAGTGGTGATAATGGTCCTTGTAGTGGTGATAATGGTTTTTATTGTGGTGATGATGGTTGTTGTAGTGATGATAATGGTTGTTATAGTGGTGATAATGGTTGTTATAGTGGGGACAATGGTTGTTATAGTGGTGATAATGGTTGTTATTGTGGCGATAATGTTTTTTATAGTGGGGATAATGGCTGTTATAGTGGTGATAATGGTTGTTATAGTGGTGGTAATGGTTGTTACAGTGGTGATAATGGTTGTTATAGTGCTGATAATGGTTGTTATAGTGGCGATAATGTTTTTTATAGTGGGGATAATGGTTGTTATAGTGGTGATAATGGTTGTTATAGTGGTGATAATTGTCCTTATAGAGGTGATAATGGTTGTTATAGTGGTGATAATGGTTGTTATAGTGGGGACAATGGTTGCTATAGTGGTGGTAATGGCTGTTATAGTGGTGATAATGGTTGTTATAGTGGTGGTAATGGTTGTTACAGTGGTGATAATGGTTGTTATAGTGCTAATAATGGTTGTTATAGTGGCGATAATGCTTTTTATAGTGGGGATAATGGTTGTTATAGTGGTGATAATGGTTGTTATAGTGGTGATAATTGTCCTTATAGAGGTGATAATGGTTGTTATAGTGGTGATAATGGTTGTTATAGTGAGGACAATGGTCGTTATAGTGGTGATAATGGTCCTTGTAGTGGTGATAATGGTTTTTATTGTGGTGATGATGGTTGTTGTAGTGATGATAATGGTTGTTATAGTGGTGATAATGGTTGTTATAGTGGGGACAATGGTTGTTATAGTGGTGATAATGGTTGTTATTGTGGCGATAATGTTTTTTATAGTGGGGATAATGGTTGTTATAGTGGTGATAATGGTCCTTATGATGGTGATAGTGGTTGCTATAGTGGTGATAATGGCTATTATAGTGGTGGTAATGTTTCTTATAATGGTGATAATGGTTGTTCTAGTCGTGATAATGGTCGTTATAGTGGTGATAATGGTTGTTATAGTGGTCATAATGGTTGTTATAGTGGGGATAATAGTTGTTATAGTGGTGATAATGGTTGTTATAGTGGTGATAATGTTTGTTATAGTGGGGATAATGGTTGTTAGAGTGGTGATAATGGCAGTTATAGTGGTGATAATTGTTGTTATAGTGCTGATAATGGTCGTTATGGTGGTGGTAATCGTAGTGGTGATAATGGTCCTTATAGTGGTGATAATGGTTGTTATAGTGGTGATAATGGTTGTTATACTGGGGACAATGGTTATTATAGTGGTGATAATGGTTGTTATGGTGGTGATAATGTTTCATATAGCAGTGATAATGGTTGTTATAGTGGTCATAATGGTCCTTGTAGTGGTGATAATGGTCGTTATAGTGGTGATAATGGTCCTTGTAGTGGTGATAATGGTTTTCATTGTGGTGATGATGGTTGTTGTAGTGGTGATAATGGTTATTATTGTGGTGATAACGGTTGTTATAGTGTCGATAATGGTCACTATAGTGCGGATAATGGTGGGTATGGTGGTGATAATGGTTGTTATGGTGGTGATAATGGTTGTTATGGTGGTGATAATGGTTGTTACAGTGGTGATAATGGTTGTTATAGAGGTGGTAATGGTTGTTATAGTGCTGATAATGGTTGTTATAGTGGCGATAATGTTTTTTATAGTGGGGATAATGGTTGTTATAGTGGTGATAATGGTTGTTATAGTGGTGATAATTGTCCTTATAGAGGTGATAATGGTGTTATAGTGGTGATAATGGCTGTTATAGTGGTGGTAATGGTCCTTATAGAGGTGATAATGGTGTTATAGTGGTGATAATGGTTGTTATAGTGGTGGTAATGGTTGTTATAGTGGGGATAATGGTTGTTATAGTGGTGATAATGGTTGTTATAGTGGTGATAATGGTTGTTATAGTGGTGGTAATGGTTGTTATAGTGGTGACAATAGTTGTTATAGTGGTGATAATTGTTGCTATAGTGGTGACAATGGTCGTTATAGTGGTGATAATGGTTGTTATAGTGGTGATAATGGTTGTCATAGTGGCGATAATGTTTTTTATAGTGGGGATAATGGTTGTTATAGTGGTGATAATGGTTGTTATAGTGGTGATAATGGTCCTTATAGAGGTGATAATGGTGTTATAGTGTTGATAATGGTTGTTATAGTGGTGATAATGGTTGTTATTGTGGTGATAATTGTTGTTATAGTGATGATAATGGTTGTTATAGTGGTGATAATGGTTGTTATAGTGGTGATAATGGTTGTTATAGTGGTGATAATGGTTGTTATAGTGGTGATAATGGTCCTTATAGAGGTGATAATGGTTGTTATAGTGGTGATAATTGTTGTTATAGTGGTGATAATGGTTGTTATTGTGGTGATAATTGTTGCTATAGTGGTGACAATGGTCGTTATAGTGGTGATAATGGTTGTTATAGTGGTGATAATGGTTGTTATAGTGGGGATAATGGTTGTTATAGTGGTGATAATGGTTGTTATAGTGGTGATAATGGTCCTTATAGAGGTGATAATGGTTGTTATAGTGGTGATAATGGTTGTCATAGTGGCGATAATGTTTTTTATAGTGGGGATAATGGTTGTTATAGTGGTGATAATGGTTGTTATAGTGGTGATAATGGTCCTTATAGAGGTGATAATGGTGTTATAGTGTTGATAATGGTTGTTATAGTGGTGGTAATGGTTGTTATAGTGGTGATAATGGTTGTTATAGTGGGGATAATGGTTGTTATAGAGGTGATAATGGTTGTTATAGTGGTGATAATGGTTGTTATATTGGGGACAATGGTTGCTATAGTGGTGGTAATGGCTGTTATAGTGGTGATAATGGTTGTTATAGTGGCGGTAATGGTTGTTACAGTGGTGATAATGGTTGTTATAGTGCTGATAATGGTTGTTATAGTGGCGATAATGTTTTTTATAGTGGGGATAATGGTTGTTATAGTGGTGATAATGGCTGTTATAGTGGTGATAATGGTTTTTATAGTGGTGGTAACGGTCGTTATAGTGGTGATAATGGTCCTTGTAGTGGTGATAATGGTTTTTATTGTGGTGATGATGGTTGTTGTAGTGATGATAATGGTTGTTATAGTGGTGATAATGGTTGTTATAGTGGGGACAATGGTTGTTATAGTGGTGATAATGGTTGTTATTGTGGCGATAATGTTTTTTATAGTGGGGATAATGGCTGTTATAGTGGTGATAATGGTTGTTATAGTGGTGGTAATGGTTGTTACAGTGGTGATAATGGTTGTTATAGTGCTGATAATGGTTGTTATAGTGGCGATAATGTTTTTTATAGTGGGGATAATGGTTGTTATAGTGGTGATAATGGTTGTTATAGTGGTGATAATTGTCCTTATAGAGGTGATAATGGTTGTTATAGTGGTGATAATGGTTGTTATAGTGGGGACAATGGTTGCTATAGTGGTGGTAATGGCTGTTATAGTGGTGATAATGGTTGTTATAGTGGTGGTAATGGTTGTTACAGTGGTGATAATGGTTGTTATAGTGCTAATAATGGTTGTTATAGTGGCGATAATGCTTTTTATAGTGGGGATAATGGTTGTTATAGTGGTGATAATGGTTGTTATAGTGGTGATAATTGTCCTTATAGAGGTGATAATGGTTGTTATAGTGGTGATAATGGTTGTTATAGTGAGGACAATGGTCGTTATAGTGGTGATAATGGTCCTTGTAGTGGTGATAATGGTTTTTATTGTGGTGATGATGGTTGTTGTAGTGATGATAATGGTTGTTATAGTGGTGATAATGGTTGTTATAGTGGGGACAATGGTTGTTATAGTGGTGATAATGGTTGTTATTGTGGCGATAATGTTTTTTATAGTGGGGATAATGGTTGTTATAGTGGTGATAATGGTCCTTATGATGGTGATAGTGGTTGCTATAGTGGTGATAATGGCTATTATAGTGGTGGTAATGTTTCTTATAATGGTGATAATGGTTGTTCTAGTCGTGATAATGGTCGTTATAGTGGTGATAATGGTTGTTATAGTGGTCATAATGGTTGTTATAGTGGGGATAATAGTTGTTATAGTGGTGATAATGGTTGTTATAGTGGTGATAATGTTTGTTATAGTGGGGATAATGGTTGTTAGAGTGGTGATAATGGCAGTTATAGTGGTGATAATTGTTGTTATAGTGCTGATAATGGTCGTTATGGTGGTGGTAATCGTAGTGGTGATAATGGTCCTTATAGTGGTGATAATGGTTGTTATAGTGGTGATAATGGTTGTTATACTGGGGACAATGGTTATTATAGTGGTGATAATGGTTGTTATGGTGGTGATAATGTTTCATATAGCAGTGATAATGGTTGTTATAGTGGTCATAATGGTCCTTGTAGTGGTGATAATGGTCGTTATAGTGGTGATAATGGTCCTTGTAGTGGTGATAATGGTTTTCATTGTGGTGATGATGGTTGTTGTAGTGGTGATAATGGTTATTATTGTGGTGATAACGGTTGTTATAGTGTCGATAATGGTCACTATAGTGCGGATAATGGTGGGTATGGTGGTGATAATGGTTGTTATGGTGGTGATAATGGTTGTTATGGTGGTGATAATGGTTGTTACAGTGGTGATAATGGTTGTTATAGAGGTGGTAATGGTTGTTATAGTGCTGATAATGGTTGTTATAGTGGCGATAATATTTTTTATAGTGGGGATAATGGTTGTTATAGTGGTGATAATGGTTGTTATAGTGGTGATAATTGTCCTTATAGAGGTGATAATGGTGTTATAGTGGTGATAATGGCTGTTATAGTGGTGGTAATGGTCCTTATAGAGGTGATAATGGTGTTATAGTGGTGATAATGGTTGTTATAGTGGTGGTAATGGTTGTTATAGTGGGGATAATGGTTGTTATAGTGGTGATAATGGTTGTTATAGTGGTGATAATGGTTGTTATAGTGGTGGTAATGGTTGTTATAGTGGTGACAATAGTTGTTATAGTGGTGATAATTGTTGCTATAGTGGTGACAATGGTCGTTATAGTGGTGATAATGGTTGTTATAGTGGTGATAATGGTTGTTATAGTGGGGATAATGGTTGTTATAGTGGTGATAATGGTTGTTATAGTGGTGATAATGGTCCTTATAGAGGTGATAATGGTTGTTATAGTGGTGATAATTGTTGTTATAGTGGTGATAATGGTTGTTATTGTGGTGATAATTGTTGCTATAGTGGTGACAATGGTCGTTATAGTGGTGATAATGGTTGTTATAGTGGGGATAATGGTTGTTATAGTGGTGATAATGGTTGTTATAGTGGTGATAATGGTCCTTATAGAGGTGATAATGGTTGTTATAGTGGTGATAATGGTTGTCATAGTGGCGATAATGTTTTTTATAGTGGGGATAATGGTTGTTATAGTGGTGATAATGGTTGTTATAGTGGTGATAATGGTCCTTATAGAGGTGATAATGGTGTTATAGTGTTGATAATGGTTGTTATAGTGGTGATAATGGTTGTTATTGTGGTGATAATTGTTGTTATAGTGATGATAATGGTTGTTATAGTGGTGATAATGGTTGTTATAGTGGTGATAATGGTTGTTATAGTGGTGATAATGGTTGTTATAGTGGTGATAATGGTCCTTATAGAGGTGATAATGGTTGTTATAGTGGTGATAATTGTTGTTATAGTGGTGATAATGGTTGTTATTGTGGTGATAATTGTTGCTATAGTGGTGACAATGGTCGTTATAGTGGTGATAATGGTTGTTATAGTGGTGATAATGGTTGTTATAGTGGGGATAATGGTTGTTATAGTGGTGATAATGGTTGTTATAGTGGTGATAATGGTCCTTATAGAGGTGATAATGGTTGTTATAGTGGTGATAATGGTTGTCATAGTGGCGATAATGTTTTTTATAGTGGGGATAATGGTTGTTATAGTGGTGATAATGGTTGTTATAGTGGTGATAATGGTCCTTATAGAGGTGATAATGGTTGTTATAGTGGTGATAATTGTTGTTATAGTGGTGATAATGGTTGTTATTGTGGTGATAATAGTTGTTATAGTGGGGACAATGGTTGCTATAGTGCGGATAATGGTTGTTGTAGTGGTGATAATGGTTGTTATAGTGGCGATAATGTTTGTTATAGTGGGGATAATGGTTGTTAGAGTGGTGATAATGGCTGTTATAGTGGTGATAATTGTTGTTATAGTGGTGATAATGGTCGTTATGGTGGTGGTAATCGTAGTGGTGATAATGGTCCTTATAGTGGTGATAATGGTTGTTATAGTGGTGATAATTGTTGTTATAGTGGGGACAATGGTTGTTATAGTGGCGATAGTGGTTGTTATGGTGGCGATAGTGGTTGTTATGGTGGTGATAATGGTTTTTATTGTGGTGATGATGGTTGTTGTAGTGGTGATAATGGTTATTATTGTGGTGATAACGGCTGTTATAGTGTTGATAATGGTCACTATAGTGCGGATAATGGTGGGTATGGTGGTGATAATGGTTGTTATGGTGGTGATAATGGTTGTTACAGTGGTGATAATGGTTGTTATAGAGGTGATAATGGTTGTTATAGTGGTGATAATGGTTGTTATAGTGGTGGCAATGGTTGTTATAGTGCTGACAATAGTTATTATAGTGGTGATAATGGTTGTTATAGTGGGGACAATGGTTGCTGTAGTGGTGATAATGGCTCTTATAGTGGTGATAATGGTTGTTATAGTGGTGATAATGGTCGTTATAGTGGTGGTAATCGTCGTTATATTGGTGATAATGGTTGTTATTGTGGTGATAATGGTTGTTATAGTGGTGATAATGGTCCTTGTAGTGGTGATAATGGTTGTTATAGTGGTGATAATTGTTGTTATAGTGGTGATAATGGTTGTTATTGTGGTGATAATTGTTGCTATAGTGGTGACAATGGTCGTTATAGTGGTGATAATGGTTGTTATAGTGGGGATAATGGTTGTTATAGTGGTGATAATGGTTGTTATATTGGTGATAATGGTCCTTATAGAGGTGATAATGGTTGTTATAGTGGTGATAATGGTTGTCATAGTGGCGATAATGTTTTTTATAGTGGGGATAATGGTTGTTATAGTGGTGATAATGGTTGTTATAGTGGTGATAATGGTCCTTATAGAGGTGATAATGGTGTTATAGTGTTGATAATGGTTGTTATAGTGGTGATAATGGTTGTTATTGTGGTGATAATTGTTGTTATAGTGATGATAATGGTTGTTATAGTGGTGATAATGGTTGCTATAGTGGTGATACTGGTTGCTATAGTGGTGATAGTGGTTGCTATAGTGGTGATGCTGGTTGCTATAGTGGTGATAATGGTTGCTATAGTGATGATAATGGCTGTGATAGTGGGGATAATGGTTGTTATAGTGGTGATAATGGTTGTTATAGTGGCGATAATGTTTGTTATAGTGGGGATAATGGCTGTTACAGTGGTGATAATGGTTGTTATAGTGATGATAATGGTCGTTATAGTGGCGATAATGGTTCTTGTAGTGGTGATAATGGACATTATTGTCGTGATGATGGTTGTTGTAGTGATGATAATGGCTATTATAGTGGAGATAATGGTTGTTATAGTGGCGATAATGTTTTTTGTAGTGGGGATAATGGTCGTTATAGTGGTGATAATGCTTGTTATAGTGGTGATAATGGTCCTTATAGAGGTGACAATGGTTGTTATAGTGGTTATAATGGTTGTTATAGTGGTGGTAATGGTTGTTATAGTGGTGTTAATGGTTGTTATAGTGCGGATAATGGTTGCTATAGTGGTGACAATGGTTGTTATAGTGGCGATAATGTTTGTTATAGTGGTGATAATGGTTTTTATTGTGGTGATGATGGTTGATGTAGTGATGATAATGGTCGTTATAGTGGTGATAATGGTTGTTATAGTGAGGACAATGGTTGTTATAGTGGTGATAATGATTGTTATTGTGGCGATAATGTTTTTTATAGTGGGGATAATGGTTGTTATAGTGGTGATAATGGTCCTTATAATGGTGATAGTGGTTGCTATAGTGGTGATAATGGCTATTATAGTGGTGGTAATGTTTCTTACAATGGTGATAATGGTTGTTCTAGTCGTGATAATGGTCGTTATAGTGGTGATAATGGTTGTTATAGTGGTGATAATGGTTGTTATAGTGGTGATAATGGTTGTTATAGTGGTGATAATGGTCCTTATAGAGGTGATAATGGTTGTTATAGTGGTGATAATTGTTGTTATAGTGGTGATAATGGTTGTTATTGTGGTGATAATTGTTGCTATAGTGGTGACAATGGTCGTTATAGTGGTGATAATGGTTGTTATAGTGGTGATAATGGTTGTTATAGTGGGGATAATGGTTGTTATAGTGGTGATAATGGTTGTTATAGTGGTGATAATGGTCCTTATAGAGGTGATAATGGTTGTTATAGTGGTGATAATTGTTGTTATAGTGGTGATAATGGTTGTTATTGTGGTGATAATTGTTGCTATAGTGGTGACAATGGTTGCTATAGTGGTGATACTGGTTGCTATAGTGGTGATAGTGGTTGCTATAGTGGTGATGCTGGTTGCTATAGTGGTGATAATGGTTGCTATAGTGATGATAATGGCTGTGATAGTGGGGATAATGGTTGTTATAGTGGTGATAATGGTTGTTATAGTGGCGATAATGTTTGTTATAGTGGGGATAATGGCTGTTACAGTGGTGATAATGGTTGTTATAGTGGTGATAATGGTCGTTATAGTGGCGATAATGGTTCCTGTAGTGGTGATAATGGACTTTATTGTCGTGATGATGGTTGTTGTAGTGATGATAATGGCTATTATAGTGGAGATAATGGTTGTTATAGTGGCGATAATGTTTTTTATAGTGGGGATAATGGTCGTTATAGTGGTGATAATGCTTGTTATAGTGGTGATAATGGTCCTTATAGAGGTGACAATGGTTGTTATAGTGGTTATAATGGTTGTTATAGTGGTGGTAATGGTTGTTATAGTGGTGTTAATGGTTGTTATAGTGCGGATAATGGTTGTTATAGTGGTGATAATGGTTGTTATAGTGGCGATAATGTTTGTTATAGTGGTGATAATGGTTTTTATTGTGGTGATGATGGTTGATGTAGTGATGATAATGGTTGTTATAGTGGTGATAATGGTTGTTATAGTGGGGACAATGGTTGTTATAGTGGTGATAATGGTTGTTATTGTGGGGATAATGGTTGTTATAGTAGTGATAATGGTTGTTATAGTGGGGACAATGGTTGCTATAGTGCGGATAATGGTTGTTGTAGTGGTGATAATGGTTGTTATAGTGGCGATAATGTTTGTTATAGTGGGGATAATGGTTGTTAGAGTGGTGATAATGGCTGTTATAGTGGTGATAATTGTTGTTATAGTGGTGATAATGGTCGTTATGGTGGTGGTAATCGTAGTGGTGATAATGGTCCTTATAGTGGTGATAATGGTTGTTATAGTGATGATAATGGTTGTTATAGTGGGGACAATGGTTGTTATAGTGGCGATAGTGGTTGTTATGGTGGCGATAGTGGTTGTTATGGTGGTGATAATGGTTTTTATTGTGGTGATGATGGTTGTTGTAGTGGTGATAATGGTTATTATTGTGGTGATAACGGCTGTTATAGTGTTGATAATGGTCCTTGTAGTGGTGATAATGGTTTTTATTGTGGTGATGATGGTTGTTGTAGTGGTGATAATGGTTATTATTGTGATGATAACGGTTGTTATAGTGTCGATAATGGTCACTATAGTGCGGATAATGGTGGGTATGGTGGTGATAATGGTTGTTATGGTGGTGATAATGGTTGTTACAGTGGTGATAATGGTTGTTATAGAGGTGATAATGGTTGTTATAGTGGTGATAATGGTTGTTATAGTGGTGATAATGGTTGTTATAGTGGTGATAATTGTCCTTATAGAGGTGATAATGGTTGTTATAGTGGTGATAATGGTTGTTATATTGGGGACAATGGTTGCTATAGTGGTGGTAATGGCTGTTATAGTGGTGATAATGGTTGTTATAGTGGCGGTAATGGTTGTTACAGTGGTGATAATGGTTGTTATAGTGCTGATAATGGTTGTTATAGTGGCGATAATGTTTTTTATAGTGGGGATAATGGTTGTTATAGTGGTGATAATGGCTGTTATAGTGGTGATAATGGTTTTTATAGTGGTGGTAACGGTCGTTATAGTGGTGATAATGGTCCTTGTAGTGGTGATAATGGTTTTTATTGTGGTGATGATGGTTGTTGTAGTGATGATAATGGTTGTTATAGTGGTGATAATGGTTGTTATAGTGGGGACAATGGTTGTTATAGTGGTGATAATGGTTGTTATTGTGGCGATAATGTTTTTTATAGTGGGGATAATGGCTGTTATAGTGGTGATAATGGTTGTTATAGTGGTGGTAATGGTTGTTACAGTGGTGATAATGGTTGTTATAGTGCTGATAATGGTTGTTATAGTGGCGATAATGTTTTTTATAGTGGGGATAATGGTTGTTATAGTGGTGATAATGGTTGTTATAGTGGTGATAATTGTCCTTATAGAGGTGATAATGGTTGTTATAGTGGTGATAATGGTTGTTATAGTGGGGACAATGGTTGCTATAGTGGTGGTAATGGCTGTTATAGTGGTGATAATGGTTGTTATAGTGGTGGTAATGGTTGTTACAGTGGTGATAATGGTTGTTATAGTGCTAATAATGGTTGTTATAGTGGCGATAATGCTTTTTATAGTGGGGATAATGGTTGTTATAGTGGTGATAATGGTTGTTATAGTGGTGATAATTGTCCTTATAGAGGTGATAATGGTTGTTATAGTGGTGATAATGGTTGTTATAGTGAGGACAATGGTCGTTATAGTGGTGATAATGGTCCTTGTAGTGGTGATAATGGTTTTTATTGTGGTGATGATGGTTGTTGTAGTGATGATAATGGTTGTTATAGTGGTGATAATGGTTGTTATAGTGGGGACAATGGTTGTTATAGTGGTGATAATGGTTGTTATTGTGGCGATAATGTTTTTTATAGTGGGGATAATGGTTGTTATAGTGGTGATAATGGTCCTTATGATGGTGATAGTGGTTGCTATAGTGGTGATAATGGCTATTATAGTGGTGGTAATGTTTCTTATAATGGTGATAATGGTTGTTCTAGTCGTGATAATGGTCGTTATAGTGGTGATAATGGTTGTTATAGTGGTCATAATGGTTGTTATAGTGGGGATAATAGTTGTTATAGTGGTGATAATGGTTGTTATAGTGGTGATAATGTTTGTTATAGTGGGGATAATGGTTGTTAGAGTGGTGATAATGGCAGTTATAGTGGTGATAATTGTTGTTATAGTGCTGATAATGGTCGTTATGGTGGTGGTAATCGTAGTGGTGATAATGGTCCTTATAGTGGTGATAATGGTTGTTATAGTGGTGATAATGGTTGTTATACTGGGGACAATGGTTATTATAGTGGTGATAATGGTTGTTATGGTGGTGATAATGTTTCATATAGCAGTGATAATGGTTGTTATAGTGGTCATAATGGTCCTTGTAGTGGTGATAATGGTCGTTATAGTGGTGATAATGGTCCTTGTAGTGGTGATAATGGTTTTCATTGTGGTGATGATGGTTGTTGTAGTGGTGATAATGGTTATTATTGTGGTGATAACGGTTGTTATAGTGTCGATAATGGTCACTATAGTGCGGATAATGGTGGGTATGGTGGTGATAATGGTTGTTATGGTGGTGATAATGGTTGTTACAGTGGTGATAATGGTTGTTATAGAGGTGATAATGGTTGTTATAGTGGTGATAATGGTTGTTATAGTGGGGACAATGGTTGCTATAGTGGTGGTAATGGCTGTTATAGTGGTGATAATGGTTGTTATAGTGGTGGTAATGGTTGTTATAGTGGTGGTAATTGTTGTTATAGTGCTGATAATGGTTGTTATAGTGGCGATAATGTTTTTTATAGTGGGGATAATGGTTGTTATAGTGGTGATAATGGTTGTTATAGTGGTGATAATTGTCCTTATAGAGGTGATAATGGTGTTATAGTGGTGATAATGGCTGTTATAGTGGTGGTAATGGTCCTTATAGAGGTGATAATGGTGTTATAGTGGTGATAATGGTTGTTATAGTGGTGGTAATGGTTGTTATAGTGGGGATAATGGTTGTTATAGTGGTGATAATGGTTGTTATAGTGGTGATAATGGTTGTTATAGTGGTGGTAATGGTTGTTATAGTGGTGACAATAGTTGTTATAGTGGTGATAATGGTTGTTATAGTGGGGACAATGGTTGCTATAGTGCGGATAATGGTTGTTGTAGTGGTGATAATGGTTGTTATAGTGGCGATAATGTTTGTTATAGTGGGGATAATGGTTGTTAGAGTGGTGATAATGGCTGTTATAGTGGTGATAATTGTTGTTATAGTGGTGATAATGGTCGTTATGGTGGTGGTAATCGTAGTGGTGATAATGGTCCTTATAGTGGTGATAATGGTTGTTATAGTGGTGATAATGGTTGTTATAGTGGGGACAATGGTTGTTATAGTGGCGATAGTGGTTGTTATGGTGGCGATAGTGGTTGTTATGGTGGTGATAATGGTTGTTATAGAGGTGATAATGGTTGTTATAGTGGTGATAATGGTTGTTATAGTGGTGGTAATGGTTGTTATAGTGGTGACAATAGTTGTTATAGTGGTGATAATGGTTGTTATAGTGGGGACAATGGTTGCTATAGTGGTGATAATGGTTGTTATAGTGGCGATAGTGGTTGTTAGAGTGGTGATAATGGCTCTTATAGTGGTGATAATGGTTGTTATAGTGGTGATAATGGTCGTTATAGTGGTGGTAATCGTCGTTATATTGGTGATAATGGTTGTTATTGTGGTGATAATGGTTGTTATAGTGGTGATAATGGTCCTTATAATGGTGATAATGGTTGTTATAGTGGTGATAATGGTTGTTATAGTGAGGACAATGGTTGTTATCATGGTGATAATGGTTGTTATATGGCAATAATGTTTTTTATAGTGGGGATAATGGTTGTTATAGTGGTGATAATGGCTGTTATAGTGGTGATAATGGTTGTTATAGTGGTGGTAACGGTCGTTATAGTGGTGATAATGGTCCTTGTAGTGGTGATAATGGTTTTTATTGTGGTGATGATAATGGTTGTTATAGTGGTGATAATGGTTGATATAGTGGGGCCAATGGTTGTTATAGCGGTGATAATGGTTGTTATTGTGGCGATAATGTTTTTTATAGTGGGGATAATGGTGGTTATAGTGGTGATAATGGTCCTTATAATGGTGATAGTGGTTGCTATAGTGGTGATAATGGCTATCATAGTGGTGGTAATGTTTCTTACAAATGGTGATAATGGTTGTTCTAGTCGTGATAATGGTCGTTATAGTGGTGATAATGGTTGTTATAGTGGTGATAATGCTTGTTATAGTGGGGATAATGGTTGTTATAGTGGTGATAATGGCTGTTATAGTGGTGATAATGGTTGTTATAGTGGTGGTAACGGTCGTTATAGTGGTGATAATGGTCCTTGTAGTGGTGATAATGGTTTTTATTGTGGTGATGATGGTTGTTGTAGTGATGATAATGGTTGTTATAGTGGTGATAATGGTTGATATAGTGGGGCCAATGGTTGTTATAGCGGTGATAATGGTTGTTATTGTGGCGATAATGTTTTTTATAGTGGGGATAATGGTGGTTATAGTGGTGATAATGGTCCTTATAATGGTGATAGTGGTTGCTATAGTGGTGATAATGGCTATCATAGTGGTGGTAATGTTTCTTACAATGGTGATAATGGTTGTTCTAGTCGTGATAATGGTCGTTATAGTGGTGATAATGGTTGTTATAGTGGTGATAATGCTTGTTATAGTGGGGATAATGGTTGTTATAGTGGTGGTAATGGTTGTTATAGTGGTGTTAATGGTTGTTATAGTGCGGATAATGGTTGTCATAGTGGTGATAATGGTTGTTATAGTGGCGATAATGTTTGTTATAGTGGTGATAATGGTTTTTATTGTGGTGATGATGGTTGATGTAGTGATGATAATGGTTGTTATAGTGCGGATAATGGTTGTTGTAGTGGTGATAATGGTTGTTATAGTGGCGATAATGTTTGTTATAGTGGGGATAATGGTTGTTAGAGTGGTGATAATGGCTGTTATAGTGGTGATAATTGTTGTTATAGTGGTGATAATGGTCGTTATGGTGGTGGTAATCGTAGTGGTGATAATGGTCCTTATAGTGGTGATAATGGTTGTTATAGTGGTGATAATGGTTGTTATAGTGGGGACAATGGTTGTTATAGTGGCGATAGTGGTTGTTATGGTGGCGATAGTGGTTGTTATGGTGGTGATAATGGTTTTTATTGTGGTGATGATGGTTGTTGTAGTGGTGATAATGGTTATTATTGTGGTGATAACGGCTGTTATAGTGTTGATAATGGTCACTATAGTGCGGATAATGGTGGGTATGGTGGTGATAATGGTTGTTATGGTGGTGATAATGGTTGTTACAGTGGTGATAATGGTTGTTATAGAGGTGATAATGGTTGTTATAGTGGTGATAATGGTTGTTATAGTGGTGGCAATGGTTGTTATAGTGCTGACAATAGTTATTATAGTGGTGATAATGGTTGTTATAGTGGGGACAATGGTTGCTGTAGTGGTGATAATGGCTCTATAGTGGTGATAATGGTTGTTATAGTGGTGATAATGGTCGTTATAGTGGTGGTAATCGTCGTTATATTGGTGATAATGGTTGTTATTGTGGTGATAATGGTTGTTATAGTGGTGATAATGGTCCTTATAATGGTGATAATGGTTGTTATAGTGGTGATAATGGTTGTTATAGTGAGGACAATGGTTGTTATAGTGGTGATAATGGTTGTTATAGTGGCGATAATGTTTTTTATAGTGGGGATAATGGTTGTTATAGTGGTGATAATGGCTGTTATAGTGGTGATAATGGTTGTTATAGTCGTGGTAACGGTCGTTATAGTGGTGATAATGGTCCTTGTAGTGGTGATAATGGTTTTTATTGTGGTGATGATGGTTGTTGTAGTGATGATAATGGTTGTTATAGTGGTGATAATGGTTGTTATAGTGGGGACAATGGTTGTTATAGTGGCGATAGTGGTTGTTATGGTGGCGATAGTGGTTGTCATGGTGGTGATAATGGTTTTTATTGTGGTGATAATGGTTGTTATTGTGGCGATAATGTTTTTATTAGTGGGGATAATGGTTGTTATAGTGGTGATAATGGTCCTTATAATGGTGATAGTGGTTGCTATAGTGGTGATAATGGCTATTATAGTGGTGGTAATGTTTCTTGCAATGGTGATAATGGTTGTTCTAGTCGTGATAATGGTCGTTATAGTGGTGATAATGGTTGTTATAGTGGTGATGATGGTTGTTATAGTGGGGATAATGGTTGTTATAGTGGTGATAATGGTTGTTATAGTGGTGATAATGGTCCTTATAGAGGTGATAATGGTTGTTATAGTGGTGATAATTGTTGTTATAGTGGTGATAATGGTTGTTATTGTGGTGATAATTGTTGCTATAGTGGTGACAATGGTCGTTATAGTGGTGATAATGGTTGTTATAGTGGGGATAATGGTTGTTATAGTGGTGATGGGGGTGTCCCACTTGGACGTCGACCGATTGGACGCGTTCCGTTTGGACGGTCCCGATTCGACGCGTTCCAATTCGAGGCGGTGCCGATTGGACGCGTCCCAATTCGAAGAGCTTAGATTTGGTTTGGTTAGGTTCTATAAGCGCTGCTTAGAATTGGAACGCGTCCAATCGGCACCGCTTCGAATTGGAACGCGTCCAATCGGGACCGTCCAATCGGGACGCGTCCATGCGGTCGGCGTCCAAGTGGGCATCACTCGTGGTGATAATGGTTGTTATAGTGGTGATAATGGTCCTTATAGAGGTGATAATGGTTGTTATAGTGGTGATAATGGTTGTCATAGTGGCGATAATGTTTTTTATAGTGGAGATAATGGTTGTTATAGTGGTGATAATGGTTGTTATAGTGGTGATAATTGTCCTTATAAAGGTGATAATGGTGTTATAGTGGTGATAATGGTTGTTATAGTGGTGATAATGGTCCTTATAGAGGTGATAATGGTTGTTATACTGGTGATAATGGTTGTTATAGTGGGGATAATGGTGGTTATGGTGGTGATAATGGTTATTATAGTTGTCTTAATGGTCCTTGTAGTGGTGATAGTGGTCCTTATAGTGGTGATAATGGTTGTTATAGTGGTGATAATGGTTGTTATAGTGGGGACAATGGTTGTTATAGTGGCGATAGTGGTTGTTATGGTGGCGATAGTGGTTGTTATGGTGGTGATAATGGTTTTTATTGTGGTGATGATGGTTGTTGTAGTGGTGATAATGGTTATTATTGTGGTGATAGCGGCTGTTATAGTGTTGATAATGGTCACTATAGTGCGGATAATGGTGGGTATGGTGGTGATAATGGTTGTTATGGTGGTGATAATGGTTGTTACAGTGGTGATAATGGTTGTTATAGAGGTGATAATGGTTGTTGTAGTGGTGATAATGGTTGTTATAGTGGTGGTAATGGTTGTTATAGTGGTGACAATAGTTGTTATAGTGGTGATAATGGTTGTTATAGTGGGGAGAATGGTTGCTATAGTGGTGATAATGGTTGTTATAGTGGCGATAGTGGTTGTTAGAGTGGTGATAATGGCTCTTATAGTGGTGATAATGGTTGTTATTGTGGTGATAATGGTTGTTATAGTGGTGATAATGGTTGTTATAGTGAGGACAATGGTTGTTATAGTGGTGATAATGGTTGTTATAGTGAGGACAATGGTTGTTATAGTGGTGATAATGGTTGTTATAGTGGCGATAATGTTTTTTATAGTGGGGATAATGGTTGTTATAGTGGTGATAATGGCTGTTATAGTGGTGATAATGGTTGTTATAGTCGTGGTAACGGTCGTTATAGTGGTGATAATGGTCCTTGTAGTGGTGATAATGGTTTTTATTGTGGTGATGATGGTTGTTGTAGTGATGATAATGGTTGTTATAGTGGTGATAATGGTTGTTATTGTGGCGATAATGTTTTTTATAGTGGGGATAATGGTTGTTATAGTGGTGATAATGGTCCTTATGATGGTGATAGTGGTTGCTATAGTGGTGATAATGGCTATTATAGTGGTGGTAATGTTTCTTATAATGGTGATAATGGTTGTTCTAGTCGTGATAATGGTCGTTATAGTGGTGATAATGGTTGTTATAGTGGTGATAATGGTCCTTATGATGGTGATAGTGGTTGCTATAGTGGTGATAATGGCTATTATAGTGGTGGTAATGTTTCTTATAATGGTGATAATGGTTGTTCTAGTCGTGATAATGGTCGTTATAGTGGTGATAATGGTTGTTATAGTGGTCATAATGGTTGTTATAGAGGGGATAATGGTTGTTATAGTGGTGATAATGGTTGTTATAGTGGTGATAATGGTCCTTATAGAGGTGATAATGGTTGTTATAGTGGTGATAATTGTTGTTATAGTGGTGATAATGGTTGTTATTGTGGTGATAATTGTTGTTATAGTGATGATAATGGTTGTTATAATGGTGATAATGGTTGTTATAGTGGTGATAATGGTTGTTATAGTGGGGATAATGGTGGTTATGGTGGTGATAATAGTTATTATAGTTGTCTTAATGGTCCTTGTAGTGGTGATAATGGTTTTTATTGTGGTGATGATGGTTGTCGTAGTGGTGATAATGGTCGTTATGGTGGTGGTAATCGTAGTGGTGATAATGGTCCTTATAGTGGTGATAATGGTTGTTATAGTGGTGATAATGGTTGTTATACTGGGGACAATGGTTATTATAGTGGTGATAATGGTTGTTATGGTGGTGATAATGTTTCTTATAGCACTGATAATGGTTGTTATAGTGGTCATAATGGTCCTTGTAGTGGTGATAATGGTCGTTATAGTGGTGATAATGGTCCTTGTAGTGGTGATAATGGTTTTTATTGTGGTGATGATGGTTGTTGTAGTGGTGATAATGGTTATTATTGTGGTGATAACGGTTGTTATAGTGTCGATAATGGTCACTATAGTGCGGATAATGGTAGGTATGGTGGTGATAATGGTTGTTATGGTGGTGATAATGGTTGTTACAGTGGTGATAATGGTTGTTATAGAGGTGATAATGGTTGTTATAGTGGTGATAATGGTTGTTATAGTGGGGACAATGGTTGCTCTAGTGGTGGTAATGGCTGTTATAGTGGTGATAATGGTTGTTATAGTGGTGGTAATGGTTGTTATAGTGGTGGTAATGGTTGTTATAGTGCTGATAATGGTTGTTATAGTGGCGATAATGTTTTTTATAGTGGGGATAATGGTTGTTATAGTGGTGATAATGGTTGTTATAGTGGTGATAATTGTCCTTATAGAGGTGATAATGGTGTTATAGTGGTGATAATGGCTGTTATAGTGGTGGTAATGGTCCTTATAGAGGTGATAATGGTGTTATAGTGGTGATAATGGTTGTTATAGTGGGGGTAATGGTTGTTATAGTGGGGATAATGGTTGTTATAGTGGTGATAATGGTTGTTATAGTGGTGATAATGGTTGTTATAGAGGTGGTAATGGTTGTTATAGTGGTGACAATAGTTGTTATAGTGGTGATAATGGTTGTTATAGTGGGGACAATGGTTGCTATAGTGCGGATAATGGTTGTTGTAGTGGTGATAATGGTTGTTATAGTGGCGATAATGTTTGTTATAGTGGGGATAATGGTTGTTAGAGTGGTGATAATGGCTGTTATAGTGGTGATAATTGTTGTTATAGTGGTGATAATGGTCGTTATGGTGGTGGTAATCGTAGTGGTGATAATGGTCCTTATAGTGGTGATAATGGTTGTTATAGTGGTGATAATGGTTGTTATAGTGGTGACAATAGTTGTTATAGTGGTGATAATGGTTGTTATAGTGGGGACAATGGTTGCTATAGTGCGGATAATGGTTGTTGTAGTGGTGATAATGGTTGTTATAGTGGCGATAATGTTTGTTATAGTGGGGATAATGGTTGTTAGAGTGGTGATAATGGCTGTTATAGTGGTGATAATTGTTGTTATAGTGGTGATAATGGTCGTTATGGTGGTGGTAATCGTAGTGGTGATAATGGTCCTTATAGTGGTGATAATGGTTGTTATAGTGGTGATAATGGTTGTTATAGAGGTGATAATGGTTGTTATAGTGGTGATAATGGTTGTTATAGTGGGGACAATGGTTGCTATAGTGGTGGTAATGGCTGTTATAGTGGTGATAATGGTTGTTATAGTGGTGGTAATGGTTGTTATAGTGGTGGTAATGGTTGTTATAGTGCTGATAATGGTTGTTATAGTGGCGATAATGTTTTTTATAGTGGGGATAATGGTTGTTATAGTGGTGATAATGGTTGTTATAGTGGTGATAATTGTCCTTATAGAGGTGATAATGGTGTTATAGTGGTGATAATGGCTGTTATAGTGGTGGTAATGGTCCTTATAGAGGTGATAATGGTGTTATAGTGGTGATAATGGTTGTTATAGTGGTGGTAATGGTTGTTATAGTGGGGATAATGGTTGTTATAGTGGTGATAATGGTTGTTATAGTGGTGATAATGGTTGTTATAGTGGTGGTAATGGTTGTTATAGTGGTGACAATAGTTGTTATAGTGGTGATAATGGTTGTTATAGTGGGGACAATGGTTGCTATAGTGCGGATAATGGTTGTTGTAGTGGTGATAATGGTTGTTATAGTGGCGATAATGTTTGTTATAGTGGGGATAATGGTTGTTAGAGTGGTGATAATGGCTGTTATAGTGGTGATAATTGTTGTTATAGTGGTGATAATGGTCGTTATGGTGGTGGTAATCGTAGTGGTGATAATGGTCCTTATAGTGGTGATAATGGTTGTTATAGTGGTGATAATGGTTGTTATAGTGGGGACAATGGTTGTTATAGTGGCGATAGTGGTTGTTATGGTGGCGATAGTGGTTGTTATGGTGGTGATAATGGTTGTTATAGAGGTGATAATGGTTGTTATAGTGGTGATAATGGTTGTTATAGTGGTGGTAATGGTTGTTATAGTGGTGACAATAGTTGTTATAGTGGTGATAATGGTTGTTATAGTGGGGACAATGGTTGCTATAGTGGTGATAATGGTTGTTATAGTGGCGATAGTGGTTGTTAGAGTGGTGATAATGGCTCGTATAGTGGTGATAATGGTTGTTATAGTGGTGATAATGGTCGTTATAGTGGTGGTAATCGTCGTTATATTGGTGATAATGGTTGTTATTGTGGTGATAATGGTTGTTATAGTGGTGATAATGGTCCTTATAATGGTGATAATGGTTGTTATAGTGGTGATAATGGTTGTTATAGTGAGGACAATGGTTGTTATCATGGTGATAATGGTTGTTATATGGCAATAATGTTTTTTATAGTGGGGATAATGGTTGTTATAGTGGTGATAATGGCTGTTATAGTGGTGATAATGGTTGTTATAGTGGTGGTAACGGTCGTTATAGTGGTGATAATGGTCCTTGTAGTGGTGATAATGGTTTTTATTGTGGTGATGATAATGGTTGTTATAGTGGTGATAATGGTTGATATAGTGGGGCCAATGGTTGTTATAGCGGTGATAATGGTTGTTATTGTGGCGATAATGTTTTTTATAGTGGGGATAATGGTGGTTATAGTGGTGATAATGGTCCTTATAATGGTGATAGTGGTTGCTATAGTGGTGATAATGGCTATCATAGTGGTGGTAATGTTTCTTACAAATGGTGATAATGGTTGTTCTAGTCGTGATAATGGTCGTTATAGTGGTGATAATGGTTGTTATAGTGGTGATAATGCTTGTTATAGTGGGGATAATGGTTGTTATAGTGGTGATAATGGCTGTTATAGTGGTGATAATGGTTGTTATAGTGGTGGTAACGGTCGTTATAGTGGTGATAATGGTCCTTGTAGTGGTGATAATGGTTTTTATTGTGGTGATGATGGTTGTTGTAGTGATGATAATGGTTGTTATAGTGGTGATAATGGTTGATATAGTGGGGCCAATGGTTGTTATAGCGGTGATAATGGTTGTTATTGTGGCGATAATGTTTTTTATAGTGGGGATAATGGTGGTTATAGTGGTGATAATGGTCCTTATAATGGTGATAGTGGTTGCTATAGTGGTGATAATGGCTATCATAGTGGTGGTAATGTTTCTTACAATGGTGATAATGGTTGTTCTAGTCGTGATAATGGTCGTTATAGTGGTGATAATGGTTGTTATAGTGGTGATAATGCTTGTTATAGTGGGGATAATGGTTGTTATAGTGGTGGTAATGGTTGTTATAGTGGTGTTAATGGTTGTTATAGTGCGGATAATGGTTGTCATAGTGGTGATAATGGTTGTTATAGTGGCGATAATGTTTGTTATAGTGGTGATAATGGTTTTTATTGTGGTGATGATGGTTGATGTAGTGATGATAATGGTTGTTATAGTGCGGATAATGGTTGTTGTAGTGGTGATAATGGTTGTTATAGTGGCGATAATGTTTGTTATAGTGGGGATAATGGTTGTTAGAGTGGTGATAATGGCTGTTATAGTGGTGATAATTGTTGTTATAGTGGTGATAATGGTCGTTATGGTGGTGGTAATCGTAGTGGTGATAATGGTCCTTATAGTGGTGATAATGGTTGTTATAGTGGTGATAATGGTTGTTATAGTGGGGACAGTGGTTGTTATAGTGGCGATAGTGGTTGTTATGGTGGCGATAGTGGTTGTTATGGTGGTGATAATGGTTTTTATTGTGGTGATGATGGTTGTTGTAGTGGTGATAATGGTTATTATTGTGGTGATAACGGCTGTTATAGTGTTGATAATGGTCACTATAGTGCGGATAATGGTGGGTATGGTGGTGATAATGGTTGTTATGGTGGTGATAATGGTTGTTACAGTGGTGATAATGGTTGTTATAGAGGTGATAATGGTTGTTATAGTGGTGATAATGGTTGTTATAGTGGTGGCAATGGTTGTTATAGTGCTGACAATAGTTATTATAGTGGTGATAATGGTTGTTATAGTGGGGACAATGGTTGCTGTAGTGGTGATAATGGCTCTATAGTGGTGATAATGGTTGTTATAGTGGTGATAATGGTCGTTATAGTGGTGGTAATCGTCGTTATATTGGTGATAATGGTTGTTATTGTGGTGATAATGGTTGTTATAGTGGCGATAATGGTCCTTATAATGGTGATAATGGTTGTTATAGTGGTGATAATGGTTGTTATAGTGAGGACAATGGTTGTTATAGTGGTGATAATGGTTGTTATAGTGGCGATAATGTTTTTTATAGTGGGGATAATGGTTGTTATAGTGGTGATAATGGCTGTTATAGTGGTGATAATGGTTGTTATAGTCGTGGTAACGGTCGTTATAGTGGTGATAATGGTCCTTGTAGTGGTGATAATGGTTTTTATTGTGGTGATGATGGTTGTTGTAGTGATGATAATGGTTGTTATAGTGGTGATAATGGTTGTTATAGTGGGGACAATGGTTGTTATAGTGGCGATAGTGGTTGTTATGGTGGCGATAGTGGTTGTCATGGTGGTGATAATGGTTTTTATTGTGGTGATAATGGTTGTTATTGTGGCGATAATGTTTTTATTAGTGGGGATAATGGTTGTTATAGTGGTGATAATGGTCCTTATAATGGTGATAGTGGTTGCTATAGTGGTGATAATGGCTATTATAGTGGTGGTAATGTTTCTTGCAATGGTGATAATGGTTGTTCTAGTCGTGATAATGGTCGTTATAGTGGTGATAATGGTTGTTATAGTGGTGATGATGGTTGTTATAGTGGGGATAATGGTTGTTATAGTGGTGATAATGGTTGTTATAGTGGTGATAATGGTCCTTATAGAGGTGATAATGGTTGTTATAGTGGTGATAATTGTTGTTATAGTGGTGATAATGGTTGTTATTGTGGTGATAATTGTTGCTATAGTGGTGACAATGGTCGTTATAGTGGTGATAATGGTTGTTATAGTGGGGATAATGGTTGTTATAGTGGTGATGGGGGTGTCCCACTTGGACGTCGACCGATTGGACGCGTTCCGTTTGGACGGTCCCGATTCGACGCGTTCCAATTCGAGGCGGTGCCGATTGGACGCGTCCCAATTCGAAGAGCTTAGATTTGGTTTGGTTAGGTTCTATAAGCGCTGCTTAGAATTGGAACGCGTCCAATCGGCACCGCTTCGAATTGGAACGCGTCGAATCGGGACCGTCCAATCGGGACGCGTCCATGCGGTCGGCGTCCAAGTGGGCATCACTCGTGGTGATAATGGTTGTTATAGTGGTGATAATGGTCCTTATAGAGGTGATAATGGTTGTTATAGTGGTGATAATGGTTGTCATAGTGGCGATAATGTTTTTTATAGTGGAGATAATGGTTGTTATAGTGGTGATAATGGTTGTTATAGTGGTGATAATTGTCCTTATAAAGGTGATAATGGTGTTATAGTGGTGATAATGGTTGTTATAGTGGTGATAATGGTCCTTATAGAGGTGATAATGGTTGTTATACTGGTGATAATGGTTGTTATAGTGGGGATAATGGTGGTTATGGTGGTGATAATGGTTATTATAGTTGTCTTAATGGTCCTTGTAGTGGTGATAGTGGTCCTTATAGTGGTGATAATGGTTGTTATAGTGGTGATAATGGTTGTTATAGTGGGGACAATGGTTGTTATAGTGGCGATAGTGGTTGTTATGGTGGCGATAGTGGTTGTTATGGTGGTGATAATGGTTTTTATTGTGGTGATGATGGTTGTTGTAGTGGTGATAATGGTTATTATTGTGGTGATAGCGGCTGTTATAGTGTTGATAATGGTCACTATAGTGCGGATAATGGTGGGTATGGTGGTGATAATGGTTGTTATGGTGGTGATAATGGTTGTTACAGTGGTGATAATGGTTGTTATAGAGGTGATAATGGTTGTTGTAGTGGTGATAATGGTTGTTATAGTGGTGGTAATGGTTGTTATAGTGGTGACAATAGTTGTTATAGTGGTGATAATGGTTGTTATAGTGGGGAGAATGGTTGCTATAGTGGTGATAATGGTTGTTATAGTGGCGATAGTGGTTGTTAGAGTGGTGATAATGGCTCTTATAGTGGTGATAATGGTTGTTATTGTGGTGATAATGGTTGTTATAGTGGTGATAATGGTTGTTATAGTGAGGACAATGGTTGTTATAGTGGTGATAATGGTTGTTATAGTGAGGACAATGGTTGTTATAGTGGTGATAATGGTTGTTATAGTGGCGATAATGTTTTTTATAGTGGGGATAATGGTTGTTATAGTGGTGATAATGGCTGTTATAGTGGTGATAATGGTTGTTATAGTCGTGGTAACGGTCGTTATAGTGGTGATAATGGTCCTTGTAGTGGTGATAATGGTCGTTATAGTGGTGATAATGGTCCTTGTAGTGGTGATAATGGTTTTTATTGTGGTGATGATGGTTGTTGTAGTGATGATAATGGTTGTTATAGTGGTGATAATGGTTGTTATTGTGGCGATAATGTTTTTTATAGTGGGGATAATGGTTGTTATAGTGGTGATAATGGTCCTTATGATGGTGATAGTGGTTGCTATAGTGGTGATAATGGCTATTATAGTGGTGGTAATGTTTCTTATAATGGTGATAATGGTTGTTCTAGTCGTGATAATGGTCGTTATAGTGGTGATAATGGTTGTTATAGTGGTGATAATGGTCCTTATGATGGTGATAGTGGTTGCTATAGTGGTGATAATGGCTATTATAGTGGTGGTAATGTTTCTTATAATGGTGATAATGGTTGTTCTAGTCGTGATAATGGTCGTTATAGTGGTGATAATGGTTGTTATAGTGGTCATAATGGTTGTTATAGAGGGGATAATGGTTGTTATAGTGGTGATAATGGTTGTTATAGTGGTGATAATGGTCCTTATAGAGGTGATAATGGTTGTTATAGTGGTGATAATTGTTGTTATAGTGGTGATAATGGTTGTTATTGTGGTGATAATTGTTGTTATAGTGATGATAATGGTTGTTATAATGGTGATAATGGTTGTTATAGTGGTGATAATGGTTGTTATAGTGGGGATAATGGTGGTTATGGTGGTGATAATAGTTATTATAGTTGTCTTAATGGTCCTTGTAGTGGTGATAATGGTTTTTATTGTGGTGATGATGGTTGTCGTAGTGGTGATAATGGTCGTTATGGTGGTGGTAATCGTAGTGGTGATAATGGTCCTTATAGTGGTGATAATGGTTGTTATAGTGGTGATAATGGTTGTTATACTGGGGACAATGGTTATTATAGTGGTGATAATGGTTGTTATGGTGGTGATAATGTTTCTTATAGCACTGATAATGGTTGTTATAGTGGTCATAATGGTCCTTGTAGTGGTGATAATGGTCGTTATAGTGGTGATAATGGTCCTTGTAGTGGTGATAATGGTTTTTATTGTGGTGATGATGGTTGTTGTAGTGGTGATAATGGTTATTATTGTGGTGATAACGGTTGTTATAGTGTCGATAATGGTCACTATAGTGCGGATAATGGTAGGTATGGTGGTGATAATGGTTGTTATGGTGGTGATAATGGTTGTTACAGTGGTGATAATGGTTGTTATAGAGGTGATAATGGTTGTTATAGTGGTGATAATGGTTGTTATAGTGGGGACAATGGTTGCTCTAGTGGTGGTAATGGCTGTTATAGTGGTGATAATGGTTGTTATAGTGGTGGTAATGGTTGTTATAGTGGTGGTAATGGTTGTTATAGTGCTGATAATGGTTGTTATAGTGGCGATAATGTTTTTTATAGTGGGGATAATGGTTGTTATAGTGGTGATAATGGTTGTTATAGTGGTGATAATTGTCCTTATAGAGGTGATAATGGTGTTATAGTGGTGATAATGGCTGTTATAGTGGTGGTAATGGTCCTTATAGAGGTGATAATGGTGTTATAGTGGTGATAATGGTTGTTATAGTGGGGGTAATGGTTGTTATAGTGGGGATAATGGTTGTTATAGTGGTGATAATGGTTGTTATAGTGGTGATAATGGTTGTTATAGAGGTGGTAATGGTTGTTATAGTGGTGACAATAGTTGTTATAGTGGTGATAATGGTTGTTATAGTGGGGACAATGGTTGCTATAGTGCGGATAATGGTTGTTGTAGTGGTGATAATGGTTGTTATAGTGGCGATAATGTTTGTTATAGTGGGGATAATGGTTGTTAGAGTGGTGATAATGGCTGTTATAGTGGTGATAATTGTTGTTATAGTGGTGATAATGGTCGTTATGGTGGTGGTAATCGTAGTGGTGATAATGGTCCTTATAGTGGTGATAATGGTTGTTATAGTGGTGATAATGGTTGTTATAGTGGTGACAATAGTTGTTATAGTGGTGATAATGGTTGTTATAGTGGGGACAATGGTTGCTATAGTGGTGATGAAGTGGTTGCGTGGATTAATAACGCGGAAAGTCACTTAAACTATTTTATTAAAATGAAAACTTAACTAATATTTACAGGTACTAGACTAGGAACTATAAATTATAAATTATAAAATTGGATGGTGAATGGCGCGTTGACAATTGGTCTCTTGATGTGTTCGGAGTGCGAGCTGGACGATGACTGACTGACCGATCGCGAATTGGCCGATTTATACGTTCAATTGTTTCTCGAAGGTTCGCGCTCGGGAACGTTCTTGCACGCGCCTCGTCGCACGCGCCTCGCTGCGAATATTCCAGCGCGTGGGCTCGCGAATGTTCTATTGTGATCGCGCCGTAAGCGAGCGTTCGCGAACGTTCTTGGGTGCTCGAGCGTTCGTGCATTTTCGGCGGCGGCGGTCCGCCACACACTCCCCCCCTAGGAAAAACGTACGGTGAGCCTAGAGGGTGGTTTGGAGATGCGTCCAGATCTGGTCGTTATCGTCGGTGTTGGAGTTGGTACAAGATTCTGCGTCAGCCCTTGTGTGATGTTGAATGCTGGCTTGAGACGGTCGAGGGAAACTCGCTTCGTTTTTCCGTGAATGCAGATGTCGTAGAACTTGTCGTGGCGTCGCAGAACCTTGAAGGGGCCATCGTACTGAGGCTGGAGCGGTGCACGTACTGCATCATGCCTCAGGAATACGTGTGTGCAGTCGAGAAGTTGCGGATGCACGAATATCTTGCTCTCGCCGTGGTTTGATGTTGGCACTGGCTTGACCGCGTGCATGTGCTCCTGAAGGCGCCTCGCGAACTCCTCGGGTTCAAGTCGGGTGCTGGGTGCGAAAAGTTCGCCAGGTAGGCGCAGAGTGGTGCCGTAGAGCATCTCGGCACTGGAGGTCCCTAGGTCTTCTTTTACTGCCGTCCTGAGTCCCAAAAGGACTATGGGCAGGGCGTCCACCCATGAACGCTGTTGCTGCAGGTGGCAGGTGAGGGCTGCCTTCAAGGACCGGTGATGGCGTTCAATCAGTCCGTTAGATTGCGGGTGATAGCTCGTCGTTGTGGCAGGCTGGATGCCCAGGGTTTTCTGGAAAGTCCTGAACAGGGCGCTCTCGAACTGTCGACCTTGGTCTGTGGTGATCTTCGACGGAACTCCGAAACGAGCGATCCACCCTTCCAGCAGTTTTCGTGCGACGGTGTCTGCCTGCTGGTTCTCCACCGGATAAGCTTCCAACCACCTAGTAAATCTATCAATTACAGTTAGTAAGTAACGATAACCTTGGCATGTGGGCAATGGTCCCACGAGGTCTATATGTATATGAGCGAAGCGTTCGTTGGGGACTAGGAACTCTTGTAGGGGCGTCCTGGTGTGTCTTGTGACTTTTGCTCGCTGGCACTGTTCGCAACTCTGCGTCCATATTTTGACGTCGCGCTTGAGATCTGGCCATATGAATCTGTTGGTGATAAGCTTCACAGTTGCGCGAACTCCGGGATGAGATAGGCCGTGCACTTCTTTGAAAACGGCCATTCTGAAGCTGGCTGGGATGTAGGGACGGATTTGACCTGGAATCGAAGTGTCGCAGTAGATGGGCTTCGATAGGCCAGGGATTTTGAGCTTGGACATCTTGATGCTACTGCTTCTCTTGAGTTGGTTCAGTTCCTCGTCCTCTTGTTCTTCCGCTAGTGCGTCGTAGTCCAATGCGGAAGGGAAACCAATCTCTTGGACTCGGGAGAGTGCGTCCGCTACTGTGTTGTGTTCTCCGGAGATGTGACGGATGTCGGCCGAAAATTCCGATATGTAGGCCAGTTGCCGGATTTGCCTAGGAGTAGCTTTCTCAGGGTTCTGGTCGAAAGCATAGACTAAAGGTTTGTGATCAGTATAAATGGTAAATTTGCGTCCTTCCAACATGAACCGGAAATGTTTAATTGCTGCATAAATTGCAAGCAGTTCACGGTCATATGCGGAATACTTTTGCTGTGCCGGCGTAAGGTTTCTCGAGAAAAAACTCAATGGTCGGTGTTTACCTCCAATTTCCTGCTGTAATACGGCTCCAATTGCTGTATCTGAAGCGTCGGTGTGTAAGGAGATAGGAGCTTCTGGAGTAGGAAAAACCAGGAGTGTGGCTTGTGCTAGTGCTGTCTTGAGGTTGTTGAAGGCTTCCGTCATTTCCTGATTCCACTGCAGTTTGGTTTGGGAATTCTTCTTCTTTCCCGCGACTGCCAGCTGGAGAGGGGCCTGGATCCGTGCGGCATCTTTTATGAAGCGGTTGTAGAAATTTATCATTCCTAGGAAACGTCTGAGTCCTCGCACGGTTGTCGGTGGCGGATACTCTGAAATCGCCTGAACCTTTTCGGGCAGGGGTTGCAGTCCGCCTGCGCTCACCCTGTGCCCGAGGAACTCGACAGCGGCAGCTCCGAAGGTGCATTTGGAGGGGTTGATGACCAATCCATATTCTCGAAGGCGTTGGAACAGGGTCTCGAGATGGCGAAGGTGTTGCTCCTCATTCTCTGATGCGACCAGAATATCGTCGATGTAGGTGAAGCAGAAGTCGAGGCCGGAGGTCACCTCGTTCATGAACCGCTGGAACGTTTGAGCTGCATTACGTAGTCCGAAAGTCATGAATGGAAATTCGAAAAGACCGAAAGGGGTAATTATAGCTGTCTTGGGAATGTCCTCTTCTCTGATGGGGATTTGCTGATACGCCCGTACCAGATCTATCTTGGAAAAAATAGTGGCACCGTGTAGAAGATGGGCGCAGTCCTGTAGGAACGGAATAGGGTAGCGGTCCGGAACGGTTGCTGCATTCAACTTCCGATAGTCTCCGCATGGTCGCCAATCTCCATTCTTCTTTGGTACCAGGTGGAGTGGACTAGCCCAAGGGCTTTTCGAAGGGCGACACAATCCCTGCTGTAACATAAAATCAAATTCTTGTCGTGCGGCTTTTAAGCGATCAGGGGCAAGGCGTCTTGCGCGAGCTGCGACTGGTGGTCCCTTGGTCTCGATGTAGTGCTGGATCTTGTGTGGCACCTGCGGCGGGAGGATGGTGTTCCGCATGATGGCAGGGAATTTTGCTAGGAGCTTTCCATATTCAGTGGTCTTCTCCATGACGTGGATTTGCGGGGTTGGGTCGATCCGTAGAGTCCCGTAATTGACCAGGGAGGTGTTTCCGTCGACGAGTTTTCGGTGTCGAATGTCCACTAACAGATTGAAGTGGCCCAGAAAATCTGCTCCAATAATTGGCCTTTGCACGTCGGCGATTAAAAAAGGCCACTGGAAACAGCGGCGCAGGCCTAGGTCCAGTCGCAGGAGTTTCTGCCCATAGGTGTTGATGTTAGTGTTGTTAGCAGCGAAAAGGGTGAGTTCCGCCCTGTGTCGGCGATCGGTGCGGGTGGCCGGGATCACGGAGACGTCGGCGCCGGTGTCGACCAGGAAAGACAATCTGGTTGATGCGTCGTGGATAAGCAGGCGACGTGTTGGTTTGTCCCGGCTATCAGTCGCCTGAGATAACCGGGGTTTTAGTTTTCCGGTGCGCCCTTCCACTGGCAGGGTTGTTCGCACTTTCGTGCGCGTTGTTGGTAGGTGCGGTGGTACCAACACCACCCCTGTGCGTTCATGTCGTGGGCTGTGCCTCGTCCTCGGCTTCGATCCGGGGTCCTACTTCTGCCGAATCGCCTTCTCGAATTTCGGCTTCCTCGGTGCGGGCTTCGGCTTAGCCGCGATGTGAGTGCCTGTATTTGTTTGGTTAGTTCGTGCACTTCAGCACGGAGGGAATTTACCTCGGAATCTGACGAAACGCTGTTGATGGCAGGGGTGCTGATTTCTGCGATTTTGTCGGCTGCCTGCGATAACCGATTCAGGTCGTCCTCGCTGGCAGACAGGATCGCCTGCATATGTGACGGGAAACGCTGCAGCCACAGCGATCGCAGGGCGCTCTCAGAGATCTTGTCTTGGGCGAGGTCTCGCATTTGTCGCAGCAGCTGCGAAGGGCGGCGGTCTCCGAGATCGAGATCTGTTAGGAGGGTTTTCATCCGCCTTGTTTCGCTGTCCGCGAATACTTCGATAAGCCGGGCTTTCAGGCGCTCGTACCTGCCGGTGCTCGGTGGGCTGAGTATCAGGTCACTAACCTCAGTCAGTATCTCCGTGTCCAGCGCCTGCACTATGTAGTTGAAGCGGGTGTCATCGACTGTGATGCCCGAAGTCTTGAATTGGGCTTCCATTTGGCAGAACCATAGAGCAGGGTTGGCCTTCCAAAACGGTGGCACACGCACTCCGATCCGGGCGAGCTCCGGTGTTGGTTGCGAAACTGGCTCATTGTTGGTGTTTTGGGTCGGCAGTGACATTCTTGATCTTCAAAATCACTCACTATACCGCGATCACGTCGGGTGCACCAATGAAGTGGTTGCGTGGATTAATAACGCGGAAAGTCACTTAAACTATTTTATTAAAATGAAAACTTAACTAATATTTACAGGTACTAGACTAGGAAATATAAATTATAAATTATAAAATTGGATGGTGAATGGCGCGTTGACAATTGGTCTCTTGATGTGTTCGGAGTGCGAGCTGGACGATGACTGACTGACCGATCGCGAATTGGCCGATTTATACGTTCAATTGTTTCTCGAAGGTTCGCGCTCGGGAACGTTCTTGCACGCGCCTCGTCGCACGCGCCTCGCTGCGAATATTCCAGCGCGTGGGCTCGCGAATGTTCTATTGTGATCGCGCCGTAAGCGAGCGTTCGCGAACGTTCTTGGGTGCTCGAGCGTTCGTGCATTTTCGGCGGCGGCGGTCCGCCACAGTGATAATGGTTGTTATAGTGGCGATAGTGGTTGTTAGAGTGGTGATAATGGCTCTTATAGTGGTGATAATGGTTGTTATAGTGGTGATAATGGTCGTTATAGTGGTGGTAATCGTCGTTATATTGGTGATAATGGTTGTTATTGTGGTGATAATGGTTGTTATAGTGGTGATAATGGTCCTTATAATGGTGATAATGGTTGTTATAGTGGTTATAATGGTTGTTATAGTGTTGGTAATGGTTGTTATAGTGGTGTTAATGGTTGTTATAGTGCGGATAATGGTTGTTATAGTGGTGATAATGGTTGTTATAGTGGCGATAATGTTTGTTATAGTGGGGATAATGGTTGATAGAGTGGTGATAATGGCTGTTATAGTGGTGATAATGGATGTTATGGTGGTAATAATGGTCGTTGTAGCGGTGATAATGGTTGCTATAGTGGTGATAGTGGCTGTTATAGTGGTGATAATGGTTGTTATTGTGGTGATAATTGTTGCTATAGTGGTGACAATGGTTGCTATAGTGGTGATACTGGTTGCTATAGTGGTGATAGTGGTTGCTATAGTGGTGATGCTGGTTGCTATAGTGGTGATAATGGTTGCTATAGTGATGATAATGGCTGTGATAGTGGGGATAATGGTTGTTATAGTGGTGATAATGGTTGTTATAGTGGCGATAATGTTTGTTATAGTGGGGATAATGGCTGTTACAGTGGTGATAATGGTTGTTATAGTGGTGATAATGGTCGTTATAGTGGCGATAATGGTTCTTGTAGTGGTGATAATGGACTTTATTGTCGTGATGATGGTTGTTGTAGTGATGATAATGGCTATTATAGTGGAGATAATGGTTGTTATAGTGGCGATAATGTTTTTTATAGTGGGGATAATGGTCGTTATAGTGGTGATAATGCTTGTTATAGTGGTGATAATGGTCCTTATAGAGGTGACAATGGTTGTTATAGTGGTTATAATGGTTGTTATAGTGGTGGTAATGGTTGTTATAGTGGTATTAATGGTTGTTATAGTGCGGATAATGGTTGTTATAGTGGTGATAATGGTTGTTATAGTGGCGATAATGTTTGTTATAGTGGTGATAATGGTTTTTATTGTGGTGATGATGGCTGATGTAGTGATGATAATGGTCATTATAGTGGTGATAATGGTTGTTATAGTGGTGATAATGATTGTTATTGTGGCGATAATGTTTTTTATAGTGGGGATAATGGTTGTTATAGTGGTGATAATGGTCCTTATAATGGTGATAGTGGTTGCTATAGTGGTGATAATGGCTATTATAGTGGTGGTAATGTTTCTTACAATGGTGATAATGGTTGTTCTAGTCGTGATAATGGTCGTTATAGTGGTGATAATGGTTGTTATAGTGGTGATAATGGTTTTTATTGTGGTGATGATGGTTGATGTAGTGATGATAATGGTTGTTATAGTGGTGATAATGGTTGTTATAGTGGGGACTATGGTTGTTATAGTGGTGATAATGGTTGTTATTGTGGCGATAATGTTTTTTATAGTGGGGATAATGGTTGTTATAGTGGTGATAATGGTTGTTATAGTGGTGGTAATGGTTGTTATAGTGGTGACAATTGTTGTTATAGTGGTGATAATGGTTGTTATAGTGGGGACAATGGTTGCTATAGTGCGGATAATGGTTGTTGTAGTGGTGATAATGGTTGTTATAGTGGCGGTAATGTTTGTTATAGCGGGGATAATGGTTGTTAGAGTGGTGATAATGGCTGTTATAGTGGTGATAATTGTTGTTATAGTGGTGATAATGGTCGTTATGGTGGTGGTAATCGTAGTGGTGATAATGGTCCTTATAGTGGTGATAATGGTTGTTATAGTGGTGATAATGTGTGTTATAGTGGGGACAATGGTTGCTATAGTGGTGATAATGGTTGTTATAGTGGCGATAGTGGTTGTTAGAGTGGTGATAATGGCTCTTATAGTGGTGATAATGGTTGTTACAGTGGTGATAATGGTCGTTATAGTGGTGGTAATCGTCGTTATATTGGTGATAATGGTTGTTATTGTGGTGATAATGGTTGTTATAGTGGTGATAATGGTCCTTATAATGGTGATAATGGTTGTTATAGTGGTGATAATGGTTGTTATAGTGAGGACAATGGTTGTTATAGTGGTGATAATGGTTGTTACAGTGGCGATAATGTTTTTTATAGTGGAGATAATGGTTGTTATAGTGGTGATAATGGCTGTTATAGTGGTGATAATGGTTGTTATAGTGGTGGTAACGGTCGTTATAGTGGTGATAATGGTCCTTGTAGTGGTGATAATGGTTTTTATTGTGGTGATGATGGTTGTTGTAGTGATGATAATGGTTGTTATAGTGGGGACAATGGTTGTTATAATGGTGATAATGGTTGTTATTGTGGCGATAATGTTTTTTATAGTGGGGATAATGGTTGTTATAGTGGTGATAATGGTCCTTATAATGGTGATAGTGGTTGCTATAGTGGTGATAATGGCTATTATAGTGGTGGTAATGTTTCTTATAATGGTGATAATGGTTGTTCTAGTCGTGATAATGGTCGTTATAGTGGTGATAATGGTTGTTATAGTGGGGATAATGGTTGTTATAGTGGTGATAATGGTTGTTATAGTGGTGATAATGGTCCTTATAGAGGTGATAATGGTTGTTATAGTGGTGATAATTGTTGTTATAGTGGTGATAATGGTTGTTATTATGGTGATAATTGTTGTTATAGTGATGATAATGGTTGTTATAGAGGTGATAATGGTTGTTATAGTGGTGATAATTGTTGTTATAGTGGTGATAATGGTTGTTATTATGGTGATAATTGTTGTTATAGTGATGATAATGGTTGTTATAGTGGTGATAGTGGTTGTTATAGTGGTGATAATGGTTGTTATTGTGGTGATAATGGTTGTTATAGTGGTGATAATGGTCCTTATAATGGTGATAATGGTTGTTATAGTGGTGATAATGGTTGTTATAGTGAGGACAATGGTTGTTATAGTGGTGATAATGGTTGTTATGGTGGTGATAATGGTTGTTACAGTGGTGATAATGGTTGTTATAGAGGTGATAATGGTTGTTATAGTGGTGATAATGGTTGTTATAGTGGTGGCAATGGTTGTTATAGTGCTGACAATAGTTATTATAGTGGTGATAATGGTTGTTATAGTGGGGACAATGGTTGCTGTAGTGGTGATAATGGCTCTATAGTGGTGATAATGGTTGTTATAGTGGTGATAATGGTCGTTATAGTGGTGGTAATCGTCGTTATATTGGTGATAATGGTTGTTATTGTGGTGATAATGGTTGTTATAGTGGTGATAATGGTCCTTATAATGGTGATAATGGTTGTTATAGTGGTGATAATGGTTGTTATAGTGAGGACAATGGTTGTTATAGTGGTGATAATGGTTGTTATAGTGGCGATAATGTTTTTTATAGTGGGGATAATGGTTGTTATAGTGGTGATAATGGCTGTTATAGTGGTGATAATGGTTGTTATAGTCGTGGTAACGGTCGTTATAGTGGTGATAATGGTCCTTGTAGTGGTGATAATGGTTTTTATTGTGGTGATGATGGTTGTTGTAGTGATGATAATGGTTGTTATAGTGGTGATAATGGTTGTTATAGTGGGGACAATGGTTGTTATAGTGGCGATAGTGGTTGTTATGGTGGCGATAGTGGTTGTCATGGTGGTGATAATGGTTTTTATTGTGGTGATAATGGTTGTTATTGTGGCGATAATGTTTTTATTAGTGGGGATAATGGTTGTTATAGTGGTGATAATGGTCCTTATAATGGTGATAGTGGTTGCTATAGTGGTGATAATGGCTATTATAGTGGTGGTAATGTTTCTTACAATGGTGATAATGGTTGTTCTAGTCGTGATAATGGTCGTTATAGTGGTGATAATGGTTGTTATAGTGGTGATGATGGTTGTTATAGTGGGGATAATGGTTGTTATAGTGGTGATAATGGTTGTTATAGTGGTGATAATGGTCCTTATAGAGGTGATAATGGTTGTTATAGTGGTGATAATTGTTGTTATAGTGGTGATAATGGTTGTTATTGTGGTGATAATTGTTGCTATAGTGGTGACAATGGTCGTTATAGTGGTGATAATGGTTGTTATAGTGGGGATAATGGTTGTTATAGTGGTGATGGGGGTGTCCCACTTGGACGTCGACCGATTGGACGCGTTCCGTTTGGACGGTCCCGATTCGACGCGTTCCAATTCGAGGCGGTGCCGATTGGACGCGTCCCAATTCGAAGAGCTTAGATTTGGTTTGGTTAGGTTCTATAAGCCCTGCTTAGAATTGGAACGCGTCCAATCGGCACCGCTTCGAATTGGAACGCGTCGAATCGGGACCGTCCAATCGGGACGCGTCCATGCGGTCGGCGTCCAAGTGGGCATCACTCGTGGTGATAATGGTTGTTATAGTGGTGATAATGGTCCTTATAAAGGTGATAATGGTTGTTATAGTGGTGATAATGGTTGTCATAGTGGCGATAATGTTTTTTATAGTGGAGATAATGGTTGTTATAGTGGTGATAATGGTTGTTATAGTGGTGATAATTGTCCTTATAAAGGTGATAATGGTGTTATAGTGGTGATAATGGTTGTTATAGTGGTGATAATGGTCCTTATAGAGGTGATAATGGTTGTTATACTGGTGATAATGGTTGTTATAGTGGGGATAATGGTGGTTATGGTGGTGATAATGGTTATTATAGTTGTCTTAATGGTCCTTGTAGTGGTGATAATGGTTTTTATTGTGGTGATGATGGTTGTCGTAGTGGTGATAATGGTCGTTATGGTGGTGATAATTGTCCTTATAAAGGTGATAATGGTGTTATAGTGGTGATAATGGTTGTTATAGTGGTGATAATGGTCCTTATAGTGGTGATAATGGTTGTTATAGTGGTGATAATGGTCCTTATAGAGGTGATAATGGTTGTTATACTGGTGATAATGGTTGTTATAGTGGTGATAATGGTTGTTATAGTGGTGATAGTGGTCCTTATAGTGGTGATAATGGTTGTTATAGTGGTGATAATGGTTGTTATAGTGGGGACAATGGTTGTTATAGTGGCGATAGTGGTTGTTATGGTGGCGATAGTGGTTGTTATGGTGGTGATAATGGTTTTTATTGTGGTGATGATGGTTGTTGTAGTGGTGATAATGGTTATTATTGTGGTGATAGCGGCTGTTATAGTGTTGATAATGGTCACTATAGTGCGGATAATGGTGGGTATGGTGGTGATAATGGTTGTTATGGTGGTGATAATGGTTGTTACAGTGGTGATAATGGTTGTTATAGAGGTGATAATGGTTGTTGTAGTGGTGATAATGGTTGTTATAGTGGTGGTAATGGTTGTTATAGTGGTGACAATAGTTGTTATAGTGGTGATAATGGTTGTTATAGTGGGGAGAATGGTTGCTATAGTGGTGATAATGGTTGTTATAGTGGCGATAGTGGTTGTTAGAGTGGTGATAATGGCTCTTATAGTGGTGATAATGGTTGTTATTGTGGTGATAATGGTTGTTATAGTGGTGATAATGGTTGTTATAGTGAGGACAATGGTTGTTATAGTGGTGATAATGGTTGTTATAGTGAGGACAATGGTTGTTATAGTGGTGATAATGGTTGTTATAGTGGCGATAATGTTTTTTATAGTGGGGATAATGGTTGTTATAGTGGTGATAATGGCTGTTATAGTGGTGATAATGGTTGTTATAGTCGTGGTAACGGTCGTTATAGTGGTGATAATGGTCCTTGTAGTGGTGATAATGGTTTTTATTGTGGTGATGATGGTTGTTGTAGTGATGATAATGGTTGTTATAGTGGTGATAATGGTTGTTATTGTGGCGATAATGTTTTTTATAGTGGGGATAATGGTTGTTATAGTGGTGATAATGGTCCTTATGATGGTGATAGTGGTTGCTATAGTGGTGATAATGGCTATTATAGTGGTGGTAATGTTTCTTATAATGGTGATAATGGTTGTTCTAGTCGTGATAATGGTCGTTATAGTGGTGATAATGGTTGTTATAGTGGTGATAATGGTCCTTATGATGGTGATAGTGGTTGCTATAGTGGTGATAATGGCTATTATAGTGGTGGTAATGTTTCTTATAATGGTGATAATGGTTGTTCTAGTCGTGATAATGGTCGTTATAGTGGTGATAATGGTTGTTATAGTGGTCATAATGGTTGTTATAGAGGGGATAATGGTTGTTATAGTGGTGATAATGGTTGTTATAGTGGTGATAATGGTCCTTATAGAGGTGATAATGGTTGTTATAGTGGTGATAATTGTTGTTATAGTGGTGATAATGGTTGTTATAGTGGTGATAATGGTCCTTATAATGGTGATAATGGTTGTTATAGTGGTTATAATGGTTGTTATAGTGTTGGTAATGGTTGTTATAGTGGTGTTAATGGTTGTTATAGTGCGGATAATGGTTGTTATAGTGGTGATAATGGTTGTTATAGTGGCGATAATGTTTGTTATAGTGGGGATAATGGTTGATAGAGTGGTGATAATGGCTGTTATAGTGGTGATAATGGATGTTATGGTGGTAATAATGGTCGTTGTAGCGGTGATAATGGTTGCTATAGTGGTGATAGTGGCTGTTATAGTGGTGATAATGGTTGTTATTGTGGTGATAATTGTTGCTATAGTGGTGACAATGGTTGCTATAGTGGTGATACTGGTTGCTATAGTGGTGATAGTGGTTGCTATAGTGGTGATGCTGGTTGCTATAGTGGTGATAATGGTTGCTATAGTGATGATAATGGCTGTGATAGTGGGGATAATGGTTGTTATAGTGGTGATAATGGTTGTTATAGTGGCGATAATGTTTGTTATAGTGGGGATAATGGCTGTTACAGTGGTGATAATGGTTGTTATAGTGGTGATAATGGTCGTTATAGTGGCGATAATGGTTCTTGTAGTGGTGATAATGGACTTTATTGTCGTGATGATGGTTGTTGTAGTGATGATAATGGCTATTATAGTGGAGATAATGGTTGTTATAGTGGCGATAATGTTTTTTATAGTGGGGATAATGGTCGTTATAGTGGTGATAATGCTTGTTATAGTGGTGATAATGGTCCTTATAGAGGTGACAATGGTTGTTATAGTGGTTATAATGGTTGTTATAGTGGTGGTAATGGTTGTTATAGTGGTATTAATGGTTGTTATAGTGCGGATAATGGTTGTTATAGTGGTGATAATGGTTGTTATAGTGGCGATAATGTTTGTTATAGTGGTGATAATGGTTTTTATTGTGGTGATGATGGCTGATGTAGTGATGATAATGGTCATTATAGTGGTGATAATGGTTGTTATAGTGGTGATAATGATTGTTATTGTGGCGATAATGTTTTTTATAGTGGGGATAATGGTTGTTATAGTGGTGATAATGGTCCTTATAATGGTGATAGTGGTTGCTATAGTGGTGATAATGGCTATTATAGTGGTGGTAATGTTTCTTACAATGGTGATAATGGTTGTTCTAGTCGTGATAATGGTCGTTATAGTGGTGATAATGGTTGTTATAGTGGTGATAATGGTTTTTATTGTGGTGATGATGGTTGATGTAGTGATGATAATGGTTGTTATAGTGGTGATAATGGTTGTTATAGTGGGGACTATGGTTGTTATAGTGGTGATAATGGTTGTTATTGTGGCGATAATGTTTTTTATAGTGGGGATAATGGTTGTTATAGTGGTGATAATGGTTGTTATAGTGGTGGTAATGGTTGTTATAGTGGTGACAATTGTTGTTATAGTGGTGATAATGGTTGTTATAGTGGGGACAATGGTTGCTATAGTGCGGATAATGGTTGTTGTAGTGGTGATAATGGTTGTTATAGTGGCGGTAATGTTTGTTATAGCGGGGATAATGGTTGTTAGAGTGGTGATAATGGCTGTTATAGTGGTGATAATTGTTGTTATAGTGGTGATAATGGTCGTTATGGTGGTGGTAATCGTAGTGGTGATAATGGTCCTTATAGTGGTGATAATGGTTGTTATAGTGGTGATAATGTGTGTTATAGTGGGGACAATGGTTGCTATAGTGGTGATAATGGTTGTTATAGTGGCGATAGTGGTTGTTAGAGTGGTGATAATGGCTCTTATAGTGGTGATAATGGTTGTTACAGTGGTGATAATGGTCGTTATAGTGGTGGTAATCGTCGTTATATTGGTGATAATGGTTGTTATTGTGGTGATAATGGTTGTTATAGTGGTGATAATGGTCCTTATAATGGTGATAATGGTTGTTATAGTGGTGATAATGGTTGTTATAGTGAGGACAATGGTTGTTATAGTGGTGATAATGGTTGTTACAGTGGCGATAATGTTTTTTATAGTGGAGATAATGGTTGTTATAGTGGTGATAATGGCTGTTATAGTGGTGATAATGGTTGTTATAGTGGTGGTAACGGTCGTTATAGTGGTGATAATGGTCCTTGTAGTGGTGATAATGGTTTTTATTGTGGTGATGATGGTTGTTGTAGTGATGATAATGGTTGTTATAGTGGGGACAATGGTTGTTATAATGGTGATAATGGTTGTTATTGTGGCGATAATGTTTTTTATAGTGGGGATAATGGTTGTTATAGTGGTGATAATGGTCCTTATAATGGTGATAGTGGTTGCTATAGTGGTGATAATGGCTATTATAGTGGTGGTAATGTTTCTTATAATGGTGATAATGGTTGTTCTAGTCGTGATAATGGTCGTTATAGTGGTGATAATGGTTGTTATAGTGGGGATAATGGTTGTTATAGTGGTGATAATGGTTGTTATAGTGGTGATAATGGTCCTTATAGAGGTGATAATGGTTGTTATAGTGGTGATAATTGTTGTTATAGTGGTGATAATGGTTGTTATTATGGTGATAATTGTTGTTATAGTGATGATAATGGTTGTTATAGAGGTGATAATGGTTGTTATAGTGGTGATAATTGTTGTTATAGTGGTGATAATGGTTGTTATTATGGTGATAATTGTTGTTATAGTGATGATAATGGTTGTTATAGTGGTGATAGTGGTTGTTATAGTGGTGATAATGGTTGTTATTGTGGTGATAATGGTTGTTATAGTGGTGATAATGGTCCTTATAATGGTGATAATGGTTGTTATAGTGGTGATAATGGTTGTTATAGTGAGGACAATGGTTGTTATAGTGGTGATAATGGTTGTTATGGTGGTGATAATGGTTGTTACAGTGGTGATAATGGTTGTTATAGAGGTGATAATGGTTGTTATAGTGGTGATAATGGTTGTTATAGTGGTGGCAATGGTTGTTATAGTGCTGACAATAGTTATTATAGTGGTGATAATGGTTGTTATAGTGGGGACAATGGTTGCTGTAGTGGTGATAATGGCTCTATAGTGGTGATAATGGTTGTTATAGTGGTGATAATGGTCGTTATAGTGGTGGTAATCGTCGTTATATTGGTGATAATGGTTGTTATTGTGGTGATAATGGTTGTTATAGTGGTGATAATGGTCCTTATAATGGTGATAATGGTTGTTATAGTGGTGATAATGGTTGTTATAGTGAGGACAATGGTTGTTATAGTGGTGATAATGGTTGTTATAGTGGCGATAATGTTTTTTATAGTGGGGATAATGGTTGTTATAGTGGTGATAATGGCTGTTATAGTGGTGATAATGGTTGTTATAGTCGTGGTAACGGTCGTTATAGTGGTGATAATGGTCCTTGTAGTGGTGATAATGGTTTTTATTGTGGTGATGATGGTTGTTGTAGTGATGATAATGGTTGTTATAGTGGTGATAATGGTTGTTATAGTGGGGACAATGGTTGTTATAGTGGCGATAGTGGTTGTTATGGTGGCGATAGTGGTTGTCATGGTGGTGATAATGGTTTTTATTGTGGTGATAATGGTTGTTATTGTGGCGATAATGTTTTTATTAGTGGGGATAATGGTTGTTATAGTGGTGATAATGGTCCTTATAATGGTGATAGTGGTTGCTATAGTGGTGATAATGGCTATTATAGTGGTGGTAATGTTTCTTACAATGGTGATAATGGTTGTTCTAGTCGTGATAATGGTCGTTATAGTGGTGATAATGGTTGTTATAGTGGTGATGATGGTTGTTATAGTGGGGATAATGGTTGTTATAGTGGTGATAATGGTTGTTATAGTGGTGATAATGGTCCTTATAGAGGTGATAATGGTTGTTATAGTGGTGATAATTGTTGTTATAGTGGTGATAATGGTTGTTATTGTGGTGATAATTGTTGCTATAGTGGTGACAATGGTCGTTATAGTGGTGATAATGGTTGTTATAGTGGGGATAATGGTTGTTATAGTGGTGATGGGGGTGTCCCACTTGGACGTCGACCGATTGGACGCGTTCCGTTTGGACGGTCCCGATTCGACGCGTTCCAATTCGAGGCGGTGCCGATTGGACGCGTCCCAATTCGAAGAGCTTAGATTTGGTTTGGTTAGGTTCTATAAGCCCTGCTTAGAATTGGAACGCGTCCAATCGGCACCGCTTCGAATTGGAACGCGTCGAATCGGGACCGTCCAATCGGGACGCGTCCATGCGGTCGGCGTCCAAGTGGGCATCACTCGTGGTGATAATGGTTGTTATAGTGGTGATAATGGTCCTTATAAAGGTGATAATGGTTGTTATAGTGGTGATAATGGTTGTCATAGTGGCGATAATGTTTTTTATAGTGGAGATAATGGTTGTTATAGTGGTGATAATGGTTGTTATAGTGGTGATAATTGTCCTTATAAAGGTGATAATGGTGTTATAGTGGTGATAATGGTTGTTATAGTGGTGATAATGGTCCTTATAGAGGTGATAATGGTTGTTATACTGGTGATAATGGTTGTTATAGTGGGGATAATGGTGGTTATGGTGGTGATAATGGTTATTATAGTTGTCTTAATGGTCCTTGTAGTGGTGATAATGGTTTTTATTGTGGTGATGATGGTTGTCGTAGTGGTGATAATGGTCGTTATGGTGGTGATAATTGTCCTTATAAAGGTGATAATGGTGTTATAGTGGTGATAATGGTTGTTATAGTGGTGATAATGGTCCTTATAGTGGTGATAATGGTTGTTATAGTGGTGATAATGGTCCTTATAGAGGTGATAATGGTTGTTATACTGGTGATAATGGTTGTTATAGTGGTGATAATGGTTGTTATAGTGGTGATAGTGGTCCTTATAGTGGTGATAATGGTTGTTATAGTGGTGATAATGGTTGTTATAGTGGGGACAATGGTTGTTATAGTGGCGATAGTGGTTGTTATGGTGGCGATAGTGGTTGTTATGGTGGTGATAATGGTTTTTATTGTGGTGATGATGGTTGTTGTAGTGGTGATAATGGTTATTATTGTGGTGATAGCGGCTGTTATAGTGTTGATAATGGTCACTATAGTGCGGATAATGGTGGGTATGGTGGTGATAATGGTTGTTATGGTGGTGATAATGGTTGTTACAGTGGTGATAATGGTTGTTATAGAGGTGATAATGGTTGTTGTAGTGGTGATAATGGTTGTTATAGTGGTGGTAATGGTTGTTATAGTGGTGACAATAGTTGTTATAGTGGTGATAATGGTTGTTATAGTGGGGAGAATGGTTGCTATAGTGGTGATAATGGTTGTTATAGTGGCGATAGTGGTTGTTAGAGTGGTGATAATGGCTCTTATAGTGGTGATAATGGTTGTTATTGTGGTGATAATGGTTGTTATAGTGGTGATAATGGTTGTTATAGTGAGGACAATGGTTGTTATAGTGGTGATAATGGTTGTTATAGTGAGGACAATGGTTGTTATAGTGGTGATAATGGTTGTTATAGTGGCGATAATGTTTTTTATAGTGGGGATAATGGTTGTTATAGTGGTGATAATGGCTGTTATAGTGGTGATAATGGTTGTTATAGTCGTGGTAACGGTCGTTATAGTGGTGATAATGGTCCTTGTAGTGGTGATAATGGTTTTTATTGTGGTGATGATGGTTGTTGTAGTGATGATAATGGTTGTTATAGTGGTGATAATGGTTGTTATTGTGGCGATAATGTTTTTTATAGTGGGGATAATGGTTGTTATAGTGGTGATAATGGTCCTTATGATGGTGATAGTGGTTGCTATAGTGGTGATAATGGCTATTATAGTGGTGGTAATGTTTCTTATAATGGTGATAATGGTTGTTCTAGTCGTGATAATGGTCGTTATAGTGGTGATAATGGTTGTTATAGTGGTGATAATGGTCCTTATGATGGTGATAGTGGTTGCTATAGTGGTGATAATGGCTATTATAGTGGTGGTAATGTTTCTTATAATGGTGATAATGGTTGTTCTAGTCGTGATAATGGTCGTTATAGTGGTGATAATGGTTGTTATAGTGGTCATAATGGTTGTTATAGAGGGGATAATGGTTGTTATAGTGGTGATAATGGTTGTTATAGTGGTGATAATGGTCCTTATAGAGGTGATAATGGTTGTTATAGTGGTGATAATTGTTGTTATAGTGGTGATAATGGTTGTTATTGTGGTGATAATTGTTGTTATAGTGATGATAATGGTTGTTATAATGGTGATAATGGTTGTTATAGTGGTGATAATGGTTGTTATAGTGGGGATAATGGTGGTTATGGTGGTGATAATAGTTATTATAGTTGTCTTAATGGTCCTTGTAGTGGTGATAATGGTTTTTATTGTGGTGATGATGGTTGTCGTAGTGGTGATAATGGTCGTTATGGTGGTGGTAATCGTAGTGGTGATAATGGTCCTTATAGTGGTGATAATGGTTGTTATAGTGGTGATAATGGTTGTTATACTGGGGACAATGGTTATTATAGTGGTGATAATGGTTGTTATGGTGGTGATAATGTTTCTTATAGCACTGATAATGGTTGTTATAGTGGTCATAATGGTCCTTGTAGTGGTGATAATGGTCGTTATAGTGGTGATAATGGTCCTTGTAGTGGTGATAATGGTTTTTATTGTGGTGATGATGGTTGTTGTAGTGGTGATAATGGTTATTATTGTGGTGATAACGGTTGTTATAGTGTCGATAATGGTCACTATAGTGCGGATAATGGTAGGTATGGTGGTGATAATGGTTGTTATGGTGGTGATAATGGTTGTTACAGTGGTGATAATGGTTGTTATAGAGGTGATAATGGTTGTTATAGTGGTGATAATGGTTGTTATAGTGGGGACAATGGTTGCTATAGTGGTGGTAATGGCTGTTATAGTGGTGATAATGGTTGTTATAGTGGTGGTAATGGTTGGTATAGTGGTGGTAATGGTTGTTATAGTGCTGATAATGGTTGTTATAGTGGCGATAATGTTTTTTATAGTGGGGATAATGGTTGTTATAGTGGTGATAATGGTTGTTATAGTGGTGATAATTGTCCTTATAGAGGTGATAATGGTGTTATAGTGGTGATAATGGCTGTTATAGTGGTGGTAATGGTCCTTATAGAGGTGATAATGGTGTTATAGTGGTGATAATGGTTGTTATAGTGGGGGTAATGGTTGTTATAGTGGGGATAATGGTTGTTATAGTGGTGATAATGGTTGTTATAGTGGTGATAATGGTTGTTATAGAGGTGGTAATGGTTGTTATAGTGGTGACAATAGTTGTTATAGTGGTGATAATGGTTGTTATAGTGGGGACAATGGTTGCTATAGTGCGGATAATGGTTGTTGTAGTGGTGATAATGGTTGTTATAGTGGCGATAATGTTTGTTATAGTGGGGATAATGGTTGTTAGAGTGGTGATAATGGCTGTTATAGTGGTGATAATTGTTGTTATAGTGGTGATAATGGTCGTTATGGTGGTGGTAATCGTAGTGGTGATAATGGTCCTTATAGTGGTGATAATGGTTGTTATAGTGGTGATAATGGTTGTTATAGTGGTGACAATAGTTGTTATAGTGGTGATAATGGTTGTTATAGTGGGGACAATGGTTGCTATAGTGGTGATAATGGTTGTTATAGTGGCGATAGTGGTTGTTAGAGTGGTGATAATGGCTCTTATAGTGGTGATAATGGTTGTTATAGTGGTGATAATGGTCGTTATAGTGGTGGTAATCGTCGTTATATTGGTGATAATGGTTGTTATAGTGGGGATAATGGTTGTTATAGTGGTGATAATGGTTGTTATAGTGGTGATAATGGTCCTTATAGAGGTGATAATGGTTGTTATAGTGGTGATAATTGTTGTTATAGTGGTGATAATGGTTGTTATTATGGTGATAATTGTTGTTATAGTGATGATAATGGTTGTTATAGAGGTGATAATGGTTGTTATAGTGGTGATAATTGTTGTTATAGTGGTGATAATGGTTGTTATTATGGTGATAATTGTTGTTATAGTGATGATAATGGTTGTTATAGTGGTGATAGTGGTTGTTATAGTGGTGATAATGGTTGTTATTGTGGTGATAATGGTTGTTATAGTGGTGATAATGGTCCTTATAATGGTGATAATGGTTGTTATAGTGGTGATAATGGTTGTTATAGTGAGGACAATGGTTGTTATAGTGGTGATAATGGTTGTTATGGTGGTGATAATGGTTGTTACAGTGGTGATAATGGTTGTTATAGAGGTGATAATGGTTGTTATAGTGGTGATAATGGTTGTTATAGTGGTGGCAATGGTTGTTATAGTGCTGACAATAGTTATTATAGTGGTGATAATGGTTGTTATAGTGGGGACAATGGTTGCTGTAGTGGTGATAATGGCTCTATAGTGGTGATAATGGTTGTTATAGTGGTGATAATGGTCGTTATAGTGGTGGTAATCGTCGTTATATTGGTGATAATGGTTGTTATTGTGGTGATAATGGTTGTTATAGTGGTGATAATGGTCCTTATAATGGTGATAATGGTTGTTATAGTGGTGATAATGGTTGTTATAGTGAGGACAATGGTTGTTATAGTGGTGATAATGGTTGTTATAGTGGCGATAATGTTTTTTATAGTGGGGATAATGGTTGTTATAGTGGTGATAATGGCTGTTATAGTGGTGATAATGGTTGTTATAGTCGTGGTAACGGTCGTTATAGTGGTGATAATGGTCCTTGTAGTGGTGATAATGGTTTTTATTGTGGTGATGATGGTTGTTGTAGTGATGATAATGGTTGTTATAGTGGTGATAATGGTTGTTATAGTGGGGACAATGGTTGTTATAGTGGCGATAGTGGTTGTTATGGTGGCGATAGTGGTTGTCATGGTGGTGATAATGGTTTTTATTGTGGTGATAATGGTTGTTATTGTGGCGATAATGTTTTTATTAGTGGGGATAATGGTTGTTATAGTGGTGATAATGGTCCTTATAATGGTGATAGTGGTTGCTATAGTGGTGATAATGGCTATTATAGTGGTGGTAATGTTTCTTACAATGGTGATAATGGTTGTTCTAGTCGTGATAATGGTCGTTATAGTGGTGATAATGGTTGTTATAGTGGTGATGATGGTTGTTATAGTGGGGATAATGGTTGTTATAGTGGTGATAATGGTTGTTATAGTGGTGATAATGGTCCTTATAGAGGTGATAATGGTTGTTATAGTGGTGATAATTGTTGTTATAGTGGTGATAATGGTTGTTATTGTGGTGATAATTGTTGCTATAGTGGTGACAATGGTCGTTATAGTGGTGATAATGGTTGTTATAGTGGGGATAATGGTTGTTATAGTGGTGATGGGGGTGTCCCACTTGGACGTCGACCGATTGGACGCGTTCCGTTTGGACGGTCCCGATTCGACGCGTTCCAATTCGAGGCGGTGCCGATTGGACGCGTCCCAATTCGAAGAGCTTAGATTTGGTTTGGTTAGGTTCTATAAGCCCTGCTTAGAATTGGAACGCGTCCAATCGGCACCGCTTCGAATTGGAACGCGTCGAATCGGGACCGTCCAATCGGGACGCGTCCATGCGGTCGGCGTCCAAGTGGGCATCACTCGTGGTGATAATGGTTGTTATAGTGGTGATAATGGTCCTTATAAAGGTGATAATGGTTGTTATAGTGGTGATAATGGTTGTCATAGTGGCGATAATGTTTTTTATAGTGGAGATAATGGTTGTTATAGTGGTGATAATGGTTGTTATAGTGGTGATAATTGTCCTTATAAAGGTGATAATGGTGTTATAGTGGTGATAATGGTTGTTATAGTGGTGATAATGGTCCTTATAGAGGTGATAATGGTTGTTATACTGGTGATAATGGTTGTTATAGTGGGGATAATGGTGGTTATGGTGGTGATAATGGTTATTATAGTTGTCTTAATGGTCCTTGTAGTGGTGATAATGGTTTTTATTGTGGTGATGATGGTTGTCGTAGTGGTGATAATGGTCGTTATGGTGGTGATAATTGTCCTTATAAAGGTGATAATGGTGTTATAGTGGTGATAATGGTTGTTATAGTGGTGATAATGGTCCTTATAGTGGTGATAATGGTTGTTATAGTGGTGATAATGGTCCTTATAGAGGTGATAATGGTTGTTATACTGGTGATAATGGTTGTTATAGTGGTGATAATGGTTGTTATAGTGGTGATAGTGGTCCTTATAGTGGTGATAATGGTTGTTATAGTGGTGATAATGGTTGTTATAGTGGGGACAATGGTTGTTATAGTGGCGATAGTGGTTGTTATGGTGGCGATAGTGGTTGTTATGGTGGTGATAATGGTTTTTATTGTGGTGATGATGGTTGTTGTAGTGGTGATAATGGTTATTATTGTGGTGATAGCGGCTGTTATAGTGTTGATAATGGTCACTATAGTGCGGATAATGGTGGGTATGGTGGTGATAATGGTTGTTATGGTGGTGATAATGGTTGTTACAGTGGTGATAATGGTTGTTATAGAGGTGATAATGGTTGTTGTAGTGGTGATAATGGTTGTTATAGTGGTGGTAATGGTTGTTATAGTGGTGACAATAGTTGTTATAGTGGTGATAATGGTTGTTATAGTGGGGAGAATGGTTGCTATAGTGGTGATAATGGTTGTTATAGTGGCGATAGTGGTTGTTAGAGTGGTGATAATGGCTCTTATAGTGGTGATAATGGTTGTTATTGTGGTGATAATGGTTGTTATAGTGGTGATAATGGTTGTTATAGTGAGGACAATGGTTGTTATAGTGGTGATAATGGTTGTTATAGTGAGGACAATGGTTGTTATAGTGGTGATAATGGTTGTTATAGTGGCGATAATGTTTTTTATAGTGGGGATAATGGTTGTTATAGTGGTGATAATGGCTGTTATAGTGGTGATAATGGTTGTTATAGTCGTGGTAACGGTCGTTATAGTGGTGATAATGGTCCTTGTAGTGGTGATAATGGTTTTTATTGTGGTGATGATGGTTGTTGTAGTGATGATAATGGTTGTTATAGTGGTGATAATGGTTGTTATTGTGGCGATAATGTTTTTTATAGTGGGGATAATGGTTGTTATAGTGGTGATAATGGTCCTTATGATGGTGATAGTGGTTGCTATAGTGGTGATAATGGCTATTATAGTGGTGGTAATGTTTCTTATAATGGTGATAATGGTTGTTCTAGTCGTGATAATGGTCGTTATAGTGGTGATAATGGTTGTTATAGTGGTGATAATGGTCCTTATGATGGTGATAGTGGTTGCTATAGTGGTGATAATGGCTATTATAGTGGTGGTAATGTTTCTTATAATGGTGATAATGGTTGTTCTAGTCGTGATAATGGTCGTTATAGTGGTGATAATGGTTGTTATAGTGGTCATAATGGTTGTTATAGAGGGGATAATGGTTGTTATAGTGGTGATAATGGTTGTTATAGTGGTGATAATGGTCCTTATAGAGGTGATAATGGTTGTTATAGTGGTGATAATTGTTGTTATAGTGGTGATAATGGTTGTTATTGTGGTGATAATTGTTGTTATAGTGATGATAATGGTTGTTATAATGGTGATAATGGTTGTTATAGTGGTGATAATGGTTGTTATAGTGGGGATAATGGTGGTTATGGTGGTGATAATAGTTATTATAGTTGTCTTAATGGTCCTTGTAGTGGTGATAATGGTTTTTATTGTGGTGATGATGGTTGTCGTAGTGGTGATAATGGTCGTTATGGTGGTGGTAATCGTAGTGGTGATAATGGTCCTTATAGTGGTGATAATGGTTGTTATAGTGGTGATAATGGTTGTTATACTGGGGACAATGGTTATTATAGTGGTGATAATGGTTGTTATGGTGGTGATAATGTTTCTTATAGCACTGATAATGGTTGTTATAGTGGTCATAATGGTCCTTGTAGTGGTGATAATGGTCGTTATAGTGGTGATAATGGTCCTTGTAGTGGTGATAATGGTTTTTATTGTGGTGATGATGGTTGTTGTAGTGGTGATAATGGTTATTATTGTGGTGATAACGGTTGTTATAGTGTCGATAATGGTCACTATAGTGCGGATAATGGTAGGTATGGTGGTGATAATGGTTGTTATGGTGGTGATAATGGTTGTTACAGTGGTGATAATGGTTGTTATAGAGGTGATAATGGTTGTTATAGTGGTGATAATGGTTGTTATAGTGGGGACAATGGTTGCTATAGTGGTGGTAATGGCTGTTATAGTGGTGATAATGGTTGTTATAGTGGTGGTAATGGTTGGTATAGTGGTGGTAATGGTTGTTATAGTGCTGATAATGGTTGTTATAGTGGCGATAATGTTTTTTATAGTGGGGATAATGGTTGTTATAGTGGTGATAATGGTTGTTATAGTGGTGATAATTGTCCTTATAGAGGTGATAATGGTGTTATAGTGGTGATAATGGCTGTTATAGTGGTGGTAATGGTCCTTATAGAGGTGATAATGGTGTTATAGTGGTGATAATGGTTGTTATAGTGGGGGTAATGGTTGTTATAGTGGGGATAATGGTTGTTATAGTGGTGATAATGGTTGTTATAGTGGTGATAATGGTTGTTATAGAGGTGGTAATGGTTGTTATAGTGGTGACAATAGTTGTTATAGTGGTGATAATGGTTGTTATAGTGGGGACAATGGTTGCTATAGTGCGGATAATGGTTGTTGTAGTGGTGATAATGGTTGTTATAGTGGCGATAATGTTTGTTATAGTGGGGATAATGGTTGTTAGAGTGGTGATAATGGCTGTTATAGTGGTGATAATTGTTGTTATAGTGGTGATAATGGTCGTTATGGTGGTGGTAATCGTAGTGGTGATAATGGTCCTTATAGTGGTGATAATGGTTGTTATAGTGGTGATAATGGTTGTTATAGTGGTGACAATAGTTGTTATAGTGGTGATAATGGTTGTTATAGTGGGGACAATGGTTGCTATAGTGGTGATAATGGTTGTTATAGTGGCGATAGTGGTTGTTAGAGTGGTGATAATGGCTCTTATAGTGGTGATAATGGTTGTTATAGTGGTGATAATGGTCGTTATAGTGGTGGTAATCGTCGTTATATTGGTGATAATGGTTGTTATTGTGGTGATAATGGTTGTTATAGTGGTGATAATGGTCCTTATAATGGTGATAATGGTTGTTATAGTGGTTATAATGGTTGTTATAGTGTTGGTAATGGTTGTTATAGTGGTGTTAATGGTTGTTATAGTGCGGATAATGGTTGTTATAGTGGTGATAATGGTTGTTATAGTGGCGATAATGTTTGTTATAGTGGGGATAATGGTTGATAGAGTGGTGATAATGGCTGTTATAGTGGTGATAATGGATGTTATGGTGGTAATAATGGTCGTTGTAGCGGTGATAATGGTTGCTATAGTGGTGATAGTGGCTGTTATAGTGGTGATAATGGTTGTTATTGTGGTGATAATTGTTGCTATAGTGGTGACAATGGTTGCTATAGTGGTGATACTGGTTGCTATAGTGGTGATAGTGGTTGCTATAGTGGTGATGCTGGTTGCTATAGTGGTGATAATGGTTGCTATAGTGATGATAATGGCTGTGATAGTGGGGATAATGGTTGTTATAGTGGTGATAATGGTTGTTATAGTGGCGATAATGTTTGTTATAGTGGGGATAATGGCTGTTACAGTGGTGATAATGGTTGTTATAGTGGTGATAATGGTCGTTATAGTGGCGATAATGGTTCTTGTAGTGGTGATAATGGACTTTATTGTCGTGATGATGGTTGTTGTAGTGATGATAATGGCTATTATAGTGGAGATAATGGTTGTTATAGTGGCGATAATGTTTTTTATAGTGGGGATAATGGTCGTTATAGTGGTGATAATGCTTGTTATAGTGGTGATAATGGTCCTTATAGAGGTGACAATGGTTGTTATAGTGGTTATAATGGTTGTTATAGTGGTGGTAATGGTTGTTATAGTGGTATTAATGGTTGTTATAGTGCGGATAATGGTTGTTATAGTGGTGATAATGGTTGTTATAGTGGCGATAATGTTTGTTATAGTGGTGATAATGGTTTTTATTGTGGTGATGATGGCTGATGTAGTGATGATAATGGTCATTATAGTGGTGATAATGGTTGTTATAGTGGTGATAATGATTGTTATTGTGGCGATAATGTTTTTTATAGTGGGGATAATGGTTGTTATAGTGGTGATAATGGTCCTTATAATGGTGATAGTGGTTGCTATAGTGGTGATAATGGCTATTATAGTGGTGGTAATGTTTCTTACAATGGTGATAATGGTTGTTCTAGTCGTGATAATGGTCGTTATAGTGGTGATAATGGTTGTTATAGTGGTGATAATGGTTTTTATTGTGGTGATGATGGTTGATGTAGTGATGATAATGGTTGTTATAGTGGTGATAATGGTTGTTATAGTGGGGACTATGGTTGTTATAGTGGTGATAATGGTTGTTATTGTGGCGATAATGTTTTTTATAGTGGGGATAATGGTTGTTATAGTGGTGATAATGGTTGTTATAGTGGTGGTAATGGTTGTTATAGTGGTGACAATAGTTGTTATAGTGGTGATAATGGTTGTTATAGTGGGGACAATGGTTGCTATAGTGCGGATAATGGTTGTTGTAGTGGTGATAATGGTTGTTATAGTGGCGATAATGTTTGTTATAGCGGGGATAATGGTTGTTAGAGTGGTGATAATGGCTGTTATAGTGGTGATAATTGTTGTTATAGTGGTGATAATGGTCGTTATGGTGGTGGTAATCGTAGTGGTGATAATGGTCCTTATAGTGGTGATAATGGTTGTTATAGTGGTGATAATGTGTGTTATAGTGGGGACAATGGTTGCTATAGTGGTGATAATGGTTGTTATAGTGGCGATAGTGGTTGTTAGAGTGGTGATAATGGCTCTTATAGTGGTGATAATGGTTGTTACAGTGGTGATAATGGTCGTTATAGTGGTGGTAATCGTCGTTATATTGGTGATAATGGTTGTTATTGTGGTGATAATGGTTGTTATAGTGGTGATAATGGTCCTTATAATGGTGATAATGGTTGTTATAGTGGTGATAATGGTTGTTATAGTGAGGACAATGGTTGTTATAGTGGTGATAATGGTTGTTACAGTGGCGATAATGTTTTTTATAGTGGAGATAATGGTTGTTATAGTGGTGATAATGGCTGTTATAGTGGTGATAATGGTTGTTATAGTGGTGGTAACGGTCGTTATAGTGGTGATAATGGTCCTTGTAGTGGTGATAATGGTTTTTATTGTGGTGATGATGGTTGTTGTAGTGATGATAATGGTTGTTATAGTGGTGATAATGGTTGTTATAGTGGGGACAATGGTTGTTATAATGGTGATAATGGTTGTTATTGTGGCGATAATGTTTTTTATAGTGGGGATAATGGTTGTTATAGTGGTGATAATGGTCCTTATAATTGTGATAGTGGTTGCTATAGTGGTGATAATGGCTATTATAGTGGTGGTAATGTTTCTTATAATGGTGATAATGGTTGTTCTAGTCGTGATAATGGTCGTTATAGTGGTGATAATGGTTGTTATAGTGGTGATAATGGTTGTTATAGTGGGGATAATGGTTGTTATAGTGGTGATAATGGTTGTTATAGTGGTGATAATGGTCCTTATAGAGGTGATAATGGTTGTTATAGTGGTGATAATTGTTGTTATAGTGGTGATAATGGTTGTTATTATGGTGATAATTGTTGTTATAGTGATGATAATGGTTGTTATAGAGGTGATAATGGTTGTTATAGTGGTGATAATTGTTGTTATAGTGGTGATAATGGTTGTTATTATGGTGATAATTGTTGTTATAGTGATGATAATGGTTGTTATAGTGGTGATAGTGGTTGTTATAGTGGTGATAATGGTTGTTATTGTGGTGATAATGGTTGTTATAGTGGTGATAATGGTCCTTATAATGGTGATAATGGTTGTTATAGTGGTGATAATGGTTGTTATAGTGAGGACAATGGTTGTTATAGTGGTGATAATGGTTGTTATAGTGGCGATAATGTTTTTTATAGTGGGGATAATGGTTGTTATAGTGGTGATAATGGCTGTTATAGTGGTGATAATGGTTGTTATAGTGGTGATAATGTTTGTTATAGTGGGGATAATGGTTGTTAGAGTGGTGATAATGGCAGTTATAGTGGTGATAATTGTTGTTATAGTGCTGATAATGGTCGTTATGGTGGTGGTAATCGTAGTGGTGATAATGGTCCTTATAGTGGTGATAATGGTTGTTATAGTGGTGATAATGGTCGTTATAGTGGTGGTAATCGTCGTTATATTGGTGATAATGGTTGTTATTGTGGTGATAATGGTTGTTATAGTGGTGATAATGGTCCTTATAATGGTGATAATGGTTGTTATAGTGGTGATAATGGTTGTTATAGTGGTGATAATGGTTGTTATAGTGGTGATAATGGTTGTTATACTGGGGACAATGGTTATTATAGTGGTGATAATGGTTGTTATGGTGGTGATAATGTTTCTTATAGCAGTGATAATGGTTCTTATAGTGGTCATAATGGTCCTTGTAGTGGTGATAATGGTCGTTATAGTGGTGATAATGGTCCTTGTAGTGGTGATAATGGTTTTTATTGTGGTGATGATGGTTGTTGTAGTGGTGATAATGGTTATTATTGTGGTGATAACGGTTGTTATAGTGTCGATAATGGTCACTATAGTGCGGATAATGGTGGGTATGGTGGTGATAATGGTTGTTATGGTGGTGATAATGGTTGTTACAGTGGTGATAATGGTTGTTATAGAGGTGATAATGGTTGTTATAGTGGTGATAATGGTTGTTATAGTAGGGACAATGGTTGCTATAGTGGTGGTAATGGTTGTTATAGTGGTGATAATGGTTGTTATAGTGGGGGTAATGGATGTTATAGTGGGGATAATGGTTGTTATAGTGGTGATAATGGTTGTTATAGTGGTGATAATGGTTGTTATAGTGGTGGTAATGGTTGTTATAGTGGTGACAATAGTTGTTATAGTGGTGATAATGGTTGTTATAGTGGGGACAATGGTTGCTATAGTGCGGATAATGGTTGTTGTAGTGGTGATAATGGTTGTTATAGTGGCGATAATGTTTGTTATAGTGGGGATAATGGTTGTTAGAGTGGTGATAATGGCTGTTATAGTGGTGATAATTGTTGTTATAGTGGTGATAATGGTCGTTATGGTGGTGGTAATCGTAGTGGTGATAATGGTCCTTATAGTGGTGATAATGGTTGTTATAGTGGTGATAATGGTTGTTATAGTGGGGACAATGGTTGTTATAGTGGCGATAGTGGTTGTTATGGTGGCGATAGTGGTTGTTATGGTGGTGATAATGGTTTTTATTGTGGTGATGATGGTTGTTGTAGTGGTGATAATGGTTATTATTGTGGTGATAACGGCTGTTATAGTGTTGATAATGGTCACTATAGTGCGGATAATGGTGGGTATGGTGGTGATAATGGTTGTTATGGTGGTGATAATGGTTGTTACAGTGGTGATAATGGTTGTTATAGAGGTGATAATGGTTGTTATAGTGGTGATGATGGTTGTTATAGTGGTGGTAATGGTTGTTATAGTGGTGACAATAGTTGTTATAGTGGTGATAATGGTTGTTATAGTGGGGACAATGGTTGCTATAGTGGTGATAATGGTTGTTATAGTGGCGATAGTGGTTGTTAGAGTGGTGATAATGGCTCTTATAGTGGTGATAATGGTTGTTATAGTGGTGATAATGGTCGTTATAGTGGTGGTAATCGTCGTTATATTGGTGATAATGGTTGTTATTGTGGTGATAATGGTTGTTATAGTGGTGATAATGGTCCTTATAATGGTGATAATGGTTGTTATAGTGGTTATAATGGTTGTTATAGTGGTGGTAATGGTTGTTATAGTGGTGTTAATGGTTGTTATAGTGCGGATAATGGTTGTTATAGTGGTGATAATGGTTGTTATAGTGGCGATAATGTTTGTTATAGTGGGGATAATGGTTGATAGAGTGGTGATAATGGCTGTTATAGTGGTGATAATGGTTGTTATAGTGGTGATAATGGTCGTTGTAGTGGTGGTAATCGTCGTTATAGTGGTGATAACGGTCCTTGTAGTGGAAATAATGGTTTTTATTGTGGTGATGATGGTTGTTGTAGTGGTGATAATGGTTATTATTGTGGTGATAACGGCTGTTATAGTGGTGATAATGGTCGTTATTGTGGTGATAATGGTTTTTATAGTCGTGATAATGGTTGTTATATTGGTGATAATGGTTGTTATAGTGGTGATAATGGTCCTTATGCTGGTGATAATGGTTCTTATAGTGGTGATAATGGCTGTTATAGTGGTGGTAATGTTTCTTATAATGGTAATAATGGTTTTTATAGTGGTGATAATGGTTGTTATGGTGGTGAGAATGGTTGTTATAGTGGTGATAATGGCTGTTACAGTGGCGATAAAGGTTGTTACAGTGGTGATAATGGTCGTTATAGTGGTGATAATGGTCTTTATTGTGGTGATGATGGTTGTTGTAGTGATGATAATGGTTGTTATAGTGGTGATAATGGTCCTTATAGTGGTGATAATGGATGTTATGGTGGTAATAATGGTCGTTGTAGCGGTGATAATGGTTGCTATAGTGGTGATAGTGGCTGTTATAGTGGTGATAATGGTTGTTATTGTGGTGATAATTGTTGCTATAGTGGTGACAATAGTTGCTATAGTGGTGATACTGGTTGCTATAGTGGTGATAGTGGTTGCTATAGTGGTGATGCTGGTTGCTATAGTGGTGATAATGGTTGCTATAGTGATGATAATGGCTGTGATAGTGGGGATAATGGTTGTTATAGTGGTGATAATGGTTGTTATAGTGGCGATAATGTTTGTTATAGTGGGGATAATGGCTGTTACAGTGGTGATAATGGTTGTTATAGTGGTGATAATGGTCGTTATAGTGGCGATAATGGTTCTTGTAGTGGTGATAATGGACATTATTGTCGTGATGATGGTTGTTGTAGTGATGATAATGGCTATTATAGTGGAGATAATGGTTGTTATAGTGGCGATAATGTTTTTTATAGTGGGGATAATGGTCGTTATAGTGGTGATAATGCTTGTTATAGTGGTGATAATGGTCCTTATAGAGGTGACAATGGTTGTTATAGTGGTTATAATGGTTGTTATAGTGGTGGTAATGGTTGTTATAGTGGTGTTAATGGTTGTTATAGTGCGGATAATGGTTGTTATAGTGGTGATAATGGTTGTTATAGTGGCGATAATGTTTGTTATAGTGGTGATAATGGTTTTTATTGTGGTGATGATGGCTGATGTAGTGATGATAATGGTCATTATAGTGGTGATAATGGTTGTTGTAGTGGTGATAATGATTGTTATTGTGGCGATAATGTTTTTTATAGTGGTGATAATGGTTGTTATAGTGGTCATAATGGTTGTTATAGAGGGGATAATGGTTGTTATAGTGGTGATAATGGTTGTTATAGTGGTGATAATGGTCCTTATAGAGGTGATAATGGTTGTTATAGTGGTGATAATTGTTGTTATAGTGGTGATAATGGTTGTTATTGTGGTGATAATTGTTGTTATAGTGATGATAATGGTTGTTATAATGGTGATAATGGTTGTTATAGTGGTGATAATGGTTGTTATAGTGGGGATAATGGTGGTTATGGTGGTGATAATAGTTATTATAGTTGTCTTAATGGTCCTTGTAGTGGTGATAATGGTTTTTATTGTGGTGATGATGGTTGTCGTAGTGGTGATAATGGTCGTTATGGTGGTGGTAATCGTAGAGGTGATAATGGTCCTTATAGTGGTGATAATGGTTGTTATAGTGGTGATAATGGTTGTTATACTGGGGACAATGGTTATTATAGTGGTGATAATGGTTGTTATGGTGGTGATAATGTTTCTTATAGCACTGATAATGGTTGTTATAGTGGTCATAATGGTCCTTGTAGTGGTGATAATGGTCGTTATAGTGGTGATAATGGTCCTTGTAGTGGTGATAATGGTTTTTATTGTGGTGATGATGGTTGTTGTAGTGGTGATAATGGTTATTATTGTGGTGATAACGGTTGTTATAGTGTCGATAATGGTCACTATAGTGCGGATAATGGTAGGTATGGTGGTGATAATGGTTGTTATGGTGGTGATAATGGTTGTTACAGTGGTGATAATGGTTGTTATAGAGGTGATAATGGTTGTTATAGTGGTGATAATGGTTGTTATAGTGGGGACAATGGTTGCTATAGTGGTGGTAATGGCTGTTATAGTGGTGATAATGGTTGTTATAGTGGTGGTAATGGTTGTTATAGTGGTGGTAATGGTTGTTATAGTGCTGATAATGGTTGTTATAGTGGCGATAATGTTTTTTATAGTGGGGATAATGGTTGTTATAGTGGTGATAATGGTTGTTATAGTGGTGATAATTGTCCTTATAGAGGTGATAATGGTGTTATAGTGGTGATAATGGCTGTTATAGTGGTGGTAATGGTCCTTATAGAGGTGATAATGGTGTTATAGTGGTGATAATGGTTGTTATAGTGGGGGTAATGGTTGTTATAGTGGGGATAATGGTTGTTATAGTGGTGATAATGGTTGTTATCGTGGTGATAATGGTTGTTATAGAGGTGGTAATGGTTGTTATAGTGGTGACAATAGTTGTTATAGTGGTGATAATGGTTGTTATAGTGGGGACAATGGTTGCTATAGTGCGGATAATGGTTTGTGTAGTGGTGATAATGGTTGTTATAGTGGCGATAATGTTTGTTATAGTGGGGATAATGGTTGTTAGAGTGGTGATAATGGCTGTTATAGTGGTGATAATTGTTGTTATAGTGGTGATAATGGTCGTTATGGTGGTGGTAATCGTCGTTATATTGGTGATAATGGTTGTTATTGTGGTGATAATGGTTGTTATAGTGGTGATAATGGTCCTTATAATGGTGATAATGGTTGTTATAGTGGTTATAATGGTTGTTATAGTGTTGGTAATGGTTGTTATAGTGGTGTTAATGGTTGTTATAGTGCGGATAATGGTTGTTATAGTGGTGATAATGGTTGTTATAGTGGCGACAATGTTTGTTATAGTGGGGATAATGGTTGATAGAGTGGTGATAATGGCTGCTATAGTGGTGATAATGGATGTTATGGTGGTAATAATGGTCGTTGTAGCGGTGATAATGGTTGCTATAGTGGTGATAGTGGCTGTTATAGTGGTGATAATGGTTGTTATTGTGGTGATAATTGTTGCTATAGTGGTGACAATGGTTGCTATAGTGGTGATACTGGTTGCTATAGTGGTGATAGTGGTTGCTATAGTGGTGATGCTGGTTGCTATAGTGGTGATAATGGTTGCTATAGTGATGATAATGGCTGTGATAGTGGGGATAATGGTTGTTATAGTGGTGATAATGGTTGTTATAGTGGCGATAATGTTTGTTATAGTGGGGATAATGGCTGTTACAGTGGTGATAATGGTTGTTATAGTGGTGATAATGGTCGTTATAGTGGCGATAATGGTTCTTGTAGTGGTGATAATGGACTTTATTGTCGTGATGATGGTTGTTGTAGTGATGATAATGGCTATTATAGTGGAGATAATGGTTGTTATAGTGGCGATAATGTTTTTTATAGTGGGGATAATGGTCGTTATAGTGGTGATAATGCTTGTTATAGTGGTGATAATGGTCCTTATAGAGGTGACAATGGTTGTTATAGTGGTTATAATGGTTGTTATAGTGGTGGTAATGGTTGTTATAGTGGTATTAATGGTTGTTATAGTGCGGATAATGGTTGTTATAGTGGTGATAATGGTTGTTATAGTGGCGATAATGTTTGTTATAGTGGTGATAATGGTTTTTATTGTGGTGATGATGGCTGATGTAGTGATGATAATGGTCATTATAGTGGTGATAATGGTTGTTATAGTGGTGATAATGATTGTTATTGTGGCGATAATGTTTTTTATAGTGGGGATAATGGTTGTTATAGTGGTGATAATGGTCCTTATAATGGTGATAGTGGTTGCTATAGTGGTGATAATGGCTATTATAGTGGTGGTAATGTTTCTTACAATGGTGATAATGGTTGTTCTAGTCGTGATAATGGTCGTTATAGTGGTGATAATGGTTGTTATAGTGGTGATAATGGTTTTTATTGTGGTGATGATGGTTGATGTAGTGATGATAATGGTTGTTATAGTGGTGATAATGGTTGTTATAGTGGGGACTATGGTTGTTATAGTGGTGATAATGGTTGTTATTGTGGCGATAATGTTTTTTATAGTGGGGATAATGGTTGTTATAGTGGTGATATTGGTTGTTATAGTGGTGGTAATGGTTGTTATAGTGGTGACAATAGTTGTTATAGTGGTGATAATGGTTGTTATAGTGGGGACAATGGTTGCTATAGTGCGGATAATGGTTGTTGTAGTGGTGATAATGGTTGTTATAGTGGCGATAATGTTTGTTATAGCGGGGATAATGGTTGTTAGAGTGGTGATAATGGCTGTTATAGTGGTGATAATTGTTGTTATAGTGGTGATAATGGTCGTTATGGTGGTGGTAATCGTAGTGGTGATAATGGTCCTTATAGTGGTGATAATGGTTGTTATAGTGGTGATAATGTGTGTTATAGTGGGGACAATGGTTGCTATAGTGGTGATAATGGTTGTTATAGTGGCGATAGTGGTTGTTAGAGTGGTGATAATGGCTCTTATAGTGGTGATAATGGTTGTTACAGTGGTGATAATGGTCGTTATAGTGGTGGTAATCGTCGTTATATTGGTGATAATGGTTGTTATTGTGGTGATAATGGTTGTTATAGTGGTGATAATGGTCCTTATAATGGTGATAATGGTTGTTATAGTGGTGATAATGGTTGTTATAGTGAGGACAATGGTTGTTATAGTGGTGATAATGGTTGTTACAGTGGCGATAATGTTTTTTATAGTGGAGATAATGGTTGTTATAGTGGTGATAATGGCTGTTATAGTGGTGATAATGGTTGTTATAGTGGTGGTAACGGTCGTTATAGTGGTGATAATGGTCCTTGTAGTGGTGATAATGGTTTTTATTGTGGTGATGATGGTTGTTGTAGTGATGATAATGGTTGTTATAGTGGTGATAATGGTTGTTATAGTGGGGACAATGGTTGTTATAATGGTGATAATGGTTGTTATTGTGGCGATAATGTTTTTTATAGTGGGGATAATGGTTGTTATAGTGGTGATAATGGTCCTTATAATGGTGATAGTGGTTGCTATAGTGGTGATAATGGCTATTATAGTGGTGGTAATGTTTCTTATAATGGTGATAATGGTTGTTCTAGTCGTGATAATGGTCGTTATAGTGGTGATAATGGTTGTTATAGTGGTGATAATGGTTGTTATAGTGGGGATAATGGTTGTTATAGTGGTGATAATGGTTGTTATAGTGGTGATAATGGTCCTTATAGAGGTGATAATGGTTGGTATAGTGGTGATAATTGTTGTTATAGTGGTGATAATGGTTGTTATTATGGTGATAATTGTTGTTATAGTGATGATAATGGTTGTTATAGAGGTGATAATGGTTGTTATAGTGGTGATAATTGTTGTTATAGTGGTGATAATGGTTGTTATTATGGTGATAATTGTTGTTATAGTGATGATAATGGTTGTTATAGTGGTGATAGTGGTTGTTATAGTGGTGATAATGGTTGTTATTGTGGTGATAATGGTTGTTATAGTGGTGATAATGGTCCTTATAATGGTGATAATGGTTGTTATAGTGGTGATAATGGTTGTTATAGTGAGGACAGTGGTTGTTATAGTGGTGATAATGGTTGTTATAGTGGCGATAATGTTTTTTATAGTGGGGATAATGGTTGTTATAGTGGTGATAATGGCTGTTATAGTGGTGATAATGGTTGTTATAGTGGTGATAATGTTTGTTATAGTGGGGATAATGGTTGTTAGAGTGGTGATAATGGCAGTTATAGTGGTGATAATTGTTGTTATAGTGCTGATAATGGTCGTTATGGTGGTGGTAATCGTAGTGGTGATAATGGTCCTTATAGTGGTGATAATGGTTGTTATAGTGGTGATAATGGTCGTTATAGTGGTGGTAATCGTCGTTATATTGGTGATAATGGTTGTTATTGTGGTGATAATGGTTGTTATAGTGGTGATAATGGTCCTTATAATGGTGATAATGGTTGTTATAGTGGTGATAATGGTTGTTATAGTGGTGATAATGGTTGTTATAGTGGTGATAATGGTTGTTATACTGGGGACAATGGTTATTATAGTGGTGATAATGGTTGTTATGGTGGTGATAATGTTTCTTATAGCAGTGATAATGGTTCTTATAGTGGTCATAATGGCCCTTGTAGTGGTGATAATGGTCGTTATAGTGGTGATAATGGTCCTTGTAGTGGTGATAATGGTTTTTATTGTGGTGATGATGGTTGTTGTAGTGGTGATAATGGTTATTATTGTGGTGATAACGGCTGTTATAGTGGTGATAATGGTCGTTATTGTGGTGATAATGGTTTTTATAGTCGTGATAATGGTTGTTATATTGGTGATAATGGTTGTTATAGTGGTGATAATGGTCCTTATGCTGGTGATAATGGTTCTTATAGTGGTGATAATGGCTGTTATAGTGGTGGTAATGTTTCTTATAATGGTGATAATGGTTTTTATAGTGGTGATAATGGTTGTTATGGTGGTGAGAATGGTTGTTATAGTGGTGTTAATGGCTGTTACAGTGGCGATAAAGGTTGTTACAGTGGTGATAATGGTCGTTATAGTGGTGATAATGGTCTTTACTGTGGTGATGATGGTTGTTGTAGTGATGATAATGGTTGTTATAGTGGTGATAATGGTCCTTATAGTGGTGATAATGGATGTTATGGTGGTAATAATGGTCGTTGTAGCGGTGATAATGGTTGCTATAGTGGTGATAGTGGCTGTTATAGTGGTGATAATGGTTGTTATTGTGGTGATAATTGTTGCTATAGTGGTGACAATAGTTGCTATAGTGGTGATACTGGTTGCTATAGTGGTGATAGTGGTTGCTATAGTGGTGATGCTGGTTGCTATAGTGGTGATAATGGTTGCTATAGTGATGATAATGGCTGTGATAGTGTGGATAATGGTTGTTATAGTGGTGATAATGGTTGTTATAGTGGCGATAATGTTTGTTATAGTGGGGATAATGGCTGTTACAGTGGTGATAATGGTTGTTATAGTGGTGATAATGGTCGTTATAGTGGCGATAATGGTTCTTGTAGTGGTGATAATGGACATTATTGTCGTGATGATGGTTGTTGTAGTGATGATAATGGCTATTATAGTGGAGATAATGGTTGTTATAGTGGCGATAATGTTTTTTATAGTGGGGATAATGGTCGTTATAGTGGTGATAATGCTTGTTATAGTGGTGATAATGGTCCTTATAGAGGTGACAATGGTTGTTATAGTGGTTATAATGGTTGTTATAGTGGTGGTAATGGTTGTTATAGTGGTGTTAATGGTTGTTATAGTGCGGATAATGGTTGTTATAGTGGTGATAATGGTTGTTATAGTGGCGATAATGTTTGTTATAGTGGTGATAATGGTTTTTATTGTGGTGATGATGGCTGATGTAGTGATGATAATGGTCATTATAGTGGTGATAATGGTTGTTATAGTGGTGATAATGATTGTTATTGTGGCGATAATGTTTTTTATAGTGGGGATAATGGTTGTTATAGTGGTGATAATGGTCCTTATAATGGTGATAGTGGTTGCCATAGTGGTGATAATGGCTATTATAGTGGTGGTAATGTTTCTCACAATGGTGATAATGGTTGTTCTAGTCGTGATAATGGTCGTTATAGTGGTGATAATGGTTGTTATAGTGGTGATAATGGTTTTTATTGTGGTGATGATGGTTGATGTAGTGATGATAATGGTTGTTATAGTGGTGATAATGGTTGTTATAGTGGGGACAATGGTTGTTGTAGTGGTGATAATGGTTGTTATTGTGGCGATAATGTTTTTTATAGTGGGGATAATGGTTGTTATAGTGGTGATAATGGTTGTTATAGTGGTGGTAATGGTTGTTATAGTGGTGACAATAGTTGTTATAGTGGTGATAATGGTTGTTATAGTGGGGACAATGGTTGCTATAGTGCGGATAATGGTTGTTGTAGTGGTGATAATGGTTGTTATAGTGGCGATAATGTTTGTTATAGCGGGGATAATGGTTGTTAGAGTGGTGATAATGGCTGTTATAGTGGTGATAATTGTTGTTATAGTGGTGATAATGGTCGTTATGGTGGTGGTAATCGTAGTGGTGATAATGGTCTTTATAGTGGTGATAATGGTTGTTATAGTGGTGATAATGTGTGTTATAGTGGGGACAATGGTTGCTATAGTGGTGATAATGGTTGTTATAGTGGCGATAGTGGTTGTTAGAGTGGTGATAATGGCTGTTATAGTAGTGATAATGGTTGTTATAGTGGTGGTAACGGTCGTTATAGTGGTGATAATGGTCCTTGTAGTGGTGATAATGGTTTTTATTGTGGTGATGATGGTTGTTGTAGTGATGATAATGGTTGTTATAGTGGTGATAATGGTTGTTATAGTGGGGACAATGGTTGTTATAATGGTGATAATGGTTGTTATTGTGGCGATAATGTTTTTTATGGTGGGGATAATGGTTGTTATAGTGGTGATAATGGTTGTTATAGTGGTGATAATGGTCCTTATAATGGTGATAGTGGTTGCTATAGTGGTGATAATGGCTATTATAGTGGTGGTAATGTTTCTTATAATGGTGATAATGGTTGTTCTAGTCGTGATAATGGTCGTTATAGTGGTGATAATGGTTGTTATAGTGGTGATAATGGTTGTTATAGTGGGGATAATGGTTGTTATAGTGGTGATAATGGTTGTTATAGTGGTGATAATGGTCCTTATAGAGGTGATAATGGTTGGTATAGTGGTGATAATTGTTGTTATAGTGGTGATAATGGTTGTTATTATGGTGATAATTGTTGTTATAGTGATGATAATGGTTGTTATAGAGGTGATAATGGTTGTTATAGTGGTGATAATTGTTGTTATAGTGGTGATAATGGTTGTTATTATGGTGATAATTGTTGTTATAGTGATGATAATGGTTGTTATAGTGGTGATAGTGGTTGTTATAGTGGTGATAATGGTTGTTATTGTGGTGATAATGGTTGTTATAGTGGTGATAATGGTCCTTATAATGGTGATAATGGTTGTTATAGTGGTGATAATGGTTGTTATAGTGAGGACAGTGGTTGTTATAGTGGTGATAATGGTTGTTATAGTGGCGATAATGTTTTTTATAGTGGGGATAATGGTTGTTATAGTGGTGATAATGGCTGTTATAGTGGTGATAATGGTTGTTATAGTGGTGATAATGTTTGTTATAGTGGGGATAATGGTTGTTAGAGTGGTGATAATGGCAGTTATAGTGGTGATAATTGTTGTTATAGTGCTGATAATGGTCGTTATGGTGGTGGTAATCGTAGTGGTGATAATGGTCCTTATAGTGGTGATAATGGTTGTTATAGTGGTGATAATGGTCGTTATAGTGGTGGTAATCGTCGTTATATTGGTGATAATGGTTGTTATTGTGGTGATAATGGTTGTTATAGTGGTGATAATGGTCCTTATAATGGTGATAATGGTTGTTATAGTGGTGATAATGGTTGTTATAGTGGTGATAATGGTTGTTATAGTGGTGATAATGGTTGTTATAATGGGGACAATGGTTATTATAGTGGTGATAATGGTTGTTATGGTGGTGATAATGTTTCTTATAGCAGTGATAATGGTTCTTATAGTGGTCATAATGGCCCTTGTAGTGGTGATAATGGTCGTTATAGTGGTGATAATGGTCCTTGTAGTGGTGATAATGGTTTTTATTGTGGTGATGATGGTTGTTGTAGTGGTGATAATGGTTATTATTGTGGTGATAACGGTTGTTATAGTGTCGATAATGGTCACTATAGTGCGGATAATGGTGGGTATGGTGGTGATAATGGTTGTTATGGTGGTGATAATGGTTGTTACAGTGGTGATAATGGTTGTTATAGAGGTGATAATGGTTGTTATAGTAGTGATAATGGTTGTTATAGTAGGGACAATGGTTGCTATAGTGGTGGTAATGGTTGTTATGGTGGTGATAATGGTTGTTACAGTGGTGATAATGGTTGTTATAGAGGTGATAATGGTTGTTATAGTGGTGATAATGGTTGTTATAGTGGGGACAATGGTTGCTATAGTGGTGGTAATGGCTGTTATAGTGGTGATAATGGTTGTTATAGTGGTGGTAATGGTTGTTATAGTGGTGGTAATGGTTGTTATAGTGCTGATAATGGTTGTTATAGTGGCGATAATGTTTTTTATAGTGGGGATAATGGTTGTTATAGTGGTGATAATGGTTGTTATAGTGGTGATAATTGTCCTTATAGAGGTGATAATGGTGTTATAGTGGTGATAATGGCTGTTATAGTGGTGGTAATGGTCCTTATAGAGGTGATAATGGTGTTATAGTGGTGATAATGGTTGTTATAGTGGGGGTAATGGTTGTTATAGTGGGGATAATGGTTGTTATAGTGGTGATAATGGTTGTTATCGTGGTGATAATGGTTGTTATAGAGGTGGTAATGGTTGTTATAGTGGTGACAATAGTTGTTATAGTGGTGATAATGGTTGTTATAGTGGGGACAATGGTTGCTATAGTGCGGATAATGGTTTGTGTAGTGGTGATAATGGTTGTTATAGTGGCGATAATGTTTGTTATAGTGGGGATAATGGTTGTTAGAGTGGTGATAATGGCTGTTATAGTGGTGATAATTGTTGTTATAGTGGTGATAATGGTCGTTATGGTGGTGGTAATCGTCGTTATATTGGTGATAATGGTTGTTATTGTGGTGATAATGGTTGTTATAGTGGTGATAATGGTCCTTATAATGGTGATAATGGTTGTTATAGTGGTTATAATGGTTGTTATAGTGTTGGTAATGGTTGTTATAGTGGTGTTAATGGTTGTTATAGTGCGGATAATGGTTGTTATAGTGGTGATAATGGTTGTTATAGTGGCGACAATGTTTGTTATAGTGGGGATAATGGTTGATAGAGTGGTGATAATGGCTGCTATAGTGGTGATAATGGATGTTATGGTGGTAATAATGGTCGTTGTAGCGGTGATAATGGTTGCTATAGTGGTGATAGTGGCTGTTATAGTGGTGATAATGGTTGTTATTGTGGTGATAATTGTTGCTATAGTGGTGACAATGGTTGCTATAGTGGTGATACTGGTTGCTATAGTGGTGATAGTGGTTGCTATAGTGGTGATGCTGGTTGCTATAGTGGTGATAATGGTTGCTATAGTGATGATAATGGCTGTGATAGTGGGGATAATGGTTGTTATAGTGGTGATAATGGTTGTTATAGTGGCGATAATGTTTGTTATAGTGGGGATAATGGCTGTTACAGTGGTGATAATGGTTGTTATAGTGGTGATAATGGTCGTTATAGTGGCGATAATGGTTCTTGTAGTGGTGATAATGGACTTTATTGTCGTGATGATGGTTGTTGTAGTGATGATAATGGCTATTATAGTGGAGATAATGGTTGTTATAGTGGCGATAATGTTTTTTATAGTGGGGATAATGGTCGTTATAGTGGTGATAATGCTTGTTATAGTGGTGATAATGGTCCTTATAGAGGTGACAATGGTTGTTATAGTGGTTATAATGGTTGTTATAGTGGTGGTAATGGTTGTTATAGTGGTATTAATGGTTGTTATAGTGCGGATAATGGTTGTTATAGTGGTGATAATGGTTGTTATAGTGGCGATAATGTTTGTTATAGTGGTGATAATGGTTTTTATTGTGGTGATGATGGCTGATGTAGTGATGATAATGGTCATTATAGTGGTGATAATGGTTGTTATAGTGGTGATAATGATTGTTATTGTGGCGATAATGTTTTTTATAGTGGGGATAATGGTTGTTATAGTGGTGATAATGGTCCTTATAATGGTGATAGTGGTTGCTATAGTGGTGATAATGGCTATTATAGTGGTGGTAATGTTTCTTACAATGGTGATAATGGTTGTTCTAGTCGTGATAATGGTCGTTATAGTGGTGATAATGGTTGTTATAGTGGTGATAATGGTTTTTATTGTGGTGATGATGGTTGATGTAGTGATGATAATGGTTGTTATAGTGGTGATAATGGTTGTTATAGTGGGGACTATGGTTGTTATAGTGGTGATAATGGTTGTTATTGTGGCGATAATGTTTTTTATAGTGGGGATAATGGTTGTTATAGTGGTGATATTGGTTGTTATAGTGGTGGTAATGGTTGTTATAGTGGTGACAATAGTTGTTATAGTGGTGATAATGGTTGTTATAGTGGGGACAATGGTTGCTATAGTGCGGATAATGGTTGTTGTAGTGGTGATAATGGTTGTTATAGTGGCGATAATGTTTGTTATAGCGGGGATAATGGTTGTTAGAGTGGTGATAATGGCTGTTATAGTGGTGATAATTGTTGTTATAGTGGTGATAATGGTCGTTATGGTGGTGGTAATCGTAGTGGTGATAATGGTCCTTATAGTGGTGATAATGGTTGTTATAGTGGTGATAATGTGTGTTATAGTGGGGACAATGGTTGCTATAGTGGTGATAATGGTTGTTATAGTGGCGATAGTGGTTGTTAGAGTGGTGATAATGGCTCTTATAGTGGTGATAATGGTTGTTACAGTGGTGATAATGGTCGTTATAGTGGTGGTAATCGTCGTTATATTGGTGATAATGGTTGTTATTGTGGTGATAATGGTTGTTATAGTGGTGATAATGGTCCTTATAATGGTGATAATGGTTGTTATAGTGGTGATAATGGTTGTTATAGTGAGGACAATGGTTGTTATAGTGGTGATAATGGTTGTTACAGTGGCGATAATGTTTTTTATAGTGGAGATAATGGTTGTTATAGTGGTGATAATGGCTGTTATAGTGGTGATAATGGTTGTTATAGTGGTGGTAACGGTCGTTATAGTGGTGATAATGGTCCTTGTAGTGGTGATAATGGTTTTTATTGTGGTGATGATGGTTGTTGTAGTGATGATAATGGTTGTTATAGTGGTGATAATGGTTGTTATAGTGGGGACAATGGTTGTTATAATGGTGATAATGGTTGTTATTGTGGCGATAATGTTTTTTATAGTGGGGATAATGGTTGTTATAGTGGTGATAATGGTCCTTATAATGGTGATAGTGGTTGCTATAGTGGTGATAATGGCTATTATAGTGGTGGTAATGTTTCTTATAATGGTGATAATGGTTGTTCTAGTCGTGATAATGGTCGTTATAGTGGTGATAATGGTTGTTATAGTGGTGATAATGGTTGTTATAGTGGGGATAATGGTTGTTATAGTGGTGATAATGGTTGTTATAGTGGTGATAATGGTCCTTATAGAGGTGATAATGGTTGGTATAGTGGTGATAATTGTTGTTATAGTGGTGATAATGGTTGTTATTATGGTGATAATTGTTGTTATAGTGATGATAATGGTTGTTATAGAGGTGATAATGGTTGTTATAGTGGTGATAATTGTTGTTATAGTGGTGATAATGGTTGTTATTATGGTGATAATTGTTGTTATAGTGATGATAATGGTTGTTATAGTGGTGATAGTGGTTGTTATAGTGGTGATAATGGTTGTTATTGTGGTGATAATGGTTGTTATAGTGGTGATAATGGTCCTTATAATGGTGATAATGGTTGTTATAGTGGTGATAATGGTTGTTATAGTGAGGACAGTGGTTGTTATAGTGGTGATAATGGTTGTTATAGTGGCGATAATGTTTTTTATAGTGGGGATAATGGTTGTTATAGTGGTGATAATGGCTGTTATAGTGGTGATAATGGTTGTTATAGTGGTGATAATGTTTGTTATAGTGGGGATAATGGTTGTTAGAGTGGTGATAATGGCAGTTATAGTGGTGATAATTGTTGTTATAGTGCTGATAATGGTCGTTATGGTGGTGGTAATCGTAGTGGTGATAATGGTCCTTATAGTGGTGATAATGGTTGTTATAGTGGTGATAATGGTCGTTATAGTGGTGGTAATCGTCGTTATATTGGTGATAATGGTTGTTATTGTGGTGATAATGGTTGTTATAGTGGTGATAATGGTCCTTATAATGGTGATAATGGTTGTTATAGTGGTGATAATGGTTGTTATAGTGGTGATAATGGTTGTTATAGTGGTGATAATGGTTGTTATACTGGGGACAATGGTTATTATAGTGGTGATAATGGTTGTTATGGTGGTGATAATGTTTCTTATAGCAGTGATAATGGTTCTTATAGTGGTCATAATGGCCCTTGTAGTGGTGATAATGGTCGTTATAGTGGTGATAATGGTCCTTGTAGTGGTGATAATGGTTTTTATTGTGGTGATGATGGTTGTTGTAGTGGTGATAATGGTTATTATTGTGGTGATAACGGCTGTTATAGTGGTGATAATGGTCGTTATTGTGGTGATAATGGTTTTTATAGTCGTGATAATGGTTGTTATATTGGTGATAATGGTTGTTATAGTGGTGATAATGGTCCTTATGCTGGTGATAATGGTTCTTATAGTGGTGATAATGGCTGTTATAGTGGTGGTAATGTTTCTTATAATGGTGATAATGGTTTTTATAGTGGTGATAATGGTTGTTATGGTGGTGAGAATGGTTGTTATAGTGGTGTTAATGGCTGTTACAGTGGCGATAAAGGTTGTTACAGTGGTGATAATGGTCGTTATAGTGGTGATAATGGTCTTTACTGTGGTGATGATGGTTGTTGTAGTGATGATAATGGTTGTTATAGTGGTGATAATGGTCCTTATAGTGGTGATAATGGATGTTATGGTGGTAATAATGGTCGTTGTAGCGGTGATAATGGTTGCTATAGTGGTGATAGTGGCTGTTATAGTGGTGATAATGGTTGTTATTGTGGTGATAATTGTTGCTATAGTGGTGACAATAGTTGCTATAGTGGTGATACTGGTTGCTATAGTGGTGATAGTGGTTGCTATAGTGGTGATGCTGGTTGCTATAGTGGTGATAATGGTTGCTATAGTGATGATAATGGCTGTGATAGTGTGGATAATGGTTGTTATAGTGGTGATAATGGTTGTTATAGTGGCGATAATGTTTGTTATAGTGGGGATAATGGCTGTTACAGTGGTGATAATGGTTGTTATAGTGGTGATAATGGTCGTTATAGTGGCGATAATGGTTCTTGTAGTGGTGATAATGGACATTATTGTCGTGATGATGGTTGTTGTAGTGATGATAATGGCTATTATAGTGGAGATAATGGTTGTTATAGTGGCGATAATGTTTTTTATAGTGGGGATAATGGTCGTTATAGTGGTGATAATGCTTGTTATAGTGGTGATAATGGTCCTTATAGAGGTGACAATGGTTGTTATAGTGGTTATAATGGTTGTTATAGTGGTGGTAATGGTTGTTATAGTGGTGTTAATGGTTGTTATAGTGCGGATAATGGTTGTTATAGTGGTGATAATGGTTGTTATAGTGGCGATAATGTTTGTTATAGTGGTGATAATGGTTTTTATTGTGGTGATGATGGCTGATGTAGTGATGATAATGGTCATTATAGTGGTGATAATGGTTGTTATAGTGGTGATAATGATTGTTATTGTGGCGATAATGTTTTTTATAGTGGGGATAATGGTTGTTATAGTGGTGATAATGGTCCTTATAATGGTGATAGTGGTTGCCATAGTGGTGATAATGGCTATTATAGTGGTGGTAATGTTTCTCACAATGGTGATAATGGTTGTTCTAGTCGTGATAATGGTCGTTATAGTGGTGATAATGGTTGTTATAGTGGTGATAATGGTTTTTATTGTGGTGATGATGGTTGATGTAGTGATGATAATGGTTGTTATAGTGGTGATAATGGTTGTTATAGTGGGGACAATGGTTGTTGTAGTGGTGATAATGGTTGTTATTGTGGCGATAATGTTTTTTATAGTGGGGATAATGGTTGTTATAGTGGTGATAATGGTTGTTATAGTGGTGGTAATGGTTGTTATAGTGGTGACAATAGTTGTTATAGTGGTGATAATGGTTGTTATAGTGGGGACAATGGTTGCTATAGTGCGGATAATGGTTGTTGTAGTGGTGATAATGGTTGTTATAGTGGCGATAATGTTTGTTATAGCGGGGATAATGGTTGTTAGAGTGGTGATAATGGCTGTTATAGTGGTGATAATTGTTGTTATAGTGGTGATAATGGTCGTTATGGTGGTGGTAATCGTAGTGGTGATAATGGTCTTTATAGTGGTGATAATGGTTGTTATAGTGGTGATAATGTGTGTTATAGTGGGGACAATGGTTGCTATAGTGGTGATAATGGTTGTTATAGTGGCGATAGTGGTTGTTAGAGTGGTGATAATGGCTGTTATAGTAGTGATAATGGTTGTTATAGTGGTGGTAACGGTCGTTATAGTGGTGATAATGGTCCTTGTAGTGGTGATAATGGTTTTTATTGTGGTGATGATGGTTGTTGTAGTGATGATAATGGTTGTTATAGTGGTGATAATGGTTGTTATAGTGGGGACAATGGTTGTTATAATGGTGATAATGGTTGTTATTGTGGCGATAATGTTTTTTATGGTGGGGATAATGGTTGTTATAGTGGTGATAATGGTTGTTATAGTGGTGATAATGGTCCTTATAATGGTGATAGTGGTTGCTATAGTGGTGATAATGGCTATTATAGTGGTGGTAATGTTTCTTATAATGGTGATAATGGTTGTTCTAGTCGTGATAATGGTCGTTATAGTGGTGATAATGGTTGTTATAGTGGTGATAATGGTTGTTATAGTGGGGATAATGGTTGTTATAGTGGTGATAATGGTTGTTATAGTGGTGATAATGGTCCTTATAGAGGTGATAATGGTTGGTATAGTGGTGATAATTGTTGTTATAGTGGTGATAATGGTTGTTATTATGGTGATAATTGTTGTTATAGTGATGATAATGGTTGTTATAGAGGTGATAATGGTTGTTATAGTGGTGATAATTGTTGTTATAGTGGTGATAATGGTTGTTATTATGGTGATAATTGTTGTTATAGTGATGATAATGGTTGTTATAGTGGTGATAGTGGTTGTTATAGTGGTGATAATGGTTGTTATTGTGGTGATAATGGTTGTTATAGTGGTGATAATGGTCCTTATAATGGTGATAATGGTTGTTATAGTGGTGATAATGGTTGTTATAGTGAGGACAGTGGTTGTTATAGTGGTGATAATGGTTGTTATAGTGGCGATAATGTTTTTTATAGTGGGGATAATGGTTGTTATAGTGGTGATAATGGCTGTTATAGTGGTGATAATGGTTGTTATAGTGGTGATAATGTTTGTTATAGTGGGGATAATGGTTGTTAGAGTGGTGATAATGGCAGTTATAGTGGTGATAATTGTTGTTATAGTGCTGATAATGGTCGTTATGGTGGTGGTAATCGTAGTGGTGATAATGGTCCTTATAGTGGTGATAATGGTTGTTATAGTGGTGATAATGGTCGTTATAGTGGTGGTAATCGTCGTTATATTGGTGATAATGGTTGTTATTGTGGTGATAATGGTTGTTATAGTGGTGATAATGGTCCTTATAATGGTGATAATGGTTGTTATAGTGGTGATAATGGTTGTTATAGTGGTGATAATGGTTGTTATAGTGGTGATAATGGTTGTTATACTGGGGACAATGGTTATTATAGTGGTGATAATGGTTGTTATGGTGGTGATAATGTTTCTTATAGCAGTGATAATGGTTCTTATAGTGGTCATAATGGCCCTTGTAGTGGTGATAATGGTCGTTATAGTGGTGATAATGGTCCTTGTAGTGGTGATAATGGTTTTTATTGTGGTGATGATGGTTGTTGTAGTGGTGATAATGGTTATTATTGTGGTGATAACGGTTGTTATAGTGTCGATAATGGTCACTATAGTGCGGATAATGGTGGGTATGGTGGTGATAATGGTTGTTATGGTGGTGATAATGGTTGTTACAGTGGTGATAATGGTTGTTATAGAGGTGATAATGGTTGTTATAGTAGTGATAATGGTTGTTATAGTAGGGACAATGGTTGCTATAGTGGTGGTAATGGTTGTTATAGTGGTGATAATGGTTGTTATAGTGGGGGTAATGGATGTTATAGTGGGGATAATGGTTGTTATAGTGGTGATAATGGTTGTTATAGTGGTGATAATGGTTGTTATAGTGGTGATATTGTATGTTATAGTGGTGGTAATGGTTGTTATAGTGGTGACAATAGTTGTTATAGTGGTGATAATGGTTGTTATAGTGGGGACAATGGTTGCTATAGTGCGGATAATGGTTGTTGTAGTGGTGATAATGGTTGTTATAGTGGCGATAATGTTTGTTATAGTGGGGATAATGGTTGTTAGAGTGGTGATAATGGCTGTTATAGTGGTGATAATTGTTGTTATAGTGGTGATAATGGTCGTTATGGTGGTGGTAATCGTAGTGGTGATAATGGTCCTTATAGTGGTGATAATGGTTGTTATAGTGGTGATAATGGTTGTTATAGTAGGGACAATGGTTGTTATAGTGGCGATAGTGGTTGTTATGGTGGCGATAGTGGTTGTTATGGTGGTGATAATGGTTTTTATTGTGGCGATGATGGTTGTTGTAGTGGTGATAATGGTTATTATTGTGGTGATAACGGCTGTTATAGTGTTGATAATGGTCACTATAGTGCGGATAATGGTGGGTATGGTGGTGATAATGGTTGTTATGGTGGTGATAATGGTTGTTACAGTGGTGATAATGGTTGTTATAGAGGTGATAATGGTTGTTATAGTGGTGATGATGGTTGTTATAGTGGTGGTAATGGTTGTTATAGTGGTGACAATAGTTGTTATAGTGGTGATAATGGTTGTTATAGTGGGGACAATGGTTGCTATAGTGGTAATAATGGTTGTTATAGTGGCGATAGTGGTTGTTAGAGTGGTGATAATGGCTCTTATAGTGGTGATAATGGTTGTTATAGTGGTGATAATGGTCGTTATAGTGGTGGTAATCGTCGTTATATTGGTGATAATGGTTGTTATTGTGGTGATAATGGTTGTTATAGTGGTGATAATGGTCCTTATAATGGTGATAATGGTTGTTATAGTGGTTATAATGGTTGTTATAGTGGTGGTAATTGTTGTTATAGTGGTGTTAATGGTTGTTATAGTGCGGATAATGGTTGTTATAGTGGTGATAATGGTTGTTATAGTGGCGATAATGTTTGTTATAGTGGGGATAATGGTTGATAGAGTGGTGATAATGGCTGTTATAGTGGTGATAATGGTTGTTATAGTGGTGATAATGGTCGTTGTAGTGGTGGTAATCGTCGTTATAGTGGTGATAACGGTCCTTGTAGTGGAAATAATGGTTTTTATTGTGGTGATGATGGTTGTTGTAGTGGTGATAATGGTTATTATTGTGGTGATAACGGCTGTTATAGTGGTGATAATGGTCGTTATTGTGGTGATAATGGTTTTTATAGTCGTGATAATGGTTGTTATATTGGTGATAATGGTTGTTATAGTGGTGATAATGGTCCTTATGCTGGTGATAATGGTTCTTATAGTGGTGATAATGGCTGTTATAGTGGTGGTAATGTTTCTTATAATGGTGATAATGGTTTTTATAGTGGTGATAATGGTTGTTATGGTGGTGAGAATGGTTGTTATAGTGGTGATAATGGCTGTTACAGTGGCGATAAAGGTTGTTACAGTGGTGATAATGGTCGTTATAGTGGTGATAATGGTCTTTATTGTGGTGATGATGGTTGTTGTAGTGATGATAATGGTTGTTATAGTGATGATAATGGTCCTTATAGTGGTGATAATGGATGTTATGGTGGTAATAATGGTCGTTGTAGCGGTGATAATGGTTGCTATAGTGGTGATAGTGGCTGTTATAGTGGTGATAATGGTTGTTATTGTGGTGATAATTGTTGCTATAGTGGTGACAATAGTTGCTATAGTGGTGATACTGGTTGCTATAGTGGTGATAGTGGTTGCTATAGTGGTGATGCTGGTTGCTATAGTGGTGATAATGGTTGCTATAGTGATGATAATGGCTGTGATAGTGGTTATAATGGTTGTTATAGTGGTGGTAATGGTTGTTATAGTGGTGTTAATGGTTGTTATAGTGCGGATAATGGTTGTTATAGTGGTGATAATGGTTGTTATAGTGGCGATAATGTTTGTTATAGTGGTGATAATGGTTTTTATTGTGGTGATGATGGCTGATGTAGTGATGATAATGGTCATTATAGTGGTGATAATGGTTGTTATAGTGGTGATAATGATTGTTATTGTGGCGATAATGTTTTTTATAGTGGGGATAATGGTTGTTATAGTGGTGATAATGGTCCTTATAATGGTGATAGTGGTTGCTATAGTGGTGATAATGGCTATTATAGTGGTGGTAATGTTTCTTACAATGGTGATAATGGTTGTTCTAGTCGTGATAATGGTCGTTATAGTGGTGATAATGGTTGTTATAGTGGTGATAATGGTTTTTATTGTGGTGATGATGGTTGATGTAGTGATGATAATGGTTGTTATAGTGGTGATAATGGTTGTTATAGTGGGGACAATGGTTGTTATAGTGGTGATAATGGTTGTTATTGTGGCGATAATGTTTTTTATAGTGGGGATAATGGTTGTTATAGTGGTGATAATGGTTGTTATAGTGGTGGTAATGGTTGTTATAGTGGTGACAATAGTTGTTATAGTGGTGATAATGGTTGTTATAGTGGGGACAATGGTTGCTATAGTGCGGATAATGGTTGTTGTAGTGGTGATAATGGTTGTTATAGTGGCGATAATGTTTGTTATAGCGGGGATAATGGTTGTTAGAGTGGTGATAATGGCTGTTATAGTGGTGATAATTGTTGTTATAGTGGTGATAATGGTCGTTATGGTGGTGGTAATCGTAGTGGTGATAATGGTCTTTATAGTGGTGATAATGGTTGTTATAGTGGTGATAATGTGTGTTATAGTGGGGACAATGGTTGCTATAGTGGTGATAATGGTTGTTATAGTGGCGATAGTGGTTGTTAGAGTGGTGATAATGGCTCTTATAGTGGTGATAATGGTTGTTACAGTGGTGATAATGGTCGTTATAGTGGTGGTAATCGTCGTTATATTGGTGATAATGGTTGTTATTGTGGTGATAATGGTTGTTATAGTGGTGATAATGGTCCTTATAATGGTGATAATGGTTGTTATAGTGGTGATAATGGTTGTTATAGTGAGGACAATGGTTGTTATAGTGGTGATAATGGTTGTTACAGTGGCGATAATGTTTTTTATAGTGGAGATAATGGTTGTTATAGTGGTGATAATGGCTGGTATAGTAGTGATAATGGTTGTTATAGTGGTGGTAACGGTCGTTATAGTGGTGATAATGGTCCTTGTAGTGGTGATAATGGTTTTTATTGTGGTGATGATGGTTGTTGTAGTGATGATAATGGTTGTTATAGTGGTGATAATGGTTGTTATAGTGGGGACAATGGTTGTTATAATGGTGATAATGGTTGTTATTGTGGCGATAATGTTTTTTATAGTGGGGATAATGGTTGTTATAGTGGTGATAATGGTTGTTATAGTGGTGATAATGGTCCTTATAATGGTGATAGTGGTTGCTATAGTGGTGATAATGGCTATTATAGTGGTGGTAATGTTTCTTATAATGGTGATAATGGTTGTTCTAGTCGTGATAATGGTCGTTATAGTGGTGATAATGGTTGTTATAGTGGTGATAATGGTTGTTATAGTGGGGATAATGGTTGTTATAGTGGTGATAATGGTTGTTATAGTGGTGATAATGGTCCTTATAGAGGTGATAATGGTTGGTATAGTGGTGATAATTGTTGTTATAGTGGTGATAATGGTTGTTATTATGGTGATAATTGTTGTTATAGTGATGATAATGGTTGTTATAGAGGTGATAATGGTTGTTATAGTGGTGATAATTGTTGTTATAGTGGTGATAATGGTTGTTATTATGGTGATAATTGTTGTTATAGTGATGATAATGGTTGTTATAGTGGTGATAGTGGTTGTTATAGTGGTGATAATGGTTGTTATTGTGGTGATAATGGTTGTTATAGTGGTGATAATGGTCCTTATAATGGTGATAATGGTTGTTATAGTGGTGATAATGGTTGTTATAGTGAGGACAGTGGTTGTTATAGTGGTGATAATGGTTGTTATAGTGGCGATAATGTTTTTTATAGTGGGGATAATGGTTGTTATAGTGGTGATAATGGCTGTTATAGTGGTGATAATGGTTGTTATAGTGGTGATAATGTTTGTTATAGTGGGGATAATGGTTGTTAGAGTGGTGATAATGGCAGTTATAGTGGTGATAATTGTTGTTATAGTGCTGATAATGGTCGTTATGGTGGTGGTAATCGTAGTGGTGATAATGGTCCTTATAGTGGTGATAATGGTTGTTATAGTGGTGATAATGGTCGTTATAGTGGTGGTAATCGTCGTTATATTGGTGATAATGGTTGTTATTGTGGTGATAATGGTTGTTATAGTGGTGATAATGGTCCTTATAATGGTGATAATGGTTGTTATAGTGGTGATAATGGTTGTTATAGTGGTGATAATGGTTGTTATAGTGGTGATAATGGTTGTTATACTGGGGACAATGGTTATTATAGTGGTGATAATGGTTGTTATGGTGGTGATAATGTTTCTTATAGCAGTGATAATGGTTCTTATAGTGGTCATAATGGCCCTTGTAGTGGTGATAATGGTCGTTATAGTGGTGATAATGGTCCTTGTAGTGGTGATAATGGTTTTTATTGTGGTGATGATGGTTGTTGTAGTGGTGATAATGGTTATTATTGTGGTGATAACGGTTGTTATAGTGTCGATAATGGTCACTATAGTGCGGATAATGGTGGGTATGGTGGTGATAATGGTTGTTATGGTGGTGATAATGGTTGTTACAGTGGTGATAATGGTTGTTATAGAGGTGATAATGGTTGTTATAGTGGTGATAATGGTTGTTATAGTAGGGACAATGGTTGCTATAGTGGTGGTAATGGTTGTTATAGTGGTGATAATGGTTGTTATAGTGGGGGTAATGGATGTTATAGTGGGGATAATGGTTGTTATAGTGGTGATAATGGTTGTTATAGTGGTGATAATGGTTGTTATAGTGGTGGTAATGGTTGTTATAGTGGTGACAATAGTTGTTATAGTGGTGATAATGGTTGTTATAGTGGGGACAATGGTTGCTATAGTGCGGATAATGGTTGTTGTAGTGGTGATAATGGTTGTTATAGTGGCGATAATGTTTGTTATAGTGGGGATAATGGTTGTTAGAGTGGTGATAATGGCTGTTATAGTGGTGATAATTGTTGTTATAGTGGTGATAATGGTCGTTATGGTGGTGGTAATCGTAGTGGTGATAATGGTCCTTATAGTGGTGATAATGGTTGTTATAGTGGTGATAATGGTTGTTATAGTGGGGACAATGGCTGTTATAGTGGCGATAGTGGTTGTTATGGTGGCGATAGTGGTTGTTATGGTGGTGATAATGGTTTTTATTGTGGTGATGATGGTTGTTATAGTGGTGGTAATGGTTGTTATAGTGGTGACAATAGTTGTTATAGTGGTGATAATGGTTGTTATAGTGGGGACAATGGTTGCTATAGTGCGGATAATGGTTGTTGTAGTGGTGATAATGGTTGTTATAGTGGCGATAATGTTTGTTATAGCGGGGATAATGGTTGTTAGAGTGGTGATAATGGCTGTTATAGTGGTGATAATTGTTGTTATAGTGGTGATAATGGTCGTTATGGTGGTGGTAATCGTAGTGGTGATAATGGTCTTTATAGTGGTGATAATGGTTGTTATAGTGGTGATAATGTGTGTTATAGTGGGGACAATGGTTGCTATAGTGGTGATAATGGTTGTTATAGTGGCGATAGTGGTTGTTAGAGTGGTGATAATGGCTCTTATAGTGGTGATAATGGTTGTTACAGTGGTGATAATGGTCGTTATAGTGGTGGTAATCGTCGTTATATTGGTGCTAATGGTTGTTATTGTGGTGATAATGGTTGTTATAGTGGTGATAATGGTCCTTATAATGGTGATAATGGTTGTTATAGTGGTGATAATGGTTGTTATAGTGAGGACAATGGTTGTTATAGTGGTGATAATGGTTGTTACAGTGGCGATAATGTTTTTTATAGTGGAGATAATGGTTGTTATAGTGGTGATAATGGCTGTTATAGTAGTGATAATGGTTGTTATAGTGGTGGTAACGGTCGTTATAGTGGTGATAATGGTCCTTGTAGTGGTGATAATGGTTTTTATTTTGGTGATGATGGTTGTTGTAGTGATGATAATGGTTGTTATAGTGGTGATAATGGTTGTTATAGTGGGGACAACAGTTGTTATAATGGTGATAATGGTTGTTATTGTGGCGATAATGTTTTTTATAGTGGGGATAATGGTTGTTATAGTGGTGATAATGGTCCTTATAATGGTGATAGTGGTTGCTATAGTGGTGATAATGGCTATTATAGTGGTGGTAATGTTTCTTATAATGGTGATAATGGTTGTTCTAGTCGTGATAATGGTCGTTATAGTGGTGATAATGGTTGTTATAGTGGTGATAATGGTTGTTATAGTGGGGATAATGGTTGTTATAGTGGTGATAATGGTTGTTATAGTGGTGATAATGGTCCTTATAGAGGTGATAATGGTTGGTATAGTGGTGATAATTGTTGTTATAGTGGTGATAATGGTTGTTATTATGGTGATAATTGTTGTTATAGTGATGATAATGGTTGTTATAGAGGTGATAATGGTTGTTATAGTGGTGATAATTGTTGTTATAGTGGTGATAATGGTTGTTATTATGGTGATAATTGTTGTTATAGTGATGATAATGGTTGTTATAGTGGTGATAGTGGTTGTTATAGTGGTGATAATGGTTGTTATTGTGGTGATAATGGTTGTTATAGTGGTGATAATGGTCCTTATAATGGTGATAATGGTTGTTATAGTGGTGATAATGGTTGTTATAGTGAGGACAGTGGTTGTTATAGTGGTGATAATGGTTGTTATAGTGGCGATAATGTTTTTTATAGTGGGGATAATGGTTGTTATAGTGGTGATAATGGCTGTTATAGTGGTGATAATGGTTGTTATAGTGGTGATAATGTTTGTTATAGTGGGGATAATGGTTGTTAGAGTGGTGATAATGGCAGTTATAGTGGTGATAATTGTTGTTATAGTGCTGATAATGGTCGTTATGGTGGTGGTAATCGTAGTGGTGATAATGGTCCTTATAGTGGTGATAATGGTTGTTATAGTGGTGATAATGGTCGTTATAGTGGTGGTAATCGTCGTTATATTGGTGATAATGGTTGTTATTGTGGTGATAATGGTTGTTATAGTGGTGATAATGGTCCTTATAATGGTGATAATGGTTGTTATAGTGGTGATAATGGTTGTTATAGTGGTGATAATGGTTGTTATAGTGGTGATAATGGTTGTTATACTGGGGACAATGGTTATTATAGTGGTGATAATGGTTGTTATGGTGGTGATAATGTTTCTTATAGGAGTGATAATGGTTCTTATAGTGGTCATAATGGCCCTTGTAGTGGTGATAATGGTCGTTATAGTGGTGATAATGGTCCTTGTAGTGGTGATAATGGTTTTTATTGTGGTGATGATGGTTGTTGTAGTGGTGATAATGGTTATTATTGTGGTGATAACGGTTGTTATAGTGTCGATAATGGTCACTATAGTGCGGATAATGGTGGGTATGGTGGTGATAATGGTTGTTATGGTGGTGATAATGGTTGTTACAGTGGTGATAATGGTTGTTATAGAGGTGATAATGGTTGTTATAGTGGTGATAATGGTTGTTATAGTAGGGACAATGGTTGCTATAGTGGTGGTAATGGTTGTTATAGTGGTGATAATGGTTGTTATAGTGGGGGTAATGGATGTTATAGTGGGGATAATGGTTGTTATATGGTGATAATGGTTGTTATAGTGGTGATAATGGTTGTTATAGTGGTGGTAATGGTTGTTATAGTGGTGACAATAGTTGTTATAGTGGTGATAATGGTTGTTATAGTGGGGACAATGGTTGCTATAGTGCGGATAATGGTTGTTGTAGTGGTGATAATGGTTGTTATAGTGGCGATAATGTTTGTTATAGTGGGGATAATGGTTGTTAGAGTGGTGATAATGGCTGTTATAGTGGTGATAATTGTTGTTATAGTGGTGATAATGGTCGTTATGGTGGTGGTAATCGTAGTGGTGATAATGGTCCTTATAGTGGTGATAATGGTTGTTATAGTGGTGATAATGGTTGTTATAGTGGGGACAATGGTTGTTATAGTGGCGATAGTGGTTGTTATGGTGGCGATAGTGGTTGTTATGGTGGTGATAATGGTTTTTATTGTGGTGATGATGGTTGTTGTAGTGGTGATAATGGTTATTATTGTGGTGATAACGGCTGTTATAGTGGTGATAATGGTCGTTATTGTGGTGATAATGGTTTTTATAGTCGTGATAATGGTTGTTATATTGGTGATAATGGTTGTTATAGTGGTGATAATGGTCCTTATGCTGGTGATAATGGTTCTTATAGTGGTGATAATGGCTGTTATAGTGGTGGTAATGTTTCTTATAATGGTGATAATGGTTTTTATAGTGGTGATAATGGTTGTTATGGTGGTGAGAATGGTTGTTATAGTGGTGATAATGGCTGTTACAGTGGCGATAAAGGTTGTTACAGTGGTGATAATGGTCGTTATAGTGGTGATAATGGTCTTTATTGTGGTGATGATGGTTGTTGTAGTGATGATAATGGTTGTTATAGTGGTGATAATGGTCCTTATAGTGGTGATAATGGATGTTATGGTGGTAATAATGGTCGTTGTAGCGGTGATAATGGTTGCTATAGTGGTGATAGTGGCTGTTATAGTGGTGATAATGGTTGTTATTGTGGTGATAATTGTTGCTATAGTGGTGACAATGGTTGCTATAGTGGTGATACTGGTTGCTATAGTGGTGATAGTGGTTGCTATAGTGGTGATGCTGGTTGCTATAGTGGTGATAATGGTTGCTATAGTGATGATAATGGCTGTGATAGTGGGGATAATGGTTGTTATAGTGGTGATAATGGTTGTTATAGTGGCGATAATGTTTGTTATAGTGGGGATAATGGCTGTTACAGTGGTGATAATGGTTGTTATAGTGGTGATAATGGTCGTTATAGTGGCGATAATGGTTCTTGTAGTGGTGATAATGGACTTTATTGTCGTGATGATGGTTGTTGTAGTGATGATAATGGCTATTATAGTGGAGATAATGGTTGTTATAGTGGCGATAATGTTTTTTATAGTGGGGATAATGGTCGTTATAGTGGTGATAATGCTTGTTATAGTGGTGATAATGGTCCTTATAGAGGTGACAATGGTTGTTATAGTGGTTATAATGGTTGTTATAGTGGTGGTAATGGTTGTTATAGTGGTGTTAATGGTTGTTATAGTGCGGATAATGGTTGTTATAGTGGTGATAATGGTTGTTATAGTGGCGATAATGTTTGTTATAGTGGTGATAATGGTTTTTATTGTGGTGATGATGGCTGATGTAGTGATGATAATGGTCATTATAGTGGTGATAATGGTTGTTATAGTGGTGATAATGATTGTTATTGTGGCGATAATGTTTTTTACAGTGGGGATAATGGTTGTTATAGTGGTGATAATGGTCCTTATAATGGTGATAGTGGTTGCTATAGTGGTGATAATGGCTATTATAGTGGTGGTAATGTTTCTTACAGTGGTGATAATTGTTGTTATAGTGGTGATAATGGTCGTTATGGTGGTGGTAATCGTAGTGGTGATAATGGTCCTTATAGTGGTGATAATGGTTGTTATAGTGGTGATAATGGTTGTTATAGTGGGGACAATGGTTGTTATAGTGGCGATAGTGGTTGTTATGGTGGCGATAGTGGTTGTTATGGTGGTGATAATGGTTTTTATTGTGGTGATGATGGTTGTTGTAGTGGTGACAATAGTTGTTATAGTGGTGATAATGGGTGTTATAGTGGGGACAATGGTTGCTATAGTGGTGATAATGGTTGTTATAGTGGCGATAGTGGTTGTTAGAGTGGTGATAATGGCTCTTATAGTGGTGATAATGGTTGTTACAGTGGTGATAATGGTCGTTATAGTGGTGGTAATCGTCGTTATATTGGTGATAATGGTTGTTATTGTGGTGATAATGGTCGTTATAGTGGTGATAATGGTCCTTATAATGGTGATAATGGTTGTTATAGTGGTGATAATGGTTGTTATAGTGAGGACAATGGTTGTTATAGTGGTGATAATGGTTGTTACAGTGGCGATAATGTTTTTTATAGTGGGGATAATGGTTGTTATAGTGGTGATAATGGCTGTTATAGTGGTGATAATGGTTGTTATAGTGGTGGTAACGGTCGTTATAGTGGTGATAATGGTCCTTGTAGTGGTGATAATGGTTTTTATTGTGGTGATGATGGTTGTTGTAGTGATGATAATGGTTGTTATAGTGGGGACAATGGTTGTTATAGTGGTGATAATGGTTGTTATTGTGGCGATAATGTTTTTTATAGTGGGGATAATGGTTGTTATAGTGGTGATAATGGTCCTTATAATGGTGATAGTGGTTGCTATAGTGGTGATAATGGCTATTATAGTGGTGGTAATGTTTCTTATAATGGTGATAATGGTTGTTCTAGTCGTGATAATGGTCGTTATAGTGGTGATAATGGTTGTTATAGTGGTGATAATGGTTGTTATAGTGCGGATAATGGTTGTTATAGTGGTGATAATGGTTGTTATAGTGGTGATAATGGTCCTTATAGAGGTGATAATGGTTGTTATAGTGGTGATAATTGTTGTTATAGTGGTGATAATGGTTGTTATTATGGTGATAATTGTTGTTATAGTGATGATAATGGTTGTTATAGAGGTGATAATGGTTGTTATAGTGGTGATAATTGTTGTTATAGTGGTGATAATTGTTGTTATTATGGTGATAATTGTTGTTATAGTGATGATAATGGTTGTTATAGTGGTGATAGTGGTTGTTATAGTGGTGATAATGGTTGTTATTGTGGTGATAATGGTTGTTATAGTGGTGATAATTGTCCTTATAATGGTGATAATGGTTGTTATAGTGGTGATAATGGTTGTTATATTGAGGACAATGGTTGTTATAGTGGTGATAATGGTTGTTATAGTGGCGATAATGTTTTTTATAGTGGGGATAATGGTTGTTATAGTGGTGATAATGGCTGTTATAGTGGTGATAATGGTTGTTATAGTGGTGGTAACGGTCGTTATAGTGGTGATAATGGTCCTTGTAGTGGTGATAATGGTTTTTATTGTGGTGATGATGGTTGTTGTAGTGATGATAATGGTTGTTATAGTGGTGGTAATGGTTGTTATAGTGGTGTTAATGGTTGTTATAGTGCGGATAATGGTTGTTATAATGGTGATAATGGTTGTTATAGTGGCGATAATGTTTGTTATAGTGGTGATAATGGTTTTTATTGTGGTGATGATGGTTGATGTAATGATGATAATGGTTGTTATAGTGGTGATAATGGTTGTTATAGTGGGGACAATGGTTGTTATAGTGGTGATAATGGTTGTTATTGTGGCGGTAATGTTTTTTATAGTGGGGATAATGATTGTTATAGTGGTGATAATGGTTGTTATAGTGGTGGTAATGGTTGTTATAGTGGTGACAATAGTTGTTATAGTGGTGCTAATGGTTGTTATAGTCGTGATAATGGTTGTTATATTGGTGATAATGGTTGTTATAGTGGTGATAATGGTCCTTATGCTGGTGATAATGGTTCTTATAGTGGTGATAATGGCTGTTATAGTGGTGGTAATGTTTCTTATAATGGTGATAATGGTTTTTATAGTGGTGATAATGGTTGTTATGGTGGTGAGAATGGTTGTTATAGTGGTGATAATGGCTGTTACAGTGGCGATAAAGGTTGTTACAGTGGTGATAATGGTCGTTATAGTGGTGATAATGGTCTTTATTGTGGTGATGATGGTTGTTGTAGTGATGATAATGGTTGTTATAGTGATGATAATGGTCCTTATAGTGGTGATAATGGATGTTATGGTGGTAATAATGGTCGTTGTAGCGGTGATAATGGTTGCTATAGTGGTGATAGTGGCTGTTATAGTGGTGATAATGGTTGTTATTGTGGTGATAATTGTTGCTATAGTGGTGACAATAGTTGCTATAGTGGTGATACTGGTTGCTATAGTGGTGATAGTGGTTGCTATAGTGGTGATGCTGGTTGCTATAGTGGTGATAATGGTTGCTATAGTGATGATAATGGCTGTGATAGTGGGGATAATGGTTGTTATAGTGGTGATAATGGTTGTTATAGTGGCGATAATGTTTGTTATAGTGGGGATAATGGCTGTTACAGTGGTGATAATGGTTGTTATAGTGGTGATAATGGTCGTTATAGTGGCGATAATGGTTCTTGTAGTGGTGATAATGGACATTATTGTCGTGATGATGGTTGTTGTAGTGATGATAATGGCTATTATAGTGGAGATAATGGTTGTTATAGTGGCGATAATGTTTTTTATAGTGGGGATAATGGTCGTTATAGTGGTGATAATGCTTGTTATAGTGGTGATAATGGTCCTTATAGAGGTGACAATGGTTGTTATAGTGGTTATAATGGTTGTTATAGTGGTGGTAATGGTTGTTATAGTGGTGTTAATGGTTGTTATAGTGCGGATAATGGTTGTTATAGTGGTGATAATGGTTGTTATAGTGGCGATAATGTTTGTTATAGTGGTGATAATGGTTTTTATTGTGGTGATGATGGCTGATGTAGTGATGATAATGGTCATTATAGTGGTGATAATGGTTGTTATAGTGGGGACAATGGTTGTTATAGTGGTGATAATGGTTGTTATTGTGGCGATAATGTTTTTTATAGTGGGGATAATGGTTGTTATAGTGGTGATAATGGTTGTTATAGTGGTGGTAATGGTTGTTATAGTGGTGACAATAGTTGTTATAGTGGTGATAATGGTTGTTATAGTGGGGACAATGGTTGCTATAGTGCGGATAATGGTTGTTGTAGTGGTGATAATGGTTGTTATAGTGGCGATAATGTTTGTTATAGCGGGGATAATGGTTGTTAGAGTGGTGATAATGGCTGTTATAGTGGTGATAATTGTTGTTATAGTGGTGATAATGGTCGTTATGGTGGTGGTAATCGTAGTGGTGATAATGGTCTTTATAGTGGTGATAATGGTTGTTATAGTGGTGATAATGTGTGTTATAGTGGGGACAATGGTTGCTATAGTGGTGATAATGGTTGTTATAGTGGCGATAGTGGTTGTTAGAGTGGTGATAATGGCTCTTATAGTGGTGATAATGGTTGTTACAGTGGTGATAATGGTCGTTATAGTGGTGGTAATCGTCGTTATATTGGTGATAATGGTTTTTATTGTGGTGATAATGGTTGTTATAGTGGTGATAATGGTCCTTATAATGGTGATAATGGTTGTTATAGTGGTGATAATGGTTGTTATAGTGAGGACAATGGTTGTTATAGTGGTGATAATGGTTGTTACAGTGGCGATAATGTTTTTTATAGTGGAGATAATGGTTGTTATAGTGGTGATAATGGCTGTTATAGTAGTGATAATGGTTGTTATAGTGGTGGTAACGGTCGTTATAGTGGTGATAATGGTCCTTGTAGTGGTGATAATGGTTTTTATTGTGGTGATGATGGTTGTTGTAGTGATGATAATGGTTGTTATAGTGGTGATAATGGTTGTTATAGTGGGGACAATGGTTGTTATAATGGTGATAATGGTTGTTATTGTGGCGATAATGTTTTTTATAGTGGGGATAATGGTTGTTATAGTGGTGATAATGGTTGTTATAGTGGTGATAATGGTCCTTATAATGGTGATAGTGGTTGCTATAGTGGTGATAATGGCTATTATAGTGGTGGTAATGTTTCTTATAATGGTGATAATGGTTGTTCTAGTCGTGATAATGGTCGTTATAGTGGTGATAATGGTTGTTATAGTGGTGATAATGGTTGTTATAGTGGGGATAATGGTTGTTATAGTGGTGATAATGGTTGTTATAGTGGTGATAATGGTCCTTATAGAGGTGATAATGGTTGGTATAGTGGTGATAATTGTTGTTATAGTGGTGATAATGGTTGTTATTATGGTGATAATTGTTGTTATAGTGATGATAATGGTTGTTATAGAGGTGATAATGGTTGTTATAGTGGTGATAATTGTTGTTATAGTGGTGATAATGGTTGTTATTATGGTGATAATTGTTGTTATAGTGATGATAATGGTTGTTATAGTGGTGATAGTGGTTGTTATAGTGGTGATAATGGTTGTTATTGTGGTGATAATGGTTGTTATAGTGGTGATAATGGTCCTTATAATGGTGATAATGGTTGTTATAGTGGTGATAATGGTTGTTATAGTGAGGACAGTGGTTGTTATAGTGGTGATAATGGTTGTTATAGTGGCGATAATGTTTTTTATAGTGGGGATAATGGTTGTTATAGTGGTGATAATGGCTGTTATAGTGGTGATAATGGTTGTTATAGTGGTGATAATGTTTGTTATAGTGGGGATAATGGTTGTTAGAGTGGTGATAATGGCAGTTATAGTGGTGATAATTGTTGTTATAGTGCTGATAATGGTCGTTATGGTGGTGGTAATCGTAGTGGTGATAATGGTCCTTATAGTGGTGATAATGGTTGTTATAGTGGTGATAATGGTCGTTATAGTGGTGGTAATCGTCGTTATATTGGTGATAATGGTTGTTATTGTGGTGATAATGGTTGTTATAGTGGTGATAATGGTCCTTATAATGGTGATAATGGTTGTTATAGTGGTGATAATGGTTGTTATAGTGGTGATAATGGTTGTTATAGTGGTGATAATGGTTGTTATACTGGGGACAATGGTTATTATAGTGGTGATAATGGTTGTTATGGTGGTGATAATGTTTCTTATAGCAGTGATAATGGTTCTTATAGTGGTCATAATGGCCCTTGTAGTGGTGATAATGGTCGTTATAGTGGTGATAATGGTCCTTGTAGTGGTGATAATGGTTTTTATTGTGGTGATGATGGTTGTTGTAGTGGTGATAATGGTTATTATTGTGGTGATAACGGTTGTTATAGTGTCGATAATGGTCACTATAGTGCGGATAATGGTGGGTATGGTGGTGATAATGGTTGTTATGGTGGTGATAATGGTTGTTACAGTGGTGATAATGGTTGTTATAGAGGTGATAATGGTTGTTATAGTGGTGATAATGGTTGTTATAGTAGGGACAATGGTTGCTATAGTGGTGGTAATGGTTGTTATAGTGGTGATAATGGTTGTTATAGTGGGGGTAATGGATGTTATAGTGGGGATAATGGTTGTTATAGTGGTGATAATGGTTGTTATAGTGGTGATAATGGTTGTTATAGTGGTGGTAATGGTTGTTATAGTGGTGACAATAGTTGTTATAGTGGTGATAATGGTTGTTATAGTGGGGACAATGGTTGCTATAGTGCGGATAATGGTTGTTGTAGTGGTGATAATGGTTGTTATAGTGGCGATAATGTTTGTTATAGTGGGGATAATGGTTGTTAGAGTGGTGATAATGGCTGTTATAGTGGTGATAATTGTTGTTATAGTGGTGATAATGGTCGTTATGGTGGTGGTAATCGTAGTGGTGATAATGGTCCTTATAGTGGTGATAATGGTTGTTATAGTGGTGATAATGGTTGTTATAGTGGGGACAATGGCTGTTATAGTGGCGATAGTGGTTGTTATGGTGGCGATAGTGGTTGTTATGGTGGTGATAATGGTTTTTATTGTGGTGATGATGGTTGTTATAGTGGTGGTAATGGTTGTTATAGTGGTGACAATAGTTGTTATAGTGGTGATAATGGTTGTTATAGTGGGGACAATGGTTGCTATAGTGCGGATAATGGTTGTTGTAGTGGTGATAATGGTTGTTATAGTGGCGATAATGTTTGTTATAGCGGGGATAATGGTTGTTAGAGTGGTGATAATGGCTGTTATAGTGGTGATAATTGTTGTTATAGTGGTGATAATGGTCGTTATGGTGGTGGTAATCGTAGTGGTGATAATGGTCTTTATAGTGGTGATAATGGTTGTTATAGTGGTGATAATGTGTGTTATAGTGGGGACAATGGTTGCTATAGTGGTGATAATGGTTGTTATAGTGGCGATAGTGGTTGTTAGAGTGGTGATAATGGCTCTTATAGTGGTGATAATGGTTGTTACAGTGGTGATAATGGTCGTTATAGTGGTGGTAATCGTCGTTATATTGGTGCTAATGGTTGTTATTGTGGTGATAATGGTTGTTATAGTGGTGATAATGGTCCTTATAATGGTGATAATGGTTGTTATAGTGGTGATAATGGTTGTTATAGTGAGGACAATGGTTGTTATAGTGGTGATAATGGTTGTTACAGTGGCGATAATGTTTTTTATAGTGGAGATAATGGTTGTTATAGTGGTGATAATGGCTGTTATAGTAGTGATAATGGTTGTTATAGTGGTGGTAACGGTCGTTATAGTGGTGATAATGGTCCTTGTAGTGGTGATAATGGTTTTTATTTTGGTGATGATGGTTGTTGTAGTGATGATAATGGTTGTTATAGTGGTGATAATGGTTGTTATAGTGGGGACAACAGTTGTTATAATGGTGATAATGGTTGTTATTGTGGCGATAATGTTTTTTATAGTGGGGATAATGGTTGTTATAGTGGTGATAATGGTCCTTATAATGGTGATAGTGGTTGCTATAGTGGTGATAATGGCTATTATAGTGGTGGTAATGTTTCTTATAATGGTGATAATGGTTGTTCTAGTCGTGATAATGGTCGTTATAGTGGTGATAATGGTTGTTATAGTGGTGATAATGGTTGTTATAGTGGGGATAATGGTTGTTATAGTGGTGATAATGGTTGTTATAGTGGTGATAATGGTCCTTATAGAGGTGATAATGGTTGGTATAGTGGTGATAATTGTTGTTATAGTGGTGATAATGGTTGTTATTATGGTGATAATTGTTGTTATAGTGATGATAATGGTTGTTATAGAGGTGATAATGGTTGTTATAGTGGTGATAATTGTTGTTATAGTGGTGATAATGGTTGTTATTATGGTGATAATTGTTGTTATAGTGATGATAATGGTTGTTATAGTGGTGATAGTGGTTGTTATAGTGGTGATAATGGTTGTTATTGTGGTGATAATGGTTGTTATAGTGGTGATAATGGTCCTTATAATGGTGATAATGGTTGTTATAGTGGTGATAATGGTTGTTATAGTGAGGACAGTGGTTGTTATAGTGGTGATAATGGTTGTTATAGTGGCGATAATGTTTTTTATAGTGGGGATAATGGTTGTTATAGTGGTGATAATGGCTGTTATAGTGGTGATAATGGTTGTTATAGTGGTGATAATGTTTGTTATAGTGGGGATAATGGTTGTTAGAGTGGTGATAATGGCAGTTATAGTGGTGATAATTGTTGTTATAGTGCTGATAATGGTCGTTATGGTGGTGGTAATCGTAGTGGTGATAATGGTCCTTATAGTGGTGATAATGGTTGTTATAGTGGTGATAATGGTCGTTATAGTGGTGGTAATCGTCGTTATATTGGTGATAATGGTTGTTATTGTGGTGATAATGGTTGTTATAGTGGTGATAATGGTCCTTATAATGGTGATAATGGTTGTTATAGTGGTGATAATGGTTGTTATAGTGGTGATAATGGTTGTTATAGTGGTGATAATGGTTGTTATACTGGGGACAATGGTTATTATAGTGGTGATAATGGTTGTTATGGTGGTGATAATGTTTCTTATAGGAGTGATAATGGTTCTTATAGTGGTCATAATGGCCCTTGTAGTGGTGATAATGGTCGTTATAGTGGTGATAATGGTCCTTGTAGTGGTGATAATGGTTTTTATTGTGGTGATGATGGTTGTTGTAGTGGTGATAATGGTTATTATTGTGGTGATAACGGTTGTTATAGTGTCGATAATGGTCACTATAGTGCGGATAATGGTGGGTATGGTGGTGATAATGGTTGTTATGGTGGTGATAATGGTTGTTACAGTGGTGATAATGGTTGTTATAGAGGTGATAATGGTTGTTATAGTGGTGATAATGGTTGTTATAGTAGGGACAATGGTTGCTATAGTGGTGGTAATGGTTGTTATAGTGGTGATAATGGTTGTTATAGTGGGGGTAATGGATGTTATAGTGGGGATAATGGTTGTTATATGGTGATAATGGTTGTTATAGTGGTGATAATGGTTGTTATAGTGGTGGTAATGGTTGTTATAGTGGTGACAATAGTTGTTATAGTGGTGATAATGGTTGTTATAGTGGGGACAATGGTTGCTATAGTGCGGATAATGGTTGTTGTAGTGGTGATAATGGTTGTTATAGTGGCGATAATGTTTGTTATAGTGGGGATAATGGTTGTTAGAGTGGTGATAATGGCTGTTATAGTGGTGATAATTGTTGTTATAGTGGTGATAATGGTCGTTATGGTGGTGGTAATCGTAGTGGTGATAATGGTCCTTATAGTGGTGATAATGGTTGTTATAGTGGTGATAATGGTTGTTATAGTGGGGACAATGGTTGTTATAGTGGCGATAGTGGTTGTTATGGTGGCGATAGTGGTTGTTATGGTGGTGATAATGGTTTTTATTGTGGTGATGATGGTTGTTGTAGTGGTGATAATGGTTATTATTGTGGTGATAACGGCTGTTATAGTGGTGATAATGGTCGTTATTGTGGTGATAATGGTTTTTATAGTCGTGATAATGGTTGTTATATTGGTGATAATGGTTGTTATAGTGGTGATAATGGTCCTTATGCTGGTGATAATGGTTCTTATAGTGGTGATAATGGCTGTTATAGTGGTGGTAATGTTTCTTATAATGGTGATAATGGTTTTTATAGTGGTGATAATGGTTGTTATGGTGGTGAGAATGGTTGTTATAGTGGTGATAATGGCTGTTACAGTGGCGATAAAGGTTGTTACAGTGGTGATAATGGTCGTTATAGTGGTGATAATGGTCTTTATTGTGGTGATGATGGTTGTTGTAGTGATGATAATGGTTGTTATAGTGGTGATAATGGTCCTTATAGTGGTGATAATGGATGTTATGGTGGTAATAATGGTCGTTGTAGCGGTGATAATGGTTGCTATAGTGGTGATAGTGGCTGTTATAGTGGTGATAATGGTTGTTATTGTGGTGATAATTGTTGCTATAGTGGTGACAATGGTTGCTATAGTGGTGATACTGGTTGCTATAGTGGTGATAGTGGTTGCTATAGTGGTGATGCTGGTTGCTATAGTGGTGATAATGGTTGCTATAGTGATGATAATGGCTGTGATAGTGGGGATAATGGTTGTTATAGTGGTGATAATGGTTGTTATAGTGGCGATAATGTTTGTTATAGTGGGGATAATGGCTGTTACAGTGGTGATAATGGTTGTTATAGTGGTGATAATGGTCGTTATAGTGGCGATAATGGTTCTTGTAGTGGTGATAATGGACTTTATTGTCGTGATGATGGTTGTTGTAGTGATGATAATGGCTATTATAGTGGAGATAATGGTTGTTATAGTGGCGATAATGTTTTTTATAGTGGGGATAATGGTCGTTATAGTGGTGATAATGCTTGTTATAGTGGTGATAATGGTCCTTATAGAGGTGACAATGGTTGTTATAGTGGTTATAATGGTTGTTATAGTGGTGGTAATGGTTGTTATAGTGGTGTTAATGGTTGTTATAGTGCGGATAATGGTTGTTATAGTGGTGATAATGGTTGTTATAGTGGCGATAATGTTTGTTATAGTGGTGATAATGGTTTTTATTGTGGTGATGATGGCTGATGTAGTGATGATAATGGTCATTATAGTGGTGATAATGGTTGTTATAGTGGTGATAATGATTGTTATTGTGGCGATAATGTTTTTTACAGTGGGGATAATGGTTGTTATAGTGGTGATAATGGTCCTTATAATGGTGATAGTGGTTGCTATAGTGGTGATAATGGCTATTATAGTGGTGGTAATGTTTCTTACAGTGGTGATAATTGTTGTTATAGTGGTGATAATGGTCGTTATGGTGGTGGTAATCGTAGTGGTGATAATGGTCCTTATAGTGGTGATAATGGTTGTTATAGTGGTGATAATGGTTGTTATAGTGGGGACAATGGTTGTTATAGTGGCGATAGTGGTTGTTATGGTGGCGATAGTGGTTGTTATGGTGGTGATAATGGTTTTTATTGTGGTGATGATGGTTGTTGTAGTGGTGACAATAGTTGTTATAGTGGTGATAATGGGTGTTATAGTGGGGACAATGGTTGCTATAGTGGTGATAATGGTTGTTATAGTGGCGATAGTGGTTGTTAGAGTGGTGATAATGGCTCTTATAGTGGTGATAATGGTTGTTACAGTGGTGATAATGGTCGTTATAGTGGTGGTAATCGTCGTTATATTGGTGATAATGGTTGTTATTGTGGTGATAATGGTCGTTATAGTGGTGATAATGGTCCTTATAATGGTGATAATGGTTGTTATAGTGGTGATAATGGTTGTTATAGTGAGGACAATGGTTGTTATAGTGGTGATAATGGTTGTTACAGTGGCGATAATGTTTTTTATAGTGGGGATAATGGTTGTTATAGTGGTGATAATGGCTGTTATAGTGGTGATAATGGTTGTTATAGTGGTGGTAACGGTCGTTATAGTGGTGATAATGGTCCTTGTAGTGGTGATAATGGTTTTTATTGTGGTGATGATGGTTGTTGTAGTGATGATAATGGTTGTTATAGTGGGGACAATGGTTGTTATAGTGGTGATAATGGTTGTTATTGTGGCGATAATGTTTTTTATAGTGGGGATAATGGTTGTTATAGTGGTGATAATGGTCCTTATAATGGTGATAGTGGTTGCTATAGTGGTGATAATGGCTATTATAGTGGTGGTAATGTTTCTTATAATGGTGATAATGGTTGTTCTAGTCGTGATAATGGTCGTTATAGTGGTGATAATGGTTGTTATAGTGGTGATAATGGTTGTTATAGTGCGGATAATGGTTGTTATAGTGGTGATAATGGTTGTTATAGTGGTGATAATGGTCCTTATAGAGGTGATAATGGTTGTTATAGTGGTGATAATTGTTGTTATAGTGGTGATAATGGTTGTTATTATGGTGATAATTGTTGTTATAGTGATGATAATGGTTGTTATAGAGGTGATAATGGTTGTTATAGTGGTGATAATTGTTGTTATAGTGGTGATAATTGTTGTTATTATGGTGATAATTGTTGTTATAGTGATGATAATGGTTGTTATAGTGGTGATAGTGGTTGTTATAGTGGTGATAATGGTTGTTATTGTGGTGATAATGGTTGTTATAGTGGTGATAATTGTCCTTATAATGGTGATAATGGTTGTTATAGTGGTGATAATGGTTGTTATATTGAGGACAATGGTTGTTATAGTGGTGATAATGGTTGTTATAGTGGCGATAATGTTTTTTATAGTGGGGATAATGGTTGTTATAGTGGTGATAATGGCTGTTATAGTGGTGATAATGGTTGTTATAGTGGTGGTAACGGTCGTTATAGTGGTGATAATGGTCCTTGTAGTGGTGATAATGGTTTTTATTGTGGTGATGATGGTTGTTGTAGTGATGATAATGGTTGTTATAGTGGTGGTAATGGTTGTTATAGTGGTGTTAATGGTTGTTATAGTGCGGATAATGGTTGTTATAATGGTGATAATGGTTGTTATAGTGGCGATAATGTTTGTTATAGTGGTGATAATGGTTTTTATTGTGGTGATGATGGTTGATGTAATGATGATAATGGTTGTTATAGTGGTGATAATGGTTGTTATAGTGGGGACAATGGTTGTTATAGTGGTGATAATGGTTGTTATTGTGGCGGTAATGTTTTTTATAGTGGGGATAATGATTGTTATAGTGGTGATAATGGTTGTTATAGTGGTGGTAATGGTTGTTATAGTGGTGACAATAGTTGTTATAGTGGTGCTAATGGTTGTTATAGTGGGGACAATGGTTGCTATAGTGCGGATAATGGTTGTTGTAGTGGTGATAATGGTTGTTATAGTGGCGATAATGTTTGTTATAGTAGGGATAATGGTTGTTAGAGTGGTGATAATGGCTGTTATTGTGGTGATAATTGTTGTTATAGTGGTGATAATGGTCGTTATGGTGGTGGTAATCGTAGTGGTGATAATGGTCCTTATAGTGGTGATAATGGTTGTTATAGTGGTGATAATGGTTGTTATAGTGGGGACAATGGTTGATTTAGTGGCGATAGTGGTTGTTATGGTGGCGATAGTGGTTGTTATCGTGGTGATAATGGTTTTTATTGTGGTGATGATGGTTGTTGTAGTGGTGATAATGGTCATTATTGTGGTGATAACGGCTGTTATAGTGTTGATAATGGTCACTATAGTGCGGATCATGGTGGGTATGGTGGTGATAATGGTTGTTATGGTGGTGATAATGGTTGTTACAGTGGTGATAATGGTTGTTATAGAGGTGATAATGGTTGTTGTAGTGGTGATAATGGTTGTTATAGTGGTGGTAATGGTTGTTATATTGGTGACAATAGTTGTTATAGTGGTGATAATGGTTGTTATAGTGGGGACAATGGTTGCTATAGTGGTGATAATGGTTGTTATAGTGGCGATAGTGGTTGTTAGAGTGGTGATAATGGCTCTTATAGTGGTGATAATGGTTGTTATAGTGGTGATAATGGTCGTTATAGTGGTGGTAACCGTCGTTATATTGGTGATAATGGTTGTTATTGTGGTGATAATGGTTGTTATAGTGGTGATAATGGTCCTTATAATGGTGATAATGGTTGTTATAGTGGTGCTAATGGTTGTTATAGTGAGGACAATGGTTGTTATAGTGGTGATAATGGTTGTTATAGTGGCGATAATGTTTTTTATAGTGGGGATAATGGTTGTTATAGTGGTGATAATGGCTGTTATAGTGGTGATAATGGTTGTTATAGTGGTGGTAACGGTCGTTATAGTGGTGATAATGGTCCTTGTAGTGGTGATAATGGTTTTTATTGTGGTGATGATGGTTGTTGTAGTGATGATAATGGTTGTTATAGTGGTGATAATGGTTGTTATAGTGGGGACAATGGTTGTTATAGTGGTGATAATGGTTGTTATTGTGGCGATAATGTTTTTTATAGTGGTGATAATGGTTGTTATAGTGGTGATACTGGTTGCTATAGTGGTGATAGTGGTTGCTATAGTGGTGATAATGGCTATTATAGTGGTGATAATTGTTGCTATACTGTTGATGATGGTTGTTCTAGTCGTGATAATGGTCGTTGTAGTGGTGATAACGGTTGTTATAGTCGCGATAATGTTTCTTATAGTGGTGATGATGGTTGTTATAGTGGTGGTAATGGTTGTTATAGTGGGGATAATGGTTGTTATAGTGGTGATAATGGTTGTTATTGTGGTGATAATTGTTGTTATAGTGATGATAATGGTTGTTATAGTGGTGATAATGGTTGTTATAGTGGTGATAATGGTTGTTATTGTGGGGATAATGGTGGTTATGGTGGTGATAATGGTTATTATAGTTGTCTTAGTGGTCCTTGTAGTGGTGATAATGGTCGTTATAGTGGTGATAATGGTCCTTGTAGTGGTGATAATGGTTTTTGTTGTGGTGATGATGGTTGTCGTAGTGGTGATAAAGGTTGTTATGGTGATGATAATGGTAGTTGTAGTGGTGATAATGGTCATTATAGTGGTGATAATGGTTGTTATAGTGGTGATAATGGTTGCTATAGTGGTGATACTGGTTGCTATAGTGGTGATAGTGGTTGCTATAGTGGTGATACTGGTTGCTATAGTGGTGATAATAGTTGCTATAGTGGTGGTAATGGCTGTTATAGTGGTGATAATGGTTGTTATAGTGGTGATAATGGTTGTTATAGTGGTGATACTGGTTGCTATAGTGGTGATAGTGGTTGCTATAGTGGTGATAATGGCTATTATAGTGGTGATAATTGTTGCTATACTGTTGATGATGGTTGTTCTAGTCGTGATAATGGTCGTTGTAGTGGTGATAACGGTTGTTATAGTCGCGATAATGTTTCTTATAGTGGTGATGATGGTTGTTCTGGTAGTGATAATGGTTGTTATAGTGGTGATAATGGTTTTTATAGTGTTGATAATGGTTGTTATAGTGATGATAATGGTTGTTGTAGTGGTGATAATGGTTGTTATAGTGGCGATAATGTTTGTTATAGTGGGGATAATGGTTGTTAGAGTGGTGATAATGGTTGTTATAGTGCTGATAATGGTCGTTATAGTGGCGATAATGTTTTTTATAGTGGGGATAATGGTTGTTATAGTGGTGATAATGGTTGTTATAGTGGTGATAATTGTCCTTATAGAGGTGATAATGGTGTTATAGTGGTGATAATGGTTGTTATAGTGGTGGTAATGGTCCTTATAGAGGTGATAATGGTGTTATAGTGGTGATAATGGTTGTTATAGTGGTGGTAATGGTTGTTATAGTGGGGATAATGGTTGTTATAGTGGTGATAATGGTTGTTATAGTGGTGATAATGGTTGTTATAGTGGTGGTACTGGTTGTTATAGTGGTGACAATAGTTGTTATATTGGTGATAATGGTTGTTATAGTGGGGACAATGGTTGCTATAGTGCGGATAATGGTTGTTGTAGTGGTGATAATGGTTGTTATAGTGGTGATAATGGTTGTTATAGTGCTGATAATGGTTGTTATAGTGGTGGTAATGGTTGTTATAGTCGTGACAATAGTTGTTATAGTGGTGATAATGGTTGTTATAGTGGTGATAATGGTTGTTATAGTGGGGACAATGGTTGTTATAGTGGTGATAATGGTTGTTATTGTGGCGATAATGTTTTTTATAGTGGGGATAATGGTTGTTATAGTGGTGATAATGGTCCTTATAATGGTGATAGTGGTTGCTATAGTGGTGGTAATGGCTATTATAGTGGTGGTAATGTTTCTTACAATGGTGATAATGGTTGTTCTAGTCGTGATAATGGTCGTTATAGTGGTGATAATGGTTGTTATAGTGGTGATAATGGTTGTTATAGTGGGGATAATGGTTGTTATAGTGGTGATAATGGTTGTTATAGTGGTGATAATGGTTGTTATAGTGGTGATAATGGTTTTATATAGTGGTGATAATGGTCCTTATAGAGGTGATAATGGTTGTTATAGTGGTGATAATTGTTGTTATAGTGGTGATAATGGTTGTTATTGTGGTGATAATTGTGGCTATAGTCGTGACAATGGTCGTTATAGTGGTGATAATGGTTGTTATAGTGGTGATAATGGTTGTTATAGTCGGGATAATGGTTGTTATAGTGGTGATAATGGTTGTTATAGTGGTGATAATGGTCCTTATAGAGGTGATAATGGTTGTTATAGTGGTGATAATGGTTGTCATAGTGGCGATAATGTTTTTTATAGTGGGGATAATGGTTGTTATAGTGGTGATAATGGTTGTTATAGTGGTGATAATGGTCCTTATAGAGGTGATAATGGTGTTATAGTGTTGATAATGGTTGTTATAGTGGTGGTAATGGTTGTTATAGTGGTGATAATGGTTGTTATAGTGGGGATAATGGTTGTTATAGTGGTGATAATGGTTGTTATAGTGGTGGTAATGGTTGTCATAGTGGCGATAATGTTTTTTATAGTGCGGATAATGGTTGTTATAGTGGTGATAATGGTTGTTATAGTGGGGACAATGGTTGTTATAGTGGTGATAATGGTTTTTATTGCGGTGATAATGTTCGTTATAGTGGCGATAATGGTTCTTGTAGTGGTGATAATGGACTTTATTGTCGTGATGATGGTTGTTGTAGTGATGATAATGGCTATTATAGTGGAGATAATGGTTGTTATAGTGGCGATAATGTTTTTTATAGTGGGGATAATGGTCGTTATAGTGGTGATAGTGCTTGTTATAGTGGTGATAATGGTCCTTATAGAGGTGACAATGGTTGTTATAGTGGTTACAATGGTTGTTATAGTGGTGGTAATGGTTGTTATAGTGGTGTTAATGGTTGGTATAGTGCGGATAATGGTTGTTATAGTGGTGATAATGGTTGTTATAGTGGTGATAATTGTCCTTATAGAGGTGATAATGGTGTTATAGTGGTGATAATGGTTGTTATAGTGGTGGTAATGGTCCTTATAGAGGTGATAATGGTGTTATAGTGGTGATAATGGTTGTTATAGTGGTGGTAATGGTTGTTATAGTGGGGATAATGGTTGTTATAGTGGTGATAATGGTTGTTATAGTGGTGATAATGGTTGTTATAGTGGTGGTACTGGTTGTTATAGTGGTGACAATAGTTGTTATATTGGTGATAATGGTTGTTATAGTGGGGACAATGGTTGCTATAGTGCGGATAATGGTTGTTGTAGTGGTGATAATGGTTGTTATAGTGGTGATAATGGTTGTTATAGTGCTGATAATGGTTGTTATAGTGGTGGTAATGGTTGTTATAGTCGTGACAATAGTTGTTATAGTGGTGATAATGGTTGTTATAGTGGTGATAATGGTTGTTATAGTGGGGACAATGGTTGTTATAGTGGTGATAATGGTTGTTATTGTGGCGATAATGTTTTTTATAGTGGGGATAATGGTTGTTATAGTGGTGATAATGGTCCTTATAATGGTGATAGTGGTTGCTATAGTGGTGGTAATGGCTATTATAGTGGTGGTAATGTTTCTTACAATGGTGATAATGGTTGTTCTAGTCGTGATAATGGTCGTTATAGTGGTGATAATGGTTGTTATAGTGGTGATAATGGTTGTTATAGTGGGGATAATGGTTGTTATAGTGGTGATAATGGTTGTTATAGTGGTGATAATGGTTGTTATAGTGGTGATAATGGTTTTATATAGTGGTGATAATGGTCCTTATAGAGGTGATAATGGTTGTTATAGTGGTGATAATTGTTGTTATAGTGGTGATAATGGTTGTTATTGTGGTGATAATTGTTGCTATAGTCGTGACAATGGTCGTTATAGTGGTGATAATGGTTGTTATAGTGGTGATAATGGTTGTTATAGTCGGGATAATGGTTGTTATAGTGGTGATAATGGTTGTTATAGTGGTGATAATGGTCCTTATAGAGGTGATAATGGTTGTTATAGTGGTGATAATGGTTGTCATAGTGGCGATAATGTTTTTTATAGTGGGGATAATGGTTGTTATAGTGGTGATAATGGTTGTTATAGTGGTGATAATGGTCCTTATAGAGGTGATAATGGTGTTATAGTGTTGATAATGGTTGTTATAGTGGTGGTAATGGTTGTTATAGTGGTGATAATGGTTGTTATAGTGGGGATAATGGTTGTTATAGTGGTGATAATGGTTGTTATAGTGGTGGTAATGGTTGTCATAGTGGCGATAATGTTTTTTATAGTGCGGATAATGGTTGTTATAGTGGTGATAATGGTTGTTATAGTGGGGACAATGGTTGTTATAGTGGTGATAATGGTTTTTATTGCGGTGATAATGTTCGTTATAGTGGCGATAATGGTTCTTGTAGTGGTGATAATGGACTTTATTGTCGTGATGATGGTTGTTGTAGTGATGATAATGGCTATTATAGTGGAGATAATGGTTGTTATAGTGGCGATAATGTTTTTTATAGTGGGGATAATGGTCGTTATAGTGGTGATAGTGCTTGTTATAGTGGTGATAATGGTCCTTATAGAGGTGACAATGGTTGTTATAGTGGTTACAATGGTTGTTATAGTGGTGGTAATGGTTGTTATAGTGGTGTTAATGGTTGGTATAGTGCGGATAATGGTTGTTATAGTGGTGATAATGGTTGTTATAGTGGCGATAATGTTTGTTATAGTGGGGATAATGGTTGATAGAGTGGCGATGATGGCTGTTATAGTGGTGATAATGGCTGTTATAGTGGTGATAATGGTCGTTGTAGTGGTGGTAATCGTCGTTATAGTGGTGATAATGGTCCTTGTAGTGGAAATAATGGTTTTTATTGTGGTGATGATGGTTGTTGTGGTGGTGATAATGGTTATTATTGTGGTGATAACGGCTGTTATAGTGGTGATAATGGTCGTTATTGTGGTGATAATGGTTTTTATAGTCGTGATAATGGTTGTTATATTGGTGATAATGGTTGTTATAGTAGTGATAATGGTCCTTATGCTGGTGATAATGGTTCTTATAGTGGTGATAATGGCTGTTATAGTGGTGGTAATGTTTCTTATAATGGTGATAATGGTTTTTATAGTGGTGATAATGGTTGTTATGGTGGTGAGAATGGTTGTTATAGTGGTGATAATGGCTGTTACAGTGGCGATAAAGGTTGTTATAGTGGTGATAATGGTCGTTATAGTGGCGATAATGGTTCTTGTAGTGGTGATAATGGACTTTATTGTCGTGATGATGGTTGTTGTAGTGATGATAATGGCTATTATAGTGGAGATAATGGTTGTTATAGTGGCGATAATGTTTTTTATAGTGGGGATAATGGTCGTTATAGTGGTAATAATGCTTGTTATAGTGGTGATAATGGTCCTTATAGAGGTGACAATGGTTGTTATAGTGGTTATAATGGTTGTAATAGTGGTGGTAATGGTTGTTATAGTGGTGTGTAACGAGGCATATTTTTTTTTTTTGCCTCGTTACGAGTGGCCATTAGGCCCGCCGGCCTCTCTCCTCCGCCCTGCCAACCCCTCGCGGCGGGGCGTAAAAGAGGAATGTATGTGTTTTCTTTCTTTTTCCCCTTTTTTTCCTGTTCGCGCGCCCTTTTTCCCCCTTCCCCTGGCACCGGCAAGAAGACCAGCGGCCGAAGAGGAAACATCCGCGGCCCCGTGCGCGGGGAAAACCCCAACTCGAGGGATGGAGGCGCGGGATGGAGCCCATCGACTCCAGCCGCCTGCTGACCGGTCGCCGAGCCAACCGTCCACCTCCGCGGGGGCGACCGGCAGCCAACACCAAGGGATGCCAGGCCTGGGGACAAGCCACCCCAGCTGCCACCCGAAGGGGCCCCAGGACCTGGCCAACATACGCCACATGGCCCATCCCTGGCGCCAAAATCCTCGGGGAGGGGGAACTCCGCGCATCGAGGATCCGAGCCGCGGATGAGTAGAACCGAGCGAGCCGCGACGGGAACATCGCCTGCGTCAAAAACGGCCTCTACACCCTCTTTATTTTGTTTGCCCTCTTCCTCAACAAAAAAAAAAAAGAAAATCTGTGTGTGTGTGTGCCGGTGTGGGAGTACGGCGACGTTCTCAAGAAGGAAAACGACTGCCCGCCTAGCTAAGGTAGGATCTTTGCCTTTTTTTTTTTTTTGTAAGATCCTTGAGCGTGTGCGAGAGTGTGTGTGCGTGTGGGTGGTCCCTGGCGATAGGACCACCAGCCCCGGCGACGAGGACCTTAGGGACCGTACCCGCGGAATACCCCGATTATTCATACGCGTTAGTGGTTTTCCGCGAGTCTGGGCCGCTGACCCAGTTCAGGTCACCCCCTTTTCTCTTTTTCTTTTCTCGTTTGTATTTTGTATTTAGGTCCAGCGTTCCCTTTGCTGTCCACGACCCCCAAGAGGGCGTGCTCCCCCACTGCGTGCCGCGTTTTCCTGTCGCTTCTGATTTTTTTTTTTGTATTACGTGCGTACCCCGTGAGCCCCCGTGTCGCGATACCCCTTTTCGCTTCTGGCGATCGTGACCCGGTTCCTCACCGAACTCTGTACCGCGAGGGGCTCAACTCCGTTCTTCTCGAAGGGCCAGTTTCGGCCCGCAATAAAGCCAAGTTGATTGCAGATATTCGCGGACACTTTACTTGTTTCCTGTCCCCCCTTGAGTACCGCTCCCGAAAGAGCTACCGGAAGGGCGATTCCCCCGGACGCGTGCATTGCACTGGCGCCCCTATAAAGAAATCGTCCGTGGGTGTGCGTATCGGGACGTGGAGGACCGCTTTCCCTGGCTGCCCTCCACCTGAGGGACTTCTCTTTCGTCCCTCCGCACCGATCCGTCACAAAATTGGCGCCCAACGTGGGGCCAGAAGTAGAGTTAATCAAGGGACACGAGTATCCTGTATTAGAGGCTTTTCTTTGTTCTTCAGTTGGTTTGAAATTTCCGTTGGTTGTCTTGTTGTTTTCGCTAGCGAGTTTTTGTTTGCAAATCGCGAACGGTTAGTAGGGAATCGCTTTTGTCTCTTTGACACCTACTTGTACCCGTTGTGTACAAGTAGCTTCCTATTACCGTTACCGCGATCGCTGGCAGGGTTAAAGTACAAAAAGACCCGCGGTTATTTACGTGCCTTTTCGAATTTACCGATATACCGAGCCGATTTAAACGAACACCTTGTTTTGTTTTGTATTAGACGTCGGCACCCGTCGAAGTTTAGACTGTCATTATTATTGATTTTTTTTTTGGCGTTATCGTCAGTTAAACTCCGGGTTAGACGTTGCAATTCGTAATGTCGGACATTGAAGTCACGGAAACTGCCCGTACCCGCCGGCACGCTCTCCGCGAAGAGAGAGCTCGTGTACGGGAGCAGTGTCGCTCATTTTTGGAGCGAAGTGACGTCCTAGATATCGTGATGGTCATGGATTTGCTGGGACTAAAGACTACCGGTAGATGGACCACGCTAACGGACCGTTTTCAACGCTATCACTTTAGGCGTGAATTCGGACCCAATGCGGCCAGTTGGAATCCCGACGAGGATGAAACGGATGGCACTTTGGCCACCGCGGTAGAGGCGATTTTGTCCAGCAGCAGGGGAGAGGATTTAATCTCCCGCAACGAGGCGATCCTCTACCGATCTCCTCGTACCTCACGTTCGTACTCCCGTAGAGCGCGCGCCATTACGAGGACCACCCCCGCAGCTGCCCCGGCCACGATCGTGACAGCCCCTTCGCGCACGATCGCGGAGCCGCTTGCGAGGGGCAGCCAGGCCGCGCTTACATTACCGAGAGGGCCAGCTACCCCCGAGCTTCCGCGCGGTTGGGTTGAGAACCCCCAGTGGCTGCCCACTGGTCAGCCCGGCGGCCAAGGGAGAGATTCTCTCAGTTTTCCATCTCGAGAGGTCGAAAACGCTAGGCCGACCGAAATTTCTCCCCATCGCCCCCTAATTGCAGCGAGTCCACCGCGAGTTAGGGACCCGCGAGCCGCGGAGCCTGTAGTTTCAGGAAGGGAGAGTGGGCGCGTAGCGCCCCTCCCTGCCCCGCGAAGGAGGATAGTCTGCTATTCGGCCCCCCTCCCGGTGACTGAGAAGATCGGCAGTGATCCCCGCGCGACGCGTTCCGAGAGAGGGGTGACACCTGCCGCGTCGCGTTGGGAGCGAGAGAGAACGACAGGCCGGCATATTCATCGTCGGTCGACTCTCCCACTCCCGCGACACACAGATGAGTACGACAGCACCGCGAGCAGTGAGAGCGACAGAGAAGTCGCACTGCCGACGCTAGAGGAATCGCGCGTACACAGGCACTTGCCTCAACGCGAATTGCGACGTGAAAGAACGGGTGAAATTCGCGGTCTTCTTCCAGCGGATCGGTTAAGATTCCGTGCGCCACTGGACAACATGGCGTCCCGCGGTCACCCTCGCGAACCCCCTCCGCATGATGACGAACTCTCCGTGTTCGGGGAGTTCGAACGCGAGCGTCGGCAGAGGATTTTGTCCCGAAACGCGGAGCCCCGTGACCTTGCCCCGAGGGCGCCGGTGGAGGCGCCCCGTGACCCCGCACCAGCGATACAGGAAAGGGAGACAGAAGCTCGTCTACCTTCGGGCGAGTTATGCTGCCCCTGTTCCCGCCCTGCGGATGGACACCGGGAAGTGGTCACGAGACCCGAGGAAGCTGCTCCTCCCCCACCCCAACAAACAGCTCAGGGTGGTGGTCTCCGCGAGGCGCAAATAATTGATGTTCTAACGAAATGGCGCATCTCGTTTACGAATGAATACGAAAAGGACCCCGAAACGTTTTTGGCCCGCCTCGAAAAGTGCGCTAAAAGCACCAAAATCAGGGAATCTGATTTGTTGGAGGCACTTCCGGCTGTCCTTGACGGAGAGGCATGGGACTGGCAACAGGTCAATGAAGGGGAATTCAAGAACTTACATGAGTTCTCCCAGGCCTTTCGCAAGCGCTTCGGGGTGAAGGATCTCCAGCTTCACCTTTTAAGTGACGCTGGCAATCGACTGCAGAGGGAGCGAGAGTCGATTGGGGCGTTTATCGATAAACTGGTAGCCATCTTTGCTCGTATGCCCTCCCCCCCGTTGCTTCAAGACCGCCTGAGTATTGTATATAACAACCTCAGGCCGGAGTATCGCCAAAGGTTCCGTCGGTCGGAGTTCGACACTTTCGAAAAGCTCCGTGACCTAGGGGGAGAAGTAGAGGCTGCCGCGGAAAGGGAAAGGCTCGGGCACCGACCGTTGGTATTATCCGACCCAGCCCGTAGGCCACCCCGCGGGAACCTCGCTCACGGTTAGCCGCGATTGACGGGCAACCGGGTTCCGATTCGTCACCGGATCGTTCGAGCCGAGCGAACACGAGCAAAAAGAGAGTGAGCTTTTTAAAACCAGAGGCTGTAGGGAGAGAAAGCTCTCCAGCACCAGTACCGTTACCGAGAGCGAGAATTTCGCACCAGCCGCCGCAGAGGAGCACCCCGCCGCGACCTTCGACGTCGCAGAATGTGCGAAGGAGCCCCGCGAGATCGGCAACCGTCCCTCCACCCACAGCACCGACCCCGGCATCTTCTAGGGGGGGGGAGTGTTATAATTGTGGGTGCTACGGACATTGGGCCGCCGACTGCTCCCAGCCCCGCAAGATACGGGTTTGTTACGGATGCAATCGGGAAGGAGAAACTATCCTAACGTGTCCCGATTGCCGGTCCAAGCGCTCGGGAAACGCCAGTCGGGAAAGTCGATAGAGGCCTGCGACTTCCCGAAGAAAGGCGAGGAGGCCTCATTGGAAGGCATCACTCAGGTGAAGGAAAGGTCAGCGGAACCGAACTTTTGTTCGAATTCTCCGGAAACCTCAAAGATTCCGTCAGGAGTGACACTCCCGTCTCTTCCCCCAAAATCTGCGGGGCCCTTCCCCACTCCACTTCCGGAGAAAAGGGAGGAGGCCACCTCCAAGTCCCTACTTTGTCCATGGGACGGCCAATTGGCCGGTTGGACCAGGGGACAACGAGGCGCTGATTTCGAGTCCGCAAAAACGCCTTACGCTCCTCCACTTCCGGAGGAGACGAAAAAGGAGACCACCTCCAAGTCCCTACCTTGTCCATGGGACGGCCAATTGGCTGGTTGGACCAGGGGACAACGAGGTGATGATTTCGATCCCACGAGACCCTCTTCCGCTCCTCCACTTCCGGAGGAGACGAAGAATACCACCTCCCGATCCCTACTTTGTCCATGGGACGGCCAATTGACCGGTTGGACCAGGGGACAACGAGGTGAGGGTCCAGAATCTGCGAGCCCACCTCTCGCGCCTCCACTTCCGGAGGGAAGAGTGGGTACCACTCTCAAAGATCTCTACTTTGTCCATGGGACGGCTACTTGGCCGGTTGGACCAGGGGACAGTGAGGTGGTCGTTTTGGCTCGCGAATCATCGAAATTTCGTCGCGATTTTCCGCCAGGGTATGTTGATCGTCGCTATTATGTCCGGTTGCAGTTAGCCGGACATCCGTTATGGGCCTTGATCGATAGCGGAGCAGCGCGTTCCTATTTGGGACCGGACGCGATCGAATGGTTAGGATCGCGTTTAGATTTCACCTTTTCCGGTGAAATGCGTATGGCCAATGGCACGCAAGATCATATCGTAGGCGAAGCGGTAATCGAAATCGAAATTGACGGGCGGAAGGTAGATTTGCCAATTCGAGTCGCGAACAAGTTAGATTATGATTGTGTCTTAGGGATAGATTTTCTAGAGGCTTTCGAGATCTCCCTAGATACAGCAAACGCGAGTTGGAGAATTAGGAATGGTCCCGTTCATTCTTTTATAGTTCCCGGTTTGCAGGATTCGGGGGAAATTATCCACGCTGATTGCGCCGCTATCGTAGAGCTTACTTTGAAACAAAGCGAGCGCTTAAAGCAGCTGTTGGATAGAATGATTTCCCCTCCTGCGGAAAAACCTCCTGCGACGAATCTTGTCCAGCATCGGATCGACGTACAAGGACACGATCCGATCAAACACCGCGCGCGCCGCGTCTCTCCAAAAATTTACGAAGTTGCGCACGCGGAAGTCGACAAGATGCTCGCGGATGGGATTATCGAGCGCTCGTCAAGCGCATGGGCGAGTTGTCCCGTGATAGTCCCAAAACCGAATGGGAAATATCGTTTTTGTATAGATTACCGAGACGTAAACAACGTTACAAAAAAGGACGCATACCCTCTTCCGCATATGGACGCGATCCTGGACAAATTACGCACGGCATCGTATATTTCTACGATAGATTTGAGTCAGGCGTACTTCCAAATTCCTCTGGAAGAGTCCAGTAGAGAGATTACCGCATTCATAGTGCCAGGGAAAGGGTTATTCCAATTTACGCGTATGCCGTACGGGCTGACCAACGCCCCGGCCACTTTTCAAAGGCTGATGGATCGCTTAATTGGTCCCGAGCTTGAACCTCACGCCTTCGCGTATCTTGACGATATTGTTATCGTCAATGAGACTTTCGATGACCATCTTCAATGGATCGAAAAAGTCATTGGAATTTTGAACGAAGCAGGGCTCGAAATCAATCGGGAAAAGAGCGAGTTTTGTCGCCAAGAGGTCCGGTACTTAGGATATTTAATTAACCGAAAAGGCCTCGAACCCGATCCCGAAAAGGTCGCGCCGGTTTTATCTTACCCGGCGCCCACTACGGTCAAGCAACTGCGGAGTTTCCTCGGCATGGTTGGTTGGTACGCCCGATTTTTGCCGAACCACGCGCGGGATAAAATCCCTTTGGTGCAGTTACTTAAGAAAAACGAGCCCTGGCATTGGGGTAAAGCTCAGGAAACGGCTTTTCAAAATTTAAAAAAAGCCTTGAGCACCGCCCCTGTTCTAGCACGTCCCGATTTTTCGTTACCGTTTGTTCTTCAGACGGACGCGAGTCACTATGCAATTGGCGCGGTCCTCACACAAAAACAAAACGGAGAGGAACATCCCATTGTTTACGTGAATCGAGTCTTGACCGCTGCCGAGCAAAAGTATTCAGTGACCGAGAAAGAGTGTTTGGCAGTTTTATGGGCCATTAAAAAACTCCGTCCGTATCTCGAGGGGTACACTTTTACAGTTATTACGGATCATAGCAGCCTCAAATGGTTGCACAATTTAAAAGATCCAACAGGACGCTTGGCGCGATGGGCCCTTGATTTGCAACAGTATTCTTTTACTGTTGAGCATCGTAAGGGGGCCCTCCACCAAGTTCCAGATGCACTTTCGCGTGCAATCGTACCCCCGAGCGACGTTGTCGCTGAAGAATCTACCGCCCACGATCTCCTAGCGGCCCTCAAGGACATTGAGAGTGATTGGTACACTGGCCGTTTGGAGAAAGTAGAATCACACCCCGCATCGTACCCCGATTGGAGAATTGAAAATGGTCGTTTGTACTATCATCGCCCGTCTCCTACGCGAGAGATTGTCGGCGAGGATGATGACGAGTGGAAGTTGGTTCTCCCCGGGGATCTTCGAGAAAAGGCCATTCGAAATGCCCATGATCCTCCGGCCGCCGGTCACCCAGGTATTGATAAAACCTATCAAAGGGTGAGCCAAGAGTTTTACTGGCCGGGGATGTTTCGGGACATCCGCCGATTTGTGCAGCGATGTCCCGTGTGTCAGCAGCACAAGGTCGAGCAGCGAGCTCCCGCTGGACACATGGGCCGGCGAATTCCCGAACGGCCATGGGCCGTGGTATCCGCCGATGTAATGGGCCCTTTTCCACCCGGGCGTGGTCAAGCTCGGTACGTTGTAGTCTTTTTGGACAATTTCACGAAGTGGATCGAGTGTAAGGCACTCCGAAAAGCTACGGGGTCGGCTATTTTAACAGCTTTTGAAGACCTCGTACTATTTCGTTGGGGAGCCCCCGAAATACTTCTCACGGACAACGGTACCGAGTTTTGTAATAAAGAAATTGATACCGCTTTAAAGGAATGGGGAATCACACATTACACGATTCCCCCGTATCACGCGCAAGCGAACCCAGTGGAGCGAGTTAATCGCGTCCTGAAAACGATGATTTCTTCATTCATAAAGAAGGACCACCGGGAATGGAACGTGCATTTGCACGAGTTCCGATTCGCTGTAAATACCGCTGTGCACTCTTCGACCGGCGAATCTCCAGCGGTGCTCAATTTTGGAAGAGCCCCACGACAAGTCGGCGGTCTTCGCCGCGCCGTGGAAGGAGAACCCCTGCTCTCCCGCGGAGACCCGCAAGCCTGGGCACAGCGATCGCGCCGTTTGTTATTGTTGCACGACTTAGTGCGCGAGCAGTTAGAACGTGCTCACAAACGGCAAGCCAAATATTATGATGCGCGACACCGAAACATTCGATACCGGGTGGGCGATTTAGTTTGGCGAAGAAATAGGGTCCTCTCGTCCGCCGCAGAAAACGTAGCAGCGAAGCTGGCGGCAGCTTATGTTGGCCCGTTTAAGGTTAAAAAGGTCCTATCGCCAGTGGTGTATGAGTTGGAGACAACCGGAACCCGTCTGGTTCCCAAGGTACATGTCTCCGATTTAAAGCCGTTCGTTGGTGACGATCCCGATGACTGTCCAGTGTCGACCCCTTCTAACCTTGTTCTGCCACCACAGGATGCTGCGACAAGGCCGAAGGGGAGGAAGGACGCCCCGGAGTTCCGTGAGGGCCCACCAACCGGAGGAGGAGTTCCAGCCGTTCCCCCCGGGGGCAATACTGGACCCGCGGCGGCCCGCCGCGGAGGTCCGCGGGGCGACGGTCGCGGCCGTCGCCGCCACCCCCGAGGGCAGCAAGAGAACGAGGAGCCGGAGGCAGAGGAGACGGCGGGCGCAGAAAGGGGACGGCCCAAAGGTAGCCGCCGCAGCCCCCGCCTCCACCAAAAGGAGGCGCAGGAGGGCCGGAGGGTCGAGCGCCCCCAAAAAGGGAGCGGCGCTCCCGCCAAAAGCTCCCCCGCGCAACCAGGCCCGCCGCCCGGCGGACCAGCGGCCGGCAAAGCGGCCCCGTCTGGCAGTGGAGGCGCCCCGCCCCGCCGCCCTCGCGGCCGTCCGCCCCGTGGCGGACATGCCCACCGGGCAAATCCTCCGCACCACAGTGCAGTTCCTAAACCTAATGGCGGAACTAGTAAGTAGGCCCCAAACGCAGGGCCACGTACGACCGGCGGAGACAGGTCCAGCACCAGCTGGAACCTGCTTCCAGTGCCGGCAGCGGGGGCACTCCCGGGCGTCTTGCCCATACCCCGCTACGAGGCCCTACTGCTTCCGTTGCGGGTGGCCGGAGGTAACCCTCCAATCATGCCCGCAGTGCTCGCCGGCATGGAGAATGGAGCGGGAGGCCACGCAACGGAAACGGTAAGCGTGATACCGTACCGCGTAATTGTCTCGGTGGTGGGTAGATTTTAGGATAATTTAGTTAAGTCAAAAAAAAAAAAAAAAAAAAAAAAACAAAAAAAAGATTTATATGTTCGGGTGGCGGGTTTAGGTTATAGCACTTTTCTTCTCACTATTTTTTACACCGTGTTTTGTTTTGTCACTTGTTCGAAGGGTCTTAACCCCCCAACGAAAAAAAAAAAAAAAAAAAAAAAAAAAATTTTTCTGTTTTCTGTATTTTATTACATTTTTTTTTTTGTTTATTGTTTATTTGTATAGGTGCCGTCCAATTAGGCGACACCCTATTTCTACATACATTTTTTTTCTGGGTGTCTGTTCGATTCATTTTTTTTATTTCTTTTTTTTTTTTGCGTGAGTTGTGCTGTCTTTACCGCATCCGCGCAACAGTATTCTCACTTCAATTTTCTTTTTTTTTCTCTCTTCTTCTCGTTCCGTATGGATCACATTTTTATTTTATTCCGTTTTTCTCCTCTCACTGCCTCTTTCTCCGTCTCGTTGCTGGAGACAGACCTTTCTGTTCGGTAGACGAGAGAAATAGAAGGCAACTCCACTGATCACCCAGGCCGCACGACGCCTCCACCCAGGGTCGAGCGGAATTTGGGGTTTCGGATTTTAACGCTGAATCTCCGCCGTCATATTCGGCGTCGATGCACTCGCGTTCCGAAACAGCTGATCGGCGAACGTAAGAAATTACCATACCGGAGAATACTGTTTGTAAACTGACGACGATGGAAATACAAAGCCTCTAAATTGCATTAGGCTAACCCAAACATGCCGATTTAGGAAGGTTTGGCACGCCCGGATTAAGACGGCGCGACGAGTTTTTGCGCCCGTTCTTTTCCCGTGGCCCGTCGCTCGTCGCCGCGTAGAACTACCGCTACCGCACCCCGCCATCCGACTCCAAAGTCGGGCATCCGGAGTGAATGAGCGAGTGTCTGTTATTTGTCGTATGAATGGAGAGAGGCAAAGGTCCTGCCAGGACCTCCCACCCTTTTCTTTTTTTTTTTACCCCGTTTTCTCCTTTCTTTCTTTTTTTTTTCTCTTCTTCTCTTGGGTATCCATCACTTTAATCGTTTTTTTTTCGGAGTATGTTGCAGGACACATTGGCCTCCATTTCATTTTCCGCGTACGGCGCCGCTCGCTCGCTTCGTTCGACGGTCCCTAAGAGGCGGGCGCGAAAGAGGGGAGAAGAGGCAGGCCAATTTTTGGGGGGGGGGGAGTGTAACGAGGCATATTTTTTTTTTTTGCCTCGTTACGAGTGGCCATTAGGCCCGCCGGCCTCTCTCCTCTGCCCTGCCAACCCCTCGCGGCGGGGCGTAAAAGAGGAATGTATGTGTTTTCTTTCTTTTTCCCCTTTTTTTCCTGTTCGCGCGCCCTTTTTCCCCCTTCCCCTGGCACCGGCAAGAAGACCAGCGGCCGAAGAGGAAACATCCGCGGCCCCGTGCGCGGGGAAAACCCCAACTCGAGGGATGGAGGCGCGGGATGGAGCCCATCGACTCCAGCCGCCTGCTGACCGGTCGCCGAGCCAACCGTCCACCTCCGCGGGGGCGACCGGCAGCCAACACCAAGGGATGCCAGGCCTGGGGACAAGCCACCCCAGCTGCCACCCGAAGGGGCCCCAGGACCTGGCCAACATACGCCACATGGCCCATCCCTGGCGCCAAAATCCTCGGGGAGGGGGAACTCCGCGCATCGAGGATCCGAGCCGCGGATGAGTAGAACCGAGCGAGCCGCGACGGGAACATCGCCTGCGTCAAAAACGGCCTCTACACCCTCTTTATTTTGTTTGCCCTCTTCCTCAACAAAAAAAAAAAAAAGAAAATCTGTGTGTGTGTGTGCCGGTGTGGGAGTACGGCGACGTTCTCAAGAAGGAAAACGACTGCCCGCCTAGCTAAGGTAGGATCTTTGCCTTTTTTTTTTTTTTGTAAGATCCTTGAGCGTGTGCGAGAGTGTGTGTGCGTGTGGGTGGTCCCTGGCGATAGGACCACCAGCCCCGGCGACGAGGACCTTAGGGACCGTACCCGCGGAATACCCCGATTATTCATTCGCGTTAGTGGTTTTCCGCGAGTCTGGGCCGCCGACCCAGTTCAGGTCACCCCCTTTTCTCTTTTTCTTTTCTCGTTTGTATTTTGTATTTAGGTCCAGCGTTCCCTTTGCTGTCCACGACCCCCAAGAGGGCATGCTCCCCCACTGCGTGCCGCGTTTTCCTGTCGCTTCTGATTTTTTTTTTTGTATTACGTGCGTACCCCGTGAGCCCCCGTGTCGCGATACCCCTTTTCGCTTCTGGCGATCGTGACCCGGTTCCTCACCGAACTCTGTACCGCGAGGGGCTCAACTCCGTTCTTCTCGAAGGGCCAGTTTCGGCCCGCAATAAAGCCAAGTTGATTGCAGATATTCGCGGACACTTTACTTGTTTCCTGTCCCCCCTTGAGTACCGCTCCCGAAAGAGCTACCGGAAGGGCGATTCCCCCGGACGCGTGCATTGCACTGGCGCCCCTATAAAGAAATCGTCCGTGGGTGTGCGTATCGGGACGTGGAGGACCGCTTTCCCTGGCTGCCCTCCACCTGAGGGACTTCTCTTTCGTCCCTCCGCACCGATCCGTCACAGGTGTTAATGGTTGTTATAGTGCGGATAATGGTTGTTATAGTGGTGATAATGGTTGTTATAGTGGCGATAATGTTTGTTATAGTGGTGATAATGGTTTTTATTGTGGTGATGATGGTTGATGTAGTGATGATAATGGTTGTTATAGTGGTGATAATGGTTGTTATAGTGGTGATAATGGTTGTTCTAGTCGTGATAATGGTCGTTATAGTGGTGATAATGGTTGTTATAGTGGTGATAATGGTTGTTATAGTGGTGATAATTGTTGTTATAGTGGTGATAATGGTTGTTATTGTGGTGATAATTGTTGTTATAGTGATGATAATGGTTGTTATAGTGGTGATAATGGTTGTTATAGTGGTGATAATGGTTGTTATAGTGGGGATAATGGTGATTATGGTGGTGATAATGGTTATTATAGTTGTCTTAATGATCCTTGTAGTGGTGATAATGGTCGTTATAGTGGTGATAATGGTCCTTGTAGTGGTGATAATGGTTTTTATTGTGGTGATGATGGTTGTCGTAGTGGTGATAAAGGTTGTTATGGTGATGATAATGGTAGTTGTAGTGGTGATAATGGTCATTATAGTGGTGATAATGGTTGTTATAGTGGTGATAATGGTTGCTATAGTGGTGATACTGGTTGCTATAGTGGTGATAGTGGTTGCTATAGTGGTGATACTGGTTGCTATAGTGGTGATAATAGTTGCTATAGTGGAGGTAATGGCTGTTATAGTGGTGATAATCCTTGTTATAGTGATGATAATGGTTGTTGTAGTGGTGATAATGGTTGTTATAGTGGCGATAATGTTTGTTATAGTGGGGATAATGGTTGTTAGAGTGGTAATAATGGCAGTTATAGTGGTGATAATGGTCGTTATGGTGGTGGTAATCGTAGTGGTGATAATGGTCCTTATAGTGGTGATAATGGTCGTTATAGTGGTGATAATGGTTGTTATGGTGGTGATAACGTTTCTTATAGCAGTGATAATGGTTGTTATAGTGGTCATAATGGTCCTTGTAGTGGTGATAATGGTCGTTATAGTGGTGATAATGGTCCTTGTAGTGGTGATAATGGTTTTTATTGTGGTGATGATGGTTGTTGTAGTGGTGATAATGGTTATTATTGTGGTGATAACGGTTGTTGTAGTGTCGATAATGGTCACTATAGTGCGGATAATGGTGGGTATGGTGGTGATAATGGTTGTTATGGTGGTGATAATGGTTGTTACAGTGGTGATAATGGTTGTTACAGTGGTGATAATGGTTGTTATAGAGGTGATAATGGTTGTTATAGTGGTGATAATGGTTGTTATAGTGGGGACAATGGTTGCTATAGTGGTGGTAATGGCTGTTATAGTGGTGATAATGGTTGTTATAGTGGTGGTAATGGTTGTTATAGTGGTGATAATGGTTGTTATAGTGGCGATAATGTTTTTTATAGTGGGGATAATGGTTGTTATAGTGGTGATAATGGCTGTTATAGTGGTGATAATAGTTGTTATAGTGGTGGTAACGGTCGTTATAGTGGTGATAATGGTCCTTGTAGTGGTGATAATGGTTTTTATTGTGGTGATGATGGTTGTTGTAGTGATGATAATGGTTGTTATAGTGGTGATAATGGTTGTTATAGTGGGGACAATGGTTGTTATAGTGGTGATAATGGTTGTTATTGTGGCGATAATGTTTTTTATAGTGGGGATAATGATTGTTATAGTGGTGATAATGGTCCTTGTAATGGTGATAGTGGTTGCTATAGTGGTAATAATGGCTATTATAGTGGTGGTAATGTTTCTTATAATGGTGATAATGGTTGTTCTAGTCGTGATAATGGTCGTTATAGTGGTGATAATGGTTGTTATAGTGGTGATAATGGTTGTTATAGTGGGGATAATGGTTGTTATAGTGGTGATAATGGTTGTTATAGTGGTGATAATGGTCCTCATAGAGGTGATAATGGTTGTTATAGTGGTGATAATGGACGTTATAGTGGTGATAATGGTCCTTGTAGTGGTGATAATGGTTGTTATAGTGGTGATAATGGTTGCTATAGTGATGATACTGGTTGCTATAGTGGTGATAGTGGTTGCTATAGTGGTGATACTGGTTGCTATAGTGGTGATAATAGTTGCTATAGTGGTGGTAATGGCTGTTATAGTGGTGATAATGGTTGTTATAGTGGTGATAATGGTTGTTATAGTGGGGATAATGGTGATTATGGTGGTGATAATGGTTATTATAGTTGTCTTAATGATCCTTGTAGTGGTGATAATGGTCGTTATAGTGGTGATAATGGTCCTTGTAGTGGTGATAATGGTTTTTATTGTGGTGATGATGGTTGTCGTAGTGGTGATAAAGGTTGTTATGGTGATGATAATGGTAGTTGTAGTGGTGATAATGGTCATTATAGTGGTGATAATGGTTGTTATAGTGGTGATAATGGTTGCTATAGTGGTGATACTGGTTGCTATAGTGGTGATAGTGGTTGCTATAGTGGTGATACTGGTTGCTATAGTGGTGATAATAGTTGCTATAGTGGAGGTAATGGCTGTTATAGTGGTGATAATCGTTGTTATAGTGATGATAATGGTTGTTGTAGTGGTGATAATGGTTGTTATAGTGGCGATAATGTTTGTTATAGTGGGGATAATGGTTGTTAGAGTGGTAATAATGGCAGTTATAGTGGTGATAATGGTCGTTATGGTGGTGGTAATCGTAGTGGTGATAATGGTCCTTATAGTGGTGATAATGGTCGTTATAGTGGTGATAATGGTTGTTATGGTGGTGATAACGTTTCTTATAGCAGTGATAATGGTTGTTATAGTGGTCATAATGGTCCTTGTAGTGGTGATAATGGTCGTTATAGTGGTGATAATGGTCCTTGTAGTGGTGATAATGGTTTTTATTGTGGTGATGATGGTTGTTGTAGTGGTGATAATGGTTATTATTGTGGTGATAACGGTTGTTGTAGTGTCGATAATGGTCACTATAGTGCGGATAATGGTGGGTATGGTGGTGATAATGGTTGTTATGGTGGTGATAATGGTTGTTACAGTGGTGATAATGGTTGTTACAGTGGTGATAATGGTTGTTATAGAGGTGATAATGGTTGTTATAGTGGTGATAATGGTTGTTATAGTGGGGACAATGGTTGCTATAGTGGTGGTAATGGCTGTTATAGTGGTGATAATGGTTGTTATAGTGGTGGTAATGGTTGTTATAGTGGTGATAATGGTTGTTATAGTGGCGATAATGTTTTTTATAGTGGGGATAATGGTTGTTATAGTGGTGATAATGGCTGTTATAGTGGTGATAATAGTTGTTATAGTGGTGGTAACGGTCGTTATAGTGGTGATAATGGTCCTTGTAGTGGTGATAATGGTTTTTATTGTGGTGATGATGGTTGTTGTAGTGATGATAATGGTTGTTATAGTGGTGATAATGGTTGTTATAGTGGGGACAATGGTTGTTATAGTGGTGATAATGGTTGTTATTGTGGCGATAATGTTTTTTATAGTGGGGATAATGATTGTTATAGTGGTGATAATGGTCCTTGTAATGGTGATAGTGGTTGCTATAGTGGTAATAATGGCTATTATAGTGGTGGTAATGTTTCTTATAATGGTGATAATGGTTGTTCTAGTCGTGATAATGGTCGTTATAGTGGTGATAATGGTTGTTATAGTGGTGATAATGGTTGTTATAGTGGGGATAATGGTTGTTATAGTGGTGATAATGGTTGTTATAGTGGTGATAATGGTCCTCATAGAGGTGATAATGGTTGTTATAGTGGTGATAATGGACGTTATAGTGGTGATAATGGTCCTTGTAGTGGTGATAATGGTTGTTATAGTGGTGATAATGGTTGCTATAGTGATGATACTGGTTGCTATAGTGGTGATAGTGGTTGCTATAGTGGTGATACTGGTTGCTATAGTGGTGATAATAGTTGCTATAGTGGTGGTAATGGCTGTTATAGTGGTGATAATGGTTGGTATAGTGGTGATAATGGTTGTTATAGTGGTGATACTGGTTGCTATAGTGGTGATAGTGGTTGCTATAGTGGTGATAATGGCTATTATAGTGGTGATAATTGTTGTTATACTGTTGATGATGGTTGTTCTAGTCGTGATAATGGTCGCTGTAGTGGTGATAACGGTTGTTATAGTCGCGATAATGTTTCTTATAGTGGTGATGATGGTTGTTCTGGTAGTGATAATGGTTGTTATAGTGGTGATAATGGTTTTTATAGTGTTGATAATGGTTGTTATAGTGATGATAATGGTAGTTGTAGTGGTGATAATGGTTGTTATAGTGGCGATAATGTTTGTTATAGTGGGGATAATGGTTGTTAGAGTGGTGATAATGGCAGTTATAGTGGTGATAATTGTTGTTATAGTGGTGATAATGGTCGTTATGGTGGTGGTAATCGTAGTGGTGATAATGGTCCTTATAGTGGTGATAATGGTCGTTATAGTGGTGATAATGGTTGTTATACTGGGGACAGTGGTTATTATAGTGGTGATAATGGTTGTTATGGTGGTGATAATGTTTCTTATAGCAGTGATAATGGTTGTTATAGTGGTCATAATGGTCCTTGTGGTGGTGATAATGGTCGTTATAGTAGTGATAATGGTCCTTGTAGTGGTGATAATGGTTTTTATTGTGGTGATGATGGTTGTTGTAGTGGTGATAATGGTTATTATTGTGGTGATAACGGTTGTTATAGTGTCGATAATGGTCACTATAGTGCGGATAATGGTGGGTATGGTGGTGATAATGATTGTTATGGTGGTGATAATGGTTGTTACAGTGGTGATAATGGTTGTTATAGAGGTGATAATGGTTGTTATAGTGGTGATAATGGTTGTTATAATGGGGACAATGGTTGCTATAGTGGTGGTAATGGCTGTTATAGTGGTGATAATGGTTGTTATAGTGGTGGTAATGGTTGTTATAGTGGTGATAATGGTTGTTATAGTGCTGATAATGGTTGTTATAGTGGCGATAATGTTTTTTATAGTGGGGATAATGGTTGTTATAGTGGTGATAATTGTCCTTATAGAGGTGATAACGGTGTTATAGTGGTGATAATGGTTGTTATAGTGGTGGTAATGGTCCTTATAGAGGTGATAATGGTGTTATAGTGGTGATAATGGTCGTTATAGTGGTGATAATGGTTGTTATAGTGGTGATAATGGTTGTTATAGTGGGGATAATGGTTGTTATAGTGGTGATAATGGTTGTTATAGTGGTGATAATGGTTGTTATAGTGGTGATAATGGTTGTTATAGTGGTGATAATGGTCCTTATAGAGGCGATAATGGTTGTTATAGTGGTGATAATTGTTGTTATAGTGGTGATAATGGTTGTTATTGTGGTGATAATTGTTGCTATAGTGGTGACAATGGTCGTTATAGTGGTGATAATGGTTGTTATAGTGGTGATAATGGTTGTTATAGTGGTGATAATGGTCCTTATAGAGGTGATAATGGTTGTTATAGTGGTGATAATGGTTGTTATAGTGGTGATAATGGTCCTTATAGAGGTGATAATGGTGTTATAGTGTTGATAATGGTTGTTATAGTGGTGGTAATGGTTGTTATAGTGGTGATAATGGTTGTTATAGTGGGGATAATGGTTGTTATAGTGGTGATAATGGTTGTTATAGTGGTGGTAATGGTTGTTATAGTGGTGTTAATGGTTGTTATAGTGCGGATAATGGTTGTTATAGTGGTGATAATGGTTGTTATAGTGGGGACAATGGTTGTTATAGTGGTGATAATGGTTTTTATTGTGGTGATAATGGTCGTTATAGTGGCGATAATGGTTCTTGTAGTGGTGATAATGGACTTTATTGTCGTGATGATGGTTGTTGTAGTGATGATAATGGCTATTATAGTGGAGATAATGGTAGTTATAGTGGCGATAATGTTTTTTATAGTGGGGATAATGGTCGTTATAGTGGTGATAATGCTTGTTATAGTGGTGATAATGGTCCTTATAGTGGTGATAATGGTTGTTATAGTGGCGATAATGTTTGTTATAGTGGGGATAATGGTTGATAGAGTGGTGATAATAGCTGTTATAGTGGTGATAATGGTTGTTATAGTGGTGATAATGGTCGTTGTGGTGGTGGTAATCGTCGTTATAGTGGTGATAATGGTCCTTCTAGTGGAAATAATGGTTTTTATTGTGGTGATGATGGTTGTTGTGGTGGTGATAATGGTTATTATTGTGGTGATAACGGCTGTTATAGTGGTGATAATGGTCGTTATTGTGGTGATAATGGTTTTTATAGTCGTGATAATGGTTGTTATGTTGGTGATAATGGTTGTTATAGTGGTGATAATGGTCCTTATGCTGGTGATAATGGTCCTTATAGAGGTGATAATGGTTGTTATAGTGGTGATAATGGTTGTTATAGTGGTGATAATGGTTGTTATAGTGGTGATAATGGTCCTTATAGAGGTGATAATGGTGTTATAGTGTTGATAATGGTTGTTATAGTGGTGGTAATGGTTGTTATAGTGGTGATAATGGTTGTTATAGTGGGGATAATGGTTGTTATAGTGGTGATAATGGTTGTTATAGTGGTGGTAATGGTTGTTATAGTGGTGTTAATGGTTGTTATAGTGCGGATAATGGTTGTTATAGTGGTGATAATGGTTGTTATAGTGGGGACAATGGTTGTTATAGTGGTGATAATGGTTTTTATTGTGGTGATAATGGTCGTTATAGTGGCGATAATGGTTCTTGTAGTGGTGATAATGGACTTTATTGTCGTGATGATGGTTGTTGTAGTGATGATAATGGCTATTATAGTGGAGATAATGGTAGTTATAGTGGCGATAATGTTTTTTATAGTGGGGATAATGGTCGTTATAGTGGTGATAATGCTTGTTATAGTGGTGATAATGGTCCTTATAGTGGTGATAATGGTTGTTATAGTGGCGATAATGTTTGTTATAGTGGGGATAATGGTTGATAGAGTGGTGATAATAGCTGTTATAGTGGTGATAATGGTTGTTATAGTGGTGATAATGGTCGTTGTGGTGGTGGTAATCGTCGTTATAGTGGTGATAATGGTCCTTCTAGTGGAAATAATGGTTTTTATTGTGGTGATGATGGTTGTTGTGGTGGTGATAATGGTTATTATTGTGGTGATAACGGCTGTTATAGTGGTGATAATGGTCGTTATTGTGGTGATAATGGTTTTTATAGTCGTGATAATGGTTGTTATGTTGGTGATAATGGTTGTTATAGTGGTGATAATGGTCCTTATGCTGGTGATAATGGTCCTTATAGAGGTGATAATGGTTGTTATAGTGGTGATAATGGTTGTTATAGTGGTGATAATGGTCCTTATAGAGGTGATAATGGTGTTATAGTGTTGATAATGGTTGTTATAGTGGTGGTAATGGTTGTTATAGTGGTGATAATGGTTGTTATAGTGGGGATAATGGTTGTTATAGTGGTGATAATGGTTGTTATAGTGGTGGTAATGGTTGTTATAGTGGTGTTAATGGTTGTTATAGTGCGGATAATGGTTGTTATAGTGGTGATAATGGTTGTTATAGTGGGGACAATGGTTGTTATAGTGGTGATAATGGTTTTTATTGTGGTGATAATGGTCGTTATAGTGGCGATAATGGTTCTTGTAGTGGTGATAATGGACTTTATTGTCGTGATGATGGTTGTTGTAGTGATGATAATGGCTATTATAGTGGAGATAATGGTAGTTATAGTGGCGATAATGTTTTTTATAGTGGGGATAATGGTCGTTATAGTGGTGATAATGTTTGTTATAGTGGTGATAATGGTCCTTATAGAGGTGACAATGGTTGTTATAGTGGTTATAATGGTTGTTATAGTGGTGGTAATGGTTGTTATAGTGGTGTTAATGGTTGTTATAGTGCGGATAATGGTTGTTATAGTGGTGATAGTGGTTGTTGTAGTGGTGATAATGGTCCTTATAGAGGTGATAATGGTTGTTATAGTGGTGATAATTGTTGTTATAGTGGTGATAGTGGTTGTTATTGTGGTGATAATTGGTGCTATAGTGGTGACAATGGTCGTTATAGTGGTGATAATGGTTGTTATAGTGGTGATAATGGTTGTCATAGTGGGGATAATGGTTGTTATAGTGGTGATAATGGTTGTTATAGTGGTGACAATGGTCCTTATAGAGGTGATAATGGTTGTTATAGTGGTGATAATTGTTGTTATAGTGGTGATAATGGTTGTTATTGTGGTGATAATGGTTTTTATAGTGTTGATAATGGTTGTTATAGTGATGATAATGGTAGTTGTAGTGGTGATAATGGTTGTTATAGTGGCGATAATGTTTGTTATAGTGGGGATAGTGGTTGTTAGAGTGGTGATAATGGCAGTTATAGTGGTGATAATTGTTGTTATAGTGGTGATAATGGTCGTTATGGTGGTGGTAATCGTAGTGGTGATAATGGTCCTTATAGTGGTGATAATGGTTGTTATAGTGGTGATAATGGTTGTTATAGTGGGGACAATGGTTGTTATAGTGGCGATAGTGGTTGTTATGGTGGCGATAGTAGTTGTTTTGGTGGTGATAATGGTTTTTATTGTGGTGATGATGGTTGTTGTAGTGGTGATAATGGTTATTATTGTGGTGATAACGGCTGTTATAGTGTTGATAATGGTCACTATAGTGCGGATAATGGTGGGTATGGTGGTGATAATGGTTGTTATGGTGGTGATAATGGTTTTTATTGTGGTGATGATGGTTGTTGTAGTGGTGATAATGGTTATTATTGTGGTGATAACGGCTGTTATAGTGTTGATAATGGTCACTATAGTGCGGATAATGGTGGGTATGGTGGTGATAATGGTTGTTATGGTGGTGATAATGGTTGTTACAGTGGTGATAATGGTTGTTATAGAGGTGATAATGGTTGTTATAGTGGTGATGATGGTTGTTATAGTGGTGGTAATGGTTGTTATAGTGGTGACAATAGTTGTTATAGTGGTGATAATGGTTGTTATAGTGGGGACAATGGTTGCTATAGTGGTGATAATGGTTGTTATAGTGGTGATAATGGTCCTTATAATGGTGATAATGGTTGTTATAGTGGTTATAATGGTTGTTATAGTGGTGGTAATGGTTGTTATAGTGGTGTTAATGGTTGTTATAGTGCGGATAATGGTTGTTATAGTGGTGATAATGGTTGTTATAGTGGCGATAATGTTTGTTATAGTGGGGATAATGGTTGATAGAGTGGTGATAATGGTTGTTGTAGTGGTGATAATGGTTATTATTGTGGTGATAACGGCTGTTATAGTGGTGATAATGGTCGTTATTGTGGTGATAATGGTTTTTATAGTCGTGATAATGGTTGTTATATTGGTGATAATGGTTGTTATAGTGGTGATAATGGTCCTTATGCTGGTGATAATGGTTCTTATAGTGGTGATAATGGCTGTTATAGTGGTGGTAATGTTTCTTATAATGGTGATAATGGTTTTTATAGTGGTGATAATGGTTGTTATGGTGGTGTGAATTGTTGTTATAGTGGTGATAATGGCTGTTACAGTGGCGATAAAGGTTGTTACAGTGGTGATAATGGTCGTTATAATGGTGATAATGGTTTTTATTGTGGTGATGATGGCTGATGTAGTGATGATAATGGTCATTATAGTGGTGATAATGGTTGTTATAGTGGTGATAATGGTTTTTATTGTGGTGATGATGGTTGATGTAGTGATGATAATGGTTGTTATAGTGGTGATAATGGTTGTTATAGTGGGGACAATGGTTGTTATAGTGGTGATAATGGTTGTTATTGTGGCGATAATGTTTTTTATAGTGGGGATAATGGTTGTTATAGTGGTGATAATGGTCCTTATAATGGTGATAGTGGTTGCTATAGTGGTGATAATGGCTATTATAGTGGTGGTAATGTTTCTTACAATGGTGATAATGGTTGTTCTAGTCGTGATAATGGTCCTTATAGTGGTGATAATGGTTGTTATAGTGGTGATAATGTGTGTTATAGTGGGGACAATGGTTGCTATAGTGGTGATAATGGTTGTTATAGTGGCGATAGTGGTTGTTAGAGTGGTGATAATGGCTCTTATAGTGGTGATAATGGTTGTTACAGTGGTGATAATGGTCGTTATAGTGGTGGTAATCGTCGTTATATTGGTGATAATGGTTGTTATTGTGGTGATAATGGTTGTTATAGTGGTGATAATGGTCCTTATAATGGTGATAATGGTTGTTATAGTGGTGATAATGGTTGTTATAGTGAGGACAATGGTTGTTATAGTGGTGATAATGGTTGTTACAGTGGCGATAATGTTTTTTATAGTGGAGATAATGGTTGTTATAGTGGTGATAATGGCTGTTATAGTGGTGATAATGGTTGTTATAGTGGTGGTAACGGTCGTTATAGTGGTGATAATGGTCCTTGTAGTGGTGATAATGGTTTTTATTGTGGTGATGATGGTTGTTGTAGTGATGATAATGGTTGTTATAGTGGTGATAATGGTTGTTATAGTGGGGACAATGGTTGTTATAATGGTGATAATGGTTGTTATTGTGGCGATAATGTTTTTTATAGTGGGGATAATGGTTGTTATAGTGGTGATAATGGTCCTTATAATGGTGATAGTGGTTGCTATAGTGGTGATAATGGCTATTATAGTGGTGGTAATGTTTCTTATAATGGTGATAATGGTTGTTCTAGTCGTGATAATGGTCGTTATAGTGGTGATAATGGTTGTTATAGTGGTGATAATGGTTGTTATAGTGGGGATAATGGTTGTTATAGTGGTGATAATGGTTGTTATAGTGGTGATAATGGTCCTTATAGAGGTGATAATGGTTGGTATAGTGGTGATAATTGTTGTTATAGTGGTGATAATGGTTGTTATTATGGTGATAATTGTTGTTATAGTGATGATAATGGTTGTTATAGAGGTGATAATGGTTGTTATAGTGGTGATAATTGTTGTTATAGTGGTGATAATGGTTGTTATTATGGTGATAATTGTTGTTATAGTGATGATAATGGTTGTTATAGTGGTGATAGTGGTTGTTATAGTGGTGATAATGGTTGTTATTGTGGTGATAATGGTTGTTATAGTGGTGATAATGGTCCTTATAATGGTGATAATGGTTGTTATAGTGGTGATAATGGTTGTTATAGTGAGGACAATGGTTGTTATAGTGGTGATAATGGTTGTTATAGTGGCGATAATGTTTTTTATAGTGGGGATAATGGTTGTTATAGTGGTGATAATGGCTGTTATAGTGGTGATACTGGTTGTTATAGTGGTGATAATGTTTGTTATAGTGGGGATAATGGTTGTTAGAGTGGTGATAATGGCAGTTATAGTGGTGATAATTGTTGTTATAGTGCTGATAATGGTCGTTATGGTGGTGGTAATCGTAGTGGTGATAATTATCCTTATAGTGGTGATAATGGTTGTTATAGTGGTGATAATGGTCGTTATAGTGGTGGTAATCGTCGTTATATTGGTGATAATGGTTGTTATTGTGGTGATAATGGTTGTTATAGTGGTGATAATGGTCCTTATAATGGTGATAATGGTTGTTATAGTGGTGATAATGGTTGTTATAGTGGTGATAATGGTTGTTATAGTGGTGATAATGGTTGTTATACTGGGGACAATGGTTATTATAGTGGTGATAATGGTTGTTATGGTGGTGATAATGTTTCTTATAGCAGTGATAATGGTTCTTATAGTGGTCATAATGGTCCTTGTAGTGGTGATAATGGTCGTTATAGTGGTGATAATGGTCCTTGTAGTGGTGATAATGGTTTTTATTGTGGTGATGATGGTTGTTGTAGTGGTGATAATGGTTATTATTGTGGTGATAACGGTTGTTATTGTGTCGATAATGGTCACTATAGTGCGGATAATGGTGGGTATGGTGGTGATAATGGTTGTTATGGTGGTGATAATGGTTGTTACAGTGGTGATAATGGTTGTTATAGAGGTGATAATGGTTGTTATAGTGGTGATAATGGTTGTTATAGTAGGGACAATGGTTGCTATAGTGGTGGTAATGGTTGTTATAGTGGTGATAATGGTTGTTATAGTGGGGGTAATGGATGTTATAGTGGGGATAATGGTTGTTATAGTGGTGATAATGGTTGTTATAGTGGTGATAATGGTTGTTATAGTGGTGGTAATGGTTGTTATAGTGGTGACAATAGTTGTTATAGTGGTGATAATGGTTGTTATAGTGGGGACAATGGTTGCTATAGTGCGGATAATGGTTGTTGTAGTGGTGATAATGGTTGTTATAGTGGCGATAATGTTTGTTATAGTGGGGATAATGGTTGTTAGAGTGGTGATAATGGCTGTTATAGTGGTGATAATTGTTGTTATAGTGGTGATAATGGTCGTTATGGTGGTGGTAATCGTAGTGGTGATAATGGTCCTTATAGTGGTGATAATGGTTGTTATAGTGGTGATAATGGTTGTTATAGTGGGGACAATGGTTGTTATAGTGGCGATAGTGGTTGTTATGGTGGCGATAGTGGTTGTTATGGTGGTGATAATGGTTTTTATTGTGGTGATGATGGTTGTTGTAGTGGTGATAATGGTTATTATTGTGGTGATAACGGCTGTTATAGTGTTGATAATGGTCACTATAGTGCGGATAATGGTGGGTATGGTGGTGATAATGGTTGTTATGGTGGTGATAATGGTTGTTACAGTGGTGATAATGGTTGTTATAGAGGTGATAATGGTTGTTATAGTGGTGATGATGGTTGTTATAGTGGTGGTAATGGTTGTTATAGTGGTGACAATAGTTGTTATAGTGGTGATAATGGTTGTTATAGTGGGGACAATGGTTGCTATAGTGGTGATAATGGTTGTTATAGTGGCGATAGTGGTTGTTAGAGTGGTGATAATGGCTCTTATAGTGGTGATAATGGTTGTTATAGTGGTGATAATGGTCGTTATAGTGGTGGTAATCGTCGTTATATTGGTGATAATGGTTGTTATTGTGGTGATAATGGTTGTTATAGTGGTGATAATGGTCCTTATAATGGTGATAATGGTTGTTATAGTGGTTATAATGGTTGTTATAGTGGTGGTAACGGTCCTTGTAGTGGAAATAATGGTTTTTATTGTGGTGATGATGGTTGTTGTAGTGGTGATAATGGCTATTATAGTGGAGATAATGGTTGTTATAGTGGCGATAATGTTTTTTATAGTGGGGATAATGGTCGTTATAGTGGTGATAATGCTTGTTATAGTGGTGATAATGGTCCTTATAGAGGTGACAATGGTTGTTATAGTGGTTATAATGGTTGTTATAGTGGTGGTAATGGTTGTTATAGTGGTGTTAATGGTTGTTATAGTGCGGATAATGGTTGTTATAGTGGTGATAATGGTTGTTATAGTGGCGATAATGTTTGTTATAGTGGTGATAATGGTTTTTATTGTGGTGATGATGGCTGATGTAGTGATGATAATGGTCATTATAGTGGTGATAATGGTTGTTATAGTGGTGATAATGATTGTTATTGTGGCGATAATGTTTTTTATAGTGGGGATAATGGTTGTTATAGTGGTGATAATGGTCCTTATAATGGTGATAGTGGTTGCTATAGTGGTGATAATGGCTATTATAGTGGTGGTAATGTTTCTTACAGTGGTGATAATTGTTGTTATAGTGGTGATAATGGTCGTTATGGTGGTGGTAATCGTAGTGGTGATAATGGTCCTTATAGTGGTGATAATGGTTGTTATAGTGGTGATAATGGTTGTTATAGTGGGGACAATGGTTGTTATAGTGGCGATAGTGGTTGTTATGGTGGCGATAGTGGTTGTTATGGTGGTGATAATGGTTTTTATTGTGGTGATGATGGTTGTTGTAGTGGTGACAATAGTTGTTATAGTGGTGATAATGGGTGTTATAGTGGGGACAATGGTTGCTATAGTGGTGATAATGGTTGTTATAGTGGCGATAGTGGTTGTTAGAGTGGTGATAATGGCTCTTATAGTGGTGATAATGGTTGTTACAGTGGTGATAATGGTCGTTATAGTGGTGGTAATCGTCGTTATATTGGTGATAATGGTTGTTATTGTGGTGATAATGGTTGTTATAGTGGTGATAATGGTCCTTATAATGGTGATAATGGTTGTTATAGTGGTGATAATGGTTGTTATAGTGAGGACAATGGTTGTTATAGTGGTGATAATGGTTGTTACAGTGGCGATAATGTTTTTTATAGTGGGGATAATGGTTGTTATAGTGGTGATAATGGCTGTTATAGTGGTGATAATGGTTGTTTTAGTGGTGGTAACGGTCGTTATAGTGGTGATAATGGTCCTTGTAGTGGTGATAATGGTTTTTATTGTGGTGATGATGGTTGTTGTAGTGATGATAATGGTTGTTATAGTGGGGACAATGGTTGTTATAGTGGTGATAATGGTTGTTATTGTGGCGATAATGTTTTTTATAGTGGGGATAATGGTTGTTATAGTGGTGATAATGGTCCTTATAATGGTGATAGTGGTTGCTATAGTGGTGATAATGGCTATTATAGTGGTGGTAATGTTTCTTATAATGGTGATAATGGTTGTTCTAGTCGTGATAATGGTCGTTATAGTGGTGATAATGGTTGTTATAGTGGTGATAATGGTTGTTATAGTGGGGATAATGGTTGTTATAGTGGTGATAATGGTTGTTATAGTGGTGATAATGGTCCTTATAGAGGTGATAATGGTTGTTATAGTGGTGATAATAGTTGTTATAGTGGTGATAATGGTTGTTATTATGGTGATAATTGTTGTTATAGTGATGATAATGGTTGTTATAGAAGTGATTATGGTTGTTATAGTGGTGATAATTGTTGTTATAGTGGTGATAATTGTTGTTATTATGGTGATAATTGTTGTTATAGTGATGATAATGGTTGTTATAGTGGTGATAGTGGTTGTTATAGTGGTGATAATGGTTGTTATTGTGGTGATAATGGTTGTTATAGTGGTGATAATTGTCCTTATAATGGTGATAATGGTTGTTATAGTGGTGATAATGGTTGTTATATTGAGGACAATGGTTGTTATAGTGGTGATAATGGTTGTTATAGTGGCGATAATGTTTTTTATAGTGGGGATAATGGTTGTTATAGTGGTGATAATGGCTGTTATAGTGGTGATAATTGTTGTTATAGTGGTGATAATGGTCGTTATGGTGGTGGTAATCGTAGTGGTGATAATGGTCCTTATAGTGGTGATAATGGTTGTTATAGTGGTGATAATGGTTGTTATAGTGGGGACAATGGTTGTTATAGTGGCGATAGTGGTTGTTATGGTGGCGATAGTGGTTGTTATGGTGGTGATAATGGTTTTTATTGTGGTGATGATGGTTGTTGTAGTGGTGACAATAGTTGTTATAGTGGTGATAATGGGTGTTATAGTGGGGACAATGGTTGCTATAGTGGTGATAATGGTTGTTATAGTGGCGATAGTGGTTGTTAGAGTGGTGATAATGGCTCTTATAGTGGTGATAATGGTTGTTACAGTGGTGATAATGGTCGTTATAGTGGTGGTAATCGTCGTTATATTGGTGATAATGGTTGTTATTGTGGTGATAATGGTTGTTATAGTGGTGATAATGGTCCTTATAATGGTGATAATGGTTGTTATAGTGGTGATAATGGTTGTTATAGTGAGGACAATGGTTGTTATAGTGGTGATAATGGTTGTTACAGTGGCGATAATGTTTTTTATAGTGGGGATAATGGTTGTTATAGTGGTGATAATGGCTGTTATAGTGGTGATAATGGTTGTTATAGTGGTGGTAACGGTCGTTATAGTGGTGATAATGGTCCTTGTAGTGGTGATAATGGTTTTTATTGTGGTGATGATGGTTGTTGTAGTGATGATAATGGTTGTTATAGTGGGGACAATGGTTGTTATAGTGGTGATAATGGTTGTTATTGTGGCGATAATGTTTTTTATAGTGGGGATAATGGTTGTTATAGTGGTGATAATGGTCCTTATAATGGTGATAGTGGTTGCTATAGTGGTGATAATGGCTATTATAGTGGTGGTAATGTTTCTTATAATGGTGATAATGGTTGTTCTAGTCGTGATAATGGTCGTTATAGTGGTGATAATGGTTGTTATAGTGGTGATAATGGTTGTTATAGTGGGGATAATGGTTGTTATAGTGGTGATAATGGTTGTTATAGTGGTGATAATGGTCCTTATAGAGGTGATAATGGTTGTTATAGTGGTGATAATTGTTGTTATAGTGGTGATAATGGTTGTTATTATGGTGATAATTGTTGTTATAGTGGTGATAATTGTTGTTATTATGGTGATAATTGTTGTTATAGTGATGATAATGGTTGTTATAGTGGTGATAGTGGTTGTTATAGTGGTGATAATGGTTGTTATTGTGGTGATAATGGTTGTTATAGTGGTGATAATTGTCCGTATAATGGTGATAATGGTTGTTATAGTGGTGATAATGGTTGTTATATTGAGGACAATGGTTGTTATAGTGGTGATAATGGTTGTTATAGTGGCGATAATGTTTTTTATAGTGGGGATAATGGTTGTTATAGTGGTGATAATGGTTGTTATAGTGGTGATAATTGTCCTTATAGAGGTGATAATGGTGTTATAGTGGTGATAGTGGTTGTTATAGTGGTGGTAATGGTCCTTATAGAGGTGATAATGGTGTTATAGTGGTGATAATGGTTGTTATAGTGGTGATAATGGTTGTTATAGTGGTGGTAATGGTTGTTATAGTCGTGACAATAGTTGTTATAGTGGTGATAATGGTTGTTATAGTGGTGATAATGGTTGTTATTGTGGTGATAATTGTTGCTATAGTCGTGACAATGGTCGTTATAGTGGTGATAATGGTTGTTATAGTGGTGATAATGGTTGTTATAGTCGGGATAATGGTTGTTATAGTGGTGATAATGGTTGTTATAGTGGTGATAATGGTCCTTATAGAGGTGATAATGGTTGTTATAGTGGTGATAATGGTTGTCATAGTGGCGATAATGTTTTTTATAGTGGGGATAATGGTTGTTATAGTGGTGATAATGGTTGTTATAGTGGTGATAATGGTCCTTATAGAGGTGATAATGGTGTTATAGTGTTGATAATGGTTGTTATAGTGGTGGTAATGGTTGTTATAGTGGTGATAATGGTTGTTATAGTGGGGATAATGGTTGTTATAGTGGTGATAATGGTTGTTATAGTGGTGGTAATGGTTGTCATAGTGGCGATAATGTTTTTTATAGTGCGGATAATGGTTGTTATAGTGGTGATAATGGTTGTTATAGTGGGGACAATGGTTGTTATAGTGGTGATAATGGTTTTTATTGTGGTGATAATGTTCGTTATAGTGGCGATAATGGTTCTTGTAGTGGTGATAATGGACTTTATTGTCGTGATGATGGTTGCTGTAGTGATGATAATGGCTATTATAGTGGAGATAATGGTTGTTATAGTGGCGATAATGTTTTTTATAGTGGGGATAATGGTCATTATAGTGGTGATAGTGCTTGTTATAGTGGTGATAATGGTCCTTATAGAGGTGACAATGGTTGTTATAGTGGTTACAATGGTTGTTATAGTGGTGGTAATGGTTGTTATAGTGGTGTTAATGGTTGGTATAGTGCGGATAATGGTTGTTACAGTGGTGATAATGGTTGTTATAGTGGCGATAATGTTTGTTATAGTGGGGATAATGGTTGATAGAGTGGCGATGATGGCTGTTATAGTGGTGATAATGGCTGTTATAGTGGTGATAATGGTCGTTGTAGTGGTGGTAATCGTCGTTATAGTGGTGATAATGGTCCTTGTAGTGGAAATAATGGTTTTTATTGTGGTGATGATGGTTGTTGTGGTGGTGATAATGGTTATTATTGTGGTGATAACGGCTGTTATAGTGGTGATAATGGTCGTTATTGTGGTGATAATGGTTTTTATAGTCGTGATAATGGTTGTTATATTGGTGATAATGGTTGTTATAGTAGTGATAATGGTCCTTATGCTGGTGATAATGGTTCTTATAGTGGTGATAATGGCTGTTATAGTGGTGGTAATGTTTCTTATAATGGTGATAATGGTTTTTATAGTGGTGATAATGGTTGTTATGGTGGTGAGAATGGTTGTTATAGTGGTGATAATGGCTGTTACAGTGGCGATAAAGGTTGTTATAGTGGTGATAATGGTCGTTATAGTGGCGATAATGGTTCTTGTAGTGGTGATAATGGACTTTATTGTCGTGATGATGGTTGTTGTAGTGATGATAATGGCTATTATAGTGGAGATAATGGTTGTTATAGTGGCGATAATGTTTTTTATAGTGGGGATAATGGTCGTTATAGTGGTAATAATGCTTGTTATAGTGGTGATAATGGTCCTTATAGAGGTGACAATGGTTGTTATAGTGGTTATAATGGTTGTAATAGTGGTGGTAATGGTTGTTATAGTGGTGTTAATGGTTGTTCTAGTCGTGATAATGGTCGTTATAGTGGTGATAATGGTTGTTATAGTGGTGATAATGGTTGTTATAGTGGTGATAATTGTTGTTATAGTGGTGATAATGGTTGTTATTGTGGTGATAATTGTTGTTATAGTGATGATAATGGTTGTTATAGTGGTGATAATGGTTGTTATAGTGGTGATAATGGTTGTTATAGTGGGGATAATGGTGATTATGGTGGTGATAATGGTTATTATAGTTGTCTTAATGGTCCTTGTAGTGGTGATAATGGTCGTTATAGTGGTGATAATGGTCCTTGTAGTGGTGATAATGGTTTTTATTGTGGTGATGATGGTTGTCGTAGTGGTGATAAAGGTTGTTATGGTGATGATAATGGTAGTTGTAGTGGTGATAATGGTCATTATAGTGGTGATAATGGTTGTTATAGTGGTGATAATGGTTGCTATAGTGGTGATACTGGTTGCTATAGTGGTGATAGTGGTTGCTATAGTGGTGATACTGGTTGCTATAGTGGTGATAATAGTTGCTATAGTGGTGGTAATGGCTGTTATAGTGGTGATAATGGTTGTTATAGTGGTGATTATGGTTGTTATAGTGGTGATACTGGTTGCTATAGTGGTGATAGTGGTTGCTATAGTGGTGATAATGGCTATTATAGTGGTGATAATTGTTGTTATACTGTTGATGATGGTTGTTCTAGTCGTGATAATGGTCGTTATAGTGGTGATAACGGTTGTTATAGTCGCGATAATGTTTCTTATAGTGGTGATGATGGTTGTTCTGGTAGTGATAATGTTTGTTATAGTGGTGATAATGGTTTTTATAGTGTTGATAATGGTTGTTATAGTGATGATAATGGTTGTTGTAGTGGTGATAATGGTTGTTATAGTGGCGATAATGTTTGTTATAGTGGGGATAATGGTTGTTAGAGTGGTGATAATGGCAGTTATAGTGGTGATAATGGTCGTTATGGTGGTGGTAATCGTAGTGGTGATAATGTTCCTTATAGTGGTGATAATGGTCGTTATAGTGGTGATAATGGTTGTTATGGTGGTGATAATGTTTCTTATAGCAGTGATAATGGTTGTTATAGTGGTCATAATGGTCCTTGTAGTGGTGATAATGGTCGTTATAGTGGTGATAATGGTCCTTGTAGTGGTGATAATGGTTTTTATTGTGGTGATGATGGTTGTTGTAGTGGTGATAATGGTTATTATTGTGGTGATAACGGTTGTTATAGTGTCGATAATGGTCACTATAGTGCGGATAATGGTGGGTATGGTGGTGATAATGGTTGTTATGGTGGTGATAATGGTTGTTACAGTGGTGATAATGGTTGTTATAGAGGTGATAATGGTTGTTATAGTGGTGATAATGGTTGTTATAGTGGGGACAATGGTTGCTATAGTGGTGGTAATGGCTGTTATAGTGGTGATAATGGTTGTTGTAGTGGTGGTAATGGTTGTTATAGTGGTGATAATGGTTGTTATAGTGGCGATAATGTTTTTTATAGTGGGGATAATGGTTGTTATAGTGGTGATAATGGCTGTTATAGTGGTGATAATGGTTGTTATAGTGGTGGTAACGGTCGTTATAGTGGTGATAATGGTCCTTGTAGTGGTGATAATGGTTTTTATTGTGGTGATGATGGTTGTTGTAGTGATGATAATGGTTGTTATAGTGGTGATAATGGTTGTTATAGTGGGGACAATGGTTGTTATAGTGGTGATAATGGTTGTTATTGTGGCGATAATGTTTTTTATAGTGGGGATAATGGTTGTTATAGTGGTGATAATGGTCCTTGTAATGGTGATAGTGGTTGCTATAGTGGTAATAATGGCTATTATAGTGGTGGTAATGTTTCTTATAATGGTGATAATGGTTGTTCTAGTCGTGATAATGGTCGTTATAGTGGTGATAATGGTTGTTATAGTGGTGATAATGGTTGTTATAGTGGGGATAATGGTTGTTATAGTGGTGATAATGGTTGTTATAGTGGTGATAATGGTCCTCATAGAGGTGATAATGGTTGTTATAGTGGTGATAATTGTTGTTATAGTGGTGATAATGGTTGTTATTGTGGTGATAATTGTTGTTATAGTGATGATAATGGTTGTTATAGTGGTGATAATGGTTGTTATAGTGGTGATAATGGTTGTTGTAGTGGGGATAATGGTGGTTATGGTGGTGATAATGGTTATTATAGTTGTCTTAATGGTCCTTGTAGTGGTGATAATGGACGTTATAGTGGTGATAATGGTCCTTGTAGTGGTGATAATGGTTGTTATAGTGGTGATAATGGTTGCTATAGTGGTGATACTGGTTGCTATAGTCGTGATAGTGGTTGCTATAGTGGTGATACTGGTTGCTATAGTGGTGATAATAGTTGCTATAGTGGTGGTAATGGCTGTTATAGTGGTGATAATGGTTGTTATAGTGGTGATAATGGTTGTTATAGTGGTGATACTGGTTGCTATAGTGGTGATAGTGGTTGCTATAGTGGTGATAATGGCTATTATAGTGGTGATAATTGTTGTTATACTGTTGATGATGGTTGTTCTAGTCGTGATAATGGTCGCTGTAGTGGTGATAACGGTTGTTATAGTCGCGATAATGTTTCTTATAGTGGTGATGATGGTTGTTCTGGTAGTGATAATGGTTGTTATAGTGGTGATAATGGTTTTTATAGTGTTGATAATGGTTGTTATAGTGATGATAATGGTAGTTGTAGTGGTGATAATGGTTGTTATAGTGGCGATAATGTTTGTTATAGTGGGGATAATGGTTGTTAGAGTGGTGATAATGGCAGTTATAGTGGTGATAATTGTTGTTATAGTGGTGATAATGGTCGTTATGCTGGTGGTAATCGTAGTGGTGATAATGGTCCTTATAGTGGTGATAATGGTCGTTATAGTGGTGATAATGGTTGTTATACTGGGGACAATGGTTATTATAGTGGTGATAATGGTTGTTATGGTGGTGATAATGTTTCTTATAGCAGTGATAATGGTTGTTATAGTGGTCATAATGGTCCTTGTGGTGGTGATAATGGTCGTTATAGTGGTGATAATGGTCCTTGTAGTGGTGATAATGGTTTTTATTGTGGTGATGATGGTTGTTGTAGTGGTGATAATGGTTATTATTGTGGTGATAACGGTTGTTATAGTGTCGATAATGGTCACTATAGTGCGGATAATGGTGGGTATGGTGGTGATAATGGTTGTTATGGTGGTGATAATGGTTGTTACAGTGGTGATAATGGTTGTTATAGAGGTGATAATGGTTGTTATAGTGGTGATAATGGTTGTTATAATGGGGACAATGGTTGCTATAGTGGTGGTAATGGCTGTTATAGTGGTGATAATGGTTGTTATAGTGGTGGTAATGGTTGTTATAGTGGTGATAATGGTTGTTATAGTGCTGATAATGGTTGTTATAGTGGCGATAATGTTTTTTATAGTGGGGATAATGGTTGTTATAGTGGTGATAATGGTTGTTATAGTGGTGATAATTGTCCTTATAGAGGTGATAATGGTGTTATAGCGGTGATAATGGTTGTTATAGTGGTGGTAATGGTCCTTATAGAGGTGATAATGGTGTTATAGTGGTGATAATGGTTGTTATAGTGGTGGTAATGGTTGTTATAGTGGGGATAATGGTTGTTATAGTGGTGATAATGGTTGTTATAGTGGTGATAATGGTTGTTATAGTGGTGGTAATGGTTGTTATAGTGGTGACAATAGTTGTTATATTGGTGATAATGGTTGTTATAGTGGGGACAATGGTTGCTATAGTGCGGATAATGGTTGTTGTAGTGGTGATAATGGTTGTTATAGTGGCGATAATGTTTGTTATAGTGGGGATAATGGTTGTTAGAGTGGTGATAATGGCTGTTATAGTGGTGATAATTGTTGTTATAGTGGTGATAATGGTCGTTATGGTGGTGGTAATCGTAGTGGTGATAATGGTCCTTATAGTGGTGATAATGGTTGTTATAGTGGTGATAATGGTTGTTATAGTGGGGACAATGGTTGTTATAGTGGCGATAGTGGTTGTAATGGGGGCGATAGTGGTTGTTATGGTGGTGATAATGGTTTTTATTGTGGTGATGATGGTTGTTGTAGTGGTGATAATGGCTATTATTGTGGTGATAACGGCTGTTATAGTGTTGATAATGGTCACTATAGTGCGGATAATGGTGGGTATGGTGGTGATAATGGTTGTTATGGTGGTGATAATGGTTGTTACAGTGGTGATAATGGTTGTTATAGTGGTGATAATGGTTGTTATAGTGGTGGTAATGGTTGTTATAGTGGTGACAATAGTTGTTATAGTGGTGATAATGGTTGTTATAGTGGGGACAATGGTTGCTATAGTGGCGATAGTGGTTGTAATGGGGGCGATAGTGGTTGTTATGGTGGTGATAATGGTTGTTACAGTGGTGATAATGGTTGTTATAGTGGCGATAGTGGTTGTTAGAGTGGTGATAATGGCTCTTATAGTGGTGATAATGGTTGTTATAGTGGTGATAATGGTCGTTATGGTGGTGGTAATCGTAGTGGTGATAATGGTCCTTATAGTGGTGATAATGGTTGTTATAGTGGTGATAATGGTTGTTATAGTGGGGACAATGGTTGTTATAGTGGCGATAGTGGTTGTAATGGGGGCGATAGTGGTTGTTATGGTGGTGATAATGGTTGTTACAGTGGTGATAATGGTTGTTATAGTGGCGATAGTGGTTGTTAGAGTGGTGATAATGGCTCTTATAGTGGTGATAATGGTTGTTATAGTGGTGATAATGGTCGTTATAGTGGTGGTAATCGTCGTTATATTGGTGATAATGGTTGTTATTGTGGTGATAATGGTTGTTATAGTGGCGATAATGTTTTTTATAGTGGGGATAATGGTTGTTATAGTGGTGATAATGGCTGTTATAGTGGTGATAATGGTTGTTATAGTGGTGGTAACGGTCGTTATAGTGGTGATAATGGTCCTTGTAGTGGTGATAATGGTTTTTATTGTGGTGATGATGGTTGTTGTAGTGATGATAATGGTTGTTATAGTGGTGATAATGGTTGTTATAGTGGGGACAATGGTTGTTATAGTGGTGATAATGGTTGTTATTGTGGCGATAATGTTTTTTATAGTGGGGATAATGGTTGTTATAGTGGTGATAATGGTCCTTGTAATGGTGATAGTGGTTGCTATAGTGGTAATAATGGCTATTATAGTGGTGGTAATGTTTCTTATAATGGTGATAATGGTTGTTCTAGTCGTGATAATGGTCGTTATAGTGGTGATAATGGTTGTTATAGTGGTGATAATGGTTGTTATAGTGGGGATAATGGTTGTTATAGTGGTGATAATGGTTGTTATAGTGGTGATAATGGTCCTCATAGAGGTGATAATGGTTGTTATAGTGGTGATAATTGTTGTTATAGTGGTGATAATGGTTGTTATTGTGGTGATAATTGTTGTTATAGTGATGATAATGGTTGTTATAGTGGTGATAATGGTTGTTATAGTGGTGATAATGGTTGTTGTAGTGGGGATAATGGTGGTTATGGTGGTGATAATGGTTATTATAGTTGTCTTAATGGTCCTTGTAGTGGTGATAATGGACGTTATAGTGGTGATAATGGTCCTTGTAGTGGTGATAATGGTTGTTATAGTGGTGATAATGGTTGCTATAGTGGTGATACTGGTTGCTATAGTCGTGATAGTGGTTGCTATAGTGGTGATACTGGTTGCTATAGTGGTGATAATAGTTGCTATAGTGGTGGTAATGGCTGTTATAGTGGTGATAATGGTTGTTATAGTGGTGATAATGGTTGTTATAGTGGTGATACTGGTTGCTATAGTGGTGATAGTGGTTGCTATAGTGGTGATAATGGCTATTATAGTGGTGATAATTGTTGTTATACTGTTGATGATGGTTGTTCTAGTCGTGATAATGGTCGCTGTAGTGGTGATAACGGTTGTTATAGTCGCGATAATGTTTCTTATAGTGGTGATGATGGTTGTTCTGGTAGTGATAATGGTTGTTATAGTGGTGATAATGGTTTTTATAGTGTTGATAATGGTTGTTATAGTGATGATAATGGTAGTTGTAGTGGTGATAATGGTTGTTATAGTGGCGATAATGTTTGTTATAGTGGGGATAATGGTTGTTAGAGTGGTGATAATGGCAGTTATAGTGGTGATAATTGTTGTTATAGTGGTGATAATGGTCGTTATGCTGGTGGTAATCGTAGTGGTGATAATGGTCCTTATAGTGGTGATAATGGTCGTTATAGTGGTGATAATGGTTGTTATACTGGGGACAATGGTTATTATAGTGGTGATAATGGTTGTTATGGTGGTGATAATGTTTCTTATAGCAGTGATAATGGTTGTTATAGTGGTCATAATGGTCCTTGTGGTGGTGATAATGGTCGTTATAGTGGTGATAATGGTCCTTGTAGTGGTGATAATGGTTTTTATTGTGGTGATGATGGTTGTTGTAGTGGTGATAATGGTTATTATTGTGGTGATAACGGTTGTTATAGTGTCGATAATGGTCACTATAGTGCGGATAATGGTGGGTATGGTGGTGATAATGGTTGTTATGGTGGTGATAATGGTTGTTACAGTGGTGATAATGGTTGTTATAGAGGTGATAATGGTTGTTATAGTGGTGATAATGGTTGTTATAATGGGGACAATGGTTGCTATAGTGGTGGTAATGGCTGTTATAGTGGTGATAATGGTTGTTATAGTGGTGGTAATGGTTGTTATAGTGGTGATAATGGTTGTTATAGTGCTGATAATGGTTGTTATAGTGGCGATAATGTTTTTTATAGTGGGGATAATGGTTGTTATAGTGGTGATAATGGTTGTTATAGTGGTGATAATTGTCCTTATAGAGGTGATAATGGTGTTATAGTGGTGATAATGGTTGTTATAGTGGTGGTAATGGTCCTTATAGAGGTGATAATGGTGTTATAGTGGTGATAATGGTTGTTATAGTGGTGATAATGGTTGTTATAGTGGGGACAATGGTTGTTATAGTGGCGATAGTGGTTGTAATGGGGGCGATAGTGGTTGTTATGGTGGTGATAATGGTTTTTATTGTGGTGATGATGGTTGTTGTAGTGGTGATAATGGCTATTATTGTGGTGATAACGGCTGTTATAGTGTTGATAATGGTCACTATAGTGCGGATAATGGTGGGTATGGTGGTGATAATGGTTGTTATGGTGGTGATAATGGTTGTTACAGTGGTGATAATGGTTGTTATAGTGGTGATAATGGTTGTTATAGTGGTGGTAATGGTTGTTATAGTGGTGACAATAGTTGTTATAGTGGTGATAATGGTTGTTATAGTGGGGACAATGGTTGCTATAGTGGCGATAGTGGTTGTAATGGGGGCGATAGTGGTTGTTATGGTGGTGATAATGGTTGTTACAGTGGTGATAATGGTTGTTATAGTGGCGATAGTGGTTGTTAGAGTGGTGATAATGGCTCTTATAGTGGTGATAATGGTTGTTATAGTGGTGATAATGGTCGTTATGGTGGTGGTAATCGTAGTGGTGATAATGGTCCTTATAGTGGTGATAATGGTTGTTATAGTGGTGATAATGGTTGTTATAGTGGGGACAATGGTTGTTATAGTGGCGATAGTGGTTGTAATGGGGGCGATAGTGGTTGTTATGGTGGTGATAATGGTTGTTACAGTGGTGATAATGGTTGTTATAGTGGCGATAGTGGTTGTTAGAGTGGTGATAATGGCTCTTATAGTGGTGATAATGGTTGTTATAGTGGTGATAATGGTCGTTATAGTGGTGGTAATCGTCGTTATATTGGTGATAATGGTTGTTATTGTGGTGATAATGGTTGTTATAGTGGTGATAATGGTCCTTATAATGGTGATAATGGTTGTTATAGTGGTGATAATGGTTGTTATAGTGAGGACAATGGTTGTTATAGTGGTGATAATGGTTGTTATAGTGGCGATAATGTTTTTTATAGTGGGGATAATGGTTGTTATAGTGGTGATAATGGCTGTTACAGTGGTGATAATGGTTGTTATAGTGGTGGTAACGGTCGTTATAGTGGTGATAATGGTCCTTGTAGTGGTGATAATGGTTTTTATTGTGGTGATGATGGTTGTTGTAGTGATGATAATGGTTGTTATAGTGGTGATAATGGTTGTTATAGTGGGGACAATGGTTGTTATAGTGGTGATAATGGTTGTTGTTGTGGCGATAATGTTTTTTATAGTGGGGATAATGGTTGTTATAGTGGTGATAATGGCTGTTATAGTGGTGATAATGGTTGTTATAGTGGTGGTAACGGTCGTTATAGTGGTGATAATGGTCCTTGTAGTGGTGATAATGGTTTTTATTGTGGTGATGATGGTTGTTGTAGTGATGATAATGGTTGTTATAGTGGTGATAATGGTTGTTATAGTGGGGACAATGGTTGTTATAGTGGTGATAATGGTTGTTGTTGTGGCGATAATGTTTTTTATAGTGGGGATAATGGTTGTTATAGTGGTGATAATGGTCCTTATAATGGTGATAGTGGTTGCTATAGTGGTGATAATGGCTATTATAGTGGTGGTAATGTTTCTTACAATGGTGATAATGGTTGTTCTGGTCGTGATAATGGTCGTTATAGTGGTGATAATGGTTGTTATAGTGGTGATAATGGTTGTTATAGTGGGGATAATGGTTGTTATAGTGGTGATAATGGTTGTTATAGTGGTGATAATGGTTGTTATAGTGGTGATAATGGTTGTTATAGTGGTGATAATGGTTGTTATAGTGGTGATAATGGTCCTTATAGAGGCGATAATGGTTGTTATTGTGGTGATAATGGTTCTTGTAGTGGTGATAATGGACTTTATTGTCGTGATGATGGTTGTTGTAGTGATGATAATGGCTATTATAGTGGAGATAATGGTTGTTATAGTGGCGATAATGTTTTATATAGTGGGGATAATGGTCGTTATAGTGGTGATAATGCTTGTTATAGTGGTGATAATGGTCCTTATAGAGGTGACAATGGTTGTTATAGTGGTTATAATGGTTGTTATAGTGGTGGTAATGGTTGTTATAGTGGTGTTAATGGTTGTTATAGTGCGGATAATGGTTGTTATAGTGGTGATAATGGTTGTTATAGTGGTGATAATGTTTGTTATAGTGGGGATAATGGTTGATAAAGTGGTGATAATGGCTGTTATAGTGGTGATAATGGTTGTTATAGTGGTGATAATGGTCCTTATAATGGTGATAGTGGTTGCTATAGTGGTGATAATGGCTATTATAGTGGTGGTAATGTTTCTTACAATGGTGATAATGGTTGTTCTAGTCGTGATAATGGTCGTTATAGTGGTGATAATGGTTGTTATAGTGGTGATAATGGTTGTTATAGTGGGGATAATGGTTGTTATAGTGGTGATAATGGTTGTTATAGTGGTGATAATGGTCCTTATAGAGGTGATAATGGTTGTTATAGTGGTGATAATTGTTGTTATAGTGGTGATAATGGTTGTTATAGTGGTGATAATGATTGTTATTGTGGCGATAATGTTTTTTATAGTGGGGATAATGGTTGTTATAGTGGTGATAATGTTCCTTATAATGGTGATAGTGGTTGCTATAGTGGTGATAATGGCTATTATAGTGGTGGTAATGTTTCTTACAATGGTGATAATGGTTGTTCTAGTCGTGATAATGGTCGTTATAGTGGTGATAATGGTTGTTATAGTGGTGATAATGGTTGTTATAGTGGGGATAATGGTCCTTATAGTGGTGATAATGGATGTTATGGTGGTAATAATGGTCGTTGTAGTGGTGATAATGGTTGTTATAGTGGTGGTAATGGTTGTTATAGTGGTGACAATAGTTGTTATAGTGGTGATAATTGTTGTTATAGTGGTGATAATGGTCGTTATGGTGGTGGTAATAGTAGTGGTGATAATGGTCCTTATAGTGGTGATAAAGGTTGTTATAGTGGTGATAATGTTTGTTATAGTGGGGATAATGGTTGATAGAGTGGTGATAATAGCTGTAATAGTGGTGATAATGGTTGTTATAGTGGTGATAATGGTCGTTGTGGTGGTGGTAATCGTCGTTATAGTGGTGATAATGGTCCTTGTAGTGGAAATAATGGTTTTTATTGTGGTGATGATGGTTGTTGTGGTGGTGATAATGGTTATTATTGTGGTGATAACGGCTGTTATAGTGGTGATAACGGTCGTTATTGTGGTGATAATGGTTTTTATAGTCGTGATAATGGTTGTCATATTGGTGATAATGGTTGTTATAGTGGTGATAATGGTCCTTATGCTGGTGATAATGGTTCTTATAGTGGTGATAATGGCTGTTATAGTGGTGGTAATGTTTCTTATAATGGTGATAATGGTTTTTATAGTGGTGATAATGGTTGTTATGGTGGTGAGAATGGTTGTTATAGTGGTGATAATGGCTGTTACAGTGGCGATAAAGGTTGTTATAGTGGTGATAATGGTCCTTATAGTGGTGATAATGGTGCTTGTAGTGGTGATAATGGTCTGTATTGTGGTGATGATTGTTGTTGTAGTGATGATAATGGTTGTTATAGTGGTGATAATGGTCCTTATAGTGGTGATAATGGATGTTATGGTGGTAATAATGGTCGTTGTAGTGGTGATAATGGTTGCTATAGTGGTGATAGTGGCTGTTATAGTGGTGATAATGGTTGTTATTGTGGTGATAATTGTTGCTATAGTGGTGATACTGGTTGCTATAGTGGTGATAGTGGTTGCTATAGTGGTGATGCTGGTTGCTATAGTGGTGATAATGGTTGCTATAGTGATGATAATGGCTGTGATAGTGGGGATAATGGTTGTTATAGTGGTGATAATGGTTGTTATAGTGGCGATAATGTTTGTTATAGTGGGGATAATGGCTGTTACAGTGGTGATAAAGGTTGTTATAGTGGTGATAATTGTTGTTATAGTGGTGATAATGGTCGTTATGGTGGTGGTAATAGTAGTGGTGATAATGGTCCTTATAGTGGTGATAAAGGTTGTTATAGTGGTGATAATGGTTGTTATAGTGGGGACAATGGTTGTTATAGTGGCGATAGTGGTTGTAATGGGGGCGATAGTGGTTGTTATGGTGGTGATAATGGTTGTTATAGTGGTGATAATGGTTGTTATAGTGGTGATAATGGTCGTTATAGTGGTGGTAATCGTCGTTATATTGGTGATAATGGTTGTTATTGTGGTGATAATGGTTGTTATAGTGGTGATAATGGTCCTTATAATGGTGATAATGGTTGTTATAGTGGTGATAATGGTTGTTATAGTGAGGACAATGGTTGTTATAGTGGTGATAATGGTTGTTATACTGGCGATAATGTTTTTTATAGTGGGGATAATGGTTGTTATAGTGGTGATAATGGCTGTTATAGTGGTGATAATGGTTGTTATAGTGGTGGTAACGGTCGTTATAGTGGTGATAATGGTCCTTGTAGTGGTGATAGTGGTTGCTATAGTGGTGATAATGGCTATTATAGTGGTGGTAATGTTTCTTACAATGGTGATAATGGTTGTTCTAGTCGTTATAATGGTCGTTATAGTGGTGATAATGGTTGTTATAGTGGTGATAATGGTTGTTATAGTGGGGATAATGGTTGTTATAGTGGTGATAATGGTTGTTATAGTGGTGATAATGGTTGTTATAGTGGTGTTAATGGTTGTTATAGTGGGGACAATGGTTGTTATAGTGGTGATAATGGTTGTTGTTGTGGCGATAATGTTTTTTATAGTGGGGATAATGGTTGTTATAGTGGTGATAATGGTCCTTATAATGGTGATAGTGGTTGCTATAGTGGTGATAATGGCTATTATAGTGGTGGTAATGTTTCTTACAATGGTGATAATGGTTGTTCTAGTCGTGATAATGGTCGTTATAGTGGTGATAATGGTTGTTATAGTGGTGATAATGGTTGTTATAGTGGGGATAATGGTTGTTATAGTGGTGATAATGGTTGTTATAGTGGTGATAATGGTTGTTATAGTGGTGATAATGGTTGTTATAGTGGTGATAATGGTTGTTATAGTGGGGACAATGGTTATTATAGTGGTGATAATGGTTGTTGTTGTGGCGATAATGTTTTTTATAGTGGGGATAATGGTTGTTATAGTGGTGATAATGGTCCTTATAATGGTCATAGTGGTTGCTATAGTGGTGATAATGGCTATTATAGTGGTGGTAATGTTTCTTACAATGGTGATAATGGTTGTTCTAGTCGTGATAATGGTCGTTATAGTGGTGATAATGGTTGTTATAGTGGTGATAATGGTTGTTATAGTGGGGATAATGGTTGTTATAGTGGTGATAATGGTTGTTATAGTGGTGATAATGGTTGTTATAGTGGTGTTAATGGTTGTTATAGTGGGGACAATGGTTGTTATAGTGGTGATAATGGTTGTTGTTGTGGCGATAATGTTTTTTATAGTGGGGATAATGGTTGTTATAGTGGTGATAATGGTCCTTATAATGGTTATAGTGGTTGCTATAGTGGTGATAATGGCTATTATAGTGGTGGTAATGTTTCTTACAATGGTGATAATGGTTGTTCTAGTCGTGATAATGGTCGTTATAGTGGTGATAATGGTTGTTATAGTGGTGATAATGGTTGTTATAGTGGGGATAATGGTTGTTATTGTGGTGATAATGGTTGTTATAGTGGTGATAATGGTTGTTATAGTGGTGATAATGGTTGTTATAGTGGTGATAATGGTCCTTATAGAGGCGATAATGGTTGTTATTGTGGTGATAATTGTTGCTATAGTGGTGACAGTGGTCGTTATAGTGGTGATAATGGTTGTTATAGTGGTGATAATGGTTGTTATAGTGGTGATAATGGTCCTTATAGAGGTGATAATGGTTGTTATAGTGGTGATAATGGTTGTTATAGTGGTGATAATGATCCTTATAGAGGTGATAATGGTGTTATAGTGTTGATAATGGTTGTTATAGTGGTGGTAATGGTTGTTATAGTGGTGATAATGGTTGTTATAGTGGGGATAATGGTTGTTATAGTGGTGATAATGGTTGTTATAGTGGTGGTAATGGTTGTTATAGTGGTGTTAATGGTTGTTATAGTGCGGATAATGGTTGTTATAGTGGTGATAATGGTTGTTATAGTGGAGACAATGGTTGTTATAGTGGTGATAATGGTTTTTATTGTGGTGATAATGGTCGTTATAGTGGCGATAATGGTTCTTGTAGTGGTGATAATGGACTTTATTGTCGTGATGATGGTTGTTGTAGTGATGATAATGGCTATTATAGTGGAGATAATGGTTGTTATAGTGGCGATAATGTTTTTTATAGTGGGGATAATGGTCGTTATAGTGGTGATAATGCTTGTTATAGTGGTGATAATGGTCCTTATAGTGGTGATAATGGTTGTTATAGTGGCGATAATGTTTGTTATAGTGGGGATAATGGTTGATAGAGTGGTGATAATAGCTGTAATAGTGGTGATAATGGTTGTTATAGTGGTGATAACGGCTGTTATAGTGGTGATAACGGTCGTTATTGTGGTGATAATGGTTTTTATAGTCGTGATAATGGTTGTTATATTGGTGATAATGGTTGTTATAGTGGTGATAATGGTCCTTATGCTGGTGATAATGGTTCTTATAGTGGTGATAATGGCTGTTATAGTGGTGGTAATGTTTCTTATAATGGTGATAATGGTTTTTATAGTGGTGATAATGGTTGTTATGGTGGTGAGAATGGTTGTTATAGTGGTGATAATGGCTGTTACAGTGGCGATAAAGGTTGTTATAGTGGTGATAATGGTCGTTATAGTGGTGATAATGGTGCTTGTAGTGGTGATAATGGTCTGTATTGTGGTGATGATTGTTGTTGTAGTGATGATAATGGTTGTTATAGTGGTGATAATGGTCCTTACAGTGGTGATAATGGATGTTATGGTGGTAATAATGGTCGTTGTAGTGGTGATAATGGTTGCTATAGTGGTGATAGTGGCTGTTATAGTGGTGATAATGGTTGTTATTGTGGTGATAATTGTTGCTATAGTGGTGATACTGGTTGCTATAGTGGTGATAGTGGTTGCTATAGTGGTGATGCTGGTTGCTATAGTGGTGATAATGGTTGCTATAGTGATGATAATGGCTGTGATAGTGGGGATAATGGTTGTTATAGTGGTGATAATGGTTGTTATAGTGGCGATAATGTTTGTTATAGTGGGGATAATGGCTGTTACAGTGGTGATAAAGGTTGTTATAGTGGTGATAATGGTCGTTATAGTGGCGATAATGGTTCTTGTAGTGGTGATAATGGACTTTATTGTCGTGATGATGGTTGTTGTAGTGATGATAATGGCTATTATAGTAGAGATAATGGTTGTTATAGTGGCGATAATGTTTTTTATAGTGGGGATAATGGTCGTTATAGTGGTGATAATGCTTGTTATAGTGGTGATAATGGTCCTTATAGAGGTGATAATGGTTGTTATAGTGGGGATAATGGTTGTTATAGTGGTGATAATGGTTGTTATAGTGGTGATAATGGTTGTTATAGTGGTGTTAATGGTTGTTATAGTGGGGACAATGGTTGTTATAGTGGTGATAATGGTTCTTGTTGTGGCGATAATGTTTTTTATAGTGGGGATAATGGTTGTTATAGTGGTGATAATGGTCCTTATAATGGTGATAGTGGTTGCTATAGTGGTGATAATGGCTATTATAGTGGTGGTAATGTTTCTTACAATGGTGATAATGGTTGTTCTAGTCGTGATAATGGTCGTTATAGTGGTGATAATGGTTGTTATAGTGGTGGTAATGGTTGTTATAGTGGTGTTAATGGTTGTTATAGTGCGGATAATGGTTGTTATAGTAGTGATAATGGTTGTAATAGTGGCGATAATGTTTGTTATAGTGGTGATAATGGTTTTTATTGTGGTGATGATGGTTGATGTAGTGATGATAATGGTTGTTATAGTGGTGATAATGGTTGTTATAGTGGGGACAATGGTTGTTATAGTGGTGATAATGATTGTTATTGTGGCGATAATGTTTTTTATAGTGGGGATAATGGTTGTTATAGTGGTGATAATGTTCCTTATAATGGTGATAGTGGTTGCTATAGTGGTGATAATGGCTATTATAGTGGTGGTAATGTTTCTTACAATGGTGATAATGGTTGTTCTAGTCGTGATAATGGTCGTTATAGTGGTGATAATGGTTGTTATAGTGGTGATAATGGTTGTTATAGTGGGGATAATGGTTGTTATAGTGGTGATAATGGTTGTTATAGTGGTGATAATGGTCCTTATAGAGGTGATAATGGTTGTTATAGTGGTGATAATTGTTGTTATAGTGGTGATAATGGTTGTTATTGTGGTGATAATTGTTGCTATAGTGGTGACAATGGTCGTTATAGTGGTGATAATGGTTGTTATAGTGGTGATAATGGTTGTTATAGTGGGGATAATGGTTGTTATAGTGGTGATAATGGTTGTTATAGTGGTGATAATGGTCCTTATAGAGGTGATAATGGTTGTTATAGTGGTGATAATTGTTGTTATAGTGGTGATAATGGTTGTTATTGTGGTGATAATTGTTGCTATAGTGGTGACAATGGTTGCTATAGTGGTGATACTGGTTGCTATATTGGTGATAGTGGTTGCTATAGTGGTGATGCTGGTTGCTATAGTGGTGATAATGGTTGCTATAGTGATGATAATGGCTGTGATAGTGGGGATAATGGTTGTTATAGTGGTGATAATGGTTGTTATAGTGGCGATAATGTTTGTTATAGTGGGGATAATGGTTGTTACAGTGGTGATAATGGTTGTTATAGTGGTGATAATGGTCGTTATAGTGGCGATAATGGTTCTTGTAGTGGTGATAATGGACTTTATTGTCGTGATGATGGTTGTTGTAGTGATGATAATGGCTATTATAGTGGAGATAATGGTTGTTATAGTGGCGATAATGTTTTATATAGTGGGGATAATGGTCGTTATAGTGGTGATAATGCTTGTTATAGTGGTGATAATGGTCCTTATAGAGGTGACAATGGTTGTTATAGTGGTTATAATGGTTGTTATAGTGGTGGTAATGGTTGTTATAGTGGTGTTAATGGTTGTTATAGTGCGGATAATGGTTGTTATAGTGGTGATAATGGTTGTTATAGTGGCGATAATGTTTGTTATAGTGGGGATAATGGTTGATAAAGTGGTGATAATGGCTGTTATAGTGGTGATAATGGTTGTTATAGTGGTGATAATGGTCCTTATAATGGTGATAGTGGTTGCTATAGTGGTGATAATGGCTATTATAGTGGTGGTAATGTTTCTTACAATGGTGATAATGGTTGTTCTAGTCGTGATAATGATCGTTATAGTGGTGATAATGGTTGTTATAGTGGTGATAATGGTTGTTATAGTGGGGATAATGGTTGTTATAGTGGTGATAATGGTTGTTATAGTGGTGATAATGGTCCTTATAGAGGTGATAATGGTTGTTATAGTGGTGATAATTGTTGTTATAGTGGTGATAATGGTTGTTATAGTGGTGATAATGATTGTTATTGTGGCGATAATGTTTTTTATAGTGGGGATAATGGTTGTTATAGTGGTGATAATGTTCCTTATAATGGTGATAGTGGTTGCTATAGTGGTGATAATGGCTATTATAGTGGTGGTAATGTTTCTTACAATGGTGATAATGGTTGTTCTAGTCGTGATAATGGTCGTTATAGTGGTGATAATGGTTGTTATAGTGGTGATAATGGTTGTTATAGTGGGGATAATGGTTGTTATAGTGGTGATAATGGTTGTTATAGTGGTGATAATGGTCCTTATAGAGGTGATAATGGTTGTTATAGTGGTGATAATTGTTGTTATAGTGGTGATAATGGTTGTTATTGTGGTGATAATTGTTGCTATAGTGGTGACAATGGTCGTTATAGTGGTGATAATGGTTGTTATAGTGGTGATAATGGTTGTTATAGTGGGGATAATGGTTGTTATAGTGGTGATAATGGTTGTTATAGTGGTGATAATGGTCCTTATAGAGGTGATAATGGTTGTTATAGTGGTGATAATTGTTGTTATAGTGGTGATAATGGTTGTTATTGTGGTGATAATTGTTGCTATAGTGGTGACAATGGTTGCTATAGTGGTGATACTGGTTGCTATATTGGTGATAGTGGTTGCTATAGTGGTGATGCTGGTTGCTATAGTGGTGATAATGGTTGCTATAGTGATGATAATGGCTGTGATAGTGGGGATAATGGTTGTTATAGTGGTGATAATGGTTGTTATAGTGGCGATAATGTTTGTTATAGTGGGGATAATGGCTGTTACAGTGGTGATAATGGTTGTTATAGTGGTGATAATGGTCGTTATAGTGGCGATAATGGTTCTTGTAGTGGTGATAATGGACTTTATTGTCGTGATGATGGTTGTTGTAGTGATGATAATGGCTATTATAGTGGAGATAATGGTTGTTATAGTGGCGATAATGTTTTATATAGTGGGGATAATGGTCGTTATAGTGGTGATAATGCTTGTTATAGTGGTGATAATGGTCCTTATAGAGGTGACAATGGTTGTTATAGTGGTTATAATGGTTGTTATAGTGGTGGTAATGGTTGTTATAGTGGTGTTAATGGTTGTTATAGTGCGGATAATGGTTGTTATAGTGGCGATAATGGTTCTTGTAGTGGTGATAATGGACTTTATTGTCGTGATGATGGTTGTTGTAGTGATGATAATGGCTATTATAGTGGAGATAATGGTTGTTATAGTGGCGATAATGTTTTATATAGTGGTGATAATGGTTGTTATAGTGGTGATAATGGTTGTTATAGTGGGGACAATGGTTGTTATAGTGGTGATAATGGTTGTTGTTGTGGCGATAATGTTTTTTATAGTGGGGATAATGGTTGTTATAGTGGTGATAATGGTCCTTATAATGGTCATAGTGGTTGCTATAGTGGTGATAATGGCTATTATAGTGGTGGTAATGTTTCTTACAATGGTGATAATGGTTGTTCTAGTCGTGATAATGGTCGTTATAGTGGTGATAATGGTTGTTATAGTGGTGATAATGGTTGTTATAGTGGGGATAATGGTTGTTATAGTGGTGATAATGGTTGTTATAGTGGTGATAATGGTCCTTATAGAGGTGATAATGGTTGTTATAGTGGTGATAATTGTTGTTATAGTGGTGATAATGGTTGTTATTGTGGTGATAATTGTTGCTATAGTGGTGACAATGGTCGTTATAGTGGTGATAATGGTTGTTATAGTGGTGATAATGGTTGTTATAGTGGGGATAATGGTTGTTATAGTGGTGATAATGGTTGTTATAGTGGTGATAATGGTCCTTATAGAGGTGATAGTGGTTGTTATAGTGGTGATAATTGTTGTTATAGTGGTGATAATGGTTGTTATTGTGGTGATAATTGTTGCTATAGTGGTGACAATGGTTGCTATAGTGGTGATACTGGTTGCTATAGTGGTGATGCCGGTTGCTATAGTGGTGATAATGGTTGCTATAGTGATGATAATGGCTGTGATAGTGGGGATAATGGTTGTTATAGTGGTGATAATGGTTGTTATAGTGGCGATAATGTTTGTTATAGTGGGGATAATGGCTGTTACAGTGGTGATAATGGTTCTTATAGTGGTGATAATGGTCGTTATAGTGGCGATAATGGTTCTTGTAGTGGTGATAATGGACTTTATTGTCGTGATGATGGTTGTTGTAGTGATGATAATGGCTATTATAGTGGAGATAATGGTTGTTATAGTGGCGATAATGTTTTATATAGTGGGGATAATGGTCGTTATAGTGGTGATAATGCTTGTTATAGTGGTGATAATGGTCCTTATAGAGGTGACAATGGTTGTTATAGTGGTTATAATGGTTGTTATAGTGGTGGTAATGGTTGTTATAGTGGTGTTAATGGTTGTTATAGTGCGGATAATGGTTGTTATAGTGGTGATAATGGTTGTTATAGTGGTGATAATGTTTGTTATAGTGGGGATAATGGTTGATAAAGTGGTGATAATGGCTGTTATAGTGGTGATAATGGTTGTTATAGTGGTGATAATGGTCCTTATAATGGTGATAGTGGTTGCTATAGTGGTGATAATGGCTATTATAGTGGTGGTAATGTTTCTTACAATGGTGATAATGGTTGTTCTAGTCGTGATAATGGTCGTTATAGTGGTGATAATGGTTGTTATAGTGGTGATAATGGTTGTTATAGTGGGGATAATGGTTGTTATAGTGGTGATAATGGTTGTTATAGTGGTGATAATGGTCCTTATAGAGGTGATAATGGTTGTTATAGTGGTGATAATTGTTGTTATAGTGGTGATAATGGTTGTTATAGTGGTGATAATGATTGTTATTGTGGCGATAATGTTTTTTATAGTGGGGATAATGGTTGTTATAGTGGTGATAATGTTCCTTATAATGGTGATAGTGGTTGCTATAGTGGTGATAATGGCTATTATAGTGGTGGTAATGTTTCTTACAATGGTGATAATGGTTGTTCTAGTCGTGATAATGGTCGTTATAGTGGTGATAATGGTTGTTATAGTGGTGATAATGGTTGTTATAGTGGGGATAATGGTCCTTATAGTGGTGATAATGGATGTTATGGTGGTAATAATGGTCGTTGTAGTGGTGATAATGGTTGTTATAGTGGTGGTAATGGTTGTTATAGTGGTGACAATAGTTGTTATAGTGGTGATAATTGTTGTTATAGTGGTGATAATGGTCGTTATGGTGGTGGTAATAGTAGTGGTGATAATGGTCCTTATAGTGGTGATAAAGGTTGTTATAGTGGTGATAATGTTTGTTATAGTGGGGATAATGGTTGATAGAGTGGTGATAATAGCTGTAATAGTGGTGATAATGGTTGTTATAGTGGTGATAATGGTCGTTGTGGTGGTGGTAATCGTCGTTATAGTGGTGATAATGGTCCTTGTAGTGGAAATAATGGTTTTTATTGTGGTGATGATGGTTGTTGTGGTGGTGATAATGGTTATTATTGTGGTGATAACGGCTGTTATAGTGGTGATAACGGTCGTTATTGTGGTGATAATGGTTTTTATAGTCGTGATAATGGTTGTCATATTGGTGATAATGGTTGTTATAGTGGTGATAATGGTCCTTATGCTGGTGATAATGGTTCTTATAGTGGTGATAATGGCTGTTATAGTGGTGGTAATGTTTCTTATAATGGTGATAATGGTTTTTATAGTGGTGATAATGGTTGTTATGGTGGTGAGAATGGTTGTTATAGTGGTGATAATGGCTGTTACAGTGGCGATAAAGGTTGTTATAGTGGTGATAATGGTCCTTATAGTGGTGATAATGGTGCTTGTAGTGGTGATAATGGTCTGTATTGTGGTGATGATTGTTGTTGTAGTGATGATAATGGTTGTTATAGTGGTGATAATGGTCCTTATAGTGGTGATAATGGATGTTATGGTGGTAATAATGGTCGTTGTAGTGGTGATAATGGTTGCTATAGTGGTGATAGTGGCTGTTATAGTGGTGATAATGGTTGTTATTGTGGTGATAATTGTTGCTATAGTGGTGATACTGGTTGCTATAGTGGTGATAGTGGTTGCTATAGTGGTGATGCTGGTTGCTATAGTGGTGATAATGGTTGCTATAGTGATGATAATGGCTGTGATAGTGGGGATAATGGTTGTTATAGTGGTGATAATGGTTGTTATAGTGGCGATAATGTTTGTTATAGTGGGGATAATGGCTGTTACAGTGGTGATAAAGGTTGTTATAGTGGTGATAATTGTTGTTATAGTGGTGATAATGGTCGTTATGGTGGTGGTAATAGTAGTGGTGATAATGGTCCTTATAGTGGTGATAAAGGTTGTTATAGTGGTGATAATGGTTGTTATAGTGGGGACAATGGTTGTTATAGTGGCGATAGTGGTTGTAATGGGGGCGATAGTGGTTGTTATGGTGGTGATAATGGTTGTTATAGTGGTGATAATGGTTGTTATAGTGGTGATAATGGTCGTTATAGTGGTGGTAATCGTCGTTATATTGGTGATAATGGTTGTTATTGTGGTGATAATGGTTGTTATAGTGGTGATAATGGTCCTTATAATGGTGATAATGGTTGTTATAGTGGTGATAATGGTTGTTATAGTGAGGACAATGGTTGTTATAGTGGTGATAATGGTTGTTATACTGGCGATAATGTTTTTTATAGTGGGGATAATGGTTGTTATAGTGGTGATAATGGCTGTTATAGTGGTGATAATGGTTGTTATAGTGGTGGTAACGGTCGTTATAGTGGTGATAATGGTCCTTGTAGTGGTGATAGTGGTTGCTATAGTGGTGATAATGGCTATTATAGTGGTGGTAATGTTTCTTACAATGGTGATAATGGTTGTTCTAGTCGTTATAATGGTCGTTATAGTGGTGATAATGGTTGTTATAGTGGTGATAATGGTTGTTATAGTGGGGATAATGGTTGTTATAGTGGTGATAATGGTTGTTATAGTGGTGATAATGGTTGTTATAGTGGTGTTAATGGTTGTTATAGTGGGGACAATGGTTGTTATAGTGGTGATAATGGTTGTTGTTGTGGCGATAATGTTTTTTATAGTGGGGATAATGGTTGTTATAGTGGTGATAATGGTCCTTATAATGGTGATAGTGGTTGCTATAGTGGTGATAATGGCTATTATAGTGGTGGTAATGTTTCTTACAATGGTGATAATGGTTGTTCTAGTCGTGATAATGGTCGTTATAGTGGTGATAATGGTTGTTATAGTGGTGATAATGGTTGTTATAGTGGGGATAATGGTTGTTATAGTGGTGATAATGGTTGTTATAGTGGTGATAATGGTTGTTATAGTGGTGATAATGGTTGTTATAGTGGTGATAATGGTTGTTATAGTGGGGACAATGGTTGTTATAGTGGTGATAATGGTTGTTGTTGTGGCGATAATGTTTTTTATAGTGGGGATAATGGTTGTTATAGTGGTGATAATGGTCCTTATAATGGTCATAGTGGTTGCTATAGTGGTGATAATGGCTATTATAGTGGTGGTAATGTTTCTTACAATGGTGATAATGGTTGTTCTAGTCGTGATAATGGTCGTTATAGTGGTGATAATGGTTGTTATAGTGGTGATAATGGTTGTTATAGTGGGGATAATGGTTGTTATAGTGGTGATAATGGTTGTTATAGTGGTGATAATGGTTGTTATAGTGGTGTTAATGGTTGTTATAGTGGGGACAATGGTTGTTATAGTGGTGATAATGGTTGTTGTTGTGGCGATAATGTTTTTTATAGTGGGGATAATGGTTGTTATAGTGGTGATAATGGTCCTTATAATGGTTATAGTGGTTGCTATAGTGGTGATAATGGCTATTATAGTGGTGGTAATGTTTCTTACAATGGTGATAATGGTTGTTCTAGTCGTGATAATGGTCGTTATAGTGGTGATAATGGTTGTTATAGTGGTGATAATGGTTGTTATAGTGGGGATAATGGTTGTTATTGTGGTGATAATGGTTGTTATAGTGGTGATAATGGTTGTTATAGTGGTGATAATGGTTGTTATAGTGGTGATAATGGTCCTTATAGAGGCGATAATGGTTGTTATTGTGGTGATAATTGTTGCTATAGTGGTGACAGTGGTCGTTATAGTGGTGATAATGGTTGTTATAGTGGTGATAATGGTTGTTATAGTGGTGATAATGGTCCTTATAGAGGTGATAATGGTTGTTATAGTGGTGATAATGGTTGTTATAGTGGTGATAATGATCCTTATAGAGGTGATAATGGTGTTATAGTGTTGATAATGGTTGTTATAGTGGTGGTAATGGTTGTTATAGTGGTGATAATGGTTGTTATAGTGGGGATAATGGTTGTTATAGTGGTGATAATGGTTGTTATAGTGGTGGTAATGGTTGTTATAGTGGTGTTAATGGTTGTTATAGTGCGGATAATGGTTGTTATAGTGGTGATAATGGTTGTTATAGTGGGGACAATGGTTGTTATAGTGGTGATAATGGTTTTTATTGTGGTGATAATGGTCGTTATAGTGGCGATAATGGTTCTTGTAGTGGTGATAATGGACTTTATTGTCGTGATGATGGTTGTTGTAGTGATGATAATGGCTATTATAGTGGAGATAATGGTTGTTATAGTGGCGATAATGTTTTTTATAGTGGGGATAATGGTCGTTATAGTGGTGATAATGCTTGTTATAGTGGTGATAATGGTCCTTATAGTGGTGATAATGGTTGTTATAGTGGCGATAATGTTTTTTATAGTGGGGATAATGGTTGTTATAGTGGTGATAATGGTCCTTATAATGGTCATAGTGGTTGCTATAGTGGTGATAATGGCTATTATAGTGGTGGTAATGTTTCTTACAATGGTGATAATGGTTGTTCTAGTCGTGATAATGGTCGTTATAGTGGTGATAATGGTTGTTATAGTGGTGATAATGGTTGTTATAGTGGGGATAATGGTTGTTATAGTGGTGATAATGGTTGTTATAGTGGTGATAATGGTTGTTATAGTGGTGTTAATGGTTGTTATAGTGGGGACAATGGTTGTTATAGTGGTGATAATGGTTGTTGTTGTGGCGATAATGTTTTTTATAGTGGGGATAATGGTTGTTATAGTGGTGATAATGGTCCTTATAATGGTTATAGTGGTTGCTATAGTGGTGATAATGGCTATTATAGTGGTGGTAATGTTTCTTACAATGGTGATAATGGTTGTTCTAGTCGTGATAATGGTCGTTATAGTGGTGATAATGGTTGTTATAGTGGTGATAATGGTTGTTATAGTGGGGATAATGGTTGTTATTGTGGTGATAATGGTTGTTATAGTGGTGATAATGGTTGTTATAGTGGTGATAATGGTTGTTATAGTGGTGATAATGGTCCTTATAGAGGCGATAATGGTTGTTATTGTGGTGATAATTGTTGCTATAGTGGTGACAGTGGTCGTTATAGTGGTGATAATGGTTGTTATAGTGGTGATAATGGTTGTTATAGTGGTGATAATGGTCCTTATAGAGGTGATAATGGTTGTTATAGTGGTGATAATGGTTGTTATAGTGGTGATAATGATCCTTATAGAGGTGATAATGGTGTTATAGTGTTGATAATGGTTGTTATAGTGGTGGTAATGGTTGTTATAGTGGTGATAATGGTTGTTATAGTGGGGATAATGGTTGTTATAGTGGTGATAATGGTTGTTATAGTGGTGGTAATGGTTGTTATAGTGGTGTTAATGGTTGTTATAGTGCGGATAATGGTTGTTATAGTGGTGATAATGGTTGTTATAGTGGGGACAATGGTTGTTATAGTGGTGATAATGGTTTTTATTGTGGTGATAATGGTCGTTATAGTGGCGATAATGGTTCTTGTAGTGGTGATAATGGACTTTATTGTCGTGATGATGGTTGTTGTAGTGATGATAATGGCTATTATAGTGGAGATAATGGTTGTTATAGTGGCGATAATGTTTTTTATAGTGGGGATAATGGTCGTTATAGTGGTGATAATGCTTGTTATAGTGGTGATAATGGTCCTTATAGTGGTGATAATGGTTGTTATAGTGGCGATAATGTTTGTTATAGTGGGGATAATGGTTGATAGAGTGGTGATAATAGCTGTAATAGTGGTGATAATGGTTGTTATAGTGGTGATAACGGCTGTTATAGTGGTGATAACGGTCGTTATTGTGGTGATAATGGTTTTTATAGTCGTGATAATGGTTGTTATATTGGTGATAATGGTTGTTATAGTGGTGATAATGGTCCTTATGCTGGTGATAATGGTTCTTATAGTGGTGATAATGGCTGTTATAGTGGTGGTAATGTTTCTTATAATGGTGATAATGGTTTTTATAGTGGTGATAATGGTTGTTATGGTGGTGAGAATGGTTGTTATAGTGGTGATAATGGCTGTTACAGTGGCGATAAAGGTTGTTATAGTGGTGATAATGGTCGTTATAGTGGTGATAATGGTGCTTGTAGTGGTGATAATGGTCTGTATTGTGGTGATGATTGTTGTTGTAGTGATGATAATGGTTGTTATAGTGGTGATAATGGTCCTTACAGTGGTGATAATGGATGTTATGGTGGTAATAATGGTCGTTGTAGTGGTGATAATGGTTGCTATAGTGGTGATAGTGGCTGTTATAGTGGTGATAATGGTTGTTATTGTGGTGATAATTGTTGCTATAGTGGTGATACTGGTTGCTATAGTGGTGATAGTGGTTGCTATAGTGGTGATGCTGGTTGCTATAGTGGTGATAATGGTTGCTATAGTGATGATAATGGCTGTGATAGTGGGGATAATGGTTGTTATAGTGGTGATAATGGTTGTTATAGTGGCGATAATGTTTGTTATAGTGGGGATAATGGCTGTTACAGTGGTGATAAAGGTTGTTATAGTGGTGATAATGGTCGTTATAGTGGCGATAATGGTTCTTGTAGTGGTGATAATGGACTTTATTGTCGTGATGATGGTTGTTGTAGTGATGATAATGGCTATTATAGTAGAGATAATGGTTGTTATAGTGGCGATAATGTTTTTTATAGTGGGGATAATGGTCGTTATAGTGGTGATAATGCTTGTTATAGTGGTGATAATGGTCCTTATAGAGGTGATAATGGTTGTTATAGTGGGGATAATGGTTGTTATAGTGGTGATAATGGTTGTTATAGTGGTGATAATGGTTGTTATAGTGGTGTTAATGGTTGTTATAGTGGGGACAATGGTTGTTATAGTGGTGATAATGGTTCTTGTTGTGGCGATAATGTTTTTTATAGTGGGGATAATGGTTGTTATAGTGGTGATAATGGTCCTTATAATGGTGATAGTGGTTGCTATAGTGGTGATAATGGCTATTATAGTGGTGGTAATGTTTCTTACAATGGTGATAATGGTTGTTCTAGTCGTGATAATGGTCGTTATAGTGGTGATAATGGTTGTTATAGTGGTGGTAATGGTTGTTATAGTGGTGTTAATGGTTGTTATAGTGCGGATAATGGTTGTTATAGTAGTGATAATGGTTGTAATAGTGGCGATAATGTTTGTTATAGTGGTGATAATGGTTTTTATTGTGGTGATGATGGTTGATGTAGTGATGATAATGGTTGTTATAGTGGTGATAATGGTTGTTATAGTGGGGACAATGGTTGTTATAGTGGTGATAATGATTGTTATTGTGGCGATAATGTTTTTTATAGTGGGGATAATGGTTGTTATAGTGGTGATAATGTTCCTTATAATGGTGATAGTGGTTGCTATAGTGGTGATAATGGCTATTATAGTGGTGGTAATGTTTCTTACAATGGTGATAATGGTTGTTCTAGTCGTGATAATGGTCGTTATAGTGGTGATAATGGTTGTTATAGTGGTGATAATGGTTGTTATAGTGGGGATAATGGTTGTTATAGTGGTGATAATGGTTGTTATAGTGGTGATAATGGTCCTTATAGAGGTGATAATGGTTGTTATAGTGGTGATAATTGTTGTTATAGTGGTGATAATGGTTGTTATTGTGGTGATAATTGTTGCTATAGTGGTGACAATGGTCGTTATAGTGGTGATAATGGTTGTTATAGTGGTGATAATGGTTGTTATAGTGGGGATAATGGTTGTTATAGTGGTGATAATGGTTGTTATAGTGGTGATAATGGTCCTTATAGAGGTGATAATGGTTGTTATAGTGGTGATAATTGTTGTTATAGTGGTGATAATGGTTGTTATTGTGGTGATAATTGTTGCTATAGTGGTGACAATGGTTGCTATAGTGGTGATACTGGTTGCTATATTGGTGATAGTGGTTGCTATAGTGGTGATGCTGGTTGCTATAGTGGTGATAATGGTTGCTATAGTGATGATAATGGCTGTGATAGTGGGGATAATGGTTGTTATAGTGGTGATAATGGTTGTTATAGTGGCGATAATGTTTGTTATAGTGGGGATAATGGTTGTTACAGTGGTGATAATGGTTGTTATAGTGGTGATAATGGTCGTTATAGTGGCGATAATGGTTCTTGTAGTGGTGATAATGGACTTTATTGTCGTGATGATGGTTGTTGTAGTGATGATAATGGCTATTATAGTGGAGATAATGGTTGTTATAGTGGCGATAATGTTTTATATAGTGGGGATAATGGTCGTTATAGTGGTGATAATGCTTGTTATAGTGGTGATAATGGTCCTTATAGAGGTGACAATGGTTGTTATAGTGGTTATAATGGTTGTTATAGTGGTGGTAATGGTTGTTATAGTGGTGTTAATGGTTGTTATAGTGCGGATAATGGTTGTTATAGTGGTGATAATGGTTGTTATAGTGGCGATAATGTTTGTTATAGTGGGGATAATGGTTGATAAAGTGGTGATAATGGCTGTTATAGTGGTGATAATGGTTGTTATAGTGGTGATAATGGTCCTTATAATGGTGATAGTGGTTGCTATAGTGGTGATAATGGCTATTATAGTGGTGGTAATGTTTCTTACAATGGTGATAATGGTTGTTCTAGTCGTGATAATGATCGTTATAGTGGTGATAGTGGTTGTTATAGTGGTGATAATGGTTGTTATAGTGGGGATAATGGTTGTTATAGTGGTGATAATGGTTGTTATAGTGGTGATAATGGTCCTTATAGAGGTGATAATGGTTGTTATAGTGGTGATAATTGTTGTTATAGTGGTGATAATGGTTGTTATAGTGGTGATAATGATTGTTATTGTGGCGATAATGTTTTTTATAGTGGGGATAATGGTTGTTATAGTGGTGATAATGTTCCTTATAATGGTGATAGTGGTTGCTATAGTGGTGATAATGGCTATTATAGTGGTGGTAATGTTTCTTACAATGGTGATAATGGTTGTTCTAGTCGTGATAATGGTCGTTATAGTGGTGATAATGGTTGTTATAGTGGTGATAATGGTTGTTATAGTGGGGATAATGGTTGTTATAGTGGTGATAATGGTTGTTATAGTGGTGATAATGGTCCTTATAGAGGTGATAATGGTTGTTATAGTGGTGATAATTGTTGTTATAGTGGTGATAATGGTTGTTATTGTGGTGATAATTGTTGCTATAGTGGTGACAATGGTCGTTATAGTGGTGATAATGGTTGTTATAGTGGTGATAATGGTTGTTATAGTGGGGATAATGGTTGTTATAGTGGTGATAATGGTTGTTATAGTGGTGATAATGGTCCTTATAGAGGTGATAATGGTTGTTATAGTGGTGATAATTGTTGTTATAGTGGTGATAATGGTTGTTATTGTGGTGATAATTGTTGCTATAGTGGTGACAATGGTTGCTATAGTGGTGATACTGGTTGCTATATTGGTGATAGTGGTTGCTATAGTGGTGATGCTGGTTGCTATAGTGGTGATAATGGTTGCTATAGTGATGATAATGGCTGTGATAGTGGGGATAATGGTTGTTATAGTGGTGATAATGGTTGTTATAGTGGCGATAATGTTTGTTATAGTGGGGATAATGGCTGTTACAGTGGTGATAATGGTTGTTATAGTGGTGATAATGGTCGTTATAGTGGCGATAATGGTTCTTGTAGTGGTGATAATGGACTTTATTGTCGTGATGATGGTTGTTGTAGTGATGATAATGGCTATTATAGTGGAGATAATGGTTGTTATAGTGGCGATAATGTTTTATATAGTGGGGATAATGGTCGTTATAGTGGTGATAATGCTTGTTATAGTGGTGATAATGGTCCTTATAGAGGTGATAATGGTTGTTATAGTGGTTATAATGGTTGTTATAGTGGTGGTAATGGTTGTTATAGTGGTGTTAATGGTTGTTATAGTGCGGATAATGGTTGTTATAGTGGTGATAATGGTTGTTATAGTGGCGATAATGTTTGTTATAGTGGGGATAATGGTTGATAAAGTGGTGATAATGGCTGTTATAGTGGTGATAATGGTTGTTATAGTGGTGATAATGGTCCTTATAATGGTGATAGTGGTTGCTATAGTGGTGATAATGGCTATTATAGTGGTGGTAATGTTTCTTACAATGGTGATAATGGTTGTTCTAGTCGTGATAATGATCGTTATAGTGGTGATAATGGTTGTTATAGTGGTGATAATGGTTGTTATAGTGGGGATAATGGTTGTTATAGTGGTGATAATGGTTGTTATAGTGGTGATAATGGTCCTTATAGAGGTGATAATGGTTGTTATAGTGGTGATAATTGTTGTTATAGTGGTGATAATGGTTGTTATAGTGGTGATAATGATTGTTATTGTGGCGATAATGTTTTTTATAGTGGGGATAATGGTTGTTATAGTGGTGATAATGTTCCTTATAATGGTGATAGTGGTTGCTATAGTGGTGATAATGGCTATTATAGTGGTGGTAATGTTTCTTACAATGGTGATAATGGTTGTTCTAGTCGTGATAATGGTCGTTATAGTGGTGATAATGGTTGTTATAGTGGTGATAATGGTTGTTATAGTGGGGATAATGGTTGTTATAGTGGTGATAATGGTTGTTATAGTGGTGATAATGGTCCTTATAGAGGTGATAATGGTTGTTATAGTGGTGATAATTGTTGTTATAGTGGTGATAATGGTTGTTATTGTGGTGATAATTGTTGCTATAGTGGTGACAATGGTCGTTATAGTGGTGATAATGGTTGTTATAGTGCTGATAATGGTTGTTATAGTGGGGATAATGGTTGTTATAGTGGTGATAATGGTTGTTATAGTGGTGATAATGGTCCTTATAGAGGTGATAATGGTTGTTATAGTGGTGATAATTGTTGTTATAGTGGTGATAATGGTTGTTATTGTGGTGATAATTGTTGCTATAGTGGTGACAATGGTTGCTATAGTGGTGATACTGGTTGCTATATTGGTGATAGTGGTTGCTATAGTGGTGATGCTGGTTGCTATAGTGGTGATAATGGTTGCTATAGTGATGATAATGGCTGTGATAGTGGGGATAATGGTTGTTATAGTGGTGATAATGGTTGTTATAGTGGCGATAATGTTTGTTATAGTGGGGATAATGGCTGTTACAGTGGTGATAATGGTTGTTATAGTGGTGATAATGGTCGTTATAGTGGCGATAATGGTTCTTGTAGTGGTGATAATGGACTTTATTGTCGTGATGATGGTTGTTGTAGTGATGATAATGGCTATTATAGTGGAGATAATGGTTGTTATAGTGGCGATAATGTTTTATATAGTGGGGATAATGGTCGTTATAGTGGTGATAATGCTTGTTATAGTGGTGATAATGGTCCTTATAGAGGTGACAATGGTTGTTATAGTGGTTATAATGGTTGTTATAGTGGTGGTAATGGTTGTTATAGTGGTGTTAATGGTTGTTATAGTGCGGATAATGGTTGTTATAGTGGTGATAATGGTTGTTATAGTGGCGATAATGTTTGTTATAGTGGGGATAATGGTTGATAAAGTGGTGATAATGGCTGTTATAGTGGTGATAATGGTTGTTATAGTGGTGATAATGGTCCTTATAATGGTGATAGTGGTTGCTATAGTGGTGATAATGGCTATTATAGTGGTGGTAATGTTTCTTACAATGGTGATAATGGTTGTTCTAGTCGTGATAATGATCGTTATAGTGGTGATAATGGTTGTTATAGTGGTGATAATGGTTGTTATAGTGGGGATAATGGTTGTTATAGTGGTGATAATGGTTGTTATAGTGGTGATAATGGTCCTTATAGAGGTGATAATGGTTGTTATAGTGGTGATAATTGTTGTTATAGTGGTGATAATGGTTGTTATAGTGGTGATAATGATTGTTATTGTGGCGATAATGTTTTTTATAGTGGGGATAATGGTTGTTATAGTGGTGATAATGTTCCTTATAATGGTGATAGTGGTTGCTATAGTGGTGATAATGGCTATTATAGTGGTGGTAATGTTTCTTACAATGGTGATAATGGTTGTTCTAGTCGTGATAATGGTCGTTATAGTGGTGATAATGGTTGTTATAGTGGTGATAATGGTTGTTATAGTGGGGATAATGGTTGTTATAGTGGTGATAATGGTTGTTATAGTGGTGATAATGGTCCTTATAGAGGTGATAATGGTTGTTATAGTGGTGATAATTGTTGTTATAGTGGTGATAATGGTTGTTATTGTGGTGATAATTGTTGCTATAGTGGTGACAATGGTCGTTATAGTGGTGATAATGGTTGTTATAGTGGTGATAATGGTTGTTATAGTGGGGATAATGGTTGTTATAGTGGTGATAATGGTTGTTATAGTGGTGATAATGGTCCTTATAGAGGTGATAATGGTTGTTATAGTGGTGATAATTGTTGTTATAGTGGTGATAATGGTTGTTATTGTGGTGATAATTGTTGCTATAGTGGTGACAATGGTTGCGATAGTGGTGATACTGGTTGCTATATTGGTGATAGTGGTTGCTATAGTGGTGATGCTGGTTGCTATAGTGGTGATAATGGTTGCTATAGTGATGATAATGGCTGTGATTGTGGGGATAATGGTTGTTATAGTGGTGATAATGGTTGTTATAGTGGCGATAATGTTTGTTATAGTGGGGATAATGGCTGTTACAGTGGTGATAATGGTTGTTATAGTGGTGATAATGGTCGTTATAGTGGCGATAATGGTTCTTGTAGTGGTGATAATGGACTTTATTGTCGTGATGATGGTTGTTGTAGTGATGATAATGGCTATTATAGTGGAGATAATGGTTGTTATAGTGGCGATAATGTTTTATATAGTGGGGATAATGGTCGTTATAGTGGTGATAATGCTTGTTATAGTGGTGATAATGGTCCTTATAGAGGTGACAATGGTTGTTATAGTGGTTATAATGGTTGTTATAGTGGTGGTAATGGTTGTTATAGTGGTGTTAATGGTTGTTATAGTGCGGATAATGGTTGTTATAGTGGTGATAATGGTTGTTATAGTGGCGATAATGTTTGTTATAGTGGGGATAATGGTTGATAAAGTGGTGATAATGGCTGTTATAGTGGTGATAATGGTTGTTATAGTGGTGATAATGGTCCTTATAATGGTGATAGTGGTTGCTATAGTGGTGATAATGGCTATTATAGTGGTGGTAATGTTTCTTACAATGGTGATAATGGTTGTTCTAGTCGTGATAATGGTCGTTATAGTGGTGATAATGGTTGTTATAGTGGTGATAATGGTTGTTATAGTGGGGATAATGGTTGTTATAGTGGTGATAATGGTTGTTATAGTGGTGATAATGGTCCTTATAGAGGTGATAATGGTTGTTATAGTGGTGATAATGGTCCTTATAGAGGTGATAATGGTTGTTATAGTGGTGATAATGGTTGTCATAGTGGCGATAATGTTTTTTATAGTGGGGATAATGGTTGTTATAGTGGTGATAATGGTTGTTATAGTGGTGATAATGGTCCTTATAGAGGTGATAATGGTGTTATAGTGTTGATAATGGTTGTTATAGTGGTGGTAATGGTTGTTATAGTGGTGATAATGGTTGTTATGGCGGGGATAATGGTTGTTATAGTGGTGATAATGGTTTTATTGTGGTGATGATGGTTGTCGTAGTGATGATAATGGTTGTTATAGTGGTGATAATTGTTGTTATAGTGGTGATAATGGTTGTTATTGTGGTGATAATTGTTGCTATAGTGGTGACAATGGTTGCTATAGTGGTGATACTGGTTGCTATAGTGGTGATAGTGGTTGCTATAGTGGTGATGCTGGTTGCTATAGTGGTGATAATGGTTGCTATAGTGATGATAATGGCTGTGATAGTGGGGATAATGGTTGTTATAGTGGTGATAATGGTTGTTATAGTGGCGATAATGTTTGTTATAGTGGGGATAATGGCTGTTACAGTGGTGATAATGGTTGTTATAGTGGTGATAATGGTCGTTATAGTGGCGATAATGGTTCTTGTAGTGGTGATAATGGACTTTATTGTCGTGATGATGGTTGTTGTAGTGATCATAATGGCTATTATAGTGGAGATAATGGTTGTTATAGTGTCGATAATGTTTTTTATAGTGGGGATAATGGTCGTTATAGTGGTGATAATGCTTGTTATAGTGGTGATAATGGTCCTTATAGAGGTGACAATGGTTGTTATAGTGGTTATAATGGTTGTTATAGTGCTGATAATGGTTGTTATAGTGGCGATAATGTTTTTTATAGTGGGGATAATGGTTGTTATAGTGGTGATAATGGTTGTTATAGTGGTGATAATTGTCCTTATAGAGGTGATAATGGTGTTATAGTGGTGATAATGGCTGTTATAGTGGTGATAATGGTTGTTATAGTGGTGATAATTGTTGTTATAGTGGTGATAATGGTCGTTATGGTGGTGGTAATCGTAGTGGTGATAATGGTCCTTATAGTGGTGATAATGGTCGTTATAGTGGTGATAATGGTTGTTATACTGGGGACAATGGTTATTATAGTGGTGATAATGGTTGTTATGGTGGTGATAATGTTTCTTATAGCAGTGATAATGGTTGTTATAGTGGTCATAATGGTCCTTGTAGTGGTGATAACGGTTGTTATAGTGTCGATAATGGTCACTATAGTGCGGATAATGGTGGGTATGGTGGTGATAATGGTTGTTATGGTGGTGATAATGGTTGTTACAGTGGCGATAATGTTTTTTATAGTGGGGATAATGGTTGTTATAGTGGTGATAATGGTTGTTATAGTGGTGGTAATGGTTGTTATAGTGGTGACAATAGTTGTTATATTGGTGATAATGGTTGTTATAGTGGGGACAATGGTTGCTATAGTGCGGATAATGGTTGTTGTAGTGGTGATAATGGTTGTTATAGTGGCGATAATGTTTGTTATAGTGGGGATAATGGTTGTTAGAGTGGTGATAATGGCTGTTATAGTGGTGATAATTGTTGTTATAGTGGTGATAATGGTCGTTATGGTGGTGGTAATCGTAGTGGTGATAATGGTCCTTATAGTGGTGATAATGGTTGTTATAGTGGTGATAATGGTTGTTATAGTGGGGACAATGGTTGTTATAGTGGCGATAGTGGTTGTAATGGGGGCGATAGTGGTTGTTATGGTGGTGATAATGGTTTTTATTGTGGTGATGATGGTTGTTGTAGTGGTGATAATGGCTATTATTGTGGTGATAACGGCTGTTATAGTGTTGATAATGGTCACTATAGTGCGGATAATGGTGGGTATGGTGGTGATAATGGTTGTTATGGTGGTGATAATGGTTGTTACAGTGGTGATAATGGTTGTTATAGTGGTGATAATGGTTGTTATAGTGGTGGTAATGGTTGTTATAGTGGTGACAATAGTTGTTATAGTGGTGATAATGGTTGTTATAGTGGGGACAATGGTTGCTATAGTGGTGATAATGGTTGTTATAGTGGCGATAGTGGTTGTTAGAGTGGTGATAATGGCTCTTATAGTGGTGATAATGGTTGTTATAGTGGTGATAATGGTCGTTATAGTGGTGGTAATCGTCGTTATATTGGTGATAATGGTTGTTATTGTGGTGATAATGGTTGTTATAGTGGTGATAATGGTCCTTATAATGGTGATAATGGTTGTTATAGTGGTGATAATGGTTGTTATAGTGAGGACAATGGTTGTTATAGTGGTGATAATGGTTGTTATAGTGGCGATAATGTTTTTTATAGTGGGGATAATGGTTGTTATAGTGGTGATAATGGCTGTTATAGTGGTGATAATGGTTGTTATAGTGGTGGTAACGGTCGTTATAGTGGTGATAATGGTCCTTGTAGTGGTGATAATGGTTTTTATTGTGGTGATGATGGTTGTTGTAGTGATGATAATGGTTGTTATAGTGGTGATAATGGTTGTTATAGTGGGGACAATGGTTGTTATAGTGGTGATAATGGTTGTTGTTGTGGCGATAATGTTTTTTATAGTGGGGATAATGGTTGTTATAGTGGTGATAATGGTCCTTATAATGGTGATAGTGGTTGCTATAGTGGTGATAATGGCTATTATAGTGGTGGTAATGTTTCTTACAATGGTGATAATGGTTGTTCTAGTCGTGATAATGGTCGTTATAGTGGTGATAATGGTTGTTATATTGGTGATAATGGTTGTTATAGTGGGGATAATGGTTGTTATAGTGGTGACAATGGTTGTTATAGTGGTGATAATGGTTGTTATAGTGGTGATAATGGTTGTTATAGTGGTGATAATGGTTGTTATAGTGGTGATAATGGTCCTTATAGAGGCGATAATGGTTGTTATTGTGGTGATAATTGTTGCTATAGTGGTGACAGTGGTCGTTATAGTGGTGATAATGGTTGTTATAGTGGTGATAATAGTTGTTATAGTGGTGATAATGGTCCTTATAGAGGTGATAATGGTTGTTATAGTGGTGATAATGGTCCTTATAGAGGTGATAATGGTGTTATAGTGTTGATAATGGTTGTTATAGTGGTGGTAATGGTTGTTATAGTGGTGATAATGGTTGTTATAGTGGGGATAATGGTTGTTATAGTGGTGATAATGGTTGTTATAGTGGTGGTAATGGTTGTTATAGTGGTGTTAATGGTTGTTATAGTGCGGATAATGGCTGTTATAGTGGTGATAATGGTTGTTATAGTGGGGACAATGGTTGTTATAGTGGTGATAAGGGTTTTTATTGTGGTGATAATGGTCGTTATAGTGGCGATAATGGTTCTTGTAGTGGTGATAATGGACTTTATTGTCGTGATGATGGTTGTTGTAGTGATGATAATGGCTATTATAGTAGAGATAATGGTTGTTATAGTGGCGATAATGTTTTTTATAGTGGGGATAATGGTCGTTATAGTGGTGATAATGCTTGTTATAGTGGTGATAATGGTCCTTATAGAGGTGACAATGGTTGTTATAGTGGTTATAATGGTTGTTATAGTGGTGGTAATGGTTGTTATAGTGGTGTTAATGGTTGTTATAGTGCGGATAATGGTTGTTATAGTGGTGATAATGGTTGTAATAGTGGCGATAATGTTTGGTATAGTGGTGATAATGGTTTTTATTGTGGTGATGATGGTTGATGTAGTGATGATAATGGTTGTTATAGTGGTGATAATGGTTGTTATAGTGGGGACAATGGTTGTTATAGTGGTGATAATGATTGTTATTGTGGCGATAATGTTTTTTATAGTGGGGATAATGGTTGTTATAGTGGTGATAATGTTCCTTATATTGGTGATAGTGGTTGCTATAGTGGTGATAATGGCTATTATAGTGGTGGTAATGTTTCTTACAATGGTGATAATGGTTGTTCTAGTCGTGATAATGGTCGTTATAGTGGTGATAATGGTTGTTATAGTGGTGATAATGGTTGTTATAGTGGGGATAATGGTTGTTATAGTGGTGATAATGGTTGTTATAGTGGTGATAATGGTCCTTATAGAGGTGATAATGGTTGTTATAGTGGTGATAATTGTTGTTATAGTGGTGATAATGGTTGTTATTGTGGTGATAATTGTTGCTATAGTGGTGACAATGGTCGTTATAGTGGTGATAATGGTTGTTATAGTGGTGACAATGGTTGTTATAGTGGGGATAATGGTTGTTATAGTGGTGATAATGGTTGTTATAGTGGTGATAATGGTCCTTATAGAGGTGATAATGGTTGTTATAGTGGTGATAATTGTTGTTATAGTGGTGATAATGGTTGTTACTGTGGTGATAATTGTTGCTATAGTGGTGACAATGGTCGTTATAGTGGTGATAATGGATGTTATGGTGGTAATAATGGTCGTTGTAGTGGTGATAATGGTTGCTATAGTGGTGATAGTGGCTGTTATAGTGGTGATAATGGTTGTTATTGTGGTGATAATTGTTGCTATAGTGGTGACAATGGTTGCTATAGTGGTGATACTGGTTGCTATATTGGTGATAGTGGTTGCTATAGTGGTGATGCTGGTTGCTATAGTGGTGATAATGGTCGCTATAGTGATGATAATGGCTGTGATAGTGGGGATAATGGTTGTTATAGTGGTGATAATGGTTGTTATAGTGGCGATAATGTTTGTTATAGTGGGGATAATGGCTGTTACAGTGGTGATAATGGTTGTTATAGTGGTGATAATGGTCGTTATAGTGGCGATAATGGTTCTTGTAGTGGTGATAATGGACTTTATTGTCGTGATGATGGTTGTTGTAGTGATGATAATGGCTATTATAGTGGAGATAATGGTTGTTATAGTGGCGATAATGTTTTTTATAGTGGGGATAATGGTCGTTATAGTGGTGATAATGCTTGTTATAGTGGTGATAATGGTCCTTATAGAGGTGACAATGGTTGTTATAGTGGTTATAATGGTTGTTATAGTGGTGGTAATGGTTGTTATAGTGGTGTTAATGGTTGTTATAGTGCGGATAATGGTTGTTATAGTGGTGATAATGGTTGTTATAGTGGCGATAATGTTTGTTATAGTGGGGATAATGGTTGATAAAGTGGTGATAATGGCTGTTATAGTGGTGATAATGGTTGTTATAGTGGTGATAATGGTCCTTATAATGGTGATAGTGGTTGCTATAGTGGTGATAATGGCTATTATAGTGGTGGTAATGTTTCTTACAATGGTGATAATGGTTGTTCTAGTCGTGATAATGGTCGTTATAGTGGTGATAATGGTTGTTATAGTGGTGATAATGGTTGTTATAGTGGGGATAATGGTTGTTATAGTGGTGATAATGGTTGTTATAGTGGTGATAATGGTCCTTATAGAGGTGATAATGGTTGTTATAGTGGTGATAATTGTTGTTATAGTGGTGATAATGGTTGTTATTGTGGTGATAATTGTTGCTATAGTGGTGACAATGGTCGTTATAGTGGTGATAATGGTTGTTATAGTGGTGATAATGGTTGTTATAGTGGGGATAATGGTTGTTATAGTGGTGATAATGGTTGTTATAGTGGTGATAATGGTCCTTATAGAGGTGATAATGGTTGTTATAGTGGTGATAATGGTTGTCATAGTGGCGATAATGTTTTTTATAGTGGGGATAATGGTTGTTATAGTGGTGATAATGGTTGTTATAGTGGTGATAATTGTCCTTATAGAGGTGATAATGGTGTTATAGTGGTGATAATGGTCGTTATAGTGGTGATAATGGTCGTTATAGTGGTGATAATGGTCGTTATAGTGGTGATAATGGTTGTTATACTGGGGACAATGGTTATTATAGTGGTGATAATGGTTGTTATGGTGGTGATAATGTTTCTTATAGCAGTGATAATGGTTGTTATAGTGGTCATAATGGTCCTTGTAGTGGTGATAACGGTTGTTATAGTGTCGATAATGGTCACTATAGTGCGGATAATGGTGGGTGTGGTGGTGATAATGGTTGTTATGGTGGTGATAATGGTTGTTACAGTGGCGATAATGTTTTTTATAGTGGGGATAATGGTTGTTATAGTGGTGATAATGGTTGTTATAGTGGTGATAATTGTCCTTATAGAGGTGATAATGGTGTTATAGTGTTGATAATGGTTGTTATAGTGGTGGTAATGGTCCTTATAGAGGTGATAATGGTGTTATAGTGGTGATAATGGTTGTTATAGTGGTGGTAATGGTTGTTATAGTGGGGATAATGGTTGTTATAGTGGTGATAATGGTTGTTATAGTGGTGATAATGGTTGTTATAGTGGTGGTAATGGTTGTTATAGTGGTGACAATAGTTGTTATATTGGTGATAATGGTTGTTATAGTCGGGACAATGGTTGCTATAGTGCGGATAATGGTTGTTGTAGTGGTGATAATGGTTGTTATAGTGGCGATAATGTTTGTTATAGTGGGGATAATGGTTGTTAGAGTGGTGATAATGGCTGTTATAGTGGTGATAATTGTTGTTATAGTGGTGATAATGGTCGTTATGGTGGTGGTAATCGTAGTGGTGATAATGGTCCTTATAGTGGTGATAATGGTTGTTATAGTGGTGATAATGGTCGTTATAGTGGTGGTAATCGTCGTTATATTGGTGATAATGGTTGTTATTGTGGTGATAATGGTTGTTATAGTGGTGATAATGGTCCTTATAATGGTGATAATGGTCCTTATAGAGGTGATAATGGTTGTTATAGTGGTGATAATTGTTGTTATAGTGGTGATAATGGTTGTTATAGTGGTGATAATGATTGTTATTGTGGCGATAATGTTTTTTATAGTGGGGATAATGGTTGTTATAGTGGTGATAATGTTCCTTATAATGGTGATAGTGGTTGCTATAGTGGTGATAATGGCTATTATAGTGGTGGTAATGTTTCTTACAATGGTGATAATGGTTGTTCTAGTCGTGATAATGGTCGTTATAGTGGTGATAATGGTTGTTATAGTGGTGATAATGGTTGTTATAGTGGGGATAATGGTTGTTATAGTGGTGATAATGGTTGTTATAGTGGTGATAATGGTCCTTATAGAGGTGATAATGGTTGTTATAGTGGTGATAATTGTTGTTATAGTGGTGATAATGGTTGTTATTGTGGTGATAATTGTTGCTATAGTGGTGACAATGGTCGTTATAGTGGTGATAATGGTTGTTATAGTGGTGATAATGGTTGTTATAGTGGGGATAATGGTTGTTATAGTGGTGATAATGGTTGTTATAGTGGTGATAATGGTCCATATAGAGGTGATAATGGTTGTTATAGTGGTGATAATTGTTGTTATAGTGGTGATAATGGTTGTTATTGTGGTGATAATTGTTGCTATAGTGGTGACAATGGTTGCGATAGTGGTGATACTGGTTGCTATATTGGTGATAGTGGTTGCTATAGTGGTGATGCTGGTTGCTATAGTGGTGATAATGGTTGCTATAGTGATGATAATGGCTGTGATAGTGGGGATAATGGTTGTTATAGTGGTGATAATGGTTGTTATAGTGGCGATAATGTTTGTTATAGTGGGGATAATGGCTGTTACAGTGGTGATAATGGTTGTTATAGTGGTGATAATGGTCGTTATAGTGGCGATAATGGTTCTTGTAGTGGTGATAATGGACTTTATTGTCGTGATGATGGTTGTTGTAGTGATGATAATGGCTATTATAGTGGAGATAATGGTTGTTATAGTGGCGATAATGTTTTATATAGTGGGGATAATGGTCGTTATAGTGGTGATAATGCTTGTTATAGTGGTGATAATGGTCCTTATAAAGGTGACAATGGTTGTTATAGTGGTTATAATGGTTGTTATAGTGGTGATAATGGTCCTTATAGAGGTGATAATGGTTGTTATAGTGGTGATAATGGTCCTTATAGAGGTGATAATGGTTGTTATAGTGGTGATAATGGTTGTCATAGTGGCGATAATGTTTTTTATAGTGGGGATAATGGTTGTTATAGTGGTGATAATGGTTGTTATAGTGGTGATAATGGTCCTTACAGAGGTGATAATGGTGTTATAGTGTTGATAATGGTTGTTATAGTGGTGGTAATGGTTGTTATAGTGGTGATAATGGTTGTTATGGCGGGGATAATGGTTGTTATAGTGGTGATAATGGTTTTATTGTGGTGATGATGGTTGTCGTAGTGATGATAATGGTTGTTATAGTGGTGATAATTGTTGTTATAGTGGTGATAATGGTTGTTATTGTGGTGATAATTGTTGCTATAGTGGTGACAATGGTTGCTATAGTGGTGATACTGGTTGCTATAGTGGTGATAGTGGTTGCTATAGTGGTGATGCTGGTTGCTATAGTGGTGATAATGGTTGCTATAGTGATGATAATGGCTGTGATAGTGGGGATAATGGTTGTTATAGTGGTGATAATGGTTGTTATAGTGGCGATAATGTTTGTTATAGTGGGGATAATGGCTGTTACAGTGGTGATAATGGTTGTTATAGTGGTGATAATGGTCGTTATAGTGGCGATAATGGTTCTTGTAGTGGTGATAATGGACTTTATTGTCGTGATGATGGTTGTTGTAGTGATCATAATGGCTATTATAGTGGAGATAATGGTTGTTATAGTGTCGATAATGTTTTTTATAGTGGGGATAATGGTCGTTATAGTGGTGATAATGCTTGTTATAGTGGTGATAATGGTCCTTATAGAGGTGACAATGGTTGTTATAGTGGTTATAATGGTTGTTATAGTGCTGATAATGGTTGTTATAGTGGCGATAATGTTTTTTATAGTGGGGATAATGGTTGTTATAGTGGTGATAATGGTTGTTATAGTGGTGATAATTGTCCTTATAGAGGTGATAATGGTGTTATAGTGGTGATAATGGCTGTTATAGTGGTGATAATGGTTGTTATAGTGGTGATAATTGTTGTTATAGTGGTGATAATGGTCGTTATGGTGGTGGTAATCGTAGTGGTGATAATGGTCCTTATAGTGGTGATAATGGTCGTTATAGTGGTGATAATGGTTGTTATACTGGGGACAATGGTTATTATAGTGGTGATAATGGTTGTTATGGTGGTGATAATGTTTCTTATAGCAGTGATAATGGTTGTTATAGTGGTCATAATGGTCCTTGTAGTGGTGATAACGGTTGTTATAGTGTCGATAATGGTCACTATAGTGCGGATAATGGTGGGTATGGTGGTGATAATGGTTGTTATGGTGGTGATAATGGTTGTTACAGTGGCGATAATGTTTTTTATAGTGGGGATAATGGTTGTTATAGTGGTGATAATGGTTGTTATAGTGGTGGTAATGGTTGTTATAGTGGTGACAATAGTTGTTATATTGGTGATAATGGTTGTTATAGTGGGGACAATGGTTGCTATAGTGCGGATAATGGTTGTTGTAGTGGTGATAATGGTTGTTATAGTGGCGATAATGTTTGTTATAGTGGGGATAATGGTTGTTAGAGTGGTGATAATGGCTGTTATAGTGGTGCCAATTGTTGTTATAGTGGTGATAATGGTCGTTATGGTGGTGGTAATCGTAGTGGTGATAATGGTCCTTATAGTGGTGATAATGGTTGTTATAGTGGTGATAATGGTTGTTATAGTGGGGACAATGGTTGTTATAGTGGCGATAGTGGTTGTAATGGGGGCGATAGTGGTTGTTATGGTGGTGATAATGGTTTTTATTGTGGTGATGATGGTTGTTGTAGTGGTGATAATGGCTATTATTGTGGTGATAACGGCTGTTATAGTGTTGATAATGGTCACTATAGTGCGGATAATGGTGGGTATGGTGGTGATAATGGTTGTTATGGTGGTGATAATGGTTGTTACAGTGGTGATAATGGTTGTTATAGTGGTGATAATGGTTGTTATAGTGGTGGTAATGGTTGTTATAGTGGTGACAATAGTTGTTATAGTGGTGATAATGGTTGTTATAGTGGGGACAATGGTTGCTATAGTGGTGATAATGGTTGTTATAGTGGCGATAGTGGTTGTTAGAGTGGTGATAATGGCTCTTATAGTGGTGATAATGGTTGTTATAGTGGTGATAATGGTCGTTATAGTGGTGGTAATCGTCGTTATATTGGTGATAATGGTTGTTATTGTGGTGATAATGGTTGTTATAGTGGTGATAATGGTCCTTATAATGGTGATAATGGTTGTTATAGTGGTGATAATGGTTGTTATAGTGAGGACAATGGTTGTTATAGTGGTGATAATGGTTGTTATAGTGGCGATAATGTTTTTTATAGTGGGGATAATGGTTGTTATAGTGGTGATAATGGCTGTTATAGTGGTGATAATGGTTGTTATAGTGGTGGTAACGGTCGTTATAGTGGTGATAATGGTCCTTGTAGTGGTGATAATGGTTTTTATTGTGGTGATGATGGTTGTTGTAGTGATGATAATGGTTGTTATAGTGGTGATAATGGTTGTTATAGTGGGGACAATGGTTGTTATAGTGGTGATAATGGTTGTTGTTGTGGCGATAATGTTTTTTATAGTGGGGATAATGGTTGTTATAGTGGTGATAATGGTCCTTATAATGGTGATAGTGGTTGCTATAGTGGTGATAATGGCTATTATAGTGGTGGTAATGTTTCTTACAATGGTGATAATGGTTGTTCTAGTCGTGATAATGGTCGTTATAGTGGTGATAATGGTTGTTATAGTGGTGATAATGGTTGTTATAGTGGGGATAATGGTTGTTATAGTGGTGACAATGGTTGTTATAGTGGTGATAATGGTTGTTATAGTGGTGATAATGGTTGTTATAGTGGTGATAATGGTTGTTATAGTGGTGATAATGGTCCTTATAGAGGCGATAATGGTTGTTATTGTGGTGATAATTGTTGCTATAGTGGTGACAGTGGTCGTTATAGTGGTGATAATGGTTGTTATAGTGGTGATAATAGTTGTTATAGTGGTGATAATGGTCCTTATAGAGGTGATAATGGTTGTTATAGTGGTGATAATGGTCCTTATAGAGGTGATAATGGTGTTATAGTGTTGATAATGGTTGTTATAGTGGTGGTAATGGTTGTTATAGTGGTGATAATGGTTGTTATAGTGGGGATAATGGTTGTTATAGTGGTGATAATGGTTGTTATAGTGGTGGTAATGGTTGTTATAGTGGTGTTAATGGTTGTTATAGTGCGAATAATGGTTGTTATAGTGGTGATAATGGTTGTTATAGTGGGGACAATGGTTGTTATAGTGGTGATAAGGGTTTTTATTGTGGTGATAATGGTCGTTATAGTGGCGATAATGGTTCTTGTAGTGGTGATAATGGACTTTATTGTCGTGATGATGGTTGTTGTAGTGATGATAATGGCTATTATAGTAGAGATAATGGTTGTTATAGTGGCGATAATGTTTTTTATAGTGGGGATAATGGTCGTTATAGTGGTGATAATGCTTGTTATAGTGGTGATAATGGTCCTTATAGAGGTGACAATGGTTGTTATAGTGGTTATAATGGTTGTTATAGTGGTGGTAATGGTTGTTATAGTGGTGTTAATGGTTGTTATAGTGCGGATAATGGTTGTTATAGTGGTGATAATGGTTGTAATAGTGGCGATAATGTTTGGTATAGTGGTGATAATGGTTTTTATTGTGGTGATGATGGTTGATGTAGTGATGATAATGGTTGTTATAGTGGTGATAATGGTTGTTATAGTGGGGACAATGGTTGTTATAGTGGTGATAATGATTGTTATTGTGGCGATAATGTTTTTTATAGTGGGGATAATGGTTGTTATAGTGGTGATAATGTTCCTTATATTGGTGATAGTGGTTGCTATAGTGGTGATAATGGCTATTATAGTGGTGGTAATGTTTCTTACAATGGTGATAATGGTTGTTCTAGTCGTGATAATGGTCGTTATAGTGGTGATAATGGTTGTTATAGTGGTGATAATGGTTGTTATAGTGGGGATAATGGTTGTTATAGTGGTGATAATGGTTGTTATAGTGGTGATAATGGTCCTTATAGAGGTGATAATGGTTGTTATAGTGGTGATAATTGTTGTTATAGTGGTGATAATGGTTGTTATTGTGGTGATAATTGTTGCTATAGTGGTGACAATGGTCGTTATAGTGGTGATAATGGTTGTTATAGTGGTGACAATGGTTGTTATAGTGGGGATAATGGTTGTTATAGTGGTGATAATGGTTGTTATAGTGGTGATAATGGTCCTTATAGAGGTGATAATGGTTGTTATAGTGGTGATAATTGTTGTTATAGTGGTGATAATGGTTGTTACTGTGGTGATAATTGTTGCTATAGTGGTGACAATGGTCGTTATAGTGGTGATAATGGATGTTATGGTGGTAATAATGGTCGTTGTAGTGGTGATAATGGTTGCTATAGTGGTGATAGTGGCTGTTATAGTGGTGATAATGGTTGTTATTGTGGTGATAATTGTTGCTATAGTGGTGACAATGGTTGCTATAGTGGTGATACTGGTTGCTATATTGGTGATAGTGGTTGCTATAGTGGTGATGCTGGTTGCTATAGTGGTGATAATGGTCGCTATAGTGATGATAATGGCTGTGATAGTGGGGATAATGGTTGTTATAGTGGTGATAATGGTTGTTATAGTGGCGATAATGTTTGTTATAGTGGGGATAATGGCTGTTACAGTGGTGATAATGGTTGTTATAGTGGTGATAATGGTCGTTATAGTGGCGATAATGGTTCTTGTAGTGGTGATAATGGACTTTATTGTCGTGATGATGGTTGTTGTAGTGATGATAATGGCTATTATAGTGGAGATAATGGTTGTTATAGTGGCGATAATGTTTTTTATAGTGGGGATAATGGTCGTTATAATGGTGATAATGCTTGTTATAGTGGTGATAATGGTCCTTATAGAGGTGACAATGGTTGTTATAGTGGTTATAATGGTTGTTATAGTGGTGGTAATGGTTGTTATAGTGGTGTTAATGGTTGTTATAGTGCGGATAATGGTTGTTATAGTGGTGATAATGGTTGTTATAGTGGCGATAATGTTTGTTATAGTGGGGATAATGGTTGATAAAGTGGTGATAATGGCTGTTATAGTGGTGATAATGGTTGTTATAGTGGTGATAATGGTCCTTATAATGGTGATAGTGGTTGCTATAGTGGTGATAATGGCTATTATAGTGGTGGTAATGTTTCTTACAATGGTGATAATGGTTGTTCTAGTCGTGATAATGGTCGTTATAGTGGTGATAATGGTTGTTATAGTGGTGATAATGGTTGTTATAGTGGGGATAATGGTTGTTATAGTGGTGATAATGGTTGTTATAGTGGTGATAATGGTCCTTATAGAGGTGATAATGGTTGTTATAGTGGTGATAATTGTTGTTATAGTGGTGATAATGGTTGTTATTGTGGTGATAATTGTTGCTATAGTGGTGACAATGGTCGTTATAGTGGTGATAATGGTTGTTATAGTGGTGATAATGGTTGTTATAGTGGGGATAATGGTTGTTATAGTGGTGATAATGGTTGTTATAGTGGTGATAATGGTCCTTATAGAGGTGATAATGGTTGTTATAGTGGTGATAATGGTTGTCATAGTGGCGATAATGTTTTTTATAGTGGGGATAATGGTTGTTATAGTGGTGATAATGGTTGTTATAGTGGTGATAATTGTCCTTATAGAGGTGATAATGGTGTTATAGTGGTGATAATGGTCGTTATAGTGGTGATAATGGTCGTTATAGTGGTGATAATGGTCGTTATAGTGGTGATAATGGTTGTTATACTGGGGACAATGGTTATTATAGTGGTGATAATGGTTGTTATGGTGGTGATAATGTTTCTTATAGCAGTGATAATGGTTGTTATAGTGGTCATAATGGTCCTTGTAGTGGTGATAACGGTTGTTATAGTGTCGATAATGGTCACTATAGTGCGGATAATGGTGGGTGTGGTGGTGATAATGGTTGTTATGGTGGTGATAATGGTTGTTACAGTGGCGATAATGTTTTTTATAGTGGGGATAATGGTTGTTATAGTGGTGATAATGGTTGTTATAGTGGTGATAATTGTCCTTATAGAGGTGATAATGGTGTTATAGTGTTGATAATGGTTGTTATAGTGGTGGTAATGGTCCTTATAGAGGTGATAATGGTGTTATAGTGGTGATAATGGTTGTTATAGTGGTGGTAATGGTTGTTATAGTGGGGATAATGGTTGTTATAGTGGTGATAATGGTTGTTATAGTGGTGATAATGGTTGTTATAGTGGTGGTAATGGTTGTTATAGTGGTGACAATAGTTGTTATATTGGTGATAATGGTTGTTATAGTCGGGACAATGGTTGCTATAGTGCGGATAATGGTTGTTGTAGTGGTGATAATGGTTGTTATAGTGGCGATAATGTTTGTTATAGTGGGGATAATGGTTGTTAGAGTGGTGATAATGGCTGTTATAGTGGTGATAATTGTTGTTATAGTGGTGATAATGGTCGTTATGGTGGTGGTAATCGTAGTGGTGATAATGGTCCTTATAGTGGTGATAATGGTTGTTATAGTGGTGATAATGGTCGTTATAGTGGTGGTAATCGTCGTTATATTGGTGATAATGGTTGTTATTGTGGTGATAATGGTTGTTATAGTGGTGATAATGGTCCTTATAATGGTGATAATGGTTGTTATAGTGGTGATAATGGTTGTTATAGTGAGGACAATGGTTGTTATAGTGGTGATAATGGTTGTTATAGTGGCGATAATGTTTTTTATAGTGGGGATAATGGTTGTTATAGTGGTGATAATGGCTCTTATAGTGGTGATAATGGTTGTTATAGTGGTGGTAACGGTCGTTATAGTGGTGATAATGGTCCTTGTAGTGGTGATAATGGTTTTTATTGTGGTGATGATGGTTGTTGTAGTGATGATAATGGTTGTTATAGTGGTGATAATGGTTGTTATAGTGGGGACAATGGTTGTTATAGTGGTGATAATGGTTGTTGTTGTGGCGATAATGTTTTTTATAGTGGGGATAATGGTTGTTATAGTGGTGATAATGGTCCTTATAATGGTGATAGTGGTTGCTATAGTGGTGATAATGGCTATTATAGTGGTGGTAATGTTTCTTACAATGGTGATAATGGTTGTTCTAGTCGTGATAATGGTCGTTATAGTGGTGATAATGGTTGTTATAGTGGTGATAATGGTTGTTATAGTGGGGATAATGGTTGTTATAGTGGTGATAATGGTTGTTATAGTGGTGATAATGGTTGTTATAGTGGTGATAATGGTTGTTATAGTGGTGATAATGGTTGTTATAGTGGTGATAATGGTCCTTATAGAGGCGATAATGGTTGTTATTGTGGTGATAATTGTTGCTATAGTGGTGACAGTGGTCGTTATAGTGGTGATAATGGTTGTTATAGTGGTGATAATAGTTGTTATAGTGGTGATAATGGTCCTTATAGAGGTGATAATGGTTGTTATAGTGGTGATAATGGTTGTTATAGTGGTGATAATGGTCCTTATAGAGGTGATAATGGTGTTATAGTGTTGATAATGGTTGTTATAGTGGTGGTAATGGTTGTTATAGTGGTGATAATGGTTGTTATAGTGGGGATAATGGTTGTTATAGTGGTGATAATGGTTGTTATAGTGGTGGTAATGGTTGTTATAGTGGTGTTAATGGTTGTTATAGTGCGGATAATGGTTGTTATAGTGGTGATAATGGTTGTTATAGTGGGGACAATGGTTGTTATAGTGGTGATAATGGTTTTTATTGTGGTGATAATGGTCGTTATAGTGGCGATAATGGTTCTTGTAGTGGTGATAATGGACTTTATTGTCGTGATGATGGTTGTTGTAGTGATGATAATGGCTATTATAGTAGAGATAATGGTTGTTATAGTGGCGATAATGTTTTTTATAGTGGGGATAATGGTCGTTATAGTGGTGATAATGCTTGTTATAGTGGTGATAATGGTCCTTATAGAGGTGACAATGGTTGTTATAGTGGTTATAATGGTTGTTATAGTGGTGGTAATGGTTGTTATAGTGGTGTTAATGGTTGTTATAGTGCGGATAATGGTTGTTATAGTGGTGATAATGTTTCTTATAGCAGTGATAATGGTTGTTATAGTGGTCATAATGGTCCTTGTAGTGGTGATAACGGTTGTTATAGTGTCGATAATGGTCACTATAGTGCGGATAATGGTGGGTGTGGTGGTGATAATGGTTGTTATGGTGGTGATAATGGTTGTTACAGTGGCGATAATGTTTTTTATAGTGGGGATAATGGTTGTTATAGTGGTGATAATGGTTGTTATAGTGGTGATAATTGTCCTTATAGAGGTGATAATGGTGTTATAGTGTTGATAATGGTTGTTATAGTGGTGGTAATGGTCCTTATAGAGGTGATAATGGTGTTATAGTGGTGATAATGGTTGTTATAGTGGTGGTAATGGTTGTTATAGTGGGGATAATGGTTGTTATAGTGGTGATAATGGTTGTTATAGTGGTGATAATGGTTGTTATAGTGGTGGTAATGGTTGTTATAGTGGTGACAATAGTTGTTATATTGGTGATAATGGTTGTTATAGTCGGGACAATGGTTGCTATAGTGCGGATAATGGTTGTTGTAGTGGTGATAATGGTTGTTATAGTGGCGATAATGTTTGTTATAGTGGGGATAATGGTTGTTAGAGTGGTGATAATGGCTGTTATAGTGGTGATAATTGTTGTTATAGTGGTGATAATGGTCGTTATGGTGGTGGTAATCGTAGTGGTGATAATGGTCCTTATAGTGGTGATAATGGTTGTTATAGTGGTGATAATGGTCGTTATAGTGGTGGTAATCGTCGTTATATTGGTGATAATGGTTGTTATTGTGGTGATAATGGTTGTTATAGTGGTGATAATGGTCCTTATAATGGTGATAATGGTTGTTATAGTGGTGATAATGGTTGTTATAGTGAGGACAATGGTTGTTATAGTGGTGATAATGGTTGTTATAGTGGCGATAATGTTTTTTATAGTGGGGATAATGGTTGTTATAGTGGTGATAATGGCTCTTATAGTGGTGATAATGGTTGTTATAGTGGTGGTAACGGTCGTTATAGTGGTGATAATGGTCCTTGTAGTGGTGATAATGGTTTTTATTGTGGTGATGATGGTTGTTGTAGTGATGATAATGGTTGTTATAGTGGTGATAATGGTTGTTATAGTGGGGACAATGGTTGTTATAGTGGTGATAATGGTTGTTGTTGTGGCGATAATGTTTTTTATAGTGGGGATAATGGTTGTTATAGTGGTGATAATGGTCCTTATAATGGTGATAGTGGTTGCTATAGTGGTGATAATGGCTATTATAGTGGTGGTAATGTTTCTTACAATGGTGATAATGGTTGTTCTAGTCGTGATAATGGTCGTTATAGTGGTGATAATGGTTGTTATAGTGGTGATAATGGTTGTTATAGTGGGGATAATGGTTGTTATAGTGGTGATAATGGTTGTTATAGTGGTGATAATGGTTGTTATAGTGGTGATAATGGTTGTTATAGTGGTGATAATGGTTGTTATAGTGGTGATAATGGTCCTTATAGAGGCGATAATGGTTGTTATTGTGGTGATAATTGTTGCTATAGTGGTGACAGTGGTCGTTATAGTGGTGATAATGGTTGTTATAGTGGTGATAATAGTTGTTATAGTGGTGATAATGGTCCTTATAGAGGTGATAATGGTTGTTATAGTGGTGATAATGGTTGTTATAGTGGTGATAATGGTCCTTATAGAGGTGATAATGGTGTTATAGTGTTGATAATGGTTGTTATAGTGGTGGTAATGGTTGTTATAGTGGTGATAATGGTTGTTATAGTGGGGATAATGGTTGTTATAGTGGTGATAATGGTTGTTATAGTGGTGGTAATGGTTGTTATAGTGGTGTTAATGGTTGTTATAGTGCGGATAATGGTTGTTATAGTGGTGATAATGGTTGTTATAGTGGGGACAATGGTTGTTATAGTGGTGATAATGGTTTTTATTGTGGTGATAATGGTCGTTATAGTGGCGATAATGGTTCTTGTAGTGGTGATAATGGACTTTATTGTCGTGATGATGGTTGTTGTAGTGATGATAATGGCTATTATAGTAGAGATAATGGTTGTTATAGTGGCGATAATGTTTTTTATAGTGGGGATAATGGTCGTTATAGTGGTGATAATGCTTGTTATAGTGGTGATAATGGTCCTTATAGAGGTGACAATGGTTGTTATAGTGGTTATAATGGTTGTTATAGTGGTGGTAATGGTTGTTATAGTGGTGTTAATGGTTGTTATAGTGCGGATAATGGTTGTTATAGTGGTGATAATGGTTGTAATAGTGGCGATAATGTTTGTTATAGTGGTGATAATGGTTTTTATTGTGGTGATGATGGTTGATGTAGTGATGATAATGGTTGTTATAGTGGTGATAATGGTTGTTATAGTGGGGACAATGGTTGTTATAGTGGTGATAATGATTGTTATTGTGGCGATAATGTTTTTTATAGTGGGGATAATGGTTGTTATAGTGGTGATAATGTTCCTTATAATGGTGATAGTGGTTGCTATAGTGGTGATAATGGCTATTATAGTGGTGGTAATGTTTCTTACAATGGTGATAATGGTTGTTCTAGTCGTGATAATGGTCGTTATAGTGGTGATAATGGTTGTTATAGTGGTGATAATGGTTGTTATAGTGGGGATAATGGTTGTTATAGTGGTGATAATGGTTGTTATAGTGGTGATAATGGTCCTTATAGAGGTGATAATGGTTGTTATAGTGGTGATAATTGTTGTTATAGTGGTGATAATGGTTGTTATTGTGGTGATAATTGTTGCTATAGTGGTGACAATGGTCGTTATAGTGGTGATAATGGTTGTTATAGTGGTGATAATGGTTGTTATAGTGGGGATAATGGTTGTTATAGTGGTGATAATGGTTGTTATAGTGGTGATAATGGTCCTTATAGAGGTGATAATGGTTGTTATAGTGGTGATAATTGTTGTTATAGTGGTGATAATGGTTGTTATTGTGGTGATAATTGTTGCTATAGTGGTGACAATGGTCGTTATAGTGGTGATAATGGATGTTATGGTGGTAATAATGGTCGTTGTAGTGGTGATAATGGTTGCTATAGTGGTAATAGTGGCTGTTATAGTGGTGATAATGGTTGTTATTGTGGTGATAATTGTTGCTATAGTGGTGACAATGGTTGCTATAGTGGTGATACTGGTTGCTATATTGGTGATAGTGGTTGCTATAGTGGTGATGCTGGTTGCTATAGTGGTGATAATGGTTGCTATAGTGATGATAATGGCTGTGATAGTGGGGATAATGGTTGTTATAGTGGTGATAGTGGTTGTTATAGTGGCGATAATGTTTGTTATAGTGGGGATAATGGCTGTTACAGTGGTGATAATGGTTGTTATAGTGGTGATAATGGTCGTTATAGTGGCGATAATGGTTCTTGTAGTGGTGATAATGGACTTTATTGTCGTGATGATGGTTGTTGTAGTGATGATAATGGCTATTATAGTGGAGATAATGGTTGTTATAGTGGCGATAATGTTTTTTATAGTGGGGATAATGGTCGTTATAGTGGTGATAATGCTTGTTATAGTGGTGATAATGGTCCTTATAGAGGTGACAATGGTTGTTATAGTGGTTATAATGGTTGTTATAGTGGTGGTAATGGTTGTTATAGTGGTGTTAATGGTTGTTATAGTGCGGATAATGGTTGTTATAGTGGTGATAATGGTTGTTATAGTGGCGATAATGTTTGTTATAGTGGGGATAATGGTTGATAAAGTGGTGATAATGGCTGTTATAGTGGTGATAATGGTTGTTATAGTGGTGATAATGGTCCTTATAATGGTGATAGTGGTTGCTATAGTGGTGATAATGGCTATTATAGTGGTGGTAATGTTTCTTACAATGGTGATAATGGTTGTTCTAGTCGTGATAATGGTCGTTATAGTGGTGATAATGGTTGTTATAGTGGTGATAATGGTTGTTATAGTGGGGATAATGGTTGTTATAGTGGTGATAATGGTTGTTATAGTGGTGATAATGGTCCTTATAGAGGTGATAATGGTTGTTATAGTGGTGATAATTGTTGTTATAGTGGTGATAATGGTTGTTATAGTGGTGATAATGGTCCTTATAGAGGTGATAATGGTTGTTATAGTGGTGATAATGGTTGTCATAGTGGCGATAATGTTTTTTATAGTGGGGATAATGGTTGTTATAGTGTTGATAATGGTTGTTATAGTGGTGGTAATGGTTGTTATAGTGGTGATAATGGTTGTTATGGCGGGGATAATGGTTGTTATAGTGGTGATAATGGTTGTTATAGTGGTGGTAATGGTTGTTATAGTGGTGTTAATGGTTGTTATAGTGCGGATAATGGTTGTTATAGTGGTGATAATGGTTGTTATAGTGGGGACAATGGTTGTTATAGTGGTGATAATGGTTTTATTGTGGTGATGATGGTTGTCGTAGTGATGATAATGGTTGTTATAGTGGTGATAATTGTTGTTATAGTGGTGATAATGGTTGTTATTGTGGTGATAATTGTTGCTATAGTGGTGACAATGGTTGCTATAGTGGTGATACTGGTTGCTATAGTGGTGATAGTGGTTGCTATAGTGGTGATGCTGGTTGCTATAGTGGTGATAATGGTTGCTATAGTGATGATAATGGCTGTGATAGTGGGGATAATGGTTGTTATAGTGGTGATAATGGTTGTTATAGTGGCGATAATGTTTGTTATAGTGGGGATAATGGCTGTTACAGTGGTGATAATGGTTGTTATAGTGGTGATAATGGTCGTTATAGTGGCGATAATGGTTCTTGTAGTGGTGATAATGGACTTTATTGTCGTGATGATGGTTGTTGTAGTGATCATAATGGCTATTATAGTGGAGATAATGGTTGTTATAGTGTCGATAATGTTTTTTATAGTGGGGATAATGGTCGTTATAGTGGTGATAATGCTTGTTATAGTGGTGATAATGGTCGTTATAGTGGTGATAATGGTTGTTATACTGGGGACAATGGTTATTATAGTGGTCATAATGGTCCTTGTAGTGGTGATAACGGTTGTTATAGTGTCGATAATGGTCACTATAGTGCGGATAATGGTGGGTATGGTGGTGATAATGGTTGTTATGGTGGTGATAATGGTTGTTACAGTGGCGATAATGTTTTTTATAGTGGGGATAATGGTTGTTATAGTGGTGATAATGGTTGTTATAGTGGTGATAATTGTCCTTATAGAGGTGATAATGGTGTTATAGTGTTGATAATGGTTGTTATAGTGGTGGTAATGGTCCTTATAGAGGTGATAATGGTGTTATAGTGGTGATAATGGTTGTTATAGTGGTGGTAATGGTTGTTATAGTGGTGGTAATGGTTGTTATAGTGGTGATAATGGTTGTTATAGTGGTGATAATGGTTGTTATAGTGGTGGTAATGGTTGTTATAGTGGTGACAATAGTTGTTATATTGGTGATAATGGTTGTTATAGTGGGGACAATGGTTGCTATAGTGCGGATAATGGTTGTTGTAGTGGTGATAATGGTTGTTATAGTGGCGATAATGTTTGTTATAGTGGGGATAATGGTTGTTAGAGTGGTGATAATGGCTGTTATAGTGGTGATAATTGTTGTTATAGTGGTGATAATGGTCGTTATGGTGGTGGTAATCGTAGTGGTGATAATGGTCCTTATAGTGGTGATAATGGTTGTTATAGTGGTGATAATGGTTGTTATAGTGGGGACAATGGTTGTTATAGTGGCGATAGTGGTTGTAATGGGGGCGATAGTGGTTGTTATGGTGGTGATAATGGTTTTTATTGTGGTGATGATGGTTGTTGTAGTGGTGATAATGGCTATTATTGTGGTGATAACGGCTGTTATAGTGTTGATAATGGTCACTATAGTGCGGATAATGGTGGGTATGGTGGTGATAATGGTTGTTATGGTGGTGATAATGGTTGTTACAGTGGTGATAATGGTTGTTATAGTGGTGATAATGGTTGTTATAGTGGTGGTAATGGTTGTTATAGTGGTGACAACAGTTGTTATAGTGGTGATAATGGTTGTTATAGTGGGGACAATGGTTGCTATAGTGGTGATAATGGTTGTTATAGTGGCGATAGTGGTTGTTAGAGTGGTGATAATGGCTCTTATAGTGGTGATAATGGTTGTTATAGTGGTGATAATGGTCGTTATAGTGGTGGTAATCGTCGTTATATTGGTGATAATGGTTGTTATTGTGGTGATAATGGTTGTTATAGTGGTGATAATGGTCCTTATAATGGTGATAATGGTTGTTATAGTGGTGATAATGGTTGTTATAGTGAGGACAATGGTTGTTATAGTGGTGATAATGGTTGTTATAGTGGCGATAATGTTTTTTATAGTGGGGATAATGGTTGTTATAGTGGTGATAATGGCTGTTATAGTGGTGATAATGGTTGTTATAGTGGTGGTAACGGTCGTTATAGTGGTGATAATGGTCCTTGTAGTGGTGATAATGGTTTTTATTGTGGTGATGATGGTTGTTGTAGTGATGATAATGGTTGTTATAGTGGTGATAATGGTCCTTATAGAGGCGATAATGGTTGTTATTGTGGTGATAATTGTTGCTATAGTGGTGACAGTGGTCGTTATAGTGGTGATAATGGTTGTTATAGTGGTGATAATAGTTGTTATAGTGGTGATAATGGTCCTTATAGAGGTGATAATGGTTGTTATAGTGGTGATAATGGCTGTTATAGTGGTGATAATGGTCCTTATAGAGGTGATAATGGTGTTATAGTGTTGATAATGGTTCTTATAGTGGTGGTAATGGTTGTTATAGTGGTGATAATGGTTGTTATAGTGGGGATAATGGTTGTTATAGTGGTGATAATGGTTGTTATAGTGGTGGTAATGGTTGTTATAGTGGTGTTAATGGTTGTTATAGTGCGGATAATGGTTGTTATAGTGGTGATAATGGTTGTTATAGTGGGGACAATGGTTGTTATAGTGGTGATAATGGTTTTTATTGTGGTGATAATGGTCGTTATAGTGGCGATAATGGTTCTTGTAGTGGTGATAATGGACTTTATTGTCGTGATGATGGTTGTTGTAGTGATGATAATGGCTATTATAGTGGAGATAATGGTTGTTATAGTGGCGATAATGTTTTTTATAGTGGGGATAATGGTCGTTATAGTGGTGATAATGCTTGTTATAGTGGTGATAATGGTCCTTATAGTGGTGATAATGGTTGTTATAGTGGCGATAATGTTTGTTATAGTGGGGATAATGGTTGATAGAGTGGTGATAATAGCTGTTATAGTGGTGATAATGGTTGTTATAGTGGTGATAATGGTCGTTGTGGTGGTGGTAATCGTCGTTATAGTGGTGATAATGGTACTTGTAGTGGAAATAATCGTTTTTATTGTGGTGATGATGGTTGTTGTGGTGGTGATAATGGTTTTTATAGTCGTGATAATGGTTGTTATATTGGTGATAATGGTTGTTATAGTGGTGATAATGGTCCTTATGCTGGTGATAATGGTTCTTATAGTGGTGATAATGGCTGTTATAGTGGTGGTAATGTTTCTTATAATGGTGATAATGGTTTTTATAGTGGTGATAATGGTTGTTATGGTGGTGAGAATGGTTGTTATAGTCGTGTTAATGGCTGTTACAGTGGCGATAAAGGTTGTTATAGTGGTGATAATGGTCGTTATAGTGGTGATAATGGTGCTTGTAGTGGTGATATTGGTCTGTATTGTGGTGATGATGGTTGTTGTAGTGATGATAATGGTTGTTATAGTGGTGATAATGGTCCTTATAGTGGTGATAATGGATGTTATGGTGGTAATAATGGTCGTTGTAGTGGTGATAATGGTTGCTATAGTGGTGATAGTGGCTGTTATAGTGGTGATAATGGTTGTTATTGTGGTGATAATTGTTGCTATAGTGGTGATACTGGTTGCTATAGTGGTGATAGTGGTTGCTATAGTGAGGACAATGGTTGTTATAGTGGTGATAATGGTTGTTATAGTGGCGATAATGTTTTTTATAGTGGGGATAATGGTTGTTATAGTGGTGATAATGGCTGTTATAGTGGTGATAATGGTTGTTATAGTGGTGGTAACGGTCGTTATAGTGGTGATAATGGTCCTTGTAGTGGTGATAATGGTTTTTATTGTGGTGATGATGGTTGTTGTAGTGATGATAATGGTTGTTATAGTGGTGATAATGGTTGTTATAGTGGGGACAATGGTTGTTATAGTGGTGATAATGGTTGTTGTTGTGGCGATAATGTTTTTTATAGTGGGGATAATGGTTGTTATAGTGGTGATAATGGTCCTTATAATGGTGATAGTGGTTGCTATAGTGGTGATAATGGCTATTATAGTGGTGGTAATGTTTCTTACAATGGTGATAATGGTTGTTCTAGTCGTGATAATGGTCGTTATAGTGGTGATAATGGTTGTTATAGTGGTGATAATGGTTGTTATAGTGGGGATAATGGTTGTTATAGTGGTGACAATGGTTGTTATAGTGGTGATAATGGTTGTTATAGTGGTGATAATGGTTGTTATAGTGGTGATAATGGTTGTTATAGTGGTGATAATGGTCCTTATAGAGGCGATAATGGTTGTTATTGTGGTGATAATTGTTGCTATAGTGGTGACAGTGGTCGTTATAGTGGTGATAATGGTTGTTATAGTGGTGATAATAGTTGTTATAGTGGTGATAATGGTCCTTATAGAGGTGATAATGGTTGTTATAGTGGTGATAATGGTCCTTATAGAGGTGATAATGGTGTTATAGTGTTGATAATGGTTGTTATAGTGGTGGTAATGGTTGTTATAGTGGTGATAATGGTTGTTATAGTGAGGACAATGGTTGTTATAGTGGTGATAATGGTTGTTATAGTGGGGACAATGGTTGTTATAGTGGTGATAATGGTTGTTGTTGTGGCGATAATGTTTTTTATAGTGGGGATAATGGTTGTTATAGTGGTGATAATGGTCCTTATAATGGTGATAGTGGTTGCTATAGTGGTGATAATGGCTATTATAGTGAGGACAATGGTTGTTATAGTGGTGATAATGGTTGTTATAGTGGCGATAATGTTTTTTATAGTGGGGATAATGGTTGTTATAGTGGTGATAATGGCTGTTATAGTGGTGATAATGGTTGTTATAGTGGTGGTAACGGTCGTTATAGTGGTGATAATGGTCCTTGTAGTGGTGATAATGGTTTTTATTGTGGTGATGATGGTTGTTGTAGTGATGATAATGGTTGTTATAGTGGTGATAATGGTTGTTATAGTGGTGATAATGGTCCTTATAATGGTGATAATGGTTGTTATAGTGGTGATAATGGTTGTTATAGTGAGGACAATGGTTGTTATAGTGGTGATAATGGTTGTTATAGTGGCGATAATGTTTTTTATAGTGGGGATAATGGTTGTTATAGTGGTGTTAATGGTTGTTATAGTGGTGATAATGGTTGTTATAGTGGTGGTAACGGTCGTTATAGTGGTGATAATGGTCCTTGTAGTGGTGATAATGGTTTTTATTGTGGTGATGATGGTTGTTGTAGTGATGATAATGGTTGTTATAGTGGTGATAATGGTTGTTATAGTGGGGACAATGGTTGTTATAGTGGTGATAATGGTTGTTGTTGTGGCGATAATGTTTTTTATAGTGGGGATAATGGTTGTTATAGTGGTGATAATGGTCCTTATAATGGTGATAGTGGTTGCTATAGTGGTGATAATGGCTATTATAGTGGTGGTAATGTTTCTTACAATGGTGATAATGGTTGTTCTAGTCGTGATAATGGTCGTTATAGTGGTGATAATGGTTGTTATAGTGGTGATAATGGTTGTTATAGTGGTGATAGTGGTTGCTATAGTGAGGACAATGGTTGTTATAGTGGTGATAATGGTTGTTATAGTGGCGATAATGTTTTTTATAGTGGGGATAATGGTTGTTATAGTGGTGATAATGGCTGTTATAGTGGTGATAATGGTTGTTATAGTGGTGGTAACGGTCGTTATAGTGGTGATAATGGTCCTTGTAGTGGTGATAATGGTTTTTATTGTGGTGATGATGGTTGTTGTAGTGATGATAATGGTTGTTATAGTGGTGATAATGGTTGTTATAGTGGGGACAATGGTTGTTATAGTGGTGATAATGGTTGTTGTTGTGGCGATAATGTTTTTTATAGTGGGGATAATGGTTGTTATAGTGGTGATAATGGTCCTTATAATGGTGATAGTGGTTGCTATAGTGGTGATAATGGCTATTATAGTGGTGGTAATGTTTCTTACAATGGTGATAATGGTTGTTCTAGTCGTGATAATGGTCGTTATAGTGGTGATAATGGTTGTTATAGTGGTGATAATGGTTGTTATAGTGGGGATAATGGTTGTTATAGTGGTGACAATGGTTGTTATAGTGGTGATAATGGTTGTTATAGTGGTGATAATGGTTGTTATAGTGGTGATAATGGTTGTTATAGTGGTGATAATGGTCCTTATAGAGGCGATAATGGTTGTTATTGTGGTGATAATTGTTGCTATAGTGGTGACAGTGGTCGTTATAGTGGTGATAATGGTTGTTATAGTGGTGATAATAGTTGTTATAGTGGTGATAATGGTCCTTATAGAGGTGATAATGGTTGTTATAGTGGTGATAATGGTCCTTATAGAGGTGATAATGGTGTTATAGTGTTGATAATGGTTGTTATAGTGGTGGTAATGGTTGTTATAGTGGTGATAATGGTTGTTATAGTGAGGACAATGGTTGTTATAGTGGTGATAATGGTTGTTATAGTGGGGACAATGGTTGTTATAGTGGTGATAATGGTTGTTGTTGTGGCGATAATGTTTTTTATAGTGGGGATAATGGTTGTTATAGTGGTGATAATGGTCCTTATAATGGTGATAGTGGTTGCTATAGTGGTGATAATGGCTATTATAGTGAGGACAATGGTTGTTATAGTGGTGATAATGGTTGTTATAGTGGCGATAATGTTTTTTATAGTGGGGATAATGGTTGTTATAGTGGTGATAATGGCTGTTATAGTGGTGATAATGGTTGTTATAGTGGTGGTAACGGTCGTTATAGTGGTGATAATGGTCCTTGTAGTGGTGATAATGGTTTTTATTGTGGTGATGATGGTTGTTGTAGTGATGATAATGGTTGTTATAGTGGTGATAATGGTTGTTATAGTGGTGATAATGGTCCTTATAATGGTGATAATGGTTGTTATAGTGGTGATAATGGTTGTTATAGTGAGGACAATGGTTGTTATAGTGGTGATAATGGTTGTTATAGTGGCGATAATGTTTTTTATAGTGGGGATAATGGTTGTTATAGTGGTGTTAATGGTTGTTATAGTGGTGATAATGGTTGTTATAGTGGTGGTAACGGTCGTTATAGTGGTGATAATGGTCCTTGTAGTGGTGATAATGGTTTTTATTGTGGTGATGATGGTTGTTGTAGTGATGATAATGGTTGTTATAGTGGTGATAATGGTTGTTATAGTGGGGACAATGGTTGTTATAGTGGTGATAATGGTTGTTGTTGTGGCGATAATGTTTTTTATAGTGGGGATAATGGTTGTTATAGTGGTGATAATGGTCCTTATAATGGTGATAGTGGTTGCTATAGTGGTGATAATGGCTATTATAGTGGTGGTAATGTTTCTTACAATGGTGATAATGGTTGTTCTAGTCGTGATAATGGTCGTTATAGTGGTGATAATGGTTGTTATAGTGGTGATAATGGTTGTTATAGTGGGGATAATGGTTGTTATAGTGGTGACAATGGTTGTTATAGTGGTGATAATGGTTGTTATAGTGGTGATAATGGTTGTTATAGTGGTGATAATGGTTGTTATAGTGGTGATAATGGTCCTTATAGAGGCGATAATGGTTGTTATTGTGGTGATAATTGTTGCTATAGTGGTGACAGTGGTCGTTATAGTGGTGATAATGGTTGTTATAGTGGTGATAATAGTTGTTATAGTGGTGATAATGGTCCTTATAGAGGTGATAATGGTTGTTATAGTGGTGATAATGGTCCTTATAGAGGTGATAATGGTGTTATAGTGTTGATAATGGTTGTTATAGTGGTGGTAATGGTTGTTATAGTGGTGATAATGGTTGTTATAGTGGGGATAATGGTTGTTATAGTGGTGATAATGGTTGTTATAGTGGTGGTAATGGTTGTTATAGTGGTGTTAATGGTTGTTATAGTGCGGATAATGGTTGTTATAGTGGTGATAATGGTTGTTATAGTGGGGACAATGGTTGTTATAGTGGTGATAATGGTTTTTATTGTGGTGATAATGGTCGTTATAGTGGCGATAATGGTTCTTGTAGTGGTGATAATGGACTTTATTGTCGTGATGATGGTTGTTGTAGTGATGATAATGGCTATTATAGTAGAGATAATGGTTGTTATAGTGGCGATAATGTTTTTTATAGTGGGGATAATGGTCGTTATAGTGGTGATAATGCTTGTTATAGTGGTGATAATGGTACTTATAGAGGTGACAATGGTTGTTATAGTGGTTATAATGGTTGTTATAGTGGTGGTAATGGTTGTTATAGTGGTGTTAATGGTTGTTATAGTGCGGATAATGGTTGTTATAGTGGTGATAATGGTTGTAATAGTGGCGATAATGTTTGTTATAGTGGTGATAATGGTTTTTATTGTGGTGATGATGGTTGATGTAGTGATGATAATGGTTGTTATAGTGGTGATAATGGTTGTTATAGTGGGGACAATGGTTGTTATAGTGGTGATAATGATTGTTATTGTGGCGATAATGTTTTTTATAGTGGGGATAATGGTTGTTATAGTGGTGATAATGTTCCTTATAATGGTGATAGTGGTTGCTATAGTGGTGATAATGGCTATTATAGTGGTGGTAATGTTTCTTACAATGGTGATAATGGTTGTTCTAGTCGTGATAATGGTCGTTATAGTGGTGATAATGGTTGTTATAGTGGTGATAATGGTTGTTATAGTGGGGATAATGGTTGTTATAGTGGTGATAATGGTTGTTATAGTGGTGATAATGGTCCTTATAGAGGTGATAATGGTTGTTATAGTGGTGATAATTGTTGTTATAGTGGTGATAATGGTTGTTATTGTGGTGATAATTGTTGCTATAGTGGTGACAATGGTCGTTATAGTGGTGATAATGGTTGTTATAGTGGTGACAATGGTTGTTATAGTGGGGATAATGGTTGTTATAGTGGTGATAATGGTTGTTATAGTGGTGATAATGGTCCTTATAGAGGTGATAATGGTTGTTATAGTGGTGATAATTGTTGTTATAGTGGTGATAATGGTTGTTATTGTGGTGATAATTGTTGCTATAGTGGTGACAATGGTCGTTATAGTGGTGATAATGGATGTTATGGTGGTAATAATGGTCGTTGTAGTGGTGATAATGGTTGCTATAGTGGTGATAGTGGCTGTTATAGTGGTGATAATGGTTGTTATTGTGGTGATAATTGTTGCTATAGTGGTGACAATGGTTGCTATAGTGGTGATACTGGTTGCTATATTGGTGATAGTGGTTGCTATAGTGGTGATGCTGGTTGCTATAGTGGTGTTAATGGTCGCTATAGTGATGATAATGGCTGTGATAGTGGGGATAATGGTTGTTATAGTGGTGATAATGGTTGTTATAGTGGCGATAATGTTTGTTATAGTGGGGATAATGGCTGTTACAGTGGTGATAATGGTTGTTATAGTGGTGATAATGGTCGTTATAGTGGCGATAATGGTTCTTGTAGTGGTGATAATGGACTTTATTGTCGTGATGATGGTTGTTGTAGTGATGATAATGGCTATTATAGTGGAGATAATGGTTGTTATAGTGGCGATAATGTTTTTTATAGTGGGGATAATGGTCGTTATAGTGGTGATAATGCTTGTTATAGTGGTGATAATGGTCCTTATAGAGGTGACAATGGTTGTTATAGTGGTTATAATGGTTGTTATAGTGGTGGTAATGGTTGTTATAGTGGTGTTAATGGTTGTTATAGTGCGGATAATGGTTGTTATAGTGGTGATAATGGTTGTTATAGTGGCGATAATGTTTGTTATAGTGGGGATAATGGTTGATAAAGTGGTGATAATGGCTGTTATAGTGGTGATAATGGTTGTTATAGTGGTGATAATGGTCCTTATAATGGTGATAGTGGTTGCTATAGTGGTGATAATGGCTATTATAGTGGTGGTAATGTTTCTTACAATGGTGATAATGGTTGTTCTAGTCGTGATAATGGTCGTTATAGTGGTGATAATGGTTGTTATAGTGGTGATAATGGTTGTTATAGTGGGGATAATGGTTGTTATAGTGGTGATAATGGTTGTTATAGTGGTGATAATGGTCCTTATAGAGGTGATAATGGTTGTTATAGTGGTGATAATTGTTGTTATAGTGGTGATAATGGTTGTTATTGTGGTGATAATTGTTGCTATAGTGGTGACAATGGTCGTTATAGTGGTGATAATGGTTGTTATAGTGGTGATAATGGTTGTTATAGTGGGGATAATGGTTGTTATAGTGGTGATAATGGTTGTTATAGTGGTGGTAATGGTCCTTATAGAGGTGATAATGGTTGTTATAGTGGTGATAATGGTTGTCATAGTGGCGATAATGTTTTTTATAGTGGGGATAATGGTTGTTATAGTGGTGATAATGGTTGTTATAGTGGTGATAATTGTCCTTATAGAGGTGATAATGGTGTTATAGTGGTGATAATGGTCGTTATAGTGGTGATAATGGTCGTTATAGTGGTGATAATGGTCGTTATAGTGGTGATAATGGTTGTTATACTGGGGACAATGGTTATTATAGTGGTGATAATGGTTGTTATGGTGGTGATAATGTTTCTTATAGCAGTGATAATGGTTGTTATAGTGGTCATAATGGTCCTTGTAGTGGTGATAACGGTTGTTATAGTGTCGATAATGGTCACTATAGTGCGGATAATGGTGGGTGTGGTGGTGATAATGGTTGTTATGGTGGTGATAATGGTTGTTACAGTGGCGATAATGTTTTTTATAGTGGGGATAATGGTTGTTATAGTGGTGATAATGGTTGTTATAGTGGTGATAATTGTCCTTATAGAGGTGATAATGGTGTTATAGTGTTGATAATGGTTGTTATAGTGGTGGTAATGGTCCTTATAGAGGTGATAATGGTGTTATAGTGGTGATAATGGTTGTTATAGTGGTGGTAATGGTTGTTATAGTGGGGATAATGGTTGTTATAGTGGTGATAATGGTTGTTATAGTGGTGATAATGGTTGTTATAGTGGTGGTAATGGTTGTTATAGTGGTGACAATAGTTGTTATATTGGTGATAATGGTTGTTATAGTGGGGACAATGGTTGCTATAGTGCGGATAATGGTTGTTGTAGTGGTGATAATGGTTGTTATAGTGGCGATAATGTTTGTTATAGTGGGGATAATGGTTGTTAGAGTGGTGATAATGGTCGTTATGGTGGTGGTAATCGTAGTGGTGATAATGGTCCTTATAGTGGTGATAATGGTTGTTATAGTGGTGATAATGGTTGTTATAGTGGGGACAATGGTTGTTATAGTGGCGATAGTGGTTGTAATGGGGGCGATAGTGGTTGTTATGGTGGTGATAATGGTTTTTATTGTGGTGATGATGGTTGTTGTAGTGGTGATAATGGCTATTATTGTGGTGATAACGGCTGTTATAGTGTTGATAATGGTCACTATAGTGCGGATAATGGTGGGTATGGTGGTGATAATGGTTGTTATGGTGGTGATAATGGTTGTTACAGTGGTGATAATGGTTGTTATAGTGGTGATAATGGTTGTTATAGTGGTGGTAATGGTTGTTATAGTGGTGACAATAGTTGTTATAGTGGTGATAATGGTTGTTATAGTGGGGACAATGGTTGCTATAGTGGTGATAATGGTTGTTATAGTGGCGATAGTGGTTGTTAGAGTGGTGATAATGGCTCTTATAGTGGTGATAATGGTTGTTATAGTGGTGATAATGGTCGTTATAGTGGTGGTAATCGTCGTTATATTGGTGATAATGGTTGTTATTGTGGTGATAATGGTTGTTATAGTGGTGATAATGGTCCTTATAATGGTGATAATGGTTGTTATAGTGGTGATAATGGTTGTTATAGTGAGGACAATGGTTGTTATAGTGGTGACAATGGTTGTTATAGTGGCGATAATGTTTTTTATAGTGGGGATAATGGTTGTTATAGTGGTGATAATGGTCCATATAATGGTGATAGTGGTTGCTATAGTGGTGATAATGGCTATTATAGTGGTGGTAATGTTTCTTACAATGGTGATAATGGTTGTTCTAGTCGTGATAATGGTCGTTATAGTGGTGACAATGGTTGTTATAGTGGTGATAATGGTTGTTATAGTGGTGATAATGGTTGTTATAGTGGTGGTAACGGTCGTTATAGTGGTGATAATGGTCCTTGTAGTGGTGATAATGGTTTTTATTGTGGTGATGATGGTTGTTGTAGTGATGATAATGGTTGTTATAGTGGTGATAATGGTTGTTATAGTGGGGACAATGGTTGTTATAGTGGTGATAATGGTTGTTGTTGTGGCGATAATGTTTTTTATAGTGGGGATAATGGTTGTTATAGTGGTGATAATGGTCCTTATAATGGTGATAGTGTTTGCTATAGTGGTGATAATGGCTATTATAGTGGTGGTAATGTTTCTTACAATGGTGATAATGGTTGTTCTAGTCGTGATAATGGTCGTTATAGTGGTGATAATGGTTGTTATAGTGGTGATAATGGTTGTTATAGTGGGGATAATGGTTGTTATAGTGGTGATAATGGTTGTTATAGTGGTGATAATGGTTGTTATAGTGGTGATAATGGTTGTTATAGTGGTGATAATGGTTGTTATAGTGGTGATAATGGTCCTTATAGAGGCGATAATGGTTGTTATTGTGGTGATAATTGTTGCTATAGTGGTGACAGTGGTCGTTATAGTGGTGATAATGGTTGTTATAGTGGTGATAATAGTTGTTATAGTGGTGATAATGGTCCTTATAGAGGTGATAATGGTTGTTATAGTGGTGATAATGGTTGTTATAGTGGTGATAATGGTCCTTATAGAGGTGATAATGGTGTTATAGTGTTGATAATGGTTGTTATAGTGGTGGTAATGGTTGTTATAGTGGTGATAATGGTTGTTATAGTGGGGATAATGGTTGTTATAGTGGTGATAATGGTTGTTATAGTGGTGGTAATGGTTGTTATAGTGGTGTTAATGGTTGTTATAGTGCGGATAATGGTTGTTATAGTGGTGATAATGGTTGTTATAGTGGGGACAATGGTTGTTATAGTGGTGATAATGGTTTTTATTGTGGTGATAATGGTCGTTATAGTGGCGATAATGGTTCTTGTAGTGGTGATAATGGACTTTATTGTCGTGATGATGGTTGTTGTAGTGATGATAATGGCTATTATAGTAGAGATAATGGTTGTTATAGTGGCGATAATGTTTTTTATAGTGGGGATAATGGTCGTTATAGTGGTGATAATGCTTGTTATAGTGGTGATAATGGTCCTTATAGAGGTGACAATGGTTGTTATAGTGGTTATAATGGTTGTTATAGTGGTGGTAATGGTTGTTATAGTGGTGTTAATGGTTGTTATAGTGCGGATAATGGTTGTTATAGTGGTGATAATGGTTGTAATAGTGGCGATAATGTTTGTTATAGTGGTGATAATGGTTTTTATTGTGGTGATGATGGTTGATGTAGTGATGATAATGGTTGTTATAGTGGTGATAATGGTTGTTATAGTGGGGACAATGGTTGTTATAGTGGTGATAATGATTGTTATTGTGGCGATAATGTTTTTTATAGTGGGGATAATGGTTGTTATAGTGGTGATAATGTTCCTTATAATGGTGATAGTGGTTGCTATAGTGGTGATAATGGCTATTATAGTGGTGGTAATGTTTCTTACAATGGTGATAATGGTTGTTCTAGTCGTGATAATGGTCGTTATAGTGGTGATAATGGTTGTTATAGTGGTGATAATGGTTGTTATAGTGGGTATAATGGTTGTTATAGTGGTGATAATGGTTGTTATAGTGGTGATAATGGTCCTTATAGAGGTGATAATGGTTGTTATAGTGGTGATAATTGTTGTTATAGTGGTGATAATGGTTGTTATTGTGGTGATAATTGTTGCTATAGTGGTGACAATGGTCGTTATAGTGGTGATAATGGATGTTATGGTGGTAATAATGGTCGTTGTAGTGGTGATAATGGTTGCTATAGTGGTGATAGTGGCTGTTATAGTGGTGATAATGGTTGTTATTGTGGTGATAATTGTTGCTATAGTGGTGACAATGGTTGCTATAGTGGTGATACTGGTTGCTATATTGGTGATAGTGGTTGCTATAGTGGTGATGCTGGTTGCTATAGTGGTGATAATGGTTGCTATAGTGATGATAATGGCTGTGATAGTGGGGATAATGGTTGTTATAGTGGTGATAGTGGTTGTTATAGTGGCGATAATGTTTGTTATAGTGGGGATAATGGCTGTTACAGTGGTGATAATGGTTGTTATAGTGGTGATAATGGTCGTTATAGTGGCGATAATGGTTCTTGTAGTGGTGATAATGGACTTTATTGTCGTGATGATGGTTGTTGTAGTGATGATAATGGCTATTATAGTGGAGATAATGGTTGTTATAGTGGCGATAATGTTTTTTATAGTGGGGATAATGGTCGTTATAGTGGTGATAATGCTTGTTATAGTGGTGATAATGGTCCTTATAGAGGTGACAATGGTTGTTATAGTGGTTATAATGGTTGTTATAGTGGTGGTAATGGTTGTTATAGTGGTGTTAATGGTTGTTATAGTGCGGATAATGGTTGTTATAGTGGTGATAATGGTTGTTATAGTGGCGATAATGTTTGTTATAGTGGGGATAATGGTTGATAAAGTGGTGATAATGGCTGTTATAGTGGTGATAATGGTTGTTATAGTGGTGATAATGGTCCTTATAATGGTGATAGTGGTTGCTATAGTGGTGATAATGGCTATTATAGTGGTGGTAATGTTTCTTACAATGGTGATAATGGTTGTTCTAGTCGTGATAATGGTCGTTATAGTGGTGATAATGGTTGTTATAGTGGTGATAATGGTTGTTATAGTGGGGATAATGGTTGTTATAGTGGTGATAATGGTTGTTCTAGTCGTGATAATGGTCGTTATAGTGGTGATAATGGTTGTTATAGTGGTGATAATGGTTGTTATAGTGGGGATAATGGTCCTTATAGAGGTGATAATGGTTGTTATAGTGGTGATAATTGTTGTTATAGTGGTGATAATGGTTGTTATTGTGGTGATAATTGTTGCTATAGTGGTGACAATGGTCGTTATAGTGGTGATAATGGTTGTTATAGTGGTGATAATGGTTGTTATAGTGGGGATAATGGTTGTTATAGTGGTGATAATGGTTGTTATAGTGGTGATAATGGTCCTTATAGAGGTGATAATGGTTGTTATAGTGGTGATAATGGTTGTCATAGTGGCGATAATGTTTTTTATAGTGGGGATAATGGTTGTTATAGTGTTGATAATGGTTGTTATAGTGGTGGTAATGGTTGTTATAGTGGTGATAATGGTTGTTATGGCGGGGATAATGGTTGTTATAGTGGTGATAATGGTTGTTATAGTGGTGGTAATGGTTGTTATAGTGGTGTTAATGGTTGTTATAGTGCGGATAATGGTTGTTATAGTGGTGATAATGGTTGTTATAGTGGGGACAATGGTTGTTATAGTGGTGATAATGGTTTTATTGTGGTGATGATGGTTGTCGTAGTGATGATAATGGTTGTTATAGTGGTGATAATTGTTGTTATAGTGGTGATAATGGTTGTTATTGTGGTGATAATTGTTGCTATAGTGGTGACAATGGTTGCTATAGTGGTGATACTGGTTGCTATAGTGGTGATAGTGGTTGCTATAGTGGTGATGCTGGTTGCTATAGTGGTGATAATGGTTGCTATAGTGATGATAATGGCTGTGATAGTGGGGATAATGGTTGTTATAGTGGTGATAATGGTTGTTATAGTGGCGATAATGTTTGTTATAGTGGGGATAATGGCTGTTACAGTGGTGATAATGGTTGTTATAGTGGTGATAATGGTCGTTATAGTGGCGATAATGGTTCTTGTAGTGGTGATAATGGACTTTATTGTCGTGATGATGGTTGTTGTAGTGATCATAATGGCTATTATAGTGGAGATAATGGTTGTTATAGTGTCGATAATGTTTTTTATAGTGGGGATAATGGTCGTTATAGTGGTGATAATGCTTGTTATAGTGGTGATAATGGTCCTTATAGAGGTGACAATGGTTGTTATAGTGGTTATAATGGTTGTTATAGTGCTGATGATGGTTGTTATAGTGGCGATAATGTTTTTTATAGTGGGGATAATGGTTGTTATAGTGGTGATAATGGTTGTTATAGTGGTGATAATTGTCCTTATAGAGGTGATAATGGTGTTATAGTGGTGATAATGGTCGTTATAGTGGTGATAATGGTTGTTATAGTGGTGATAATTGTTGTTATAGTGGTGATAATGGTCGTTATGGTGGTGGTAATCGTAGTGGTGATAATGGTCCTTATAGTGGTGATAATGGTCGTTATAGTGGTGATAATGGTTGTTATACTGGGGACAATGGTTATTATAGTGGTCATAATGGTCCTTGTAGTGGTGATAACGGTTGTTATAGTGTCGATAATGGTCACTATAGTGCGGATAATGGTGGGTATGGTGGTGATAATGGTTGTTATGGTGGTGATAATGGTTGTTACAGTGGCGATAATGTTTTTTATAGTGGGGATAATGGTTGTTATAGTGGTGATAATGGTTGTTATAGTGGTGATAATTGTCCTTATAGAGGTGATAATGGTGTTATAGTGTTGATAATGGTTGTTATAGTGGTGGTAATGGTCCTTATAGAGGTGATAATGGTGTTATAGTGGTGATAATGGTTGTTATAGTGGTGGTAATGGTTGTTATAGTGGGGATAATGGTTGTTATAGTGGTGATAATGGTTGTTATAGTGGTGATAATGGTTGTTATAGTGGTGGTAATGGTTGTTATAGTGGTGACAATAGTTGTTATATTGGTGATAATGGTTGTTATAGTGGGGACAATGGTTGCTATAGTGCGGATAATGGTTGTTGTAGTGGTGATAATGGTTGTTATAGTGGCGATAATGTTTGTTATAGTGGGGATAATGGTTGTTAGAGCGGTGATAATGGCTGTTATAGTGGTGATAATTGTTGTTATAGTGGTGATAATAGTCGTTATGGTGGTGGTAATCGTAGTGGTGATAATGGTCCTTATAGTGGTGATAATGGTTGTTATAGTGGTGATAATGGTTGTTATAGTGGGGACAATGGTTGTTATAGTGGCGATAGTGGTTGTAATGGGGGCGATAGTGGTTGTTATGGTGGTGATAATGGTTTTTATTGTGGTGATGATGGTTGTTGTAGTGGTGATAATGGCTATTATTGTGGTGATAACGGCTGTTATAGTGTTGATAATGGTCACTATAGTGCGGATAATGGTGGGTATGGTGGTGATAATGGTTGTTATGGTGGTGATAATGGTTGTTACAGTGGTGATAATGGTTGTTATAGTGGTGATAATGGTTGTTATAGTGGTGGTAATGGTTGTTATAGTGGTGACAATAGTTGTTATAGTGGTGATAATGGTTGTTATAGTGGGGACAATGGTTGCTATAGTGGTGATAATGGTTGTTATAGTGGCGATAGTGGTTGTTAGAGTGGTGATAATGGCTCTTATAGTGGTGATAATGGTTGTTATAGTGGTGATAATGGTCGTTATAGTGGTGGTAATCGTCGTTATATTGGTGATAATGGTTGTTATTGTGGTGATAATGGTTGTTATAGTGGTGATAATGGTCCTTATAATGGTGATAATGGTTGTTATAGTGGTGATAATGGTTGTTATAGTGAGGACAATGGTTGTTATAGTGGTGATAATGGTTGTTATAGTGGCGATAATGTTTTTTATAGTGGGGATAATGGTTGTTATAGTGGTGATAATGGCTGTTATAGTGGTGATAATGGTTGTTATAGTGGTGGTAATGGTTGTTATGGCGGGGATAATGGTTGTTATAGTGGTGATAATGGTTGTTATAGTGGTGGTAATGGTTGTTATAGTGGTGTTAATGGTTGTTATAGTGCGGATAATGGTTGTTATAGTGGTGATAATGGTTGTTATAGTGGGGACAATGGTTGTTATAGTGGTGATAATGGTTTTATTGTGGTGATGATGGTTGTCGTAGTGATGATAATGGTTGTTATAGTGGTGATAATTGTTGTTATAGTGGTGATAATGGTTGTTATTGTGGTGATAATTGTTGCTATAGTGGTGACAATGGTTGCTATAGTGGTGATACTGGTTGCTATAGTGGTGATAGTGGTTGCTATAGTGGTGATGCTGGTTGCTATAGTGGTGATAATGGTTGCTATAGTGATGATAATGGCTGTGATAGTGGGGATAATGGTTGTTATAGTGGTGATAATGGTTGTTATAGTGGCGATAATGTTTGTTATAGTGGGGATAATGGCTGTTACAGTGGTGATAATGGTTGTTATAGTGGTGATAATGGTCGTTATAGTGGCGATAATGGTTCTTGTAGTGGTGATAATGGACTTTATTGTCGTGATGATGGTTGTTGTAGTGATCATAATGGCTATTATAGTGGAGATAATGGTTGTTATAGTGTCGATAATGTTTTTTATAGTGGGGATAATGGTCGTTATAGTGGTGATAATGCTTGTTATAGTGGTGATAATGGTCCTTATAGAGGTGACAATGGTTGTTATAGTGGTTATAATGGTTGTTATAGTGCTGATGATGGTTGTTATAGTGGCGATAATGTTTTTTATAGTGGGGATAATGGTTGTTATAGTGGTGATAATGGTTGTTATAGTGGTGATAATTGTCCTTATAGAGGTGATAATGGTGTTATAGTGGTGATAATGGTCGTTATAGTGGTGATAATGGTTGTTATAGTGGTGATAATTGTTGTTATAGTGGTGATAATGGTCGTTATGGTGGTGGTAATCGTAGTGGTGATAATGGTCCTTATAGTGGTGATAATGGTCGTTATAGTGGTGATAATGGTTGTTATACTGGGGACAATGGTTATTATAGTGGTCATAATGGTCCTTGTAGTGGTGATAACGGTTGTTATAGTGTCGATAATGGTCACTATAGTGCGGATAATGGTGGGTATGGTGGTGATAATGGTTGTTATGGTGGTGATAATGGTTGTTACAGTGGCGATAATGTTTTTTATAGTGGGGATAATGGTTGTTATAGTGGTGATAATGGTTGTTATAGTGGTGATAATTGTCCTTATAGAGGTGATAATGGTGTTATAGTGTTGATAATGGTTGTTATAGTGGTGGTAATGGTCCTTATAGAGGTGATAATGGTGTTATAGTGGTGATAATGGTTGTTATAGTGGTGGTAATGGTTGTTATAGTGGGGATAATGGTTGTTATAGTGGTGATAATGGTTGTTATAGTGGTGATAATGGTTGTTATAGTGGTGGTAATGGTTGTTATAGTGGTGACAATAGTTGTTATATTGGTGATAATGGTTGTTATAGTGGGGACAATGGTTGCTATAGTGCGGATAATGGTTGTTGTAGTGGTGATAATGGTTGTTATAGTGGCGATAATGTTTGTTATAGTGGGGATAATGGTTGTTAGAGCGGTGATAATGGCTGTTATAGTGGTGATAATTGTTGTTATAGTGGTGATAATAGTCGTTATGGTGGTGGTAATCGTAGTGGTGATAATGGTCCTTATAGTGGTGATAATGGTTGTTATAGTGGTGATAATGGTTGTTATAGTGGGGACAATGGTTGTTATAGTGGCGATAGTGGTTGTAATGGGGGCGATAGTGGTTGTTATGGTGGTGATAATGGTTTTTATTGTGGTGATGATGGTTGTTGTAGTGGTGATAATGGCTATTATTGTGGTGATAACGGCTGTTATAGTGTTGATAATGGTCACTATAGTGCGGATAATGGTGGGTATGGTGGTGATAATGGTTGTTATGGTGGTGATAATGGTTGTTACAGTGGTGATAATGGTTGTTATAGTGGTGATAATGGTTGTTATAGTGGTGGTAATGGTTGTTATAGTGGTGACAATAGTTGTTATAGTGGTGATAATGGTTGTTATAGTGGGGACAATGGTTGCTATAGTGGTGATAATGGTTGTTATAGTGGCGATAGTGGTTGTTAGAGTGGTGATAATGGCTCTTATAGTGGTGATAATGGTTGTTATAGTGGTGATAATGGTCGTTATAGTGGTGGTAATCGTCGTTATATTGGTGATAATGGTTGTTATTGTGGTGATAATGGTTGTTATAGTGGTGATAATGGTCCTTATAATGGTGATAATGGTTGTTATAGTGGTGATAATGGTTGTTATAGTGAGGACAATGGTTGTTATAGTGGTGATAATGGTTGTTATAGTGGCGATAATGTTTTTTATAGTGGGGATAATGGTTGTTATAGTGGTGATAATGGCTGTTATAGTGGTGATAATGGTTGTTATAGTGGTGGTAACGGTCGTTATAGTGGTGATAATGGTCCTTGTAGTGGTGATAATGGTTTTTATTGTGGTGATGATGGTTGTTGTAGTGATGATAATGGTTGTTATAGTGGTGATAATGGTTGTTATAGTGGGGACAATGGTTGTTATAGTGGTGATAATGGTTGTTGTTGTGGCGATAATGTTTTTTATAGTGGGGATAATGGTTGTTATAGTGGTGATAATGGTCCTTATAATGGTGATAGTGGTTGCTATAGTGGTGATAATGGCTATTATAGTGGTGGTAATGTTTCTTACAATGGTGATAATGGTTGTTCTAGTCGTGATAATGGTCGTTATAGTGGTGATAATGGTTGTTATAGTGGTGATAATGGTTGTTATAGTGGGGATAATGGTTGTTATAGTGGTGATAATGGTTGTTATAGTGGTGATAATGGTTGTTATAGTGGTGATAATGGTTGTTATAGTGGTGATAATGGTCCTTATAGAGGCGATAATGGTTGTTATTGTGGTGATAATTGTTGCTATAGTGGTGACAGTGGTCGTTATAGTGGTGATAATGGTTGTTATAGTGGTGATAATAGTTGTTATAGTGGTGATAATGGTCCTTATAGAGGTGATAATGGTTGTTATAGTGGTGATAATGGCTGTTATAGTGGTGATAATGGTCCTTATAGAGGTGATAATGGTGTTATAGTGTTGATAATGGTTGTTATAGTGGTGGTAATGGTTGTTATAGTGGTGATAATGGTTGTTATAGTGGGGATAATGGTTGTTATAGTGGTGATAATGGTTGTTATAGTGGTGGTAATGGTTGTTATAGTGGTGTTAATGGTTGTTATAGTGCGGATAATGGTTGTTATAGTGGTGATAATGGTTGTTATAGTGGGGACAATGGTTGTTATAGTGGTGATAATGGTTTTTATTGTGGTGATAATGGTCGTTATAGTGGCGATAATGGTTCTTGTAGTGGTGATAATGGACTTTATTGTCGTGATGATGGTTGTTGTAGTGATGATAATGGCTATTATAGTGGAGATAATGGTTGTTATAGTGGCGATAATGTTTTTTATAGTGGGGATAATGGTCGTTATAGTGGTGATAATGCTTGTTATAGTGGTGATAATGGTCCTTATAGTGGTGATAATGGTTGTTATAGTGGCGATAATGTTTGTTATAGTGGGGATAATGGTTGATAGAGTGGTGATAATAGCTGTTATAGTGGTGATAATGGTTGTTATAGTGGTGATAATGGTCGTTGTGGTGGTGGTAATCGTCGTTATAGTGGTGATAATGGTACTTGTAGTGGAAATAATCGTTTTTATTGTGGTGATGATGGTTGTTGTGGTGGTGATAATGGTTTTTATAGTCGTGATAATGGTTGTTATATTGGTGATAATGGTTGTTATAGTGGTGATAATGGTCCTTATGCTGGTGATAATGGTTCTTATAGTGGTGATAATGGCTGTTATAGTGGTGGTAATGTTTCTTATAATGGTGATAATGGTTTTTATAGTGGTGATAATGGTTGTTATGGTGGTGAGAATGGTTGTTATAGTCGTGTTAATGGCTGTTACAGTGGCGATAAAGGTTGTTATAGTGGTGATAATGGTCGTTATAGTGGTGATAATGGTGCTTGTAGTGGTGATATTGGTCTGTATTGTGGTGATGATGGTTGTTGTAGTGATGATAATGGTTGTTATAGTGGTGATAATGGTCCTTATAGTGGTGATAATGGATGTTATGGTGGTAATAATGGTCGTTGTAGTGGTGATAATGGTTGCTATAGTGGTGATAGTGGCTGTTATAGTGGTGATAATGGTTGTTATTGTGGTGATAATTGTTGCTATAGTGGTGATACTGGTTGCTATAGTGGTGATAGTGGTTGCTATAGTGGTGATGCTGGTTGCGATAGTGGTGATAATGGTTGCTATAGTGATGATAATGGCTGTGATAGTGGGGATAATGGTTGTTATAGTGGTGATAATGGTTGTTATAGTGGCGATAATGTTTGTTATAGTGGGGATAATGGCTGTTACAGTGGTGATAAAGGTTGTTATAGTGGTGATAATGGTCGTTATAGTGGCGATAATGGTTCTTGTAGTGGTGATAATGGACTTTATTGTCGTGATGATGGTTGTTGTAGTGATGATAATGGCTATTATAGTAGAGATAATGGTTGTTATAGTGGCGATAATATTTTTTATAGTGGGGATAATGGTCGTTATAGTGGTGATAATGCTTGTTATAGTGGTGATAATGGTCCTTATAGAGGTGACAATGGTTGTTATAGTGGTTATAATGGTTGTTATAGTGGTGGTAATGGTTGTTATAGTGGTGTTAATGGTTGTTATAGTGCGGATAATGGTTGTTATAGTGGTGATAATGGTTGTAATAGTGGCGATAATGTTTGTTATAGTGGTGATAATGGTTTTTATTGTGGTGATGATGGTTGATGTAGTGATGATAATGGTTGTTATAGTGGTGATAATGGTTGTTATAGTGGGGACAATGGTTGTTATAGTGGTGATAATGATTGTTATTGTGGCGATAATGTTTTTTATAGTGGGGATAATGGTTGTTATAGTGGTGATAATGTTCCTTATAATGGTGATAGTGGTTGCTATAGTGGTGATAATGGCTATTATAGTGGTGGTAATGTTTCTTACAATGGTGATAATGGCTGTTCTAGTCGTGATAATGGTCGTTATAGTGGTGATAATGGTTGTTATAGTGGTGATAATGGTTGTTATAGTGGGGATAATGGTTGTTATAGTGGTGATAATGGTTGTTATAGTGGTGATAATGGTCCTTATAGAGGTGATAATGGTTGTTATAGTGGTGATAATTGATGTTATAGTGGTGATAATGGTTGTTATTGTGGTGATAATTGTTGCTATAGTGGTGACAATGGTCGTTATAGTGGTGATAATGGTTGTTATAGTGGTGATAATGGTTGTTATAGTGGGGATAATGGTTGTTATAGTGGTGATAATGGTTGTTATAGTGGTGATAATGGTCCTTATAGAGGTGATAATGGTTGTTATAGTGGTGATAATTGTTGTTATAGTGGTGATAATGGTTGTTATTGTGGTGATAATTGTTGCTATAGTGGTGACAATGGTCGTTATAGTGGTGATAATGGATGTTATGGTGGTAATAATGGTCGTTGTAGTGGTGATAATGGTTGCTATAGTGGTGATAGTGGCTGTTATAGTGGTGATAATGGTTGTTATTGTGGTGATAATTGTTGCTATAGTGGTAACAATGGTTGCTATAGTGGTGATACTGGTTGCTATATTGGTGATAGTGGTTGCTATAGTGGTGATGCTGGTTGCTATAGTGGTGATAATGGTTGCTATAGTGATGATAATGGCTGTGATAGTGAGGATAATGGTTGTTATAGTGGTGATAATGGTTGTTATAGTGGCGATAATGTTTGTTATAGTGGGGATAATGGCTGTTACAGTGGTGATAATGGTTGTTATAGTGGTGATAATGGTCGTTATAGTGGCGATAATGGTTCTTGTAGTGGTGATAATGGATTTTATTGTCGTGATGATGGTTGTTGTAGTGATGATAATGGCTATTATAGTGGAGATAATGGTTGTTATAGTGGCGATAATGTTTTTTATAGTGGGGATAATGGTCGTTATAGTGGTGATAATGCTTGTTATAGTGGTGATAATGGTCCTTATAGAGGTGACAATGGTTGTTATAGTGGTTATAATGGTTGTTATAGTGGTGGTAATGGTTGTTATAGTGGTGTTAATGGTTGTTATAGTGCGGATAATGGTTGTTATAGTGGTGATAATGGTTGTTATAGTGGCGATAATGTTTGTTATAGTGGGGATAATGGTTGATAAAGTGGTGATAATGGCTGTTATAGTGGTGATAATGGTTGTTATAGTGGTGATAATGGTCCTTATAATGGTGATAGTGGTTGCTATAGTGGTGATAATGGCTATTATAGTGGTGGTAATGTTTCTTACAATGGTGATAATGGTTGTTCTAGTCGTGATAATGGTCGTTATAGTGGTGATAATGGTTGTTATAGTGGTGATAATGGTTGTTATAGTGGGGATAATGGTTGTTATAGTGGTGATAATGGTTGTTATAGTGGTGATAATGGTCCTTATAGAGGTGATAATGGTTGTTATAGTGGTGATAATTGTTGTTGTAGTGGTGATAATGGTTGTTATTGTGGTGATAATTGTTGCTATAGTGGTGACAATGGTCGTTATAGTGGTGATAATGGTTGTTATAGTGGTGATAATGGTTGTTATAGTGGGGATAATGGTTGTTATAGTGGTGATAATGGTTGTTATAGTGGTGATAATGGTCCTTATAGAGGTGATAATGGTTGTTATAGTGGTGATAATGGTTGTCATAGTGGCGATAATGTTTTTTATAGTGGGGATAATGGTTGTTATAGTGGTGATAATGGTTGTTATAGTGGTGATAATGGTCCTTATAGAGGTGATAATGGTGTTATAGTGTTGATAATGGTTGTTATAGTGGTGGTAATGGTTGTTATAGTGGTGATAATGGTTGTTATAGTGGGGACAATGGTTGTTATAGTGGTGATAATGGTTTTATTGTGGTGATGATGGTTGTCGTAGTGATGATAATGGTTGTTATAGTGGTGATAATTGTTGTTATAGTGGTGATAATGGTTGTTATTGTGGTGATAATTGTTGCTATAGTGGTGACAATGGTTGCTATAGTGGTGATACTGGTTGCTATAGTGGTGATAGTGGTTGCTATAGTGGTGATGCTGGTTGCTATAGTGGTGATAATGGTTGCTATAGTGATGATAATGGCTGTGATAGTGGGGATAATGGTTGTTATAGTGGTGATAATGGTTGTTATAGTGGCGATAATGTTTGTTATAGTGGGGATAATGGCTGTTACAGTGGTGATAATGGTTGTTATAGTGGTGATAATGGTCGTTATAGTGGCGATAATGGTTCTTGTAGTGGTGATAATGGACTTTATTGTCGTGATGATGGTTGTTGTAGTGATCATAATGGCTATTATAGTGGAGATAATGGTTGTTATAGTGTCGATAATGTTTTTTATAGTGGGGATAATGGTCGTTATAGTGGTGATAATGCTTGTTATAGTGGTGATAATGGTCCTTATAGAGGTGACAATGGTTGTTATAGTGGTTATAATGGTTGTTATAGTGCTGATAATGGTTGTTATAGTGGCGATAATGTTTTTTATAGTGGGGATAATGGTTGTTATAGTGGTGATAATGGTTGTTATAGTGGTGATAATTGTCCTTATAGAGGTGATAATGGTGTTATAGTGGTGATAATGGTCGTTATAGTGGTGATAATGGTTGTTATAGTGGTGATAATGGTTCTTATAGAGGTGATAATGGTTGTTATAGTGGTGATAATTGTTGTTATAGTGGTGATAATGGTTGTTATTGTGGTGATAATTGTTGTTATAGTGATGATAATGGTTGTTATAGTGGTGATAATGGTTGTTATAGTGGTGATAATGGTTGTTATAGTGGGGATAATGGTGGTTATGGTGGTGATAATGGTTATTATAGTTGTCTTAATGGTCCTTGTAGTGGTGATAATGGTCGTTATAGTGGTGATAATGGTCCTTGTAGTGGTGATAATGGTTTTTATTGTGGTGATGATGGTTGTCGTAGTGGTGATAAAGGTTGTTATGGTGATGATAATGGTAGTTGTAGTGGTGATAATGGTCATTATAGTGGTGATAATGGTTGTTATAGTGGTGATAATGGTTGCTATAGTGGTGATACTGGTTGCTGTAGTGGTGATAGTGGTTGCTATAGTGGTGATACTGGTTGCTATAGTGGTGATAATAGTTGCTATAGTGGTGGTAATGGCTCTTATAGTGATGATAATGGTAGTTGTAGTGGTGATAATGGTCATTATAGTGGTGATAATGGTTGTTATAGTGGTGATAATGGTTGCTATAGTGGTGATACTGGTTGCTGTAGTGGTGATAGTGGTTGCTATAGTGGTGATACTGGTTGCTATAGTGGTGATAATAGTTGCTATAGTGGTGGTAATGGCTGTTATAGTGGTGATAATGGTTGTTATAGTGGTGATAATGGTTGTTATAGTGGTGATACTGGTTGCTATAGTGGTGATAGTGGTTGCTATAGTGGTGATAATGGCTATTATAGTGGTGATAATTGTTGTTATACTGTTGATGATGGTTGTTCTAGTCGTGATAATGGTCGTTGTAGTGGTGATAACGGTTGTGTTAGTCGCGATAATGTTTCTTATAGTGGTGATGATGGTTGTTCTGGTAGTGATAATGGTTGTTATAGTGGTGATAATGGTTTTTATAGTGTTGGTAATGGTTGTTATAGTGATGATAATGGTTGTTGTAGTGGTGATAATGGTTGTTATAGTGGCGATAATGTTTGTTATAGTGGGGATAATGGTTGTTAGAGTGGTGATAATGGCAGTTATAGTGGTGATAATTGTTGTTATAGTGGTGATAATGGTCGTTATGGTGGTGGTAATCGTAGTGGTGATAATGGTCCTTATAGTGGTGATAATGGTCGTTATAGTGGTGATAATGGTTGTTATACTGGGGACAATGGTTATTATAGTGGTGATAGTGGTTGTTATAGTGGTGATAATGGTTGTTATAGTGGGGATAATGGTTGTTATAGTGGTGATAATGGTTGTTATAGTGGTGATAATGGTTGTCATAGTGGCGATAATGTTTTTTATAGTGGGGATAATGGTTGTTATAGTGGTGATAATGGTTGTTATAGTGGTGATAATGGTGCTTATAGAGGTGATAATGGTGTTATAGTGTTGATAATGGTTGTTATAGTGGTGGTAATGGTTGTTATAGTGGTGATAATGGTTGTTATAGTGGGGATAGTGGTTGTTATAGTGGTGATAATGGTTGTTATAGTGGTGGTAATGGTTGTTATAGTGGTGTTAATGGTTGTTATAGTGCGGATAATGGTTGTTATAGTGGTGATAATGGTTGTTATAGTGGGGACAATGGTTGTAATAGTGGTGATAATGGTTTTTGTTGTGGTGATAATGGTCGTTATAGTGGCGATAATGGTTCTTGTAGTGGTGATAATGGTCTTTATTGTGGTGATGATGGTTGTTGTAGTGATGATAATGGTTGTTATAGTGGTGATAATGGTCCTTATAGTGGTGATAATGGATGTTATGGTGGTAATAATGGTCGTTGTAGTGGTGATAATGGTTGCTATAGTGGTGATAGTGGCTGTTATAGTGGTGATAATGGTTGTTATTGTGGTGATAATTGTTGCTATAGTGGTGACAATGGTTGCTATAGTGGTGATACTGGTTGCTATAGTGGTGATAGTGGTTGCTATAGTGGTGATGCTGGTTGCTATAGTGGTGATAATGGTTGCTATAGTGATGATAATGGCTGTGATAGTGGGGATAATGGCTGTTATAGTGGTGATAATGGTTGTTATAGTGGCGATAATGTTTGTTATAGTGGGGATAATGGCTGTTACAGTGGTGATAATGGTTGTTATAGTGGTGATAATGGTCGTTATAGTGGCGATAATGGTTCTTGTAGTGGTGATAATGGACTTTATTGTCGTGATGATGGTTGTTGTAGTGATCATAATGGCTATTACAGTGGAGATAATGGTTGTTATAGTGTCGATAATGTTTTTTATAGTGGGGATAATGGTCGTTATAGTGGTGATAATGCTTGTTATAGTGGTGATAATGGTCCTTATAGAGGTGACAATGGTTGTTACAGTGGTTATAATGGTTGTTATAGTGGTGGTAATGGTTGTTATAGTGGTGTTAATGGTTGTTATAGTGCGGATAATGGTTGTTATAGTGGTGATAATGGTTGTTATAGTGGCGATAATGTTTGTTATAGTGGGGATAATGGTTGATAGAGTGGTGATAATGGCTGTTATAGGGGTGATAATGGTTGTTATAGTGGTGATAATGGTCGTTGTAGTGGTGATAATGGATGTTATCTTGGTAATAATGGTCGTTGTAGTGGTGATAATGGTTGCTATAGTGGTGATAGTGTCTGTTATAGTGGTGATAATGGTTGTGATAGTGGTGATAATGGTTGCTATAGTGGTGATACTGGTTGTTATAGTGGTGATAATGGTCCTTATAGTGGTGATAATGGTTGTTATAGTGGTGATAATGGTTGTTATAGTCGTGATAATGGTTGTTATAGTGGGGATAATGGTGGTTATGGTGGTGATAATGGTTGTTATTGTGGCGATAATGTTTCTTATAGTGGGGATAATGGTTGTTATAGTGGTGATAATGGATGTTACAGTGGCGATAAAGGTTGTTATAGTGGTGATAATGGTCGCTATAGTGGTGATAATGGTCCTTGTAGTGGTGATAATGGTCTTTATTGTGGTGATGATGGTTGTTGTAGAGATGATAATGGTTGTTATAGTGGTGATAATGGTCCTTATAGTGGTGATAATGGATGTTATTGTGGTGATAATGGTCGTTGTAGTGTTGATAATGGTTGCTATAGTGGTGATAATGGCTGTTATAGTGGTGATAATGGTTGTTATAGTGGTGATAATGGTTGCTATAGTGGTGATACTGGTAGCTATAGCGGTGATAGTGGTTGCTATAGTGGTGATACTGGTTGCTATAGTGGTGATAATAGTTGCTATAGTGGTGGCAATGGCTGTTATAGTGGTGATAATGGTTGTTATAGTGGTGATAATGGTTGCTATAGTGGTGACACTGGTTGCTATAGTGGTGATAGTGGTTGCTATAGTGGTGATAATGGCTATTATAGTGGTGATAATTGTTGTTATAGTGTTGATGATGGTTGTTCTTGTCGTGATAATGGTCGTTATAGTGGTGATAACGGTTGTTATAGTCACGATAATGTTTCTTATAGTGGTGATGATGGTTGTTCTGGTAGTGATAATGGTTGTTATATTGGTGATAACGGTCTTTATAGTGGTGATAATGGTTGTTATAGTGGGGATAATGGTTGTTATAGTGGGGACAATGGTTGCTATAGTGGTGATAATGGTTGTTATAGTGGCGATAGTGGTTGTTAGAGTGGTGATAATGGCTCTTATAGTGGTGATAATGGTTGTTATGGTGGTGATAGTGGTCGTTATAGTGGTGGTAATCGTCGTTATAGTGGTGATAATGGTTGTTATTGTGGTGATAATGGTCCTTATAATGGTGATGAAGGTTGTTATGGTGATGATAATGGTCGTTGTAGTGGTGTTAATGGTTTTTATTGTGGTGCTGATGCTTGTTGTAGTGCTGATAATGGTTGTTATAGCGGCGATAATTGTTGTTAAAGTTGTGATAATGGTTGTTATTGTGGTGATAATGGCTGTTATAGTGGTGGTAATAGTTGATAAAGCGGTGATAGTGGTTGCTATAGTGTTGATAATGGTTGTTATAATGGTGATAATGGTCCTTATAATGGTGATAATGGTTGTTATAGTGGTGATAATGGTTGTTATAGTGAGGACAATGGTTGTTATAGTGGTGATAATGGTTGTTATAGTGGCGATAATGTTTTTTATAGAGGTGATAATGGTGTTATAGTGTTGATAATGGTTGTTATAGTGGTGGTAATGGTTGTTATAGTGGTGATAATGGTTGTTATAGTGGGTATAATGGTTGTTATAGTGGTGATAATGGTTGTTATAGTGGTGGTAATGGTTGTTATAGTGGTGTTAATGGTTGTTATAGTGCGGATAATGGTTGTTATAGTGGTGATAATGGTTGTTATAGTGGGGACAATGGTTGTTATAGTGGTGATAATGGTTTTTATTGTGGTGATGATGGTTGTCGTAGTGATGATAATGGTTGTTATAGTGGTGATAATTGTTGTTGTAGTGGTGATAATGGTTGTTATTGTGGTGATAATTGTTGCTATAGTGGTGACAATGGTTGCTATAGTGGTGATACTGGTTGCTATAGTGGTGATAGTGGTTGCTATAGTGGTGATGCTGGTTGCTATAGTGGTGATAATGGTTGCTATAGTGAAGATAATGGCTGTGATAGTGGGGATAATGGTTGTTATAGTGGTGATAATGGTTGTTATAGTGGCGATAATGTTTGTTATAGTGAGGATAATGGCTGTTACAGTGGTGATAATGGTTGTTATAGTGGTGATAATGGTCGTTATAGTGGCGATAATGGTTCTTGTAGTGGTGATAATGGACCTTATTGTCGTGATGATGGTTGTTGTAGTGATGATAATGGCTATTATAGTGGAGATAATGGTTGTTATAGTGGCGATAATGTTTTTTATAGTGGGGATAATGGTCGTTATAGTGGTGATAATGCTTGTTATAGTGGTGATAATGGTCCTTATAGAGGTGACAATGGTTGTTATAGTGGTTATAATGGTTGTTATAGTGCTGATAATGGTTGTTATAGTGGCGATAATGTTTTTTATAGTGGGGATAATGGTTGTTATAGTGGTGATAATGGTTGTTATAGTGGTGATAATTGTCCTTATAGAGGTGATAATGGTGTTATAGTGGTGATAATGGTCGTTATAGTGGTGATAATGGTTGTTATAGTGGTGATAATTGTTGTTATAGTGGTGATAATGGTTGTTATAGTGGTGATAATGGTTGTTATAGTGGTGATAATGGTCCTTATAGAGGCGATAATGGTTGTTATTGTGGTGATAATTGTTGCTATAGTGGTGACAGTGGTCGTTATAGTGGTGATAATGGTTGTTATAGTGGTGATAATAGTTGTTATAGTGGTGATAATGGTCCTTATAGAGGTGATAATGGTTGTTATAGTGGTGATAATGGCTGTTATAGTGGTGATAATGGTCCTTATAGAGGTGATAATGGTGTTATAGTGTTGATAATGGTTGTTATAGTGGTGGTAATGGTTGTTATAGTGGTGATAATGGTTGTTATAGTGGGGATAATGGTTGTTATAGTGGTGATAATGGTTGTTATAGTGGTGGTAATGGTTGTTATAGTGGTGTTAATGGTTGTTATAGTGCGGATAATGGTTGTTATAGTGGTGATAATGGTTGTTATAGTGGGGACAATGGTTGTTATAGTGGTGATAATGGTTTTTATTGTGGTGATAATGGTCGTTATAGTGGCGATAATGGTTCTTGTAGTGGTGATAATGGACTTTATTGTCGTGATGATGGTTGTTGTAGTGATGATAATGGCTATTATAGTGGAGATAATGGTTGTTATAGTGGCGATAATGTTTTTTATAGTGGGGATAATGGTCGTTATAGTGGTGATAATGCTTGTTATAGTGGTGATAATGGTCCTTATAGTGGTGATAATGGTTGTTATAGTGGCGATAATGTTTGTTATAGTGGGGATAATGGTTGATAGAGTGGTGATAATAGCTGTTATAGTGGTGATAATGGTTGTTATAGTGGTGATAATGGTCGTTGTGGTGGTGGTAATCGTCGTTATAGTGGTGATAATGGTACTTGTAGTGGAAATAATCGTTTTTATTGTGGTGATGATGGTTGTTGTGGTGGTGATAATGGTTATTATTGTGGTGATAACGGCTGTTATAGTGGTGATAATGGTCGTTATTGTGGTGATAATGGTTTTTATAGTCGTGATAATGGTTGTTATATTGGTGATAATGGTTGTTATAGTGGTGATAATGGTCCTTATGCTGGTGATAATGGTTCTTATAGTGGTGATAATGGCTGTTATAGTGGTGGTAATGTTTCTTATAATGGTGATAATGGTTTTTATAGTGGTGATAATGGTTGTTATGGTGGTGAGAATGGTTGTTATAGTCGTGTTAATGGCTGTTACAGTGGCGATAAAGGTTGTTATAGTGGTGATAATGGTCGTTATAGTGGTGATAATGGTGCTTGTAGTGGTGATATTGCTCTGTATTGTGGTGATGATGGTTGTTGTAGTGATGATAATGGTTGTTATAGTGGTGATAATGGTCCTTATAGTGGTGATAATGGATGTTATGGTGGTAATAATGGTCGTTGTAGTGGTGATAATGGTTGCTATAGTGGTGATAGTGGCTGTTATAGTGGTGATAATGGTTGTTATTGTGGTGATAATTGTTGCTATAGTGGTGATACTGGTTGCTATAGTGGTGATAGTGGTTGCTATAGTGGTGATGCTGGTTGCTATAGTGGTGATAATGGTTGCTATAGTGATGATAATGGCTGTGATAGTGGGGATAATGGTTGTTATAGTGGTGATAATGGTTGTTATAGTGGCGATAATGTTTGTTATAGTGGGGATAATGGCTGTTACAGTGGTGATAAAGGTTGTTATAGTGGTGATAATGGTCGTTATAGTGGCGATAATGGTTCTTGTAGTGGTGATAATGGACTTTATTGTCGTGATGATGGTTGTTGTAGTGATGATAATGGCTATTATAGTGGAGATAATGGTTGTTATAGTGGCGATAATGTTTTTTATAGTGGGGATAATGGTCGTTATAGTGGTGATAATGCTTGTTATAGTGGTGATAATGGTCCTTATAGAGGTGACAATGGTTGTTATAGTGGTTATAATGGTTGTTATAGTGGTGGTAATGGTTGTTATAGTGGTGTTAATGGTTGTTATAGTGCGGATAATGGTTGTTATAGTGGTGATAATGGTTGTAATAGCGGCGATAATGTTTGTTATAGTGGTGATAATGGTTTTTATTGTGGTGATGATGGTTGATGTAGTGATGATAATGGTTGTTATAGTGGTGATAATGGTTGTTATAGTGGGGACAATGGTTGTTATAGTGGTGATAATGATTGTTATTGTGGCGATAATGTTTTTTATAGTGGGGATAATGGTTGTTATAGTGGTGATAATGTTCCTTATAATGGTGATAGTGGTTGCTATAGTGGTGATAATGGCTATTATAGTGGTGGTAATGTTTCTTACAATGGTGATAATGGTTGTTCTAGTCGTGATAATGGTCGTTATAGTGGTGATAATGGTTGTTATAGTGGTGATAATGGTTGTTATAGTGGGGATAATGGTTGTTATAGTGGTGATAATGGTTGTTATAGTGGTGATAATGGTCCTTATAGAGGTGATAATGGTTGTTATAGTGGTGATAATTGTTGTTAAAGTGGTGATAATGGTTGTTATTGTGGTGATAATTGTTGCTATAGTGGTGACAATGGTCGTTATAGTGGTGATAATGGTTGTTATAGTGGTGATAATGGTTGTTATAGTGGGGATAATGGTTGTTATAGTGGTGATAATGGTTGTTATAGTGGTGATAATGGTCCTTATAGAGGTGATAATGGCTGTTATAGTGGTGATAATTGTTGTTATAGTGGTGATAATGGTTGTTATTGTGGTGATAATTGTTGCTATAGTGGTGACAATGGTCGTTATAGTGGTGATAATGGATGTTATGGTGGTAATAATGGTCGTTGTAGTGGTGATAATGGTTGCTATAGTGGTGATAGTGGCTGTTATAGTGGTGATAATGGTTGTTATTGTGGTGATAATTGTTGCTATAGTGGTAACAATGGTTGCTATAGTGGTGATACTGGTTGCTATAATGGTGATAGTGGTTGCTATAGTGGTGATGCTGGTTGCTATAGTGGTGATAATGGTTGCTATAGTGATGATAATGGCTGTGATAGTGGGGATAATGGTTGTTATAGTGGTGATAATGGTTGTTATAGTGGCGATAATGTTTGTTATAGTGGGGATAATGGCTGTTACAGTGGTGATAATGGTTGTTATAGTGGTGATAATGGTCGTTATAGTGGCGATAATGGTTCTTGTAGTGGTGATAATGGACTTTATTGTCGTGATGATGGTTGTTGTAGTGATGATAATGGCTATTATAGTGGAGATAATGGTTGTTATAGTGGCGATAATGTTTTTTATAGTGGGGATAATGGTCGTTATAGTGGTGATAATGCTTGTTATAGTGGTGATAATGGTCCTTATAGAGGTGACAATGGTTGTTATAGTGGTTATAATGGTTGTTATAGTGGTGGTAATGGTTGTTATAGTGGTGTTAATGGTTGTTATAGTGCGGATAATGGTTGTTATAGTGGTGATAATGGTTGTTATAGTGGCGATAATGTTTGTTATAGTGGGGATAATGGTTGATAAAGTGGTGATAATGGCTGTTATAGTGGTGATAATGGTTGTTATAGTGGTGATAATGGTCCTTATAATGGTGATAGTGGTTGCTATAGTGGTGATAATGGCTATTATCGTGGTGGTAATGTTTCTTACAATGGTGATAATGGTTGTTCTAGTCGTGATAATGGTCGTTATAGTGGTGATAATGGTTGTTATAGTGGTGATAATGGTTGTTATAGTGGGGATAATGGTTGTTATAGTGGTGATAATGGTTGTTATAGTGGTGATAATGGTCCTTATAGAGGTGATAATGGTTGTTATAGTGGTGATAATTGTTGTTATAGTGGTGATAATGGTTGTTATTGTGGTGATAATTGTTGCTATAGTGGTGACAATGGTCGTTATAGTGGTGATAATGGTTGTTATAGTGGTGATAATGGTTGTTATAGTGGGGATAATGGTTGTTATAGTGGTGATAATGGTTGTTATAGTGGTGATAATGGTCCTTATAGAGGTGATAATGGTTGTTATAGTGGTGATAATGGTTGTCATAGTGGCGATAATGTTTTTTATAGTGGGGATAATGGTTGTTATAGTGGTGATAATGGTTGTTATAGTGGTGATAATGGTCCTTATAGAGGTGATAATGGTGTTATAGTGTTGATAATGGTTGTTATAGTGGTGGTAATGGTTGTTATAGTGGTGATAATGGTTGTTATGGCGGGGATAATGGTTGTTATAGTGGTGATAATGGTTGTCATAGTGGTGGTAATGGTTGTTATAGTGGTGTTAATGGTTGTTATAGTGCGGATAATGGTTGTTATAGTGGTGATAATGGTTGTTATAGTGGGGACAATGGTTGTTATAGTGGTGATAATGGTTTTATTGTGGTGATGATGGTTGTCGTAGTGATGATAATGGTTGTTATAGTGGTGATAATTGTTGTTATAGTGGTGATAATGGTTGTTATTGTGGTGATAATTGTTGCTATAGTGGTGACAATGGTTGCTATAGTGGTGATACTGGTTGCTATAGTGGTGATAGTGGTTGCTATAGTGGTGATGCTGGTTGCTATAGTGGTGATAATGGTTGCTATAGTGATGATAATGGCTGTGATATTGGGGATAATGGTTGTTATAGTGGTGATAATGGTTGTTATAGTGGCGATAATGTTTGTTATAGTGGGGATAATGGCTGTTACAGTGGTGATAATGGTTGTTATAGTGGTGATAATGGTCGTTATAGTGGCGATAATGGTTCTTGTAGTGTTGATAATGGACTTTATTGTCGTGATGATGGTTGTTGTAGTGATCATAATGGCTATTATAGTGGAGATAATGGTTGTTATAGTGTCGATAATGTTTTTTATAGTGGGGATAATGGTCGTTATAGTGGTGATAATGCTTGTTATAGTGGTGATAATGGTCCTTATAGAGGTGACAATGGTTGTTATAGTGGTTATAATGGTTGTTATAGTGCTGATAATGGTTGTTATAGTGGCGATAATGTTTTTTATGGTGGGGATAATGGTTGTTATAGTGGTGATAATGGTTGTTATAGTGGTGATAATTGTCCTTATAGAGGTGATAATGGTGTTATAGTGGTGATAATGGTCGTTATAGTGGTGATAATGGTTGTTATAGTGGTGATAATGGTTCTTATAGAGGTGATAATGGTTGTTATAGTGGTGATAATTGTTGTTATAGTGGTGATAATGGTTGTTATTGTGGTGATAATTGTTGTTATAGTGATGATAATGGTTGTTATTGTGGTGATAATGGTTGTTATAGTGGTGATAATGGTTGTTATAGTGGGGATAATGGTGGTTATGGTGGTGATAATGGTTATTATAGTTGTCTTAATGGTCCTTGTAGTGGTGATAATGGTCGTTATAGTGGTGATAATGGTCCTTGTAGTGGTGATAATGGTTTTTATTGTGGTGATGATGGTTGTCGTAGTGGTGATAAAGGTTGTTATGGTGATGATAATGGTAGTTGTAGTGGTGATAATGGTCATTATAGTGGTGATAATGGTTGTTATAGTGGTGATAATGGTTGCTATAGTGGTGATACTGGTTGCTGTAGTGGTGATAGTGGTTGCTATAGTGGTGATACTGGTTGCTATAGTGGTGATAATAGTTGCTATAGTGGTGGTAATGGCTGTTATAGTGGTGATAATGGTTGTTATAGTGGTGATAATGGTTGTTATAGTGGTGATACTGGTTGCTATAGTGGTGATAGTGGTTGCTATAGTGGTGATAATGGCTATTATAGTGGTGATAATTGTTGTTATACTGTTGATGATGGTTGTTCTAGTCGTGATAATGGTCGTTGTAGTGGTGATAACGGTTGTTATAGTCGCGATAATGTTTCTTATAGTGGTGATGATGGTTGTTCTGGTAGTGATAATGGTTGTTATAGTGTTGGTAATGGTTGTCATAGTGATGATAATGGTTGTTGTAGTGGTGATAATGGTTGTTATAGTGGCGATAATGTTTGTTATAGTGGGGATAATGGTTGTTAGAGTGGTGATAATGGCAGTTATAGTGGTGATAATTGTTGTTATAGTGGTGATAATGGTCGTTATGGTGGTGGTAATCGTAGTGGTGATAATGGTCCTTATAGTGGTGATAATGGTCGTTATAGTGGTGATAATGGTTGTTATACTGGGGACAATGGTTATTATAGTGGTGATAATGGTTGTTATGGTGGTGATAATGTTTCTTATAGCAGTGATAATGGTTGTTATAGTGGTCATAATGGTCCTTGTAGTGGTGATAATGGTCGTTATAGTGGTGATAATGGTCCTTGTAGTGGTGATAATGGTTTTTATTGTGGTGATGATGGTTGTTGTAGTGGTGATAATGGTTATTATTGTGGTGATAAGGGTTGTTATAGTGTCGATAATGGTCACTATAGTGCGGATAATGGTGGGTATGGTGGTGATAATGGTTGTTATAGTGGTGATAATGGTTGTTACAGTGGTGATAGTGGTTGTTATAGGGGTGATAATGGTTGTTATAGTGGTGATGATGGTTGTTATAGTGGTGATAATGGTTGTTATAGTGGTGATAATGGTCCTTATAGAGGTGATAATGGTTGTTATAGTGGTGATAATTGTTGTTATAGTGGTGATAATGGTTGTTATTGTGGTGATAATTGTTGCTATAGTGGTGACAATGGTCGTTATAGTGGTGATAATGGTTGTTATAGTGGTGATAATGGTTGTTATAGTGGGGATAATGGTTGTTATAGTGGTGATAATGGTTGTTATAGTGGTGATAATGGTTGTCATAGTGGCGATAATGTTTTTTATAGTGGGGATAATGGTTGTTATAGTGGTGATAATGGTTGTTATAGTGGTGATAATGGTGCTTATAGAGGTGATAATGGTGTTATAGTGTTGATAATGGTTGTTATAGTGGTGGTAATGGTTGTTATAGTGGTGATAATGGTTGTTATAGTGGGGATAGTGGTTGTTATAGTGGTGATAATGGTTGTTATAGTGGTGGTAATGGTTGTTATAGTGGTGTTAATGGTTGTTATAGTGCGGATAATGGTTGTTATAGTGGTGATAATGGTTGTTATAGTGGGGACAATGGTTGTAATAGTGGTGATAATGGTTTTTGTTGTGGTGATAATGGTCGTTATAGTGGCGATAATGGTTCTTGTAGTGGTGATAATGGTCTTTATTGTGGTGATGATGGTTGTTGTAGTGATGATAATGGTTGTTATAGTGGTGATAATGGTCCTTATAGTGGTGATAATGGATGTTATGGTGGTAATAATGGTCGTTGTAGTGGTGATAATGGTTGCTATAGTGGTGATAGTGGCTGTTATAGTGGTGATAATGGTTGTTATTGTGGTGATAATTGTTGCTATAGTGGTGACAATGGTTGCTATAGTGGTGATACTGGTTGCTATAGTGGTGATAGTGGTTGCTATAGTGGTGATGCTGGTTGCTATAGTGGTGATAATGGTTGCTATAGTGATGATAATGGCTGTGATAGTGGGGATAATGGCTGTTATAGTGGTGATAATGGTTGTTATAGTGGCGATAATGTTTGTTATAGTGGGGATAATGGCTGTTACAGTGGTGATAATGGTTGTTATAGTGGTGATAATGGTCGTTATAGTGGCGATAATGGTTCTTGTAGTGGTGATAATGGACTTTATTGTCGTGATGATGGTTGTTGTAGTGATCATAATGGCTATTATAGTGGAGATAATGGTTGTTATAGTGTCGATAATGTTTTTTATAGTGGGGATAATGGTCGTTATAGTGGTGATAATGCTTGTTATAGTGGTGATAATGGTCCTTATAGAGGTGACAATGGTTGTTACAGTGGTTATAATGGTTGTTATAGTGGTGGTAATGGTTGTTATAGTGGTGTTAATGGTTGTTATAGTGCGGATAATGGTTGTTATAGTGGTGATAATGGTTGTTATAGTGGCGATAATGTTTGTTATAGTGGGGATAATGGTTGATAGAGTGGTGATAATGGCTGTTATAGTGGTGATAATGGTTGTTATAGTGGTGATAATGGTCGTTGTAGTGGTGATAATGGATGTTATCTTGGTAATAATGGTCGTTGTAGTGGTGATAATGGTTGCTATAGTGGTGATAGTGTCTGTTATAGTGGTGATAATGGTTGTGATAGTGGTGATAATGGTTGCTATAGTGGTGATACTGGTTGTTATAGTGGTGATAATGGTCCTTATAGTGGTGATAATGGTTGTTATAGTGGTGATAATGGTTGTTATAGTCGTGATAATGGTTGTTATAGTGGGGATAATGGTGGTTATGGTGGTGATAATGGTTGTTATTGTGGCGATAATGTTTCTTATAGTGGGGATAATGGTTGTTATAGTGGTGATAATGGATGTTACAGTGGCGATAAAGGTTGTTATAGTGGTGATAATGGTCGCTATAGTGGTGATAATGGTCCTTGTAGTGGTGATAATGGTCTTTATTGTGGTGATGATGGTTGTTGTAGAGATGATAATGGTTGTTATAGTGGTGATAATGGTCCTTATAGTGGTGATAATGGATGTTATTGTGGTGATAATGGTCGTTGTAGTGTTGATAATGGTTGCTATAGTGGTGATAATGGCTGTTATAGTGGTGATAATGGTTGTTATAGTGGTGATAATGGTTGCTATAGTGGTGATACTGGTAGCTATAGCGGTGATAGTGGTTGCTATAGTGGTGATACTGGTTGCTATAGTGGTGATAATAGTTGCTATAGTGGTGGCAATGGCTGTTATAGTGGTGATAATGGTTGTTATAGTGGTGATAATGGTTGCTATAGTGGTGACACTGGTTGCTATAGTGGTGATAGTGGTTGCTATAGTGGTGATAATGGCTATTATAGTGGTGATAATTGTTGTTATAGTGTTGATGATGGTTGTTCTTGTCGTGATAATGGTCGTTATAGTGGTGATAACGGTTGTTATAGTCACGATAATGTTTCTTATAGTGGTGATGATGGTTGTTCTGGTAGTGATAATGGTTGTTATATTGGTGATAACGGTTTTTATAGTGGTGATAATGGTTGTTATAGTGGGGATAATGGTTGTTATAGTGGGGACAATGGTTGCTATAGTGGTGATAATGGTTGTTATAGTGGCGATAGTGGTTGTTAGAGTGGTGATAATGGCTCTTATAGTGGTGATAATGGTTGTTATGGTGGTGATAGTGGTCGTTATAGTGGTGGTAATCGTCGTTATAGTGGTGATAATGGTTGTTATTGTGGTGATAATGGTCCTTATAATGGTGATGAAGGTTGTTATGGTGATGATAATGGTCGTTGTAGTGGTGTTAATGGTTTTTATTGTGGTGCTGATGCTTGTTGTAGTGCTGATAATGGTTGTTATAGCGGCGATAATTGTTGTTAAAGTTGTGATAATGGTTGTTATTGTGGTGATAATGGCTGTTATAGTGGTGGTAATAGTTGATAAAGCGGTGATAGTGGTTGCTATAGTGTTGATAATGGTTGTTATAATGGTGATAATGGTCCTTATAATGGTGATAATGGTTGTTATAGTGGTGATAATGGTTGTTATAGTGAGGACAATGGTTGTTATAGTGGTGATAATGGTTGTTATAGTGGCGATAATGTTTTTTATAGAGGTGATAATGGTGTTATAGTGTTGATAATGGTTGTTATAGTGGTGGTAATGGTTGTTATAGTGGTGATAATGGTTGTTATAGTGGGTATAATGGTTGTTATAGTGGTGATAATGGTTGTTATAGTGGTGGTAATGGTTGTTATAGTGGTGTTAATGGTTGTTATAGTGCGGATAATGGTTGTTATAGTGGTGATAATGGTTGTTATAGTGGGGACAATGGTTGTTATAGTGGTGATAATGGTTTTTATTGTGGTGATGATGGTTGTCGTAGTGATGATAATGGTTGTTATAGTGGTGATAATTGTTGTTGTAGTGGTGATAATGGTTGTTATTGTGGTGATAATTGTTGCTATAGTGGTGACAATGGTTGCTATAGTGGTGATACTGGTTGCTATAGTGGTGATAGTGGTTGCTATAGTGGTGATGCTGGTTGCTATAGTGGTGATAATGGTTGCTATAGTGAAGATAATGGCTGTGATAGTGGGGATAATGGTTGTTATAGTGGTGATAATGGTTGTTATAGTGGCGATAATGTTTGTTATAGTGAGGATAATGGCTGTTACAGTGGTGATAATGGTTGTTATAGTGGTGATAATGGTCGTTATAGTGGCGATAATGGTTCTTGTAGTGGTGATAATGGACCTTATTGTCGTGATGATGGTTGTTGTAGTGATGATAATGGCTATTATAGTGGAGATAATGGTTGTTATAGTGGCGATAATGTCTTTTATAGTGGGGATAATGGTCGTTATAGTGGTGATAATGGTTGTTATAGTGGGGATAATGGTTGTTATAGTGGTGATAATGGTTGTTATAGTGGTGATAATGGTCCTTATAGAGGTGATAATGGTTGTTATAGTGGTGATAATTGTTGTTATAGTGGTGATAATGGTTGTTATTGTGGTGATAATTGTTGCTATAGTGGTGACAATGGTCGTTATAGTGGTGATAATGGTTGTTATAGTGGGGATAATGGTTGTTATAGTGGTGATAATGGTTGTTATAGTGGTGATAATGGTCCTTATAGAGGTGATAATGGCTGTTATAGTGGTGATAATTGTTGTTATAGTGGTGATAATGGTTGTTATTGTGGTGATAATTGTTGCTATAGTGGTGACAATGGTCGTTATAGTGGTGATAATGGATGTTATGGTGGTAATAATGGTCGTTGTAGTGGTGATAATGGTTGCTATAGTGGTGATAGTGGCTGTTATAGTGGTGATAATGGTTGTTATTGTGGTGATAATTGTTGCTATAGTGGTAACAATGGTTGCTATAGTGGTGATACTGGTTGCTATAATGGTGATAGTGGTTGCTATAGTGGTGATGCTGGTTGCTATAGTGGTGATAATGGTTGCTATAGTGATGATAATGGCTGTGATAGTGGGGATAATGGTTGTTATAGTGGTGATAATGGTTGTTATAGTGGCGATAATGTTTGTTATAGTGGGGATAATGGCTGTTACAGTGGTGATAATGGTTGTTATAGTGGTGATAATGGTCGTTATAGTGGCGATAATGGTTCTTGTAGTGGTGATAATGGACTTTATTGTCGTGATGATGGTTGTTGTAGTGATGATAATGGCTATTATAGTGGAGATAATGGTTGTTATAGTGGCGATAATTGTTGCTATAGTGGTGACAATGGTCGTTATAGTGGTGATAATGGTTGTTATAGTGGTGATAATGGTTGTTATAGTGGGGATAATGGTTGTTATAGTGGTGATAATGGTTGTTATAGTGGTGATAATGGTTGTCATAGTGGCGATAATGTTTTTTATAGTGGGGATAATGGTTGTTATAGTGGTGATAATGGTTGTTATAGTGGTGATAATGGTGCTTATAGAGGTGATAATGGTGTTATAGTGTTGATAATGGTTGTTATAGTGGTGGTAATGGTTGTTATAGTGGTGATAATGGTTGTTATAGTGGGGATAGTGGTTGTTATAGTGGTGATAATGGTTGTTATAGTGGTGGTAATGGTTGTTATAGTGGTGTTAATGGTTGTTATAGTGCGGATAATGGTTGTTATAGTGGTGATAATGGTTGTTATAGTGGGGACAATGGTTGTAATAGTGGTGATAATGGTTTTTGTTGTGGTGATAATGGTCGTTATAGTGGCGATAATGGTTCTTGTAGTGGTGATAATGGTCTTTATTGTGGTGATGATGGTTGTTGTAGTGATGATAATGGTTGTTATAGTGGTGATAATGGTCCTTATAGTGGTGATAATGGATGTTATGGTGGTAATAATGGTCGTTGTAGTGGTGATAATGGTTGCTATAGTGGTGATAGTGGCTGTTATAGTGGTGATAATGGTTGTTATTGTGGTGATAATTGTTGCTATAGTGGTGACAATGGTTGCTATAGTGGTGATACTGGTTGCTATAGTGGTGATAGTGATTGCTATAGTGGTGATGCTGGTTGCTATAGTGGTGATAATGGTTGCTATAGTGATGATAATGGCTGTGATAGTGGGGATAATGGCTGTTATAGTGGTGATAATGGTTGTTATAGTGGCGATAATGTTTGTTATAGTGGGGATAATGGCTGTTACAGTGGTGATAATGGTTGTTATAGTGGTGATAATGGTCGTTATAGTGGCGATAATGGTTCTTGTAGTGGTGATAATGGACTTTATTGTCGTGATGATGGTTGTTGTAGTGATCATAATGGCTATTATAGTGGAGATAATGGTTGTTATAGTGTCGATAATGTTTTTTATAGTGGGGATAATGGTCGTTATAGTGGTGATAATGCTTGTTATAGTGGTGATAATGGTCCTTATAGAGGTGACAATGGTTGTTACAGTGGTTATAATGGTTGTTATAGTGGTGGTAATGGTTGTTATAGTGGTGTTAATGGTTGTTATAGTGCGGATAATGGTTGTTATAGTGGTGATAATGGTTGTTATAGTGGCGATAATGTTTGTTATAGTGGGGATAATGGTTGATAGAGTGGTGATAATGGCTGTTATAGTGGTGATAATGGTTGTTATAGTGGTGATAATGGTCGTTGTAGTGGTGATAATGGATGTTATCTTGGTAATAATGGTCGTTGTAGTGGTGATAATGGTTGCTATAGTGGTGATAGTGTCTGTTATAGTGGTGATAATGGTTGTGATAGTGGTGATAATGGTTGCTATAGTGGTGATACTGGTTGTTATAGTGGTGATAATGGTCCTTATAGTGGTGATAATGGTTGTTATAGTGGTGATAATGGTTGTTATAGTCGTGATAATGGTTGTTATAGTGGGGATAATGGTGGTTATGGTGGTGATAATGGTTGTTATTGTGGCGATAATGTTTCTTATAGTGGGGATAATGGTTGTTATAGTGGTGATAATGGATGTTACAGTGGCGATAAAGGTTGTTATAGTGGTGATAATGGTCGCTATAGTGGTGATAATGGTCCTTGTAGTGGTGATAATGGTCTTTATTGTGGTGATGATGGTTGTTGTAGAGATGATAATGGTTGTTATAGTGGTGATAATGGTCCTTATAGTGGTGATAATGGATGTTATTGTGGTGATAATGGTCGTTGTAGTGTTGATAATGGTTGCTATAGTGGTGATAATGGCTGTTATAGTGGTGATAATGGTTGTTATAGTGGTGATAATGGTTGCTATAGTGGTGATACTGGTAGCTATAGCGGTGATAGTGGTTGCTATAGTGGTGATACTGGTTGCTATAGTGGTGATAATAGTTGCTATAGTGGTGGCAATGGCTGTTATAGTGGTGATAATGGTTGTTATAGTGGTGATAATGGTTGCTATAGTGGTGACACTGGTTGCTATAGTGGTGATAATGGTTGCTATAGTGAAGATAATGGCTGTGATAGTGGGGATAATGGTTGTTATAGTGGTGATAATGGTTGTTATAGTGGCGATAATGTTTGTTATAGTGAGGATAATGGCTGTTACAGTGGTGATAATGGTTGTTATAGTGGTGATAATGGTCGTTATAGTGGCGATAATGGTTCTTGTAGTGGTGATAATGGACCTTATTGTCGTGATGATGGTTGTTGTAGTGATGATAATGGCTATTATAGTGGAGATAATGGTTGTTATAGTGGCGATAATGTCTTTTATAGTGGGGATAATGGTCGTTATAGTGGTGATAATGGTTGTTATAGTGGGGATAATGGTTGTTATAGTGGTGATAATGGTTGTTATAGTGGTGATAATGGTCCTTATAGAGGTGATAATGGCTGTTATAGTGGTGATAATTGTTGTTATAGTGGTGATAATGGTTGTTATTGTGGTGATAATTGTTGCTATAGTGGTGACAATGGTCGTTATAGTGGTGATAATGGATGTTATGGTGGTAATAATGGTCGTTGTAGTGGTGATAATGGTTGCTATAGTGGTGATAGTGGCTGTTATAGTGGTGATAATGGTTGTTATTGTGGTGATAATTGTTGCTATAGTGGTAACAATGGTTGCTATAGTGGTGATACTGGTTGCTATAATGGTGATAGTGGTTGCTATAGTGGTGATGCTGGTTGCTATAGTGGTGATAATGGTTGCTATAGTGATGATAATGGCTGTGATAGTGGGGATAATGGTTGTTATAGTGGTGATAATGGTTGTTATAGTGGCGATAATGTTTGTTATAGTGGGGATAATGGCTGTTACAGTGGTGATAATGGTTGTTATAGTGGTGATAATGGTCGTTATAGTGGCGATAATGGTTCTTGTAGTGGTGATAATGGACTTTATTGTCGTGATGATGGTTGTTGTAGTGATGATAATGGCTATTATAGTGGAGATAATGGTTGTTATAGTGGCGATAATGTTTTTTATAGTGGGGATAATGGTCGTTATAGTGGTGATAATGCTTGTTATAGTGGTGATAATGGTCCTTATAGAGGTGACAATGGTTGTTATAGTGGTTATAATGGTTGTTATAGTGGTGGTAATGGTTGTTATAGTGGTGTTAATGGTTGTTATAGTGCGGATAATGGTTGTTATAGTGGTGATAATGGTTGTTATAGTGGCGATAATGTTTGTTATAGTGGGGATAATGGTTGATAAAGTGGTGATAATGGCTGTTATAGTGGTGATAATGGTTGTTATAGTGGTGATAATGGTCCTTATAATGGTGATAGTGGTTGCTATAGTGGTGATAATGGCTATTATAGTGGTGGTAATGTTTCTTACAATGGTGATAATGGTTGTTCTAGTCGTGATAATGGTCGTTATAGTGGTGATAATGGTTGTTATAGTGGTGATAATGGTTGTTATAGTGGGGATAATGGTTGTTATAGTGGTGATAATGGTTGTTATAGTGGTGATAATGGTCCTTATAGAGGTGATAATGGTTGTTATAGTGGTGATAATTGTTGTTATAGTGGTGATAATGGTTGTTATTGTGGTGATAATTGTTGCTATAGTGGTGACAATGGTCGTTATAGTGGTGATAATGGTTGTTATAGTGGTGATAATGGTTGTTATAGTGGGGATAATGGTTGTTATAGTGGTGATAATGGTTGTTATAGTGGTGATAATGGTCCTTATAGAGGTGATAATGGTTGTTATAGTGGTGATAATGGTTGTCATAGTGGCGATAATGTTTTTTATAGTGGGGATAATGGTTGTTATAGTGGTGATAATGGTTGTTATAGTGGTGATAATGGTCCTTATAGAGGTGATAATGGTGTTATAGTGTTGATAATGGTTGTTATAGTGGTGGTAATGGTTGTTATAGTGGTGATAATGGTTGTTATGGCGGGGATAATGGTTGTTATAGTGGTGATAATGGTTGTCATAGTGGTGGTAATGGTTGTTATAGTGGTGTTAATGGTTGTTATAGTGCGGATAATGGTTGTTATAGTGGTGATAATGGTTGTTATAGTGGGGACAATGGTTGTTATAGTGGTGATAATGGTTTTATTGTGGTGATGATGGTTGTCGTAGTGATGATAATGGTTGTTATAGTGGTGATAATTGTTGTTATAGTGGTGATAATGGTTGTTATTGTGGTGATAATTGTTGCTATAGTGGTGACAATGGTTGCTATAGTGGTGATACTGGTTGCTATAGTGGTGATAGTGGTTGCTATAGTGGTGATGCTGGTTGCTATAGTGGTGATAATGGTTGCTATAGTGATGATAATGGCTGTGATAGTGGGGATAATGGTTGTTATAGTGGTGATAATGGTTGTTATAGTGGCGATAATGTTTGTTATAGTGGGGATAATGGCTGTTACAGTGGTGATAATGGTTGTTATAGTGGTGATAATGGTCGTTATAGTGGCGATAATGGTTCTTGTAGTGTTGATAATGGACTTTATTGTCGTGATGATGGTTGTTGTAGTGATCATAATGGCTATTATAGTGGAGATAATGGTTGTTATAGTGTCGATAATGTTTTTTATAGTGGGGATAATGGTCGTTATAGTGGTGATAATGCTTGTTATAGTGGTGATAATGGTCCTTATAGAGGTGACAATGGTTGTTATAGTGGTTATAATGGTTGTTATAGTGCTGATAATGGTTGTTATAGTGGCGATAATGTTTTTTATGGTGGGGATAATGGTTGTTATAGTGGTGATAATGGTTGTTATAGTGGTGATAATTGTCCTTATAGAGGTGATAATGGTGTTATAGTGGTGATAATGGTCGTTATAGTGGTGATAATGGTTGTTATAGTGGTGATAATGGTTCTTATAGAGGTGATAATGGTTGTTATAGTGGTGATAATTGTTGTTATAGTGGTGATAATGGTTGTTATTGTGGTGATAATTGTTGTTATAGTGATGATAATGGTTGTTATTGTGGTGATAATGGTTGTTATAGTGGTGATAATGGTTGTTATAGTGGGGATAATGGTGGTTATGGTGGTGATAATGGTTATTATAGTTGTCTTAATGGTCCTTGTAGTGGTGATAATGGTCGTTATAGTGGTGATAATGGTCCTTGTAGTGGTGATAATGGTTTTTATTGTGGTGATGATGGTTGTCGTAGTGGTGATAAAGGTTGTTATGGTGATGATAATGGTAGTTGTAGTGGTGATAATGGTCATTATAGTGGTGATAATGGTTGTTATAGTGGTGATAATGGTTGCTATAGTGGTGATACTGGTTGCTGTAGTGGTGATAGTGGTTGCTATAGTGGTGATACTGGTTGCTATAGTGGTGATAATAGTTGCTATAGTGGTGGTAATGGCTGTTATAGTGGTGATAATGGTTGTTATAGTGGTGATAATGGTTGTTATAGTGGTGATACTGGTTGCTATAGTGGTGATAGTGGTTGCTATAGTGGTGATAATGGCTATTATAGTGGTGATAATTGTTGTTATACTGTTGATGATGGTTGTTCTAGTCGTGATAATGGTCGTTGTAGTGGTGATAACGGTTGTTATAGTCGCGATAATGTTTCTTATAGTGGTGATGATGGTTGTTCTGGTAGTGATAATGGTTGTTATAGTGTTGGTAATGGTTGTCATAGTGATGATAATGGTTGTTGTAGTGGTGATAATGGTTGTTATAGTGGCGATAATGTTTGTTATAGTGGGGATAATGGTTGTTAGAGTGGTGATAATGGCAGTTATAGTGGTGATAATTGTTGTTATAGTGGTGATAATGGTCGTTATGGTGGTGGTAATCGTAGTGGTGATAATGGTCCTTATAGTGGTGATAATGGTCGTTATAGTGGTGATAATGGTTGTTATACTGGGGACAATGGTTATTATAGTGGTGATAATGGTTGTTATGGTGGTGATAATGTTTCTTATAGCAGTGATAATGGTTGTTATAGTGGTCATAATGGTCCTTGTAGTGGTGATAATGGTCGTTATAGTGGTGATAATGGTCCTTGTAGTGGTGATAATGGTTTTTATTGTGGTGATGATGGTTGTTGTAGTGGTGATAATGGTTATTATTGTGGTGATAAGGGTTGTTATAGTGTCGATAATGGTCACTATAGTGCGGATAATGGTGGGTATGGTGGTGATAATGGTTGTTATAGTGGTGATAATGGTTGTTACAGTGGTGATAGTGGTTGTTATAGGGGTGATAATGGTTGTTATAGTGGTGATAATGGTTGTTATAGTGGTGATAATGGTTGTTATAGTGGTGATAATGGTCCTTATAGAGGTGATAATGGTTGTTATAGTGGTGATAATTGTTGTTATAGTGGTGATAATGGTTGTTATTGTGGTGATAATTGTTGCTATAGTGGTGACAATGGTCGTTATAGTGGTGATAATGGTTGTTATAGTGGTGATAATGGTTGTTATAGTGGGGATAATGGTTGTTATAGTGGTGATAATGGTTGTTATAGTGGTGATAATGGTTGTCATAGTGGCGATAATGTTTTTTATAGTGGGGATAATGGTTGTTATAGTGGTGATAATGGTTGTTATAGTGGTGATAATGGTGCTTATAGAGGTGATAATGGTGTTATAGTGTTGATAATGGTTGTTATAGTGGTGGTAATGGTTGTTATAGTGGTGATAATGGTTGTTATAGTGGGGATAGTGGTTGTTATAGTGGTGATAATGGTTGTTATAGTGGTGGTAATGGTTGTTATAGTGGTGTTAATGGTTGTTATAGTGCGGATAATGGTTGTTATAGTGGTGATAATGGTTGTTATAGTGGGGACAATGGTTGTAATAGTGGTGATAATGGTTTTTGTTGTGGTGATAATGGTCGTTATAGTGGCGATAATGGTTCTTGTAGTGGTGATAATGGTCTTTATTGTGGTGATGATGGTTGTTGTAGTGATGATAATGGTTGTTATAGTGGTGATAATGGTCCTTATAGTGGTGATAATGGATGTTATGGTGGTAATAATGGTCGTTGTAGTGGTGATAATGGTTGCTATAGTGGTGATAGTGGCTGTTATAGTGGTGATAATGGTTGTTATTGTGGTGATAATTGTTGCTATAGTGGTGACAATGGTTGCTATAGTGGTGATACTGGTTGCTATAGTGGTGATAGTGGTTGCTATAGTGGTGATGCTGGTTGCTATAGTGGTGATAATGGTTGCTATAGTGATGATAATGGCTGTGATAGTGGGGATAATGGTTGTTATAGTGGTGATAATGCTTGTTATAGTGGTGATAATGGTCCTTATAGAGGTGACAATGGTTGTTACAGTGGTTATAATGGTTGTTATAGTGGTGGTAATGGTTGTTATAGTGGTGATAATGGTTGCTATAGTGGTGACACTGGTTGCTATAGTGGTGATAGTGGTTGCTATAGTGGTGATAATGGCTATTATAGTGGTGATAATTGTTGTTATAGTGTTGATGATGGTTGTTCTTGTCGTGATAATGGTCGTTATAGTGGTGATAACGGTTGTTATAGTCACGATAATGTTTCTTATAGTGGTGATGATGGTTGTTCTGGTAGTGATAATGGTTGTTATATTGGTGATAACGGTTTTTATAGTGGTGATAATGGTTGTTATAGTGGGGATAATGGTTGTTATAGTGGGGACAATGGTTGCTATAGTGGTGATAATGGTTGTTATAGTGGCGATAGTGGTTGTTAGAGTGGTGATAATGGCTCTTATAGTGGTGATAATGGTTGTTATGGTGGTGATAGTGGTCGTTATAGTGGTGGTAATCGTCGTTATAGTGGTGATAATGGTTGTTATTGTGGTGATAATGGTCCTTATAATGGTGATGAAGGTTGTTATGGTGATGATAATGGTCGTTGTAGTGGTGTTAATGGTTTTTATTGTGGTGCTGATGCTTGTTGTAGTGCTGATAATGGTTGTTATAGCGGCGATAATTGTTGTTAAAGTTGTGATAATGGTTGTTATTGTGGTGATAATGGCTGTTATAGTGGTGGTAATAGTTGATAAAGCGGTGATAGTGGTTGCTATAGTGTTGATAATGGTTGTTATAATGGTGATAATGGTCCTTATAATGGTGATAATGGTTGTTATAGTGGTGATAATGGTTGTTATAGTGAGGACAATGGTTGTTATAGTGGTGATAATGGTTGTTATAGTGGCGATAATGTTTTTTATAGAGGTGATAATGGTGTTATAGTGTTGATAATGGTTGTTATAGTGGTGGTAATGGTTGTTATAGTGGTGATAATGGTTGTTATAGTGGGTATAATGGTTGTTATAGTGGTGATAATGGTTGTTATAGTGGTGGTAATGGTTGTTATAGTGGTGTTAATGGTTGTTATAGTGCGGATAATGGTTGTTATAGTGGTGATAATGGTTGTTATAGTGGGGACAATGGTTGTTATAGTGGTGATAATGGTTTTTATTGTGGTGATGATGGTTGTCGTAGTGATGATAATGGTTGTTATAGTGGTGATAATTGTTGTTGTAGTGGTGATAATGGTTGTTATTGTGGTGATAATTGTTGCTATAGTGGTGACAATGGTTGCTATAGTGGTGATACTGGTTGCTATAGTGGTGATAGTGGTTGCTATAGTGGTGATGCTGGTTGCTATAGTGGTGATAATGGTTGCTATAGTGAAGATAATGGCTGTGATAGTGGGGATAATGGTTGTTATAGTGGTGATAATGGTTGTTATAGTGGCGATAATGTTTGTTATAGTGAGGATAATGGCTGTTACAGTGGTGATAATGGTTGTTATAGTGGTGATAATGGTCGTTATAGTGGCGATAATGGTTCTTGTAGTGGTGATAATGGACCTTATTGTCGTGATGATGGTTGTTGTAGTGATGATAATGGCTATTATAGTGGAGATAATGGTTGTTATAGTGGCGATAATGTCTTTTATAGTGGGGATAATGGTCGTTATAGTGGTGATAATGCTTGTTATAGTGGTGATAATGGTCCTTATAGAGGTGACAATGGTTGTTATAGTGGTTATAATGGTTGTTATAGTGGTGATAATGGTTGTTATAGTGGTGATAATGGTCGTTGTAGTGGTGGTAATCGTCGCCATAGTGGTGATAATGGTCCTTGTAGTGGAAATAATGGTTTTTATTGTGGTGATGATGGTTGTTGTAGTGGTGATAATGGTTATTATTGTGGTGATAACGGCTGTTATAGAGGTGATAATGGTCGTTATTGTGGTGATAATGGTTTTTATAGTCGTAATAATGGTTGTTATATTGGTGATAATGGTTGTTATAGTGGTGATAATGGTCCTTATGCTGGTGATAATGGTTCTTATAGTGGTGATAATGGCTGTTGTAGTGGTGGTAATGTTTCTTATAATGGTGATAATGGTTTTTATAGTGGTGATAATGGTTGTTATAGTGCTGATAATGGTGGGTACGGTGGTGATAATGGTTGTTATAGTGGGGACAATGGTGGTTATGGTGGTGATAATGGTTGTTATAGTGCTGATAATGGTTGTTATAGTGGTGATAATGGTTGTTATAGTGGGGATAATGGTGGTTATGGGGGTGATAATGGTTATTATAGTTGTCTTAATGGTCCTTGTAGTGGTGATAATGGTTGTTATAGTGGTGATAGTGGCTGTTATAGTGGTGATAATGGTTGTTATTGTGGTGATAATTGTTGCTATAGTGGTAACAATGGTTGCTATAGTGGTGATACTGGTTGCTATAATGGTGATAGTGGTTGCTATAGTGGTGATGCTGGTTGCTATAGTGGTGATAATGGTTGCTATAGTGATGATAATGGCTGTGATAGTGGGGATAATGGTTGTTATAGTGGTGATAATGGTTGTTATAGTGGCGATAATGTTTGTTATAGTGGGGATAATGGCTGTTACAGTGGTGATAATGGTTGTTATAGTGGTGATAATGGTCGTTATAGTGGCGATAATGGTTCTTGTAGTGGTGATAATGGACTTTATTGTCGTGATGATGGTTGTTGTAGTGATGATAATGGCTATTATAGTGGAGATAATGGTTGTTATAGTGGCGATAATTGTTGCTATAGTGGTGACAATGGTCGTTATAGTGGTGATAATGGTTGTTATAGTGGTGATAATGGTTGTTATAGTGGGGATAATGGTTGTTATAGTGGTGATAATGGTTGTTATAGTGGTGATAATGGTTGTCATAGTGGCGATAATGTTTTTTATAGTGGGGATAATGGTTGTTATAGTGGTGATAATGGTTGTTATAGTGGTGATAATGGTGCTTATAGAGGTGATAATGGTGTTATAGTGTTGATAATGGTTGTTATAGTGGTGGTAATGGTTGTTATAGTGGTGATAATGGTTGTTATAGTGGGGATAGTGGTTGTTATAGTGGTGATAATGGTTGTTATAGTGGTGGTAATGGTTGTTATAGTGGTGTTAATGGTTGTTATAGTGCGGATAATGGTTGTTATAGTGGTGATAATGGTTGTTATAGTGGGGACAATGGTTGTAATAGTGGTGATAATGGTTTTTGTTGTGGTGATAATGGTCGTTATAGTGGCGATAATGGTTCTTGTAGTGGTGATAATGGTCTTTATTGTGGTGATGATGGTTGTTGTAGTGATGATAATGGTTGTTATAGTGGTGATAATGGTCCTTATAGTGGTGATAATGGATGTTATGGTGGTAATAATGGTCGTTGTAGTGGTGATAATGGTTGCTATAGTGGTGATAGTGGCTGTTATAGTGGTGATAATGGTTGTTATTGTGGTGATAATTGTTGCTATAGTGGTGACAATGGTTGCTATAGTGGTGATACTGGTTGCTATAGTGGTGATAGTGATTGCTATAGTGGTGATGCTGGTTGCTATAGTGGTGATAATGGTTGCTATAGTGATGATAATGGCTGTGATAGTGGGGATAATGGCTGTTATAGTGGTGATAATGGTTGTTATAGTGGCGATAATGTTTGTTATAGTGGGGATAATGGCTGTTACAGTGGTGATAATGGTTGTTATAGTGGTGATAATGGTCGTTATAGTGGCGATAATGGTTCTTGTAGTGGTGATAATGGACTTTATTGTCGTGATGATGGTTGTTGTAGTGATCATAATGGCTATTATAGTGGAGATAATGGTTGTTATAGTGTCGATAATGTTTTTTATAGTGGGGATAATGGTCGTTATAGTGGTGATAATGCTTGTTATAGTGGTGATAATGGTCCTTATAGAGGTGACAATGGTTGTTACAGTGGTTATAATGGTTGTTATAGTGGTGGTAATGGTTGTTATAGTGGTGTTAATGGTTGTTATAGTGCGGATAATGGTTGTTATAGTGGTGATAATGGTTGTTATAGTGGCGATAATGTTTGTTATAGTGGGGATAATGGTTGATAGAGTGGTGATAATGGCTGTTATAGTGGTGATAATGGTTGTTATAGTGGTGATAATGGTCGTTGTAGTGGTGATAATGGATGTTATCTTGGTAATAATGGTCGTTGTAGTGGTGATAATGGTTGCTATAGTGGTGATAGTGTCTGTTATAGTGGTGATAATGGTTGTGATAGTGGTGATAATGGTTGCTATAGTGGTGATACTGGTTGTTATAGTGGTGATAATGGTCCTTATAGTGGTGATAATGGTTGTTATAGTGGTGATAATGGTTGTTATAGTCGTGATAATGGTTGTTATAGTGGGGATAATGGTGGTTATGGTGGTGATAATGGTTGTTATTGTGGCGATAATGTTTCTTATAGTGGGGATAATGGTTGTTATAGTGGTGATAATGGATGTTACAGTGGCGATAAAGGTTGTTATAGTGGTGATAATGGTCGCTATAGTGGTGATAATGGTCCTTGTAGTGGTGATAATGGTCTTTATTGTGGTGATGATGGTTGTTGTAGAGATGATAATGGTTGTTATAGTGGTGATAATGGTCCTTATAGTGGTGATAATGGATGTTATTGTGGTGATAATGGTCGTTGTAGTGTTGATAATGGTTGCTATAGTGGTGATAATGGCTGTTATAGTGGTGATAATGGTTGTTATAGTGGTGATAATGGTTGCTATAGTGGTGATACTGGTAGCTATAGCGGTGATAGTGGTTGCTATAGTGGTGATACTGGTTGCTATAGTGGTGATAATAGTTGCTATAGTGGTGGCAATGGCTGTTATAGTGGTGATAATGGTTGTTATAGTGGTGATAATGGTTGCTATAGTGGTGACACTGGTTGCTATAGTGGTGATAATGGTTGCTATAGTGAAGATAATGGCTGTGATAGTGGGGATAATGGTTGTTATAGTGGTGATAATGGTTGTTATAGTGGCGATAATGTTTGTTATAGTGAGGATAATGGCTGTTACAGTGGTGATAATGGTTGTTATAGTGGTGATAATGGTCGTTATAGTGGCGATAATGGTTCTTGTAGTGGTGATAATGGACCTTATTGTCGTGATGATGGTTGTTGTAGTGATGATAATGGCTATTATAGTGGAGATAATGGTTGTTATAGTGGCGATAATGTCTTTTATAGTGGGGATAATGGTCGTTATAGTGGTGATAATGGTTGTTATAGTGGGGATAATGGTTGTTATAGTGGTGATAATGGTTGTTATAGTGGTGATAATGGTCCTTATAGAGGTGATAATGGCTGTTATAGTGGTGATAATTGTTGTTATAGTGGTGATAATGGTTGTTATTGTGGTGATAATTGTTGCTATAGTGGTGACAATGGTCGTTATAGTGGTGATAATGGATGTTATGGTGGTAATAATGGTCGTTGTAGTGGTGATAATGGTTGCTATAGTGGTGATAGTGGCTGTTATAGTGGTGATAATGGTTGTTATTGTGGTGATAATTGTTGCTATAGTGGTAACAATGGTTGCTATAGTGGTGATACTGGTTGCTATAATGGTGATAGTGGTTGCTATAGTGGTGATGCTGGTTGCTATAGTGGTGATAATGGTTGCTATAGTGATGATAATGGCTGTGATAGTGGGGATAATGGTTGTTATAGTGGTGATAATGGTTGTTATAGTGGCGATAATGTTTGTTATAGTGGGGATAATGGCTGTTACAGTGGTGATAATGGTTGTTATAGTGGTGATAATGGTCGTTATAGTGGCGATAATGGTTCTTGTAGTGGTGATAATGGACTTTATTGTCGTGATGATGGTTGTTGTAGTGATGATAATGGCTATTATAGTGGAGATAATGGTTGTTATAGTGGCGATAATGTTTTTTATAGTGGGGATAATGGTCGTTATAGTGGTGATAATGCTTGTTATAGTGGTGATAATGGTCCTTATAGAGGTGACAATGGTTGTTATAGTGGTTATAATGGTTGTTATAGTGGTGGTAATGGTTGTTATAGTGGTGTTAATGGTTGTTATAGTGCGGATAATGGTTGTTATAGTGGTGATAATGGTTGTTATAGTGGCGATAATGTTTGTTATAGTGGGGATAATGGTTGATAAAGTGGTGATAATGGCTGTTATAGTGGTGATAATGGTTGTTATAGTGGTGATAATGGTCCTTATAATGGTGATAGTGGTTGCTATAGTGGTGATAATGGCTATTATAGTGGTGGTAATGTTTCTTACAATGGTGATAATGGTTGTTCTAGTCGTGATAATGGTCGTTATAGTGGTGATAATGGTTGTTATAGTGGTGATAATGGTTGTTATAGTGGGGATAATGGTTGTTATAGTGGTGATAATGGTTGTTATAGTGGTGATAATGGTCCTTATAGAGGTGATAATGGTTGTTATAGTGGTGATAATTGTTGTTATAGTGGTGATAATGGTTGTTATTGTGGTGATAATTGTTGCTATAGTGGTGACAATGGTCGTTATAGTGGTGATAATGGTTGTTATAGTGGTGATAATGGTTGTTATAGTGGGGATAATGGTTGTTATAGTGGTGATAATGGTTGTTATAGTGGTGATAATGGTCCTTATAGAGGTGATAATGGTTGTTATAGTGGTGATAATGGTTGTCATAGTGGCGATAATGTTTTTTATAGTGGGGATAATGGTTGTTATAGTGGTGATAATGGTTGTTATAGTGGTGATAATGGTCCTTATAGAGGTGATAATGGTGTTATAGTGTTGATAATGGTTGTTATAGTGGTGGTAATGGTTGTTATAGTGGTGATAATGGTTGTTATGGCGGGGATAATGGTTGTTATAGTGGTGATAATGGTTGTCATAGTGGTGGTAATGGTTGTTATAGTGGTGTTAATGGTTGTTATAGTGCGGATAATGGTTGTTATAGTGGTGATAATGGTTGTTATAGTGGGGACAATGGTTGTTATAGTGGTGATAATGGTTTTATTGTGGTGATGATGGTTGTCGTAGTGATGATAATGGTTGTTATAGTGGTGATAATTGTTGTTATAGTGGTGATAATGGTTGTTATTGTGGTGATAATTGTTGCTATAGTGGTGACAATGGTTGCTATAGTGGTGATACTGGTTGCTATAGTGGTGATAGTGGTTGCTATAGTGGTGATGCTGGTTGCTATAGTGGTGATAATGGTTGCTATAGTGATGATAATGGCTGTGATAGTGGGGATAATGGTTGTTATAGTGGTGATAATGGTTGTTATAGTGGCGATAATGTTTGTTATAGTGGGGATAATGGCTGTTACAGTGGTGATAATGGTTGTTATAGTGGTGATAATGGTCGTTATAGTGGCGATAATGGTTCTTGTAGTGTTGATAATGGACTTTATTGTCGTGATGATGGTTGTTGTAGTGATCATAATGGCTATTATAGTGGAGATAATGGTTGTTATAGTGTCGATAATGTTTTTTATAGTGGGGATAATGGTCGTTATAGTGGTGATAATGCTTGTTATAGTGGTGATAATGGTCCTTATAGAGGTGACAATGGTTGTTATAGTGGTTATAATGGTTGTTATAGTGCTGATAATGGTTGTTATAGTGGCGATAATGTTTTTTATGGTGGGGATAATGGTTGTTATAGTGGTGATAATGGTTGTTATAGTGGTGATAATTGTCCTTATAGAGGTGATAATGGTGTTATAGTGGTGATAATGGTCGTTATAGTGGTGATAATGGTTGTTATAGTGGTGATAATGGTTCTTATAGAGGTGATAATGGTTGTTATAGTGGTGATAATTGTTGTTATAGTGGTGATAATGGTTGTTATTGTGGTGATAATTGTTGTTATAGTGATGATAATGGTTGTTATTGTGGTGATAATGGTTGTTATAGTGGTGATAATGGTTGTTATAGTGGGGATAATGGTGGTTATGGTGGTGATAATGGTTATTATAGTTGTCTTAATGGTCCTTGTAGTGGTGATAATGGTCGTTATAGTGGTGATAATGGTCCTTGTAGTGGTGATAATGGTTTTTATTGTGGTGATGATGGTTGTCGTAGTGGTGATAAAGGTTGTTATGGTGATGATAATGGTAGTTGTAGTGGTGATAATGGTCATTATAGTGGTGATAATGGTTGTTATAGTGGTGATAATGGTTGCTATAGTGGTGATACTGGTTGCTGTAGTGGTGATAGTGGTTGCTATAGTGGTGATACTGGTTGCTATAGTGGTGATAATAGTTGCTATAGTGGTGGTAATGGCTGTTATAGTGGTGATAATGGTTGTTATAGTGGTGATAATGGTTGTTATAGTGGTGATACTGGTTGCTATAGTGGTGATAGTGGTTGCTATAGTGGTGATAATGGCTATTATAGTGGTGATAATTGTTGTTATACTGTTGATGATGGTTGTTCTAGTCGTGATAATGGTCGTTGTAGTGGTGATAACGGTTGTTATAGTCGCGATAATGTTTCTTATAGTGGTGATGATGGTTGTTCTGGTAGTGATAATGGTTGTTATAGTGTTGGTAATGGTTGTCATAGTGATGATAATGGTTGTTGTAGTGGTGATAATGGTTGTTATAGTGGCGATAATGTTTGTTATAGTGGGGATAATGGTTGTTAGAGTGGTGATAATGGCAGTTATAGTGGTGATAATTGTTGTTATAGTGGTGATAATGGTCGTTATGGTGGTGGTAATCGTAGTGGTGATAATGGTCCTTATAGTGGTGATAATGGTCGTTATAGTGGTGATAATGGTTGTTATACTGGGGACAATGGTTATTATAGTGGTGATAATGGTTGTTATGGTGGTGATAATGTTTCTTATAGCAGTGATAATGGTTGTTATAGTGGTCATAATGGTCCTTGTAGTGGTGATAATGGTCGTTATAGTGGTGATAATGGTCCTTGTAGTGGTGATAATGGTTTTTATTGTGGTGATGATGGTTGTTGTAGTGGTGATAATGGTTATTATTGTGGTGATAAGGGTTGTTATAGTGTCGATAATGGTCACTATAGTGCGGATAATGGTGGGTATGGTGGTGATAATGGTTGTTATAGTGGTGATAATGGTTGTTACAGTGGTGATAGTGGTTGTTATAGGGGTGATAATGGTTGTTATAGTGGTGATAATGGTTGTTATAGTGGTGATAATGGTTGTTATAGTGGTGATAATGGTCCTTATAGAGGTGATAATGGTTGTTATAGTGGTGATAATTGTTGTTATAGTGGTGATAATGGTTGTTATTGTGGTGATAATTGTTGCTATAGTGGTGACAATGGTCGTTATAGTGGTGATAATGGTTGTTATAGTGGTGATAATGGTTGTTATAGTGGGGATAATGGTTGTTATAGTGGTGATAATGGTTGTTATAGTGGTGATAATGGTTGTCATAGTGGCGATAATGTTTTTTATAGTGGGGATAATGGTTGTTATAGTGGTGATAATGGTTGTTATAGTGGTGATAATGGTGCTTATAGAGGTGATAATGGTGTTATAGTGTTGATAATGGTTGTTATAGTGGTGGTAATGGTTGTTATAGTGGTGATAATGGTTGTTATAGTGGGGATAGTGGTTGTTATAGTGGTGATAATGGTTGTTATAGTGGTGGTAATGGTTGTTATAGTGGTGTTAATGGTTGTTATAGTGCGGATAATGGTTGTTATAGTGGTGATAATGGTTGTTATAGTGGGGACAATGGTTGTAATAGTGGTGATAATGGTTTTTGTTGTGGTGATAATGGTCGTTATAGTGGCGATAATGGTTCTTGTAGTGGTGATAATGGTCTTTATTGTGGTGATGATGGTTGTTGTAGTGATGATAATGGTTGTTATAGTGGTGATAATGGTCCTTATAGTGGTGATAATGGATGTTATGGTGGTAATAATGGTCGTTGTAGTGGTGATAATGGTTGCTATAGTGGTGATAGTGGCTGTTATAGTGGTGATAATGGTTGTTATTGTGGTGATAATTGTTGCTATAGTGGTGACAATGGTTGCTATAGTGGTGATACTGGTTGCTATAGTGGTGATAGTGGTTGCTATAGTGGTGATGCTGGTTGCTATAGTGGTGATAATGGTTGCTATAGTGATGATAATGGCTGTGATAGTGGGGATAATGGTTGTTATAGTGGTGATAATGCTTGTTATAGTGGTGATAATGGTCCTTATAGAGGTGACAATGGTTGTTACAGTGGTTATAATGGTTGTTATAGTGGTGGTAATGGTTGTTATAGTGGTGATAATGGTTGCTATAGTGGTGACACTGGTTGCTATAGTGGTGATAGTGGTTGCTATAGTGGTGATAATGGCTATTATAGTGGTGATAATTGTTGTTATAGTGTTGATGATGGTTGTTCTTGTCGTGATAATGGTCGTTATAGTGGTGATAACGGTTGTTATAGTCACGATAATGTTTCTTATAGTGGTGATGATGGTTGTTCTGGTAGTGATAATGGTTGTTATATTGGTGATAACGGTTTTTATAGTGGTGATAATGGTTGTTATAGTGGGGATAATGGTTGTTATAGTGGGGACAATGGTTGCTATAGTGGTGATAATGGTTGTTATAGTGGCGATAGTGGTTGTTAGAGTGGTGATAATGGCTCTTATAGTGGTGATAATGGTTGTTATGGTGGTGATAGTGGTCGTTATAGTGGTGGTAATCGTCGTTATAGTGGTGATAATGGTTGTTATTGTGGTGATAATGGTCCTTATAATGGTGATGAAGGTTGTTATGGTGATGATAATGGTCGTTGTAGTGGTGTTAATGGTTTTTATTGTGGTGCTGATGCTTGTTGTAGTGCTGATAATGGTTGTTATAGCGGCGATAATTGTTGTTAAAGTTGTGATAATGGTTGTTATTGTGGTGATAATGGCTGTTATAGTGGTGGTAATAGTTGATAAAGCGGTGATAGTGGTTGCTATAGTGTTGATAATGGTTGTTATAATGGTGATAATGGTCCTTATAATGGTGATAATGGTTGTTATAGTGGTGATAATGGTTGTTATAGTGAGGACAATGGTTGTTATAGTGGTGATAATGGTTGTTATAGTGGCGATAATGTTTTTTATAGAGGTGATAATGGTGTTATAGTGTTGATAATGGTTGTTATAGTGGTGGTAATGGTTGTTATAGTGGTGATAATGGTTGTTATAGTGGGTATAATGGTTGTTATAGTGGTGATAATGGTTGTTATAGTGGTGGTAATGGTTGTTATAGTGGTGTTAATGGTTGTTATAGTGCGGATAATGGTTGTTATAGTGGTGATAATGGTTGTTATAGTGGGGACAATGGTTGTTATAGTGGTGATAATGGTTTTTATTGTGGTGATGATGGTTGTCGTAGTGATGATAATGGTTGTTATAGTGGTGATAATTGTTGTTGTAGTGGTGATAATGGTTGTTATTGTGGTGATAATTGTTGCTATAGTGGTGACAATGGTTGCTATAGTGGTGATACTGGTTGCTATAGTGGTGATAGTGGTTGCTATAGTGGTGATGCTGGTTGCTATAGTGGTGATAATGGTTGCTATAGTGAAGATAATGGCTGTGATAGTGGGGATAATGGTTGTTATAGTGGTGATAATGGTTGTTATAGTGGCGATAATGTTTGTTATAGTGAGGATAATGGCTGTTACAGTGGTGATAATGGTTGTTATAGTGGTGATAATGGTCGTTATAGTGGCGATAATGGTTCTTGTAGTGGTGATAATGGACCTTATTGTCGTGATGATGGTTGTTGTAGTGATGATAATGGCTATTATAGTGGAGATAATGGTTGTTATAGTGGCGATAATGTCTTTTATAGTGGGGATAATGGTCGTTATAGTGGTGATAATGCTTGTTATAGTGGTGATAATGGTCCTTATAGAGGTGACAATGGTTGTTATAGTGGTTATAATGGTTGTTATAGTGGTGATAATGGTTGTTATAGTGGTGATAATGGTCGTTGTAGTGGTGGTAATCGTCGCCATAGTGGTGATAATGGTCCTTGTAGTGGAAATAATGGTTTTTATTGTGGTGATGATGGTTGTTGTAGTGGTGATAATGGTTATTATTGTGGTGATAACGGCTGTTATAGAGGTGATAATGGTCGTTATTGTGGTGATAATGGTTTTTATAGTCGTAATAATGGTTGTTATATTGGTGATAATGGTTGTTATAGTGGTGATAATGGTCCTTATGCTGGTGATAATGGTTCTTATAGTGGTGATAATGGCTGTTGTAGTGGTGGTAATGTTTCTTATAATGGTGATAATGGTTTTTATAGTGGTGATAATGGTTGTTATAGTGCTGATAATGGTGGGTACGGTGGTGATAATGGTTGTTATAGTGGGGACAATGGTGGTTATGGTGGTGATAATGGTTGTTATAGTGCTGATAATGGTTGTTATAGTGGTGATAATGGTTGTTATAGTGGGGATAATGGTGGTTATGGGGGTGATAATGGTTATTATAGTTGTCTTAATGGTCCTTGTAGTGGTGATAATGGTTGTTATAGTGGTGATAACGGTCCTTGTAGTGGTGATAATGGTTTTTATTGTGGTGATGATGGTTGTCGTAGTGGTGATAATGGTTGTTATAGTGGTGATAATGGTTGCTATAGTGTTGATAATGGCCGTTATTGTAGTGATAATGGTCCTTATAGTGGTGATAAAGGTTGTTATGGTGATGATAATGGTAGTTGTAGTGGTGATAATGGTCATTATAGTGGTGATAATGGTTGTTATAGTGGTGATAATGGTTGTTATAGTGGGGACAATGGTTGTTATAGTGGTGATAATTGTTGTTATTGTGGCGATAATGTTTTTTATAGTGGGGATAATGGTTGTTATAGTGGTGATAATGGTCCTTATAATGGTGATAGTGGTTGCTATAGTGGTGATAATGGCTATTATAGTGGTGGTAATGTTTCTTATAATGGTGATAATGGTTGTTCTAATCGTGATAATGTTCGTTATAGTGGTGATAATGGTTGTTATAGTGGGGATAATGCTTGTTATAGTGGGGACAATGGTTGCTATAGTGGTGATAATGGTTGTTATAGTGGCGATAGTGGTTCTTAGAGTGGTGATAATGGCTCTTATAGTGGTGATAATGGTTGTTATAGTGGTGATAATGGTCGTTATAGTGGTGGTAATCGTCGTTATAGTGGTGATAATGGTTGTTATTGTGGTGATAATGGTCCTTATAGTGGTGATGAAGGTTGTTATGGTGATGATAATGGTCGTTGTAGTGGTGATAATGGTTGTTATAGTGGCGATAATGTTTTTTATAGTGGGGATAATGGTTGTTATAGTGGTTATAATTGTTGTTATAGTGGTGGTAATGGTTGTTATAGTGGTGTTAATGGTTGTTATAGTGCGGATAATGGTTGTTATAGTGGTGATAATGGTTGTTATAGTGGCGATAATGTTTGTTATAGTGGGGATAATGGTTGATAGAGTGGTGATAATGGCTGTTATAGTGGTGATAATGGTTGTTATAGTGGTGATAATGGTCGTTGTAGTGGTGGTAATAGTCGTTATAGTGGTGATAACTGTTGTTATAGTGGTGATAATGGTTGTTATTGTGGTGATAATTGTTGCTATAGTGGTGACAATGGTCGTTATAGTGGTGATAATGGTTGTTATAGTGGTGTTAATGGTTGTTATAGTGCGGATAATGGTTGTTATAGTGGTGATAATGGTTGTTATAGTGGCGATAATGTTTGTTATAGTGGGGATAATGGTTGTTATAGTGGTGACAATGGTCGTTATAGTGGTGATAATGGATGTTATGGTGGTAATAATGGTCGTTGTAGTGGTGATAATGGTTGTTATAGTGGGGATAATGGTTGTTATAGTGGTGATAATGGTTGTTATAGTGCTGATAATGGTTGTTATAGTGGTGATAATGGTTGTTATAGTGGGGATAATGGTGGTTATGGGGGTGATAATGGTTATTATAGTTGTCTTAATGGTCCTTGTAGTGGTGATAATGGTTGTTATAGTGGTGATAACCGTCCTTGTAGTGGTGATAATGGTTTTTATTGTGGTGATGATGGTTGTCGTAGTGGTGATAATGGTTGTTATAGTGGTGATAATGGTTGCTATAGTGTTGATAATGGCTGTTATTGTGGTGATAATGGTCCTTATAGTGGTGATAAAGGTTGTTATGGTGATGATAATGGTAGTTGTAGTGGTGATAATGGTCATTATAGTGGTGATAATGGTTGTTATAGTGGTGATAATGGTTGTTATAGTGGGGACAATGGTTGTTATAGTGGTGATAATGGTTGTTATTGTGGCGATAATGTTTTTTATAGTGGGGATAATGGTTGTTATAGTGGTGATAATGGTCCTTATAATGGTGATAGTGGTTGCTATAGTGGTGATAATGGCTATTATAGTGGTGGTAATGTTTCTTATAATGGTGATAATGGTTGTTCTAATCGTGATAATGGTCGTTATAGTGGTGATAATGGTTGTTATAGTGGGGATAATGGTTGTTATAGTGGGGACAATGGTTGCTATAGTGGTGATAATGGTTGTTATAGTGGCGATAGTGGTTGTTAGAGTGGTGATATTGGCTCTTATACTGGTGATAATGGTTGTTATAGTGGTGATAATGGTCGTTATATTGGTGGTATTCGTCGTTATAGTGGTGATAATGGTTGTTATTGAGGTGATAATGGTCCTTATAGTGGTGATGAAGGTTGTTATGGTGATGATAATGGTCGTTGTAGTGGTGATAATGGTTTTTATTGTGGTGCTGATGCATGTTGTAGTGCTGATAATGGTTGTTATAGCGGCAATAATGGTTGTTAAAGTTGTGATAATGGTTGTTATTGTGGTGATAATGGCTGTTATAGTGGTGGTAATAGTTGTTATAGCGGTGATAGTGGTTGCTATAGTGTTGATAATGGTTGTTATAGTGGTGATAATGGTCCTTATAATGGTGATAATGGTCGTTATAGTGGTGATAATGGTTGTTATAGTGAGGACAATGGTTGTTATAGTGGTGATAATGGTTGTTATAGTGGCGATAATGTTTTTTATAGTGGGGATAATGGTTGTTATAGTGGTGATAATGGCTGTTATAGTGGTGATAATGGTTGTTATAGAGGTGGTAATGGTCGTTATAGTGGTGATAATGGTCCTTGTAGTGGTGATAATGGACTTTATTGTCGTGATGATGGTTGTTGTAGTGATGATAATGGCTATTATAGTGGAGATAATGGTTGTTATAGTGGCGATAATGTTTTTTATAGTGGGGATAATGGTCGTTATAGTGGTGATAATGCTTGTTATAGTGGTGATAATGGTCCTTATAGAGGTGACAATGGTTGTTATAGTGGTTATAATGGTTGTTATAGTGGTGGTAATGGTTGTTATAGTGGTGTTAATGGTTGTTATAGTGCGGATAATGGTTGTTATAGTGGTGATAATGGTTGTTATAGTGGCGATAATGTTTGTTATAGTGGGGATAATGGTTGATAGAGTGGTGATAATGGCTGTTATAGTGGTGATAATGGTTGTTATAGTGGTGATAATGGTCGTTGTAATGGTGGTAATAGTCGTTATAGTGGTGATAATTGTTGTTATAGTGGTGATAATGGTTGTTATTGTGGTGATAATTGTTGCTATAGTGGTGACAATGGTCGCTATAGTGGTGATAATGGTTGTTATAGTGGTGATAATGGTTGTTATAGTGGGGATAATGGTTGTTATAGTGGTGATAATGGTTGTTACAGTGGTGGTAATGGTTGTTATAGTGGCGATAATGGTTGTTATAGTGGGGATAATGGTTGTTATAGTGGTGATAATGGTTGTTATAGTGGTGGTAATGGTTGTTATAGTGGTGTTAATGGTTGTTATAGTGCGGATAATGGTTGTTATAGTGGTGATAATGGTTGTTATAGTGGTGATAATGGTTGTTATAGCGGCGATAATGGTTGTTAAAGTTGTGATAATGGTTGTTATTGTGGTGATAATGGCTGTTATAGTGGTGGTAATAGTTGTTATAGCGGTGATAGTGGTTGCTATAGTGTTGATAATGGTTGTTATAGTGGTGATAATGGTCCTTATAATGGTGATAATGGTTGTTATAGTGGTGATAATTGTTGCTGTAGTGGTGACAATGGTCGTTATAGTGGTGATAATGGATGTTATGGTGGTAATAATGGTCGTTGTAGTGGTGATAATGGTTGTTATAGTGGGGATAATGGTTGTTATAGTGGTGATAATGGTTGTTATAGTGGTGATAATGGTCCTTATAGAGGTGATAATGGTTGTTATAGTGGTGATAAAGGTCCTTATGCTGGTGATAATGGTTCTTATAGTGGTGATAATGGCTGTTGTAGTGGTGGTAATGTTTCTTATAATGGTGATAATGGTTTTTATAGTGGTGATAATGGTTGTTATGGTGGTGAGAATGGTTGTTATAGTGGTGATTATGGTTGTTACAGTGGTGACAATGTTTCTTATAGTGGTGATAATGGTTGTTATAGTGCTGATAATGGTGGGTACGGTGGTGATAATGGTTGTTATAGTGGGGACAATTGTGGTTATGGTGGTGATAATGGTTGTTATAGTGCTGATAATGGTTGTTATAGTGGTGATAATGGTTGTTATAGTGGCGATAATGCTTGTTATAGTGGGGACAATGGTTGCTATAGTGGTGATAATGGTTGTTATAGTGGCGATAGTGGTTGTTAGAGTGGTGATAATGGCTCTTATAGTGGTGATAATGGTTGTTATAGTGGTGATAATGGTCGTTATAGTGGTGGTAATCGTCGTTATAGTGGTGATAATGGTTGTTATAGTGGCGATAATGTTTGTTATAGTGGGGATAATGGTTGATGGAGTGGTGATAATGGCTGTTATAGTGGTGATAATGGTTGTTATAGTGGTGATAATGGTCGTTGTAGTGGTGGTAATAGTCGTTATAGTGGTGATAATTGTTGTTATAGTGGTGATAATGGTTGTTATTGTGGTGATAATTGTTGCTATAGTGGTGACAATGGTCGTTATAGTGGTGATAATGGTTGTTATAGTGGTGTTAATGGTTGTTATAGTGCGGATAATGGTTGTTATAGTGGTGATAATGGTTGTTATAGTGGCGATAATGTTTGTTATAGTGGGGATAATGGTTGATAGAGTGGTGATAATGGCTGTTATAGTGGTGATAATGGTTGTTATAGTGGTGATAATGGTCGTTGTAGTGGTGGTAATAGTCGTTATAGTGGTGATAATTGTTGTTATAGTGGTGATAATGGTTGTTATAGTGGTGATAATGGTTGTTATTGTGGTGATAATTGTTGCTATAGTGGTGACAATGGTCGTTATAGTGGTGATGATGGTTGTTATAGTGCTGATAATGGTGGGTACGGTGGTGATAATGGTTGTTATAGTGGGGACAATTGTGGTTATGGTGGTGATAATGGTTGTTATAGTGCTGATAATGGTTGTTATAGTGGTGATAATGGTTGTTATAGTGGCGATAATGCTTGTTATAGTGGGGACAATGGTTGCTATAGTGGTGATAATGGTTGTTATAGTGGCGATAGTGGTTGTTAGAGTGGTGATAATGGCTCTTATAGTGGTGATAATGGTTGTTATAGTGGTGATAATGGTCGTTATAGTGGTGGTAATCGTCGTTATAGTGGTGATAATGGTTGTTATTGTGGTGATAATGGTCCTTATAGTGGTGATGAAGGTTGTTATGGTGATGATAATGGTCGTTGTAGTGGTGATAATGGTTGTTATAGTGGCGATAATGTTTTTTATAGTGGGGATAATGGTTGTTATAGTGGTTATAATGGTTGTTATAGTGGTGGTAATGGTTGTTATAGTGGTGTTAATGGTTGTTATAGTGCGGATAATGGTTGTTATAGTGGTGATAATGGTTGTTATAGTGGCGATAATGTTTGTTATAGTGGGGATAATGGTTGATGGAGTGGTGATAATGGCTGTTATAGTGGTGATAATGGTTGTTATAGTGGTGATAATGGTCGTTGTAGTGGTGGTAATAGTCGTTATAGTGGTGATAATTGTTGTTATAGTGGTGATAATGGTTGTTATTGTGGTGATAATTGTTGCTATAGTGGTGACAATGGTCGTTATAGTGGTGATAATGGTTGTTATAGTGGTGTTAATGGTTGTTATAGTGCGGATAATGGTTGTTATAGTGGTGATAATGGTTGTTATAGTGGCGATAATGTTTGTTATAGTGGGGATAATGGTTGATAGAGTGGTGATAATGGCTGTTATAGTGGTGATAATGGTTGTTATAGTGGTGATAATGGTCGTTGTAGTGGTGGTAATAGTCGTTATAGTGGTGATAATTGTTGTTATAGTGGTGATAATGGTTGTTATAGTGGTGATAATGGTTGTTATTGTGGTGATAATTGTTGCTATAGTGGTGACAATGGTCGTTATAGTGGTGATGATGGTTGTCTTAGTGGTGATAATGGTTGTTATAGTGGGGATAATGGTTGTTATAGTGGTGATAATGGTTGTCATAGTGGCGATAATGTTTTTTATAGTGGGGATAATGGTTGTTATAGTGGTGACAATGGTCGTTATAGTGGTGATAATGGATGTTATGGTGGTAATAATGGTCGTTGTAGTGGTGATAATGGTTGTTATAGTGGGGATAATGGTTGTTATAGTGGCGATAATGTTTTTTATAGTGGGGATAATGGTCGTTATAGTGGTGATAATGCTTGTTATAGTGGTGATAATGGTCCTTATAGAGGTGACAATGGTTGTTATAGTGGTTATAATGGTTGTTATAGTGGTGGTAATGGTTGTTATAGTGGTGTTAATGGTTGTTATAGTGCGGATAATGGTTGTTATAGTGGTGATAATGGTTGTTATAGTGGCGATAATGTTTGTTATAGTGGGGATAATGGTTGATAGAGTGGTGATAATGGCTGTTATAGTGGTGATAATGGTTGTTATAGTGGTGATAATGGTCGTTGTAATGGTGGTAATAGTCGTTATAGTGGTGATAATTGTTGTTATAGTGGTGATAATGGTTGTTATTGTGGTGATAATTGTTGCTATAGTGGTGACAATGGTCGTTATAGTGGTGATAATGGTTGTTATAGTGGTGATAATGGTTGTTATAGTGGGGATAATGGTTGTTATAGTGGTGATAATGGTTGTTACAGTGGTGATAATGGTCCTTATAGAGGTGATAATGGTTGTTATAGTGGTGATAATGGTCCTTATAGAGGTGATAATGGTTGTTATAGTGGTGATAATGGTTGTCATAGTGGCGATAATGTTTTTTATAGTGGGGATAATGGTTGTTATAGTGGTGATAATGGTTGTTATAGTGGTGATAATGGCCCTTATAGAGGTGATAATGGTGTTATAGTGTTGATAATGGTTGTTATAGTGGTGGTAATGGTTGTTATAGTGGTGATAATGGTTGTTATAGTGGGGATAATGGTTGTTATAGTGGTGATAATGGTTGTTATAGTGGTGGTAATGGTTGTTATAGTGGTGTTAATGGTTGTTATAGTGCGGATAATGGTTGTTATAGTGGTGATAATGGTTGTTATAGTGGTGATAATGGTTGTTATAGCGGCGATAATGGTTGTTAAAGTTGTGATAATGGTTGTTATTGTGGTGATAATGGCTGTTATAGTGGTGGTAATAGTTGTTATAGCGGTGATAGTGGTTGCTATAGTGTTGATAATGGTTGTTATAGTGGTGATAATGGTCCTTATAGAGGTGATAATGGTTGTTATAGTGGTGATAAAGGTCCTTATGCTGGTGATAATGGTTCTTATAGTGGTGATAATGGCTGTTGTAGTGGTGGTAATGTTTCTTATAATGGTGATAATGGTTTTTATAGTGGTGATAATGGTTGTTATGGTGGTGAGAATGGTTGTTATAGTGGTGATTATGGTTGTTACAATGGTGACAATGTTTCTTATAGTGGTGATAATGGTTGTTATAGTGCTGATAATGGTGGGTACGGTGGTGATAATGGTTGTTATAGTGGGGACAATTGTGGTTATGGTGGTGATAATGGTTGTTATAGTGCTGATAATGGTTGTTATAGTGGTGATAATGGTTGTTATAGTGGCGATAATGTTTGTTATAGTGGGGATAATGGCTGTTACAGTGGTGATAATGGTTGTTATAGTGGTGATAATGGTCGTTATAGTGGCGATAATGGTTCTTGTAGTGGTGATAATGGACTTTATTGTCGTGATGATGGTTGTTGTAGTGATGATAATGGCTATTATAGTGGAGATAATGGTTGTTATAGTGGCGATAATGTTTTTTATAGTGGGGATAATGGTCGTTATAGTGGTGATAATGCTTGTTATAGTGGTGATAATGGTCCTTATAGAGGTGACAATGGTTGTTATAGTGGTGGTAATGGTTGTTATAGTGGTGTTAATGGTTGTTATAGTGCGGATAATGGTTGTTATAGTGGTGATAATGGTTGTTATAGTGGGGATAATGGTTGTTATAGTGGTGATAATGGTTGTTATAGTGGTGGTAATGGTTGTTATAGTCGTGTTAATGGTTGTTATAGTGCGGATAATGGTTGTTATAGTGGTGATAATGGTTGTTATAGTGGGGACAATGGATGTTATAGTGGTGATAATGGTTTTTATTGTGGTGATGATGGTTGCCGTAGTGATGATAATGGTTGTTATAGTGGTGATAATTGTTGTTATAGTGGTGATAATGGTTGTTATTGTGGTGATAATTGTTGCTATAGTGGTGACAATGGTTGCTATAGTGGTGATACTGGTTGCTATAGTGGTGATAGTGGTTGCTATAGTGGTGATGCTGGTTGCTATAGTGGTGATAATGGTTGCTATAGTGATGATAATGGCTGTGATAGTGGGGATAATGGTTGTTATAGTGGTGATAATGGTTGTTATAGTGGCGATAATGTTTGTTATAGTGGGGATAATGGCTGTTACAGTGGTGATAATGGTTGTTATAGTGGTGATAATGGTCGTTATAGTGGCGATAATGGTTCTTGTAGTGGTGATAATGGACTTTATTGTCGTGATGATGGTTGTTGTAGTGATCATAATGGCTATTATAGTGGAGATAATGGTTGTTATAGTGTCGATAATGTTTTTTGTAGTGGGGATAATGGTCGTTATAGTGGTGATAATGCTTGTTATAGTGGTGATAATGGTCCTTATAGGGGTGACAATGGTTGTTATAGTCGTTATAATGGTTGTTATAGTGGTGGTAATGGTTGTTATAGTGGTGTTAATGGTTGTTATAGTGCGGATAATGGTTGTTATAGTGGTGATAATGGTTGTTATAGTGGCGATAATGTTTGTTATAGTGGGGATAATGGTTGATAGTGTGGTGATAATGGCTGTTATAGTGGTGATAATGGTTGTTATAGTGGTGATAATGGTCGTTGTAGTGGTGATAATGGATGTTATCTTGGTAATAATGGTCGTTGTAGTGGTGATAATGGTTGCTATAGTGGTGATAGTGTCTGTTATAGTGGTGATAATGGTTGTGATAGTGGTGATAATGGTTGCTATAGTGGTGATACTGGTTGTTATAGTGGTGATAATGGTCCTTATAGTGGTGATAATGGTTGTTATAGTGGTGATAATGGTTGTTATAGTCGTGATAATGGTTGTTATAGTGGGGATAATGGTGGTTATGGTGGTGATAATGGTTGTTATTGTGGCGATAATGTTTCTTATAGTGGGGATAATGGTTGTTATAGTGGTGATAATGGATGTTACAGTGGCGATAAAGGTTGTTATAGTGGTGATAATGGTCGCTATAGTGGTGATAATGGTCCTTGTAGTGGTGATAATGGTCTTTATTGTGGTGATGATGGTTGTTGTAGAGATGATAATGGTTGTTATAGTGGTGATAATGGTCCTTATAGTGGTGATAATGGATGTTATTGTGGTGATAATGGTCGTTGTAGTGTTGATAATGGTTGCTATAGTGGTGATAATGGCTGTTATAGTGGTGATAATGGTTGTTATAGTGGTGATAATGGTTGCTATAGTGGTGATACTGGTAGCTATAGCGGTGATAGTGGTTGCTATAGTGGTGATACTGGTTGCTATAGTGGTGATAATAGTTGCTATAGTGGTGGCAATGGCTGTTATAGTGGTGATAATGGTTGTTATAGTGGTGATAATGGTTGCTATAGTGATGACACTGGTTGCTATAGTGGTGATAGTGGTTGCTATAGTGGTGATAATGGCTATTATAGTGGTGATAATTGTTGTTATAGTGTTGATGATGGTTGTTCTTGTCGTGATAATGGTCGTTATAGTGGTGATAACGGTTGTTATAGTCACGATAATGTTTCTTATAGTGGTGATGATGGTTGTTCTGGTAGTGATAATGGTTGTTGTATTGGTGATAATGGTTTTTATAGTGGTGATAATGGTTGTTATAGTGGGGATAATGGTTGTTATAGTGGGGACAATGGTTGCTATAGTGGTGATAATGGTTGTTATAGTGGCGATAGTGGTTGTTAGAGTGGTGATAATGGCTCTTATAGTGGTGATAATGGTTGTTATGGTGGTGATAATGGTCGTTATAGTGGTGGTAATCGTCGTTATAGTGGTGATAATGGTTGTTATTGTGGTGATAATGGTCCTTATAGTGGTGATGAATGTTGTTATGGTGATGATAATGGTCGTTGTAGTGGTGTTAATGGTTTTTATTGTGGTGCTGATGCTTGTTGCAGTGCTGATAATGGTTGTTATAGCGGCGATAATTGTTGTTAAAGTTGTGATAATGGTTGTTATTGTGGTGATAATGGCTGTTATAGTGGTGGTAATAGTTGATAAAGCGGTGATAGTGGTTGCTGTAGTGTTGATAATGGTTGTTATAATGGTGATAATGGTCCTTATAATGGTGATAATGGTTGTTATAATGGTGATAATGGTTGTTATAGTGAGGACAATGGTTGTTATAGTGGTGATAATGGTTGTTATAGTGGCGATAATGTTTTTTATAGAGGTGATAATGGTGTTATAGTGTTGATAATGGTTGTTATAGTGGTGGTAATGGTTGTTATAGTGGTGATAATGGTTGTTATAGTGGGTATAATGGTTGTTATAGTGGTGATAATGGTTGTTATAGTGGTGGTAATGGTTGTTATAGTGGTGTTAATGGTTGTTATAGTGCGGATAATGTTTGTTATAGTGGTGATAATGGTTGTTATAGTGGGGACAATGGTTGTTATAGTGGTGATAATGGTTTTTATTGTGGTGATGATGGTTGTCGTAGTGATGATAATGGTTGTTATAGTGGTGATAATTGTTGTTGTAGTGGTGATAATGGTTGTTATTGTGGTGATAATTGTTGCTATAGTGGTGACAATGGTTGCTATAGTGGTGATACTGGTTGCTATAGTCGTGATAGTGGTTGCTATAGTGGTGATGCTGGTTGCTATAGTGGTGATAATGGTTGCTATAGTGAAGATAATGGCTGTGATAGTGGGGATAATGGTTGTTATAGTGGTGATAATGGTTGTTATAGTGGCGATAATGTTTGTTATAGTGAGGATAATGGCTGTTACAGTGGTGATAATGGTTGTTATAGTGGTGATAATGGTCGTTATAGTCGGGATAATGGTGGTTATGGGGGTGATAATGGTTATTATAGTTGTCTTAATGGTCCTTGTAGTGGTGATAATGGTCGTTGTAGTGGTGATAATGGTTTTTATTGTGGTGCTGATGCATGTTGTAGTGCTTATAATGGTTGTTATAGCGGCGATAATGGTTGTTAAAGTTGTGATAATGGTTGTTATTGTGGTGATAATGGCTGTTATAGTGGTGGTAATAGTTGTTATAGCGGTGATAGTGGTTGCTATAGTGTTGATAATGGTTGTTATAGTGGTGATAATGGTCCTTATAATGGTGATAATGGTTCTTATAGTGGTGATAATGGCTGTTGTAGTGGTGGTAATGTTTCTTATAATGGTGATAATGGTTTTTATAGTGGTGATAATGGTTGTTATGGTGGTGAGAATGGTTGTTATAGTGGTGATTATGGTTGTTACAGTGGTGACAATGTTTCTTATAGTGGTGATAATGGTTGTTATAGTGCTGATAATGGTGGGTACGGTGGTGATAATGGTTGTTATAGTGGGGACAATTGTGGTTATGGTGGTGATAATGGTTGTTATAGTGCTGATAATGGTTGTTATAGTGGTGATAATGGTTGTTATAGTGGCGATAATGCTTGTTATAGTGGGGACAATGGTTGCTATAGTGGTGATAATGGTTGTTATAGTGGCGATAGTGGTTGTTAGAGTGGTGATAATGGCTCTTATAGTGGTGATAATGGTTGTTATAGTGGTGATAATGGTCGTTATAGTGGTGGTAATCGTCGTTATAGTGGTGATAATGGTTGTTATTGTGGTGATAATGGTCCTTATAGTGGTGATGAAGGTTGTTATGGTGATGATAATGGTCGTTGTAGTGGTGATAATGGTTGTTATAGTGGCGATAATGTTTTTTATAGTGGGGATAATGGTTGTTATAGTGGTTATAATGGTTGTTATAGTGGTGGTAATGGTTGTTATAGTGGTGTTAATGGTTGTTATAGTGCGGATAATGGTTGTTATAGTGGTGATAATGGTTGTTATAGTGGCGATAATGTTTGTTATAGTGGGGATAATGGTTGATGGAGTGGTGATAATGGCTGTTATAGTGGTGATAATGGTTGTTATAGTGGTGATAATGGTCGTTGTAGTGGTGGTAATAGTCGTTATAGTGGTGATAATTGTTGTTATAGTGGTGATAATGGTTGTTATTGTGGTGATAATTGTTGCTATAGTGGTGACAATGGTCGTTATAGTGGTGATAATGGTTGTTATAGTGGTGTTAATGGTTGTTATAGTGCGGATAATGGTTGTTATAGTGGTGATAATGGTTGTTATAGTGGCGATAATGTTTGTTATAGTGGGGATAATGGTTGATAGAGTGGTGATAATGGCTGTTATAGTGGTGATAATGGTTGTTATAGTGGTGATAATGGTCGTTGTAGTGGTGGTAATAGTCGTTATAGTGGTGATAATTGTTGTTATAGTGGTGATAATGGTTGTTATAGTGGTGATAATGGTTGTTATTGTGGTGATAATTGTTGCTATAGTGGTGACAATGGTCGTTATAGTGGTGATGATGGTTGTTATAGTGCTGATAATGGTGGGTACGGTGGTGATAATGGTTGTTATAGTGGGGACAATTGTGGTTATGGTGGTGATAATGGTTGTTATAGTGCTGATAATGGTTGTTATAGTGGTGATAATGGTTGTTATAGTGGCGATAATGCTTGTTATAGTGGGGACAATGGTTGCTATAGTGGTGATAATGGTTGTTATAGTGGCGATAGTGGTTGTTAGAGTGGTGATAATGGCTCTTATAGTGGTGATAATGGTTGTTATAGTGGTGATAATGGTCGTTATAGTGGTGGTAATCGTCGTTATAGTGGTGATAATGGTTGTTATTGTGGTGATAATGGTCCTTATAGTGGTGATGAAGGTTGTTATGGTGATGATAATGGTCGTTGTAGTGGTGATAATGGTTGTTATAGTGGCGATAATGTTTTTTATAGTGGGGATAATGGTTGTTATAGTGGTTATAATGGTTGTTATAGTGGTGGTAATGGTTGTTATAGTGGTGTTAATGGTTGTTATAGTGCGGATAATGGTTGTTATAGTGGTGATAATGGTTGTTATAGTGGCGATAATGTTTGTTATAGTGGGGATAATGGTTGATGGAGTGGTGATAATGGCTGTTATAGTGGTGATAATGGTTGTTATAGTGGTGATAATGGTCGTTGTAGTGGTGGTAATAGTCGTTATAGTGGTGATAATTGTTGTTATAGTGGTGATAATGGTTGTTATTGTGGTGATAATTGTTGCTATAGTGGTGACAATGGTCGTTATAGTGGTGATAATGGTTGTTATAGTGGTGTTAATGGTTGTTATAGTGCGGATAATGGTTGTTATAGTGGTGATAATGGTTGTTATAGTGGCGATAATGTTTGTTATAGTGGGGATAATGGTTGATAGAGTGGTGATAATGGCTGTTATAGTGGTGATAATGGTTGTTATAGTGGTGATAATGGTCGTTGTAGTGGTGGTAATAGTCGTTATAGTGGTGATAATTGTTGTTATAGTGGTGATAATGGTTGTTATAGTGGTGATAATGGTTGTTATTGTGGTGATAATTGTTGCTATAGTGGTGACAATGGTCGTTATAGTGGTGATGATGGTTGTCTTAGTGGTGATAATGGTTGTTATAGTGGGGATAATGGTTGTTATAGTGGTGATAATGGTTGTCATAGTGGCGATAATGTTTTTTATAGTGGGGATAATGGTTGTTATAGTGGTGACAATGGTCGTTATAGTGGTGATAATGGATGTTATGGTGGTAATAATGGTCGTTGTAGTGGTGATAATGGTTGTTATAGTGGGGATAATGGTTGTTATAGTGGCGATAATGTTTTTTATAGTGGGGATAATGGTCGTTATAGTGGTGATAATGCTTGTTATAGTGGTGATAATGGTCCTTATAGAGGTGACAATGGTTGTTATAGTGGTTATAATGGTTGTTATAGTGGTGGTAATGGTTGTTATAGTGGTGTTAATGGTTGTTATAGTGCGGATAATGGTTGTTATAGTGGTGATAATGGTTGTTATAGTGGCGATAATGTTTGTTATAGTGGGGATAATGGTTGATAGAGTGGTGATAATGGCTGTTATAGTGGTGATAATGGTTGTTATAGTGGTGATAATGGTCGTTGTAATGGTGGTAATAGTCGTTATAGTGGTGATAATTGTTGTTATAGTGGTGATAATGGTTGTTATTGTGGTGATAATTGTTGCTATAGTGGTGACAATGGTCGTTATAGTGGTGATAATGGTTGTTATAGTGGTGATAATGGTTGTTATAGTGGGGATAATGGTTGTTATAGTGGTGATAATGGTTGTTACAGTGGTGATAATGGTCCTTATAGAGGTGATAATGGTTGTTATAGTGGTGATAATGGTCCTTATAGAGGTGATAATGGTTGTTATAGTGGTGATAATGGTTGTCATAGTGGCGATAATGTTTTTTATAGTGGGGATAATGGTTGTTATAGTGGTGATAATGGTTGTTATAGTGGTGATAATGGCCCTTATAGAGGTGATAATGGTGTTATAGTGGTGATAATGGTTGTTATAGTGGTGGTAATGGTTGTTATAGTGGTGTTAATGGTTGTTATAGTGCGGATAATGGTTGTTATAGTGGTGATAATGGTTGTTATAGTGGTGATAATGGTTGTTATAGCGGCGATAATGGTTGTTAAAGTTGTGATAATGGTTGTTATTGTGGTGATAATGGCTGTTATAGTGGTGGTAATAGTTGTTATAGCGGTGATAGTGGTTGCTATAGTGTTGATAATGGTTGTTATAGTGGTGATAATGGTCCTTATAGAGGTGATAATGGTTGTTATAGTGGTGATAAAGGTCCTTATGCTGGTGATAATGGTTCTTATAGTGGTGATAATGGCTGTTGTAGTGGTGGTAATGTTTCTTATAATGGTGATAATGGTTTTTATAGTGGTGATAATGGTTGTTATGGTGGTGAGAATGGTTGTTATAGTGGTGATTATGGTTGTTACAATGGTGACAATGTTTCTTATAGTGGTGATAATGGTTGTTATAGTGCTGATAATGGTGGGTACGGTGGTGATAATGGTTGTTATAGTGGGGACAATTGTGGTTATGGTGGTGATAATGGTTGTTATAGTGCTGATAATGGTTGTTATAGTGGTGACAATGGTTGCTATAGTGGTGATACTGGTTGCTATAGTGGTGATAGTGGTTGCTATAGTGGTGATGCTGGTTGCTATAGTGGTGATAATGGTTGCTATAGTGATGATAATGGCTGTGATAGTGGGGATAATGGTTGTTATAGTGGTGATAATGGTTGTTATAGTGGCGATAATGTTTGTTATAGTGGGGATAATGGCTGTTACAGTGGTGATAATGGTTGTTATAGTGGTGATAATGGTCGTTATAGTGGCGATAATGGTTCTTGTAGTGGTGATAATGGACTTTATTGTCGTGATGATGGTTGTTGTAGTGATCATAATGGCTATTATAGTGGAGATAATGGTTGTTATAGTGTCGATAATGTTTTTTATAGTGGGGATAATGGTCGTTATAGTGGTGATAATGCTTGTTATAGTGGTGATAATGGTCCTTATAGGGGTGACAATGGTTGTTATAGTCGTTATAATGGTTGTTATAGTGGTGGTAATGGTTGTTATAGTGGTGTTAATGGTTGTTATAGTGCGGATAATGGTTGTTATAGTGGTGATAATGGTTGTTATAGTGGCGATAATGTTTGTTATAGTGGGGATAATGGTTGATAGTGTGGTGATAATGGCTGTTATAGTGGTGATAATGGTTGTTATAGTGGTGATAATGGTCGTTGTAGTGGTGATAATGGATGTTATCTTGGTAATAATGGTCGTTGTAGTGGTGATAATGGTTGCTATAGTGGTGATAGTGTCTGTTATAGTGGTGATAATGGTTGTGATAGTGGTGATAATGGTTGCTATAGTGGTGATACTGGTTGTTATAGTGGTGATAATGGTCCTTATAGTGGTGATAATGGTTGTTATAGTGGTGATAATGGTTGTTATAGTCGTGATAATGGTTGTTATAGTGGGGATAATGGTGGTTATGGTGGTGATAATGGTTGTTATTGTGGCGATAATGTTTCTTATAGTGGGGATAATGGTTGTTATAGTGGTGATAATGGATGTTACAGTGGCGATAAAGGTTGTTATAGTGGTGATAATGGTCGCTATAGTGGTGATAATGGTCCTTGTAGTGGTGATAATGGTCTTTATTGTGGTGATGATGGTTGTTGTAGAGATGATAATGGTTGTTATAGTGGTGATAATGGCTATTATAGTGGTGATAATTGTTGTTATAGTGTTGATGATGGTTGTTCTTGTCGTGATAATGGTCGTTATAGTGGTGATAACGGTTGTTATAGTCACGATAATGTTTCTTATAGTGGTGATGATGGTTGTTCTGGTAGTGATAATGGTTGTTGTATTGGTGATAATGGTTTTTATAGTGGTGATAATGGTTGTTATAGTGGGGATAATGGTTGTTATAGTGGGGACAATGGTTGCTATAGTGGTGATAATGGTTGTTATAGTGGCGATAGTGGTTGTTAGAGTGGTGATAATGGCTCTTATAGTGGTGATAATGGTTGTTATGGTGGTGATAATGGTCGTTATAGTGGTGGTAATCGTCGTTATAGTGGTGATAATGGTTGTTATTGTGGTGATAATGGTCCTTATAGTGGTGATGAATGTTGTTATGGTGATGATAATGGTCGTTGTAGTGGTGTTAATGGTTTTTATTGTGGTGCTGATGCTTGTTGCAGTGCTGATAATGGTTGTTATAGCGGCGATAATTGTTGTTAAAGTTGTGATAATGGTTGTTATTGTGGTGATAATGGCTGTTATAGTGGTGGTAATAGTTGATAAAGCGGTGATAGTGGTTGCTGTAGTGTTGATAATGGTTGTTATAATGGTGATAATGGTCCTTATAATGGTGATAATGGTTGTTATAATGGTGATAATGGTTGTTATAGTGAGGACAATGGTTGTTATAGTGGTGATAATGGTTGTTATAGTGGCGATAATGTTTTTTATAGAGGTGATAATGGTGTTATAGTGTTGATAATGGTTGTTATAGTGGTGGTAATGGTTGTTATAGTGGTGATAATGGTTGTTATAGTGGGTATAATGGTTGTTATAGTGGTGATAATGGTTGTTATAGTGGTGGTAATGGTTGTTATAGTGGTGTTAATGGTTGTTATAGTGCGGATAATGGTTGTTATAGTGGTGATAATGGTTGTTATAGTGGGGACAATGGTTGTTATAGTGGTGATAATGGTTTTTATTGTGGTGATGATGGTTGTCGTAGTGATGATAATGGTTGTTATAGTGGTGATAATTGTTGTTGTAGTGGTGATAATGGTTGTTATTGTGGTGATAATTGTTGCTATAGTGGTGACAATGGTTGCTATAGTGGTGATACTGGTTGCTATAGTCGTGATAGTGGTTGCTATAGTGGTGATGCTGGTTGCTATAGTGGTGATAATGGTTGCTATAGTGAAGATAATGGCTGTGATAGTGGGGATAATGGTTGTTATAGTGGTGATAATGGTTGTTATAGTGGCGATAATGTTTGTTATAGTGAGGATAATGGCTGTTACAGTGGTGATAATGGTTGTTATAGTGGTGATAATGGTCGTTATAGTGGTGATAATGGTTGTTATTGTGGTGATAATTGTTGCTATAGTGGTGACAATGGTCGTTATAGTGGTGATAATGGTTGTTATAGTGGTGATAATGGTTGTTATAGTGGGGATAATGGTTGTTATAGTGGTGATAATGGTTGTTACAGTGGTGATAATGGTCCTTATAGAGGTGATAATGGTTGTTATAGTGGTGATAATGGTCCTTATAGAGGTGATAATGGTTGTTATAGTGGTGATAATGGTTGTCATAGTGGCGATAATGTTTTTTATAGTGGGGATAATGGTTGTTATAGTGGTGATAATGGTTGTTATAGTGGTGATAATGGCCCTTATAGAGGTGATAATGGTGTTATAGTGTTGATAATGGTTGTTATAGTGGTGGTAATGGTTGTTATAGTGGTGATAATGGTTGTTATAGTGGGGATAATGGTTGTTATAGTGGTGATAATGGTTGTTATAGTGGTGGTAATGGTTGTTATAGTGGTGTTAATGGTTGTTATAGTGCGGATAATGGTTGTTATAGTGGTGATAATGGTTGTTATAGTGGTGATAATGGTTGTTATAGCGGCGATAATGGTTGTTAAAGTTGTGATAATGGTTGTTATTGTGGTGATAATGGCTGTTATAGTGGTGGTAATAGTTGTTATAGCGGTGATAGTGGTTGCTATAGTGTTGATAATGGTTGTTATAGTGGTGATAATGGTCCTTATAGAGGTGATAATGGTTGTTATAGTGGTGATAAAGGTCCTTATGCTGGTGATAATGGTTCTTATAGTGGTGATAATGGCTGTTGTAGTGGTGGTAATGTTTCTTATAATGGTGATAATGGTTTTTATAGTGGTGATAATGGTTGTTATGGTGGTGAGAATGGTTGTTATAGTGGTGATTATGGTTGTTACAATGGTGACAATGTTTCTTATAGTGGTGATAATGGTTGTTATAGTGCTGATAATGGTGGGTACGGTGGTGATAATGGTTGTTATAGTGGGGACAATTGTGGTTATGGTGGTGATAATGGTTGTTATAGTGCTGATAATGGTTGTTATAGTGGTGATAATGGTTGTTATAGTGGCGATAATGTTTGTTATAGTGGGGATAATGGCTGTTACAGTGGTGATAATGGTTGTTATAGTGGTGATAATGGTCGTTATAGTGGCGATAATGGTTCTTGTAGTGGTGATAATGGACTTTATTGTCGTGATGATGGTTGTTGTAGTGATGATAATGGCTATTATAGTGGAGATAATGGTTGTTATAGTGGCGATAATGTTTTTTATAGTGGGGATAATGGTCGTTATAGTGGTGATAATGCTTGTTATAGTGGTGATAATGGTCCTTATAGAGGTGACAATGGTTGTTATAGTGGTGGTAATGGTTGTTATAGTGGTGTTAATGGTTGTTATAGTGCGGATAATGGTTGTTATAGTGGTGATAATGGTTGTTATAGTGGGGATAATGGTTGTTATAGTGGTGATAATGGTTGTTATAGTGGTGGTAATGGTTGTTATAGTCGTGTTAATGGTTGTTATAGTGCGGATAATGGTTGTTATAGTGGTGATAATGGTTGTTATAGTGGGGACAATGGATGTTATAGTGGTGATAATGGTTTTTATTGTGGTGATGATGGTTGCCGTAGTGATGATAATGGTTGTTATAGTGGTGATAATTGTTGTTATAGTGGTGATAATGGTTGTTATTGTGGTGATAATTGTTGCTATAGTGGTGACAATGGTTGCTATAGTGGTGATACTGGTTGCTATAGTGGTGATAGTGGTTGCTATAGTGGTGATGCTGGTTGCTATAGTGGTGATAATGGTTGCTATAGTGATGATAATGGCTGTGATAGTGGGGATAATGGTTGTTATAGTGGTGATAATGGTTGTTATAGTGGCGATAATGTTTGTTATAGTGGGGATAATGGCTGTTACAGTGGTGATAATGGTTGTTATAGTGGTGATAATGGTCGTTATAGTGGCGATAATGGTTCTTGTAGTGGTGATAATGGACTTTATTGTCGTGATGATGGTTGTTGTAGTGATCATAATGGCTATTATAGTGGAGATAATGGTTGTTATAGTGTCGATAATGTTTTTTATAGTGGGGATAATGGTCGTTATAGTGGTGATAATGCTTGTTATAGTGGTGATAATGGTCCTTATAGGGGTGACAATGGTTGTTATAGTCGTTATAATGGTTGTTATAGTGGTGGTAATGGTTGTTATAGTGGTGTTAATGGTTGTTATAGTGCGGATAATGGTTGTTATAGTGGTGATAATGGTTGTTATAGTGGCGATAATGTTTGTTATAGTGGGGATAATGGTTGATAGTGTGGTGATAATGGCTGTTATAGTGGTGATAATGGTTGTTATAGTGGTGATAATGGTCGTTGTAGTGGTGATAATGGATGTTATCTTGGTAATAATGGTCGTTGTAGTGGTGATAATGGTTGCTATAGTGGTGATAGTGTCTGTTATAGTGGTGATAATGGTTGTGATAGTGGTGATAATGGTTGCTATAGTGGTGATACTGGTTGTTATAGTGGTGATAATGGTCCTTATAGTGGTGATAATGGTTGTTATAGTGGTGATAATGGTTGTTATAGTCGTGATAATGGTTGTTATAGTGGGGATAATGGTGGTTATGGTGGTGATAATGGTTGTTATTGTGGCGATAATGTTTCTTATAGTGGGGATAATGGTTGTTATAGTGGTGATAATGGATGTTACAGTGGCGATAAAGGTTGTTATAGTGGTGATAATGGTCGCTATAGTGGTGATAATGGTCCTTGTAGTGGTGATAATGGTCTTTATTGTGGTGATGATGGTTGTTGTAGAGATGATAATGGTTGTTATAGTGGTGATAATGGCTATTATAGTGGTGATAATTGTTGTTATAGTGTTGATGATGGTTGTTCTTGTCGTGATAATGGTCGTTATAGTGGTGATAACGGTTGTTATAGTCACGATAATGTTTCTTATAGTGGTGATGATGGTTGTTCTGGTAGTGATAATGGTTGTTGTATTGGTGATAATGGTTTTTATAGTGGTGATAATGGTTGTTATAGTGGGGATAATGGTTGTTATAGTGGGGACAATGGTTGCTATAGTGGTGATAATGGTTGTTATAGTGGCGATAGTGGTTGTTAGAGTGGTGATAATGGCTCTTATAGTGGTGATAATGGTTGTTATGGTGGTGATAATGGTCGTTATAGTGGTGGTAATCGTCGTTATAGTGGTGATAATGGTTGTTATTGTGGTGATAATGGTCCTTATAGTGGTGATGAATGTTGTTATGGTGATGATAATGGTCGTTGTAGTGGTGTTAATGGTTTTTATTGTGGTGCTGATGCTTGTTGCAGTGCTGATAATGGTTGTTATAGCGGCGATAATTGTTGTTAAAGTTGTGATAATGGTTGTTATTGTGGTGATAATGGCTGTTATAGTGGTGGTAATAGTTGATAAAGCGGTGATAGTGGTTGCTGTAGTGTTGATAATGGTTGTTATAATGGTGATAATGGTCCTTATAATGGTGATAATGGTTGTTATAATGGTGATAATGGTTGTTATAGTGAGGACAATGGTTGTTATAGTGGTGATAATGGTTGTTATAGTGGCGATAATGTTTTTTATAGAGGTGATAATGGTGTTATAGTGTTGATAATGGTTGTTATAGTGGTGGTAATGGTTGTTATAGTGGTGATAATGGTTGTTATAGTGGGTATAATGGTTGTTATAGTGGTGATAATGGTTGTTATAGTGGTGGTAATGGTTGTTATAGTGGTGTTAATGGTTGTTATAGTGCGGATAATGGTTGTTATAGTGGTGATAATGGTTGTTATAGTGGGGACAATGGTTGTTATAGTGGTGATAATGGTTTTTATTGTGGTGATGATGGTTGTCGTAGTGATGATAATGGTTGTTATAGTGGTGATAATTGTTGTTGTAGTGGTGATAATGGTTGTTATTGTGGTGATAATTGTTGCTATAGTGGTGACAATGGTTGCTATAGTGGTGATACTGGTTGCTATAGTCGTGATAGTGGTTGCTATAGTGGTGATGCTGGTTGCTATAGTGGTGATAATGGTTGCTATAGTGAAGATAATGGCTGTGATAGTGGGGATAATGGTTGTTATAGTGGTGATAATGGTTGTTATAGTGGCGATAATGTTTGTTATAGTGAGGATAATGGCTGTTACAGTGGTGATAATGGTTGTTATAGTGGTGATAATGGTCGTTATAGTGGGGATAATGGTGGTTATGGGGGTGATAATGGTTATTATAGTTGTCTTAATGGTCCTTGTAGTGGTGATAATGGTCGTTGTAGTGGTGATAATGGTTTTTATTGTGGTGCTGATGCATGTTGTAGTGCTTATAATGGTTGTTATAGCGGCGATAATGGTTGTTAAAGTTGTGATAATGGTTGTTATTGTGGTGATAATGGCTGTTATAGTGGTGGTAATAGTTGTTATAGCGGTGATAGTGGTTGCTATAGTGTTGATAATGGTTGTTATAGTGGTGATAATGGTCCTTATAATGGTGATAATGGTTGTTATAGTGTTGATAATGGTTGTTATAGTGGTGATAATGGTCCTTATAATGGTGATAATGGTTGTTATAGTGGTGATAATGGTTGTTATAGTGAGGACAATGGTTGTTATAGTGGTGATAATGGTTGTTATAGTGGCGATAATGTTTTTTATAGTGGGGATAATGGTCGTTATAGTGGTGATAATGGATGTTATGGTGGTAATAATGGTCGTTGTAGTGGTGATAATGGTTGTTATAGTGGGGATAATGGCTGTTATAGTGGTGATAATGGTTGTTATAGTGGTGATAATGGTCCTTATAGAGGTGATAATGGTTGTTATAGTGGTGATAATGGTCCTTATGCTGGTGATAATGGTTCTTATAGTGGTGATAATGGCTGTTGTAGTGGTGGTAATGTTTCTTATAATGGTGATAATGGTTTTTATAGTGGTGATAATGGTTGTTATGGTGGTGAGAATGGTTGTTATAGTGGTGATTATGGTTGTTATTGTGGCGATAATGTTTTTTATAGTGGGGATAATGGTTGTTATAGTGGTGATAATGGTCCTTATAATGGTGATAGTGGTTGCTATAGTGGTGATAATGGCTATTATAGTGGTGGTAATGTTTCTTATAATGGTGATAATGGTTGTTCTAATCGTGATAATGTTCGTTATAGTGGTGATAATGGTTGTTATAGTGGGGATAATGCTTGTTATAGTGGGGACTATGGTTGCTATAGTGGTGATAATGGTTGTTATAGTGGCGATAGTGGTTGTTAGAGTGGTGATAATGGTCGTTATAGTGGTGGTAATCGTCGTTATAGTGGTGATAATGGTTGTTATTGTGGTGATAATGGTCCTTATAGTGGTGATGAAGGTTGTTATGGTGATGATAATGGTCGTTGTAGTGGTGATAATGGTTTTTATTGTGGTGCTGATGCATGTTGTAGTGCTTATAATGGTTGTTATAGCGGCGATAATGGTTGTTAAAGTTGTGATAATGGTTGTTATTGTGGTGATAATGGCTGTTATAGTGGTGGTAATAGTTGTTATAGCGGTGATAGTGGTTGCTATAGTGTTGATAATGGTTGTTATAGTGGTGATAATGGTCCTTATAATGGTGATAATGGTTGTTATAGTGGTGATAATGGTTGTTATAGTGAGGACAATGGTTGTTATAGTGGTGATAATGGTTGTTATAGTGGCGATAATGTTTTTTATAGTGGGGATAATGGTTGTTATAGTGGTTATAATGGTTGTTATAGTGGTGGTAATGGTTGTTATAGTGGTGTTAATGCTTGTTATAGTGCGGATAATGGTTGTTATAGTGGTGATAATGGTTGTTATAGTGGCGATAATGTTTGTTATAGTGGGGATAATGGTTGATAGAGTGGTGATAATGGCTGTTATAGTGGTGATAATGGTTGTTATAGTGGTGATAATGGTCGTTGTAGTGGTGGTAATAGTCGTTATAGTGGTGATAATTGTTGTTATAGTCGTGATAATGGTTGTTATTGTGGTGATAATTGTTGCTATAGTGGTGACAATGGTCGTTATAGTGGTGATAATGGTTGTTATAGTGGTGTTAATGGTTGTTATAGTGCGGATAATGGTTGTTATAGTGGTGATAATGGTTGTTATAGTGGCGATAATGATTGTTATAGTGGGGATAATGGTTGATAGAGTGGTGATAATGGCTGTTATAGTGGTGATAATGGTTGTTATAGTGGTGATAATGGTCGTTGTAGTGGTGGTAATAGTCGTTATAGTGGTGATAATTGTTGTTATAGTGGTGATAATGGTTGTTATAGTGGTGATAATGGTTGTTATTGTGGTGATAATTGTTGCTATAGTGGTGACAATGGTCGTTATAGTGGTGATAATGGTTGTTATAGTGGTGATAATGGTTGTTATAGTGGGGATAATGGTTGTTATAGTGGTGATAATGGTTGTCATAGTGGCGATAATGTTTTTTATAGTGGGGATAATGGTTGTTATAGTGGTGATAATGGTTGTTATTGTGGCGATAATTGTTGCTATAGTGGTGACAATGGTCGTTATAGTGGTGATAATGGATGTTATGGTGGTAGTAATGGTCGTTGTAGTGGTGATAATGGTTGTTATAGTGGGGATAATGGTTGTTATAGTGGTGATAATGGTTGTTATAGTGGTGATAATGGTCCTTATAGAGGTGATAATGGTTGTTATAGTGGTGATAATGGTCCTTATGCTGGTGATAATGGTTCTTATAGTGGTGATAATGGCTGTTGTAGTGGTGGTAATGTTTCTTATAATGGTGATAATGGTTTTTATAGTGGTGATAATGGTTGTTATGGTGGTGAGAATGGTTGTTATAGTGGTGATTATGGTTGTTACAGTGGTGACAATGTTTCTTATAGTGGTGATAATGGTTGTTATAGTGCTGATAATGGTGGGTACGGTGGTGATAATGGTTGTTATAGTGGGGACAATGGTGGTTATGGTGGTGATAATGGTTGTTATAGTGGTGATAATGGTCCTTATAATGGTGATAGTGGTTGCTATAGTGGTGATAATGGCTATTATAGTGGTGGTAATGTTTCTTATAATGGTGATAATGGTTGTTCTAATCGTGATAATGTTCGTTATAGTGGTGATAATGGTTGTTATAGTGGGGATAATGCTTGTTATAGTGGGGACAATGGTTGCTATAGTGGTGATAATGGTTGTTATAGTGGCGATAGTGGTTGTTAGAGTGGTGATAATGGCTCTTATAGTGGTGATAATGGTTGATATAGTGGTGATAATGGTCGTTATAGTGGTGGTAATCGTCGTTATAGTGGTGATAATGGTTGTTATTGTGGTGATAATGGTCCTTATAGTGGTGATGAAGGTTGTTATGGTGATGATAATGGTCGTTGTAGTGGTGATAATGGTTTTTATTGTGGTGCTGATGCATGTTGTAGTGCTTATAATGGTTGTTATAGCGGCGATAATGGTTGTTAAAGTTGTGATAATGGTTGTTATTGTGGTGATAATGGCTGTTATAGTGGTGGTAATAGTTGTTATAGCGGTGATAGTGGTTGCTATAGTGTTGATAATGGTTGTTATAGTGGTGATAATGGTCCTTATAATGGTGATAATGGTTGTTATAGTGGTGATAATGGTTGTTATAGTGAGGACAATGGTTGTTATAGTGGTGATAATGGTTGTTATAGTGGCGATAATGTTTTTTATAGTGGGGATAATGGTTGTTATAGTGGTTATAATGGTTGTTATAGTGGTGGTAATGGTTGTTATAGTGGTGTTAATGGTTGTTATAGTGCGGATAATGGTTGTTATAGTGGTGATAATGGTTGTTATAGTGGCGATAATGTTTGTTATAGTGGGGATAATGGTTGATAGAGTGGTGATAATGGCTGTTATAGTGGTGATAATGGTTGTTATAGTGGTGATAATGGTCGTTGTAGTGGTGGTAATAGTCGTTATAGTGGTGATAATTGTTGTTATAGTGGTGATAATGGTTGTTATTGTGGTGATAATTGTTGCTATAGTGGTGACAATGGTCGTTATAGTGGTGATAATGGTTGTTATAGTGGTGCTAATGGTTGTTATAGTGCGGATAATGGTTGTTATAGTGGTGATAATGGTTGTTATAGTGGCGATAATGTTTGTTATAGTGGGGATAATGGTTGATAGAGTGGTGATAATGGCTGTTATAGTGGTGATAATGGTTGTTATAGTGGTGATAATGGTCGTTGTAGTGGTGGTAATAGTCGTTATAGTGGTGATAATTGTTGTTATAGTGGTGATAATGGTTGTTATAGTGGTGATAATGGTTGTTATTGTGGTGATAATTGTTGCTATAGTGGTGACAATGGTCGTTATAGTGGTGATAATGGTTGTTATAGTGGTGATAATGGTTGTTATAGTGGGGATAATGGTTGTTATAGTGGTGATAATGGTTGTCATAGTGGCGATAATGTTTTTTATAGTGGGGATAATGGTTGTTATAGTGGTGATAATGGTTGTTATTGTGGCGATAATTGTTGCTATAGTGGTGACAATGGTCGTTATAGTGGTGATAATGGATGTTATGGTGGTAATAATGGTCGTTGTAGTGGTGATAATGGTTGTTATAGTGGGGATAATGGTTGTTATAGTGGTGATAATGGTTGTTATAGTGGTGATAATGGTCCTTATAGAGGTGATAATGGTTGTTATAGTGGTGATAATGGTCCTTATGCTGGTGATAATGGTTCTTATAGTGGTGATAATGGCTGTTGTAGTGGTGGTAATGTTTCTTATAATGGTGATAATGGTTTTTATACTGGTGATAATGGTTGTTATAGTGCTGATAATGGTGGGTACGATGGTGATAATGGTTGTTATAGTGGGGACAATGGTGGTTATGGTGGTGATAATGGTTGTTATAGTGCTGATAATGGTTGTTATAGTGGTGATAATGGTCCTTATAATGGTGATAGTGGTTGCTATAGTGGTGATAATGGCTATTATAGTGGTGGTAATGTTTCTTATAATGGTGATAATGGTTGTTCTAATCGTGATAATGGTCGTTATAGTGGTGATAATGGTTGTTATAGTGGGGATAATGGTTGTTATAGTGGGGACAATGGTTGCTATAGTGGTGATAATGGTTGTTATAGTGGCGATAGTGGTTGTTAGAGTGGTGATATTGGCTCTTATACTGGTGATAATGGTTGTTATAGTGGTGATAATGGTCGTTATAGTGGTGGTAATCGTCGTTATAGTGGTGATAATGGTTGTTATTGTGGTGATAATGGTCCTTATAGTGGTGATGAAGGTTGTTATGGTGATGATAATGGTCGTTGTAGTGGTGATAATGGTTTTAATTGTGGTGCTGATGCATGTTGTAGTGCTGATAATGGTTGTTATAGCGGCAATAATGGTTGTTAAATTTGTGATAATGGTTGTTATGGTGGTGATAATGGCTGTTATAGTGGTGGTAATAGTTGTTATAGCGGTGATAGTGGTTGCTATAGTGTTGATAACGGTCGTTATAGTGGTGATAATGGTCCTTATAATGGTGATAATGGTCGTTATAGTGGTGATAATGGTTGTTATAGTGAGGACAATGGTTGTTATAGTGGTGATAATGGTTGTTATAGTGGCGATAATGTTTTTTATAGTGGGGGTAATGGTTGTTATAGTGGTGATAATGGCTGTTATAGTGGTGATAATGGTTGTTATAGAGGTGGTAATGGTCGTTATAGTGGTGATAATGGTCCTTGTAGTGGTGATAATGGACTTTATTGTCGTGATGATGGTTGTTGTAGTGATGATAATGGCTATTATAGTGGAGATAATGGTTGTTATAGTGGCGATAATGTTTTTTATAGTGGGGATAATGGTCGTTATAGTGGTGATAATGCTTGTTATAGTGGCGATAATGTTTGTTATAGTGGGGATAATGGTTGATAGAGTGGTGATAATGGCTGTTATAGTGGTGATAATGGTTGTTATAGTGGTGATAATGGTCGTTGTAATGGTGGTAATAGTCGTTATAGTGGTGATAATTGTTGTTATAGTGGTGATAATGTTTGTTATTGTGGTGATAATTGTTGCTATAGTGGTGACAATGGTCGTTATAGTGGTGATAATGGTTGTTATAGTGGTGATAATGGTTGTTATAGTGGGGATAATGGTTGTTATAGTGGTGATAATGGTTGTTATAGTGGTGGTAATGGTTGTTATAGCGGTGTTAATGGTTGTTATAGTGCGGATAATGGTTGTTATAGTGGTGATAATGGTTGTTATAGTGGTGATAATGGTTGTTATAGCGGCGATAATGGTTGTTAAAGTTGTGATAATGGTTGTTATTGTGGTGATAATGGCTGTTATAGTGGTGGTAATAGTTGTTATAGCGGTGATAGTGGTTGCTATAGTGTTGATAATGGTTGTTATAGTGGTGATAATGGTCCTTATAATGGTGATAATGGTTGCTATAGTGGTGATAATGGTTGTTATAGTGAGGACAATGGTTGTTATAGTGGTGATAATGGTTGTTATAGTGGTGATAATGGTTGTTATAGTGGTGATAATGGTTGTTATAGTGGTGATAATGGTCGTTATAGTGGTGGTAATCGTCGTTATAGTGGTGATAATGGTTGTTATTGTGGTGATAATGGTCCTTATAGTGGTGATGAAGGTTGTTATGGTGATGATAATGGTCGTTGTAGTGGTGATAATGGTTTTTATTGTGGTGCTGATGCATGTTGTAGTGCTTATAATGGTTGTTATAGCGGCGATAATGGTTGTTAAAGTTGTGATAATGGTTGTTATTGTGGTGATAATGGCTGTTATAGTGGTGGTAATAGTTGTTATAGCGGTGATAGTGGTTGCTATAGTGTTGATAATGGTTGTTATAGTGGTGGTAATGGTTGTTATAGTGGTGTTAATGGTTGTTATAGTGCGGATAATGGTTGTTATGGTGGTGATAATGGTTGTTATAGTGGTGATAATGGTTGTTATAGCGGCGATAATGGTTGTTAAAGTTGTGATAATGGTTGTTATTGTGGTGATAATGGCTGTTATAGTGGTGGTAATAGTTGTTATAGCGGTGATAGTGGTTGCTATAGTGTTGATAATGGTTGTTATAGTGGTGATAATGGTCCTTATAATGGTGATAATGGTTGCTATAGTGGTGATAATGGTTGTTATAGTGAGGACAATGGTTGTTATAGTGGTGATAATGGTTGTTATAGTGGTGATAATGGTTGTTATAGTGGTGATAATGGTTGTTATAGTGGGGATAATGGTTGTTACAGTGGTGATAATGGTTGTTATAGTGGTGATAATGGTCCTTATAGAGGTGATAATGGTTGTTATAGTGGTGATAATGGTTGTCATAGTGGCGATAATGTTTTTTATAGTGGGGATAATGGTTGTTATAGTGGTGATAATGGTTGTTATAGTGGTGATAATGGTCCTTATAGAGGTGATAATGGTGTTATAGTGTTGATAATGGTTGTTATAGTGGTGGTAATGGTTGTTATTATGGTGATAATTGTTGCTATAGTGGTGACAATGGTCGTTATAGTGGTGATAATGGATGTTATGGTGGTAATAATGGTCGTTGTAGTGGTGATAATGGTTGTTATAGTGGGGATAATGGTTGTTATAGTGGTGATAATGGTTGTTATAGTGGTGATAATGGTCCTTATAGAGGTGATAATGGTTGTTATAGTGGTGATAAAGGTCCTTATGCTGGTGATAATGGTTCTTATAGTGGTGATAATGGCTGTTGTAGTGGTGGTAATGTTTCTTATAATGGTGATAATGGTTTTTATAGTGGTGATAATGGTTGTTATGGTGGTGAGAATGGTTGTTATAGTGGTGATTATGGTTGTTACAGTGGTGACAATGTTTCTTATAGTGGTGATAATGGTTGTTATAGTGCTGATAATGGTGGGTACGGTGGTGATAATGGTTGTTATAGTGGGGACAATTGTGGTTATGGTGGTGATAATGGTTGTTATAGTGCTGATAATGGTTGTTATAGTGGTGATAATGGTTGTTATAGTGGGGATAATGGTGGTTATGGGGGTGATAATGGTTATTATAGTTGTCTTAATGGTCCTTGTAGTGGTGATAATGGTTGTTATAGTGGTGATAACGGTCCTTGTAGTGGTGATAATGGTTTTTATTGTGGTGATGATGGTTGTCGTAGTGGTGATAATGGTTGTTATAGTGGTGATAATGGTTGCTATAGTGTTGATAATGGCTGTTATTGTGGTGATAATGGTCCTTATAGTGGTGATAAAGGTTGTTATGGTGATGATAATGGTAGTTGTAGTGGTGATAATGGTCATTATAGTGGTGATAATGGTTGTTATAGTGGTGATAATGGTTGTTATAGTGGGGACAATGGTTGTTATAGTGGTGATAATGGTTGTTATTGTGGCGATAATGTTTTTTATAGTGGGGATAATGGTTGTTATAGTGGTGATAATGGTCCTTATAATGGTGATAGTGGTTGCTATAGTGGTGATAATGGCTATTATAGTGGTGGTAATGTTTCTTATAATGGTGATAATGGTTGTTCTAATCGTGATAATGGTCGTTATAGTGGTGATAATGGTTGTTATAGTGGGGATAATGGTTGTTATAGTGGGGACAATGGTTGCTATAGTGGTGATAATGGTTGTTATAGTGGCGATAGTGGTTGTTAGAGTGGTGATAATGGCTCTTATACTGGTGATAATGGTTGTTATAGTGGTGATAATGGTCGTTATAGTGGTGGTAATCGTCGTTATAGTGGTGATAATGGTTGTTATTGTGGTGATAATGGTCCTTATAGTGGTGATGAAGGTTGTTATGGTGATGATAATGGTCGTTGTAGTGGTGATAATGGTTTTTATTGTGGTGCTGATGCATGTTGTAGTGCTGATAATGGTTGTTATAGCGGCAATAATGGTTGTTAAAGTTGTGATAATGGTTGTTATTGTGGTGATAATGGCTGTTATAGTGGTGGTAATAGTTGTTATAGCGGTGATAGTGGTTGCTATAGTGTTGATAATGGTTGTTATAGTGGTGATAATGGTCCTTATAATGGTGATAATGGTCGTTATAGTGGTGATAATGGTTGTTATAGTGAGGACAATGGTTGTTATAGTGGTGATAATGGTTGTTATAGTGGCGATAATGTTTTTTATCGTGGGGATAATGGTTGTTATAGTGGTGATAGTGGTTGTTATTGTGGTGATAATTGTTGCTATAGTGGTGACAATGGTCGTTATAGTGGTGATAATGGTTGTTATAGTGCTGATAATGGTTGTTATAGTGGGGATAATGGTTGTTATAGTGGTGATAATGGTTGTTATAGTGGTGATAATGGTCCTTATAGAGGTGATAATGGTTGTTATAGTGGTGATAATGGTTGTCATAGTGGCGATAATGTTTTTTATAGTGGGGATAATGGTTGTTATAGTGGTGATAATGGTTGTTATAGTGGTGATAATGGCCCTTATAGAGGTGATAATGGTGTTATAGTGTTGATAATGGTTGTTATAGTGGTGGTAATGGTTGTTATAGTGGTGATAATGGTTGTTATAGTGGGGATAATGGTTGTTATAGTGGTGATAATGGTTGTTATAGTGGTGGTAATGGTTGTTATAGTGGTGTTAATGGTTGTTATAGTGCGGATAATGGTTGTTATAGTGGTGATAATGGTTGTTATAGTGGTGATAATGGTTGTTATAGCGGCGATAATGGTTGTTAAAGTTGTGATAATGGTTGTTATTGTGGTGATAATGGCTGTTATAGTGGTGGTAATAATTGTTATAGCGGTGATAGTGGTTGCTATAGTGTTGATGATGGTTGTTATAGTGGTGATAATGGTCCTTATAATGGTGATAATGGTTGTTATTGTGAGGACAATGGTTGTTATAGTGGTGATAATGGTTGTTATAGTGGTGATAATGGTTGTTATAGTGGTGATAATGGTTGTTATAGTGGGGATAATGGTTGTTATAGTGGTGATAATGGTTGTTATAGTGGTGATAATGGTCCTTATAGAGGTGATAATGGTTGTTATAGTGGTGATAATGGTTGTCATAGTGGCGATAATGTTTTTTATAGTGGGGATAATGGTTGTTATAGTGGTGATAATGGTTGTTATAGTGGTGATAATGGTCCTTACAGAGGTGATAATGGTGTTATAGTGTTGATAATGGTTGTTATAGTGGTGGTAATGGTTGTTATTATGGTGATAGTTGTTGCTATAGTGGTGACAATGGTCGTTATAGTGGTGATAATGGATGTTATGGTGGTAATAATGGTCGTTGTAGTGGTGATAATGGTTGTTATAGTGGGGATAATGGTTGCTATAGTGGTGATAATGGTTGTTATAGTGGTGATAATGGTCCTTATAGAGGTGATAATGGTTGTTATAGTGGTGATAAAGGTCCTTATGCTGGTGATAATGGTTCTTATAGTGGTGATAATGGCTGTTGTAGTGGTGGTAATGTTTCTTATAATGGTGATAATGGTTTTTATAGTGGTGATAATGGTTGTTATGGTGGTGAGAATGGTTGTTATAGTGGTGATTATGGTTGTTACAGTGGTGACAATGTTTCTTATAGTGGTGATAATGGTTGTTATAGTGCTGATAATGGTGGGTACGGTGGTGATAATGGTTGTTATAGTGGGGACAATTGTGGTTATGGTGGTGATAATGGTTGTTATAGTGCTGATAATGGTTGTTATAGTGGTGATAATGGTTGTTATAGTGGGGATAATGGTGGTTATGGGGGTGATAATGGTTATTATATTTGTCTTAATGGTCCTTGTAGTGGTGATAATGGTTGTTATAGTGGTGATAACGGTCCTTGTAGTGGTGATAATGGTTTTTATTGTGGTGATGATGGTTGTCGTAGTGGTGATAATGGTTGTTATAGTGGTGATAATGGTTGCTATAGTGTTGATAATGGCTGTTATTGTGGTGATAATGGTCCTTATAGTGGTGATAAAGGTTGTTATGGTGATGATAATGGTAGTTGTAGTGGTGATAATGGTCATTATAGTGGTGATAATGGTTGTTATTGTGGTGATAATGGTTGTTATAGTGGGGACAATGGTTGTTATAGTGGTGATAATGGTTGTTATTGTGGCGATAATGTTTTTTATAGTGGGGATAATGGTTGTTATAGTGGTGATAATGGTCCTTATAATGGTGATAGTGGTTGCTATAGTGGTGATAATGGCTATTATAGTGGTGGTAATGTTTCTTATAATGGTGATAATGGTTGTTCTAATCGTGATAATGGTCGTTATAGTGGTGATAATGGTTGTTATAGTGGGGATAATGGTTGTTATAGTGGGGACAATGGTTGCTATAGTGGTGATAATGGTTGTTATAGTGGCGATAGTGGTTGTTAGAGTGGTGATAATGGCTCTTATACTGGTGATAATGGTTGTTATAGTGGTGATAATGGTCGTTATAGTGGTGGTAATCGTCGTTATAGTGGTGATAATGGTTGTTATTGTGGTGATAATGGTCCTTATAGTGGTGATGAAGGTTGTTATGGTGATGATAATGGTCGTTGTAGTGGTGATAATGGTTTTTATTGTGGTGCTGATGCATGTTGTAGTGCTGATAATGGTTGTTATAGCGGCAATAATGGTTGTTAAAGTTGTGATAATGGTTGTTATTGTGGTGATAATGGCTGTTATAGTGGTGGTAATAGTTGTTATAGCGGTGATAGTGGTTGCTATAGTGTTGATAATGGTTGTTATAGTGGTGATAATGGTCCTTATAATGGTGATAATGGTCGTTATAGTGGTGATAATGGTTGTTATAGTGAGGACAATGGTTGTTATAGTGGTGATAATGGTTGTTATAGTGGCGATAATGTTTTTTATAGTGGGGATAATGGTTGTTATAGTGGTTATAATGGTTGTTATAGTGGTGGTAATGGTTGTTATAGTGGTGTTAATGGTTGTTATAGTGCGGATAATGGTTGTTATAGTGGTGATAATGGTTGTTATAGTGGCGATAATGTTTGTTATAGTGGGGATAATGGTTGATAGAGTGGTGATAATGGCTGTTATAGTGGTGATAATGGTTGCTATAGTGGTGATAATGGTCGTTGTAGTGGTGGTAATAGTCGTTATAGTGGTGATAATTGTTGTTATAGTGGTGATAATGGTTGTTATTGTGGTGATAATTGTTGCTATAGTGGTGACAATGGTCGTTATAGTGGTGATAATGGTTGTTATAGTGGTGCTAATGGTTGTTATAGTGCGGATAATGGTTGTTATAGTGGTGATAATGGTTGTTATAGTGGCGATAATGTTTGTTATAGTGGGGATAATGGTTGATAGAGTGGTGATAATGGCTGTTATAGTGGTGATAATGGTTGTTATAGTGGTGATAATGGTCGTTGTAGTGGTGGTAATAGTCGTTATAGCGGTGATAATTGTTGTTATAGTGGTGATAATGGTTGTTATAGTGGTGATAATGGTTGTTATTGTGGTGATAATTGTTGCTATAGTGGTGACAATGGTCGTTATAGTGGTGATAATGGTTGTTATAGTGGTGATAATGGTTGTTATAGTGGGGATAATGGTTGTTATAGTGGTGATAATGGTTGTCATAGTGGCGATAATGTTTTTTATAGTGGGGATAATGGTTGTTATAGTGGTGATAATGGTTGTTATTGTGGCGATAATTGTTGCTATAGTGGTGACAATGGTCGTTATAGTGGTGATAATGGATGTTATGGTGGTAATAATGGTCGTTGTAGTGGTGATAATGGTTGTTATAGTGGGGATAATGGTTGTTATAGTGGTGATAATGGTTGTTATAGTGGTGATAATGGTCCTTATAGAGGTGATAATGGTTGTTATAGTGGTGATAATGGTCCTTATGCTGGTGATAATGGTTCTTATAGTGGTGATAATGGCTGTTGTAGTGGTGGTAATGTTTCTTATAATGGTGATAATGGTTTTTATAGTGGTGATAATGGTTGTTATAGTGCTGATAATGGTGGGTACGATGGTGATAATGGTTGTTATAGTGGGGACAATGGTGGTTATGGTGGTGATAATGGTTGTTATAGTGCTGATAATGGTTGTTATAGTGGTGATAATGGTCCTTATAATGGTGATAGTGGTTGCTATAGTGGTGATAATGGCTATTATAGTGGTGGTAATGTTTCTTATAATGGTGATAATGGTTGTTCTAATCGTGATAATGGTCGTTATAGTGGTGATAATGGTTGTTATAGTGGGGATAATGGTTGTTATAGTGGGGACAATGGTTGCTATAGTGGTGATAATGGTTGTTATAGTGGCGATAGTGGTTGTTAGAGTGGTGATATTGGCTCTTATAGTGGTGATAATGGTTGTTATAGTGGTGATAATGGTCGTTATAGTGGTGGTAATCGTCGTTATAGTGGTGATAATGGTTGTTATTGTGGTGATAATGGTCCTTATAGTGGTGATGAAGGTTGTTATGGTGATGATAATGGTCGTTGTAGTGGTGATAATGGTTTTAATTGTGGTGCTGATGCATGTTGTAGTGCTGATAATGGTTGTTATAGCGGCAATAATGGTTGTTAAATTTGTGATAATGGTTGTTATTGTGGTGATAATGGCTGTTATAGTGGTGGTAATAGTTGTTATAGCGGTGATAGTGGTTGCTATAGTGTTGATAACGGTTGTTATAGTGGTGATAATGGTCCTTATAATGGTGATAATGGTCGTTATAGTGGTGATAATGGTTGTTATAGTGAGGACAATGGTTGTTATAGTGGTGATAATGGTTGTTATAGTGGCGATAATGTTTTTTATAGTGGGGGTAATGGTTGTTATAGTGGTGATAATGGCTGTTATAGTGGTGATAATGGTTGTTATAGAGGTGGTAATGGTCGTTATAGTGGTGATAATGGTCCTTGTAGTGGTGATAATGGACTTTATTGTCGTGATGATGGTTGTTGTAGTGATGATAATGGCTATTATAGTGGAGATAATGGTTGTTATAGTGGCGATAATGTTTTTTATAGTGGGGATAATGGTCGTTATAGTGGTGATAATGCTTGTTATAGTGGCGATAATGTTTGTTATAGTGGGGATAATGGTTGATAGAGTGGTGATAATGGCTGTTATAGTGGTGATAATGGTTGTTATAGTGGTGATAATGGTCGTTGTAATGGTGGTAATAGTCGTTATAGTGGTGATAATTGTTGTTATAGTGGTGATAATGGTTGTTATTGTGGTGGTAATTGTTGCTATAGTGGTGACAATGGTCGTTATAGTGGTGATAATGGTTGTTATAGTGGTGATAATGGTTGTTATAGTGGGGATAATGGTTGTTATAGTGGTGATAATGGTTGTTATAGTGGTGGTAATGGTTGTTATAGCGGTGTTAATGGTTGTTATAGTGCGGATAATGGTTGTTATAGTGGTGATAATGGTTGTTATAGTGGTGATAATGGTTGTTATAGCGGCGATAATGGTTGTTAAAGTTGTGATAATGGTTGTTATTGTGGTGATAATGGCTGTTATAGTGGTGGTAATAGTTGTTATAGCGGTGATAGTGGTTGCTATAGTGTTGATAATGGTTGTTATAGTGGTGATAATGGTCCTTATAATGGTGATAATGGTTGCTATAGTGGTGATAATGGTTGTTATAGTGAGGACAATGGTTGTTATAGTGGTGATAATGGTTGTTATAGTGGTGATAATGGTTGTTATAGTGGTGATAATGGTTGTTATAGTGGTGATAATGGTCGTTATAGTGGTGGTAATCGTCGTTATAGTGGTGATAATGGTTGTTATTGTGGTGATAATGGTCCTTATAGTGGTGATGAAGGTTGTTATGGTGATGATAATGGTCGTTGTAGTGGTGATAATGGTTTTTATTGTGGTGCTGATGCATGTTGTAGTGCTTATAATGGTTGTTATAGCGGCGATAATGGTTGTTAAAGTTGTGATAATGGTTGTTATTGTGGTGATAATGGCTGTTATAGTGGTGGTAATAGTTGTTATAGCGGTGATAGTGGTTGCTATAGTGTTGATAATGGTTGTTATAGTGGTGGTAATGGTTGTTATAGTGGTGTTAATGGTTGTTATAGTGCGGATAATGGTTGTTATGGTGGTGATAATGGTTGTTATAGTGGTGATAATGGTTGTTATAGCGGCGATAATGGTTGTTAAAGTTGTGATAATGGTTGTTATTGTGGTGATAATGGCTGTTATAGTGGTGGTAATAGTTGTTATAGCGGTGATAGTGGTTGCTATAGTGTTGATAATGGTTGTTATAGTGGTGATAATGGTCCTTATAATGGTGATAATGGTTGCTATAGTGGTGATAATGGTTGTTATAGTGAGGACAATGGTTGTTATAGTGGTGATAATGGTTGTTATAGTGGTGATAATGGTTGTTATAGTGGTGATAATGGTTGTTATAGTGGGGATAATGGTTGTTACAGTGGTGATAATGGTTGTTATAGTGGTGATAATGGTCCTTATAGAGGTGATAATGGTTGTTATAGTGGTGATAATGGTTGTCATAGTGGCGATAATGTTTTTTATAGTGGGGATAATGGTTGTTATAGTGGTGATAATGGTTGTTATAGTGGTGATAATGGTCCTTATAGAGGTGATAATGGTGTTATAGTGTTGATAATGGTTGTTATAGTGGTGGTAATGGTTGTTGTTATGGTGATAATTGTTGCTATAGTGGTGACAATGGTCGTTATAGTGGTGATAATGGATGTTATGGTGGTAATAATGGTCGTTGTAGTGGTGATAATGGTTGTTATAGTGGGGATAATGGTTGTTATAGTGGTGATAATGGTTGTTATAGTGGTGATAATGGTCCTTATAGAGGTGATAATGGTTGTTATAGTGGTGATAAAGGTCCTTATGCTGGTGATAATGGTTCTTATAGTGGTGATAATGGCTGTTGTAGTGGTGGTAATGTTTCTTATAATGGTGATAATGGTTTTTATAGTGGTGATAATGGTTGTTATGGTGGTGAGAATGGTTGTTATAGTGGTGATTATGGTTGTTACAGTGGTGACAATGTTTCTTATAGTGGTGATAATGGTTGTTATAGTGCTGATAATGGTGGGTACGGTGGTGATAATGGTTGTTATAGTGGGGACAATTGTGGTTATGGTGGTGATAATGGTTGTTATAGTGCTGATAATGGTTGTTATAGTGGTGATAATGGTCCTTATAATGGTGATAGTGGTTGCTATAGTGGTGATAATGGCTATTATAGTGGTGGTAATGTTTCTTATAATGGTGATAATGGTTGTTCTAATCGTGATAATGGTCGTTATAGTGGTGATAATGGTTGTTATAGTGGGGATAATGGTTGTTATAGTGGGGACAATGGTTGCTATAGTGGTGATAATGGTTGTTATAGTGGCGATAGTGGTTGTTAGAGTGGTGATATTGGCTCTTATAGTGGTGATAATGGTTGTTATAGTGGTGATAATGGTCGTTATAGTGGTGGTAATCGTCGTTATAGTGGTGATAATGGTTGTTATTGTGGTGATAATGGTCCTTATAGTGGTGATGAAGGTTGTTATGGTGATGATAATGGTCGTTGTAGTGGTGATAATGGTTTTAATTGTGGTGCTGATGCATGTTGTAGTGCTGATAATGGTTGTTATAGCGGCAATAATGGTTGTTAAATTTGTGATAATGGTTGTTATTGTGGTGATAATGGCTGTTATAGTGGTGGTAATAGTTGTTATAGCGGTGATAGTGGTTGCTATAGTGTTGATAACGGTTGTTATAGTGGTGATAATGGTCCTTATAATGGTGATAATGGTCGTTATAGTGGTGATAATGGTTGTTATAGTGAGGACAATGGTTGTTATAGTGGTGATAATGGTTGTTATAGTGGCGATAATGTTTTTTATAGTGGGGGTAATGGTTGTTATAGTGGTGATAATGGCTGTTATAGTGGTGATAATGGTTGTTATAGAGGTGGTAATGGTCGTTATAGTGGTGATAATGGTCCTTGTAGTGGTGATAATGGACTTTATTGTCGTGATGATGGTTGTTGTAGTGATGATAATGGCTATTATAGTGGAGATAATGGTTGTTATAGTGGCGATAATGTTTTTTATAGTGGGGATAATGGTCGTTATAGTGGTGATAATGCTTGTTATAGTGGCGATAATGTTTGTTATAGTGGGGATAATGGTTGATAGAGTGGTGATAATGGCTGTTATAGTGGTGATAATGGTTGTTATAGTGGTGATAATGGTCGTTGTAATGGTGGTAATAGTCGTTATAGTGGTGATAATTGTTGTTATAGTGGTGATAATGGTTGTTATTGTGGTGGTAATTGTTGCTATAGTGGTGACAATGGTCGTTATAGTGGTGATAATGGTTGTTATAGTGGTGATAATGGTTGTTATAGTGGGGATAATGGTTGTTATAGTGGTGATAATGGTTGTTATAGTGGTGGTAATGGTTGTTATAGCGGTGTTAATGGTTGTTATAGTGCGGATAATGGTTGTTATAGTGGTGATAATGGTTGTTATAGTGGTGATAATGGTTGTTATAGCGGCGATAATGGTTGTTAAAGTTGTGATAATGGTTGTTATTGTGGTGATAATGGCTGTTATAGTGGTGGTAATAGTTGTTATAGCGGTGATAGTGGTTGCTATAGTGTTGATAATGGTTGTTATAGTGGTGATAATGGTCCTTATAATGGTGATAATGGTTGCTATAGTGGTGATAATGGTTGTTATAGTGAGGACAATGGTTGTTATAGTGGTGATAATGGTTGTTATAGTGGTGATAATGGTTGTTATAGTGGTGATAATGGTTGTTATAGTGGTGATAATGGTCGTTATAGTGGTGGTAATCGTCGTTATAGTGGTGATAATGGTTGTTATTGTGGTGATAATGGTCCTTATAGTGGTGATGAAGGTTGTTATGGTGATGATAATGGTCGTTGTAGTGGTGATAATGGTTTTTATTGTGGTGCTGATGCATGTTGTAGTGCTTATAATGGTTGTTATAGCGGCGATAATGGTTGTTAAAGTTGTGATAATGGTTGTTATTGTGGTGATAATGGCTGTTATAGTGGTGGTAATAGTTGTTATAGCGGTGATAGTGGTTGCTATAGTGTTGATAATGGTTGTTATAGTGGTGGTAATGGTTGTTATAGTGGTGTTAATGGTTGTTATAGTGCGGATAATGGTTGTTATGGTGGTGATAATGGTTGTTATAGTGGTGATAATGGTTGTTATAGCGGCGATAATGGTTGTTAAAGTTGTGATAATGGTTGTTATTGTGGTGATAATGGCTGTTATAGTGGTGGTAATAGTTGTTATAGCGGTGATAGTGGTTGCTATAGTGTTGATAATGGTTGTTATAGTGGTGATAATGGTCCTTATAATGGTGATAATGGTTGCTATAGTGGTGATAATGGTTGTTATAGTGAGGACAATGGTTGTTATAGTGGTGATAATGGTTGTTATAGTGGTGATAATGGTTGTTATAGTGGTGATAATGGTTGTTATAGTGGGGATAATGGTTGTTACAGTGGTGATAATGGTTGTTATAGTGGTGATAATGGTCCTTATAGAGGTGATAATGGTTGTTATAGTGGTGATAATGGTTGTCATAGTGGCGATAATGTTTTTTATAGTGGGGATAATGGTTGTTATAGTGGTGATAATGGTTGTTATAGTGGTGATAATGGTCCTTATAGAGGTGATAATGGTGTTATAGTGTTGATAATGGTTGTTATAGTGGTGGTAATGGTTGTTGTTATGGTGATAATTGTTGCTATAGTGGTGACAATGGTCGTTATAGTGGTGATAATGGATGTTATGGTGGTAATAATGGTCGTTGTAGTGGTGATAATGGTTGTTATAGTGGGGATAATGGTTGTTATAGTGGTGATAATGGTTGTTATAGTGGTGATAATGGTCCTTATAGAGGTGATAATGGTTGTTATAGTGGTGATAAAGGTCCTTATGCTGGTGATAATGGTTCTTATAGTGGTGATAATGGCTGTTGTAGTGGTGGTAATGTTTCTTATAATGGTGATAATGGTTTTTATAGTGGTGATAATGGTTGTTATGGTGGTGAGAATGGTTGTTATAGTGGTGATTATGGTTGTTACAGTGGTGACAATGTTTCTTATAGTGGTGATAATGGTTGTTATAGTGCTGATAATGGTGGGTACGGTGGTGATAATGGTTGTTATAGTGGGGACAATTGTGGTTATGGTGGTGATAATGGTTGTTATAGTGCTGATAATGGTTGTTATAGTGGTGATAATGGTTGTTATAGTGGGGATAATGGTGGTTATGGGGGTGATAATGGTTATTATAGTTGTCTTAATGGTCCTTGTAGTGGTGATAATGGTTGTTATAGTGGTGATAACGGTCCTTGTAGTGGTGATAATGGTTTTTATTGTGGTGATGATGGTTGTCGTAGTGGTGATAATGGTTGTTATAGTGGTGATAATGGTTGCTATAGTGTTGATAATGGCTGTTATTGTGGTGATAATGGTCCTTATAGTGGTGATAAAGGTTGTTATGGTGATGATAATGGTAGTTGTAGTGGTGATAATGGTCATTATAGTGGTGATAATGGTTGTTATAGTGGTGATAATGGTTGTTATAGTGGGGACAATGGTTGTTATAGTGGTGATAATGGTTGTTATTGTGGCGATAATGTTTTTTATAGTGGGGATAATGGTTGTTATAGTGGTGATAATGGTCCTTATAATGGTGATAGTGGTTGCTATAGTGGTGATAATGGCTATTATAGTGGTGGTAATGTTTCTTATAATGGTGATAATGGTTGTTCTAATCGTGATAATGGTCGTTATAGTGGTGATAATGGTTGTTATAGTGGGGATAATGGTTGTTATAGTGGGGACAATGGTTGCTATAGTGGTGATAATGGTTGTTATAGTGGCGATAGTGGTTGTTAGAGTGGTGATAATGGCTCTTATACTGGTGATAATGGTTGTTATAGTGGTGATAATGGTCGTTATAGTGGTGGTAATCGTCGTTATAGTGGTGATAATGGTTGTTATTGTGGTGATAATGGTCCTTATAGTGGTGATGAAGGTTGTTATGGTGATGATAATGGTCGTTGTAGTGGTGATAATGGTTTTTATTGTGGTGCTGATGCATGTTGTAGTGCTGATAATGGTTGTTATAGCGGCAATAATGGTTGTTAAAGTTGTGATAATGGTTGTTATTGTGGTGATAATGGCTGTTATAGTGGTGGTAATAGTTGTTATAGCGGTGATAGTGGTTGCTATAGTGTTGATAATGGTTGTTATAGTGGTGATAATGGTCCTTATAATGGTGATAATGGTCGTTATAGTGGTGATAATGGTTGTTATAGTGAGGACAATGGTTGTTATAGTGGTGATAATGGTTGTTATAGTGGCGATAATGTTTTTTATCGTGGGGATAATGGTTGTTATAGTGGTGATAGTGGTTGTTATTGTGGTGATAATTGTTGCTATAGTGGTGACAATGGTCGTTATAGTGGTGATAATGGTTGTTATAGTGCTGATAATGGTTGTTATAGTGGGGATAATGGTTGTTATAGTGGTGATAATGGTTGTTATAGTGGTGATAATGGTCCTTATAGAGGTGATAATGGTTGTTATAGTGGTGATAATGGTTGTCATAGTGGCGATAATGTTTTTTATAGTGGGGATAATGGTTGTTATAGTGGTGATAATGGTTGTTATAGTGGTGATAATGGCCCTTATAGAGGTGATAATGGTGTTATAGTGTTGATAATGGTTGTTATAGTGGTGGTAATGGTTGTTATAGTGGTGATAATGGTTGTTATAGTGGGGATAATGGTTGTTATAGTGGTGATAATGGTTGTTATAGTGGTGGTAATGGTTGTTATAGTGGTGTTAATGGTTGTTATAGTGCGGATAATGGTTGTTATAGTGGTGATAATGGTTGTTATAGTGGTGATAATGGTTGTTATAGCGGCGATAATGGTTGTTAAAGTTGTGATAATGGTTGTTATTGTGGTGATAATGGCTGTTATAGTGGTGGTAATAATTGTTATAGCGGTGATAGTGGTTGCTATAGTGTTGATGATGGTTGTTATAGTGGTGATAATGGTCCTTATAATGGTGATAATGGTTGTTATTGTGAGGACAATGGTTGTTATAGTGGTGATAATGGTTGTTATAGTGGTGATAATGGTTGTTATAGTGGTGATAATGGTTGTTATAGTGGGGATAATGGTTGTTATAGTGGTGATAATGGTTGTTATAGTGGTGATAATGGTCCTTATAGAGGTGATAATGGTTGTTATAGTGGTGATAATGGTTGTCATAGTGGCGATAATGTTTTTTATAGTGGGGATAATGGTTGTTATAGTGGTGATAATGGTTGTTATAGTGGTGATAATGGTCCTTACAGAGGTGATAATGGTGTTATAGTGTTGATAATGGTTGTTATAGTGGTGGTAATGGTTGTTATTATGGTGATAGTTGTTGCTATAGTGGTGACAATGGTCGTTATAGTGGTGATAATGGATGTTATGGTGGTAATAATGGTCGTTGTAGTGGTGATAATGGTTGTTATAGTGGGGATAATGGTTGTTATAGTGGTGATAATGGTTGTTATAGTGGTGATAATGGTCCTTATAGAGGTGATAATGGTTGTTATAGTGGTGATAAAGGTCCTTATGCTGGTGATAATGGTTCTTATAGTGGTGATAATGGCTGTTGTAGTGGTGGTAATGTTTCTTATAATGGTGATAATGGTTTTTATAGTGGTGATAATGGTTGTTATGGTGGTGAGAATGGTTGTTATAGTGGTGATTATGGTTGTTACAGTGGTGACAATGTTTCTTATAGTGGTGATAATGGTTGTTATAGTGCTGATAATGGTGGGTACGGTGGTGATAATGGTTGTTATAGTGGGGACAATTGTGGTTATGGTGGTGATAATGGTTGTTATAGTGCTGATAATGGTTGTTATAGTGGTGATAATGGTTGTTATAGTGGGGATAATGGTGGTTATGGGGGTGATAATGGTTATTATATTTGTCTTAATGGTCCTTGTAGTGGTGATAATGGTTGTTATAGTGGTGATAACGGTCCTTGTAGTGGTGATAATGGTTTTTATTGTGGTGATGATGGTTGTCGTAGTGGTGATAATGGTTGTTATAGTGGTGATAATGGTTGCTATAGTGTTGATAATGGCTGTTATTGTGGTGATAATGGTCCTTATAGTGGTGATAAAGGTTGTTATGGTGATGATAATGGTAGTTGTAGTGGTGATAATGGTCATTATAGTGGTGATAATGGTTGTTATAGTGGTGATAATGGTTGTTATAGTGGGGACAATGGTTGTTATAGTGGTGATAATGGTTGTTATTGTGGCGATAGTGTTTTTTATAGTGGGGATAATGGTTGTTATAGTGGTGATAATGGTCCTTATAATGGTGATAGTGGTTGCTATAGTGGTGATAATGGCTATTATAGTGGTGGTAATGTTTCTTATAATGGTGATAATGGTTGTTCTAATCGTGATAATGGTCGTTATAGTGGTGATAATGGTTGTTATAGTGGGGATAATGGTTGTTATAGTGGGGACAATGGTTGCTATAGTGGTGATAATGGTTGTTATAGTGGCGATAGTGGTTGTTAGAGTGGTGATAATGGCTCTTATACTGGTGATAATGGTTGTTATAGTGGTGATAATGGTCGTTATAGTGGTGGTAATCGTCGTTATAGTGGTGATAATGGTTGTTATTGTGGTGATAATGGTCCTTATAGTGGTGATGAAGGTTGTTATGGTGATGATAATGGTCGTTGTAGTGGTGATAATGGTTTTTATTGTGGTGCTGATGCATGTTGTAGTGCTGATAATGGTTGTTATAGCGGCAATAATGGTTGTTAAAGTTGTGATAATGGTTGTTATTGTGGTGATAATGGCTGTTATAGTGGTGGTAATAGTTGTTATAGCGGTGATAGTGGTTGCTATAGTGTTGATAATGGTTGTTATAGTGGTGATAATGGTCCTTATAATGGTGATAATGGTCGTTATAGTGGTGATAATGGTTGTTATAGTGAGGACAATGGTTGTTATAGTGGTGATAATGGTTGTTATAGTGGCGATAATGTTTTTTATAGTGGGGATAATGGTTGTTATAGTGGTGATAATGGCTGTTATAGTGGTGATAATGGTTGTTATAGAGGTGGTAATGGTCGTTATAGTGGTGATAATGGTCCTTGTAGTGGTGATAATGGACTTTATTGTCGTGATGATGGTTGTTGTAGTGATGATAATGGCTATTATAGTGGAGATAATGGTTGTTATAGTGGCGATAATGTTTTTTATAGTGGGGATAATGGTTGATAGAGTGGTGATAATGGCTGTTATAGTGGTGATAATGGTTGTTATAGTGGTGATAATGGTCGTTGTAATGGTGGTAATAGTCGTTATAGTGGTGATAATTGTTGTTATAGTGGTGATAATGGTTGTTATTGTGGTGATAATTGTTGCTATAGTGGTGACAATGGTCGTTATAGTGGTGATAATGGTTGTTATAGTGGTGATAATGGTTGTTATAGTGGGGATAATGGTTGTTATAGTGGTGATAATGGTCCTTATAGAGGTGATAATGGTTGTTATAGTGGTGATAATGGTTGTCATAGTGGCGATAATGTTTTTTATAGTGGGGATAATGGTTGTTATAGTGGTGATAATGGTTGTTATAGTGGCGATAATGTTTTTTATAGTGGGGATAATGGTTGTTATAGTGGTGATAATGGCTGTTATAGTGGTGATAATGGTTGTTATAGAGGTGGTAATGGTCGTTATAGTGGTGATAATGGTCCTTGTAGTGGTGATAATGGACTTTATTGTCGTGATGATGGTTGTTGTAGTGATGATAATGGCTATTATAGTGGAGATAATGGTTGTTATAGTGGCGATAATGTTTTTTATAGTGGGGATAATGGTTGATAGAGTGGTGATAATGGCTGTTATAGTGGTGATAATGGTTGTTATAGTGGTGATAATGGTCGTTGTAATGGTGGTAATAGTCGTTATAGTGGTGATAATTGTTGTTATAGTGGTGATAATGGTTGTTATTGTGGTGATAATTGTTGCTATAGTGGTGACAATGGTCGTTATAGTGGTGATAATGGTTGTTATAGTGGTGATAATGGTTGTTATAGTGGGGATAATGGTTGTTATAGTGGTGATAATGGTTGTTATAGTGGTGATAATGGTCCTTATAGAGGTGATAATGGTTGTTATAGTGGTGATAATGGTTGTCATAGTGGCGATAATGTTTTTTATAGTGGGGATAATGGTTGTTATAGTGGTGATAATGGTTGTTATAGTGGTGATAATGGCCCTTATAGAGGTGATAATGGTTGTTATAGTGGTTATAATGGTTGTTATAGTGGTGATAATTGTTGTTATAGTGGCGATAATGTTTGTTATAGTGGGGATAATGGTTGATAGAGTGGTGATAATGGCTGTTATAGTGGTGGTAATGGTTGTTATAATGGTGTTAATGGTTGTTATAGTGCGGATAATGGTTGTTGTAGTGGTGATAATGGTTATTATTGTGGTGATAACGGCTGTTATAGTGGTGATAATGGTCGTTATTGTGGTGATAATGGTTTTTATAGTCGTGATAATGGTTGTTATATTGGTGATAATGGTTGTTATAGTGGTGATAATGGTCCTTATGCTGGTGATAATGGTTCTTATAGTGGTGATAATGGCTGTTATAGTGGTGGTAATGTTTCTTATAATGGTGATAATGGTTTCTATAGTGGTGATAATGGTTGTTATGGTGGTGAGAATGGTTGTTATAATGGTGATAATGGCTGTTACAGTGGCGATAAAGGTTGTTATAGTGGTGATAATGGTTGTTATAGTGGTGATAATGGTGCTTGTAGTGGTGATAATGGTCTTTATTGTGGTGATGATGGTTGTTGTAGTGATGATAATGGTTGTTATAGTGGTGATAATGGTCCTTATAGTGGTGATACTGGATGTAATGCTGGTAATAATGGTCGTTGTAGTGGTGATAATGGTTGCTATAGTGGTGATAGTGGCTGTTATAGTGGTGATAATGGTTGTGATAGTGGTGATAATGGTTGCTATAGTGGTGATACTGGTTGTTATAGTTGTGATAATGGTCCTTATAGTGGTGATAATGGTTGTTATAGTGGTGATAATGGTTGTTATAGTCGTGATAATGGTTGTTATAGTGGGGATAATGGTGGTTATGGTGGTGATAATGGTTGTTATTGTGGCGATAATGCTTTTTATAGTGGGGATAATGGTTGTTATAGTGGTGATAATGGCTGTTACAGTGGCGATAAAGGTTGTTATAGTGGTGATAATGGTCGTTATAGTGGTGATAATGGTCCTTGTAGTGGTGATAATGGTCTTTATTGTGGTGATGATGGTTGTTGTAGTGATGATAAAGGTTGTTATAGTGGTGATAATGGTCCTTATAGTGGTGATAATGGTTGCTATAGTGGTGATAATGGCTATTATAGTGGTGATAATTGTTGTTATAGTGTTGATGATGGTTGTTCTTGTCGTGATAATGGTCGTTATAGTGGTGATAACGGTTGTTATAGTCACGATAATGTTTCTTATAGTGCTGATGATGGTTGTTCTGGTAGTAATAATGGTTGTTATAGTGGTGATAATGGTTTTTATAGTGGTGATAATGGTTGTTATAGTGGGGATAATGGTTGTTATAGTGGGGACAATGGTTGCTATAGTGGTGATAATGGTTGTTATAGTGCTGATAATGGTGGGTACGGTGGTGATAATGGTTGTTATAGTGGGTTCAATTGTGGTTATGGTGGTGATAATGGTTGTTATAGTGCTGATAATGGTGGGTACGGTGGTGATAATGGTTGTTATAGTGGGGACAATTGTGGTTATGGTGGTGATAATGGTTGTTATAGTGCTGATAATGGTTGTTATAGTGGTGATAATGGTGCTTGTAGTGGTGATAATGGTCTTTATTGTGGTGATGATGGTTGTTGTAGTGATGATAATGGTTGTTATAGTGGTGACAATGGTCGTTATAGTGGTGATAATGGATGTTATGGTGGTAATAATGGTCGTTGTAGTGGTGATAATGGTTGTTATAGTGGGGATAATGGTTGTTATAGTGGTGATAATGGTTGTTATAGTGGTGATAATGGTCCTTATAGAGGTGATAATGGTTGTTATAGTGGTGATAAAGGTCCTTATGCTGGTGATAATGGTTCTTATAGTGGTGATAATGGCTGTTGTAGTGGTGGTAATGTTTCTTATAATGGTGATAATGGTTTTTATAGTGGTGATAATGGTTGTTATGGTGGTGAGAATGGTTGTTATAGTGGTGATTATGGTTGTTACAGTGGTGACAATGTTTCTTATAGTGGTGATAATGGTTGTTATAGTGCTGATAATGGTGGGTACGGTGGTGATAATGGTTGTTATAGTGGGGACAATTGTGGTTATGGTGGTGATAATGGTTGTTATAGTGCTGATAATGGTTGTTATAGTGGTGATAATGGTTGTTATAGTGGGGATAATGGTGGTTATGGGTGTGATAATGGTTGTTATTGTGGCGATAATGCTTTTTATAGTGGGGATAATGGTTGTTATAGTGGTGATAATGGCTGTTACAGTGGCGATAAAGGTTGTTATAGTGGTGATAATGGTCGTTATAGTGGTGATAATGGTCCTTGTAGTGGTGATAATGGTCTTTATTGTGGTGATGATGGTTGTTGTAGTGATGATAAAGGTTGTTATAGTGGTGATAATGGTCCTTATAGTGGTGATAATGGTTGCTATAGTGGTGATAATGGCTATTATAGTGGTGATAATTGTTGTTATAGTGTTGATGATGGTTGTTCTTGTCGTGATAATGGTCGTTATAGTGGTGATAACGGTTGTTATAGTCACGATAATGTTTCTTATAGTGCTGATGATGGTTGTTCTGGTAGTAATAATGGTTGTTATAGTGGTGATAATGGTTTTTATAGTGGTGATAATGGTTGTTATAGTGGGGATAATGGTTGTTATAGTGGGGACAATGGTTGCTATAGTGGTGATAATGGTTGTTATAGTGCTGATAATGGTGGGTACGGTGGTGATAATGGTTGTTATAGTGGGTTCAATTGTGGTTATGGTGGTGATAATGGTTGTTATAGTGCTGATAATGGTGGGTACGGTGGTGATAATGGTTGTTATAGTGGGGACAATTGTGGTTATGGTGGTGATAATGGTTGTTATAGTGCTGATAATGGTTGTTATAGTGGTGATAATGGTGCTTGTAGTGGTGATAATGGTCTTTATTGTGGTGATGATGGTTGTTGTAGTGATGATAATGGTTGTTATAGTGGTGACAATGGTCGTTATAGTGGTGATAATGGATGTTATGGTGGTAATAATGGTCGTTGTAGTGGTGATAATGGTTGTTATAGTGGGGATAATGGTTGTTATAGTGGTGATAATGGTTGTTATAGTGGTGATAATGGTCCTTATAGAGGTGATAATGGTTGTTATAGTGGTGATAAAGGTCCTTATGCTGGTGATAATGGTTCTTATAGTGGTGATAATGGCTGTTGTAGTGGTGGTAATGTTTCTTATAATGGTGATAATGGTTTTTATAGTGGTGATAATGGTTGTTATGGTGGTGAGAATGGTTGTTATAGTGGTGATTATGGTTGTTACAGTGGTGACAATGTTTCTTATAGTGGTGATAATGGTTGTTATAGTGCTGATAATGGTGGGTACGGTGGTGATAATGGTTGTTATAGTGGGGACAATTGTGGTTATGGTGGTGATAATGGTTGTTATAGTGCTGATAATGGTTGTTATAGTGGTGATAATGGTTGTTATAGTGGGGATAATGGTGGTTATGGGGGTGATAATGGTTATTATATTTGTCTTAATGGTCCTTGTAGTGGTGATAATGGTTGTTATAGTGGTGATAACGGTCCTTGTAGTGGTGATAATGGTTTTTATTGTGGTGATGATGGTTGTCGTAGTGGTGATAATGGTTGTTATAGTGGTGATAATGGTTGCTATAGTGTTGATAATGGCTGTTATTGTGGTGATAATGGTCCTTATAGTGGTGATAAAGGTTGTTATGGTGATGATAATGGTAGTTGTAGTGGTGATAATGGTCATTATAGTGGTGATAATGGTTGTTATAGTGGTGATAATGGTTGTTATAGTGGGGACAATGGTTGTTATAGTGGTGATAATGGTTGTTATTGTGGCGATAATGTTTTTTATAGTGGGGATAATGGTTGTTATAGTGGTGATAATGGTCCTTATAATGGTGATAGTGGTTGCTATAGTGGTGATAATGGCTATTATAGTGGTGGTAATGTTTCTTATAATGGTGATAATGGTTGTTCTAATCGTGATAATGGTCGTTATAGTGGTGATAATGGTTGTTATAGTGGGGATAATGGTTGTTATAGTGGGGACAATGGTTGCTATAGTGGTGATAATGGTTGTTATAGTGGCGATAGTGGTTGTTAGAGTGGTGATAATGGCTCTTATACTGGTGATAATGGTTGTTATAGTGGTGATAATGGTCGTTATAGTGGTGGTAATCGTCGTTATAGTGGTGATAATGGTTGTTATTGTGGTGATAATGGTCCTTATAGTGGTGATGAAGGTTGTTATGGTGATGATAATGGTCGTTGTAGTGGTGATAATGGTTTTTATTGTGGTGCTGATGCATGTTGTAGTGCTGATAATGGTTGTTATAGCGGCAATAATGGTTGTTAAAGTTGTGATAATGGTTGTTATTGTGGTGATAATGGCTGTTATAGTGGTGGTAATAGTTGTTATAGCGGTGATAGTGGTTGCTATAGTGTTGATAATGGTTGTTATAGTGGTGATAATGGTCCTTATAATGGTGATAATGGTCGTTATAGTGGTGATAATGGTTGTTATAGTGAGGACAATGGTTGTTATAGTGGTGATAATGGTTGTTATAGTCACGATAATGTTTCTTATAGTGCTGATGATGGTTGTTCTGGTAGTAATAATGGTTGTTATAGTGGTGATAATGGTTTTTATAGTGGTGATAATGGTTGTTATAGTGGGGATAATGGTTGTTATAGTGGGGACAATGGTTGCTATAGTGGTGATAATGGTTGTTATAGTGCTGATAATGGTGGGTACGGTGGTGATAATGGTTGTTATAGTGGGTTCAATTGTGGTTATGGTGGTGATAATGGTTGTTATAGTGCTGATAATGGTGGGTACGGTGGTGATAATGGTTGTTATAGTGGGGACAATTGTGGTTATGGTGGTGATAATGGTTGTTATAGTGCTGATAATGGTTGTTATAGTGGTGATAATGGTGCTTGTAGTGGTGATAATGGTCTTTATTGTGGTGATGATGGTTGTTGTAGTGATGATAATGGTTGTTATAGTGGTGACAATGGTCGTTATAGTGGTGATAATGGATGTTATGGTGGTAATAATGGTCGTTGTAGTGGTGATAATGGTTGTTATAGTGGGGATAATGGTTGTTATAGTGGTGATAATGGTTGTTATAGTGGTGATAATGGTCCTTATAGAGGTGATAATGGTTGTTATAGTGGTGATAAAGGTCCTTATGCTGGTGATAATGGTTCTTATAGTGGTGATAATGGCTGTTGTAGTGGTGGTAATGTTTCTTATAATGGTGATAATGGTTTTTATAGTGGTGATAATGGTTGTTATGGTGGTGAGAATGGTTGTTATAGTGGTGATTATGGTTGTTACAGTGGTGACAATGTTTCTTATAGTGGTGATAATGGTTGTTATAGTGCTGATAATGGTGGGTACGGTGGTGATAATGGTTGTTATAGTGGGGACAATTGTGGTTATGGTGGTGATAATGGTTGTTATAGTGCTGATAATGGTTGTTATAGTGGTGATAATGGTTGTTATAGTGGGGATAATGGTGGTTATGGGGGTGATAATGGTTATTATATTTGTCTTAATGGTCCTTGTAGTGGTGATAATGGTTGTTATAGTGGTGATAACGGTCCTTGTAGTGGTGATAATGGTTTTTATTGTGGTGATGATGGTTGTCGTAGTGGTGATAATGGTTGTTATAGTGGTGATAATGGTTGCTATAGTGTTGATAATGGCTGTTATTGTGGTGATAATGGTCCTTATAGTGGTGATAAAGGTTGTTATGGTGATGATAATGGTAGTTGTAGTGGTGATAATGGTCATTATAGTGGTGATAATGGTTGTTATAGTGGTGATAATGGTTGTTATAGTGGGGACAATGGTTGTTATAGTGGTGATAATGGTTGTTATTGTGGCGATAATGTTTTTTATAGTGGGGATAATGGTTGTTATAGTGGTGATAATGGTCCTTATAATGGTGATAGTGGTTGCTATAGTGGTGATAATGGCTATTATAGTGGTGGTAATGTTTCTTATAATGGTGATAATGGTTGTTCTAATCGTGATAATGGTCGTTATAGTGGTGATAATGGTTGTTATAGTGGGGATAATGGTTGTTATAGTGGGGACAATGGTTGCTATAGTGGTGATAATGGTTGTTATAGTGGCGATAGTGGTTGTTAGAGTGGTGATAATGGCTCTTATACTGGTGATAATGGTTGTTATAGTGGTGATAATGGTCGTTATAGTGGTGGTAATCGTCGTTATAGTGGTGATAATGGTTGTTATTGTGGTGATAATGGTCCTTATAGTGGTGATGAAGGTTGTTATGGTGATGATAATGGTCGTTGTAGTGGTGATAATGGTTTTTATTGTGGTGCTGATGCATGTTGTAGTGCTGATAATGGTTGTTATAGCGGCAATAATGGTTGTTAAAGTTGTGATAATGGTTGTTATTGTGGTGATAATGGCTGTTATAGTGGTGGTAATAGTTGTTATAGCGGTGATAGTGGTTGCTATAGTGTTGATAATGGTTGTTATAGTGGTGATAATGGTCCTTATAATGGTGATAATGGTCGTTATAGTGGTGATAATGGTTGTTATAGTGAGGACAATGGTTGTTATAGTGGTGATAATGGTTGTTATAGTGGCGATAATGTTTTTTATAGTGGGGATAATGGTTGTTATAGTGGTGATAATGGCTGTTATAGTGGTGATAATGGTTGTTATAGAGGTGGTAATGGTCGTTATAGTGGTGATAATGGTCCTTGTAGTGGTGATAATGGACTTTGTTGTCGTGATGATGGTTGTTGTAGTGATGATAATGGCTATTATAGTGGAGATAATGGTTGTTATAGTGGCGATAATGTTTTTTATAGTGGGGATAATGGTTGATAGAGTGGTGATAATGGCTGTTATAGTGGTGATAATGGTTGTTATAGTGGTGATAATGGTCGTTGTAATGGTGGTAATAGTCGTTATAGTGGTGATAATTGTTGTTATAGTGGTGATAATGGTTGTTATTGTGGTGATAATTGTTGCTATAGTGGTGACAATGGTCGTTATAGTGGTGATAATGGTTGTTATAGTGGTGATAATGGTTGTTATAGTGGGGATAATGGTTGTTATAGTGGTGATAATGGTCCTTATAGAGGTGATAATGGTTGTTATATTGGTGATAATGGTTGTCATAGTGGCGATAATGTTTTTTATAGTGGGGATAATGGTTGTTATAGTGGTGATAATGGTTGTTATAGTGGCGATAATGTTTTTTATAGTGGGGATAATGGTTGTTATAGTGGTGATAATGGCTGTTATAGTGGTGATAATGGTTGTTATAGAGGTGGTAATGGTCGTTATAGTGGTGATAATGGTCCTTGTAGTGGTGATAATGGACTTTATTGTCGTGATGATGGTTGTTGTAGTGATGATAATGGCTATTATAGTGGAGATAATGGTTGTTATAGTGGCGATAATGTTTTTTATAGTGGGGATAATGGTTGATAGAGTGGTGATAATGGCTGTTATAGTGGTGATAATGGTTGTTATAGTGGTGATAATGGTCGTTGTAATGGTGGTAATAGTCGTTATAGTGGTGATAATTGTTGTTATAGTGGTGATAATGGTTGTTATTGTGGTGATAATTGTTGCTATAGTGGTGACAATGGTCGTTATAGTGGTGATAATGGTTGTTATAGTGGTGATAATGGTTGTTATAGTGGGGATAACGGTTGTTATAGTGGTGATAATGGTTGTTATAGTGGTGATAATGGTCCTTATAGAGGTGATAATGGTTGCTATAGTGGTGATAATGGTTGTCATAGTGGCGATAATGTTTTTTATAGTGGGGATAATGGTTGTTATAGTGGTGATAATGGTTGTTATAGTGGTGATAATGGCCCTTATAGAGGTGATAATGGTTGTTATAGTGGTTATAATGGTTGTTATAGTGGTGATAATTGTTGTTATAGTGGCGATAATGTTTGTTATAGTGGGGATAATGGTTGATAGAGTGGTGATAATGGCTGTTATAGTGGTGGTAATGGTTGTTATAATGGTGTTAATGGTTGTTATAGTGCGGATAATGGTTGTTGTAGTGGTGATAATGGTTATTATTGTGGTGATAACGGCTGTTATAGTGGTGATAATGGTCGTTATTGTGGTGATAATGGTTTTTATAGTCGTGATAATGGTTGTTATATTGGTGATAATGGTTGTTATAGTGGTGATAATGGTCCTTATGCTGGTGATAATGGTTCTTATAGTGGTGATAATGGCTGTTATAGTGGTGGTAATGTTTCTTATAATGGTGATAATGGTTTCTATAGTGGTGATAATGGTTGTTATGGTGGTGAGAATGGTTGTTATAATGGTGATAATGGCTGTTACAGTGGCGATAAAGGTTGTTATAGTGGTGATAATGGTTGTTATAGTGGTGATAATGGTGCTTGTAGTGGTGATAATGGTCTTTATTGTGGTGATGATGGTTGTTGTAGTGATGATAATGGTTGTTATAGTGGTGATAATGGTCCTTATAGTGGTGATACTGGATGTAATGCTGGTAATAATGGTCGTTGTAGTGGTGATAATGGTTGCTATAGTGGTGATAGTGGCTGTTATAGTGGTGATAATGGTTGTGATAGTGGTGATAATGGTTGCTATAGTGGTGATACTGGTTGTTATAGTTGTGATAATGGTCCTTATAGTGGTGATAATGGTTGTTATAGTGGTGATAATGGTTGTTATAGTCGTGATAATGGTTGTTATAGTGGGGATAATGGTGGTTATGGTGGTGATAATGGTTGTTATTGTGGCGATAATGCTTTTTATAGTGGGGATAATGGTTGTTATAGTGGTGATAATGGCTGTTACAGTGGCGATAAAGGTTGTTATAGTGGTGATAATGGTCGTTATAGTGGTGATAATGGTCCTTGTAGTGGTGATAATGGTCTTTATTGTGGTGATGATGGTTGTTGTAGTGATGATAAAGGTTGTTATAGTGGTGATAATGGTCCTTATAGTGGTGATAATGGTTGCTATAGTGGTGATAATGGCTATTATAGTGGTGATAATTGTTGTTATAGTGTTGATGATGGTTGTTCTTGTCGTGATAATGGTCGTTATAGTGGTGATAACGGTTGTTATAGTCACGATAATGTTTCTTATAGTGCTGATGATGGTTGTTCTGGTAGTAATAATGGTTGTTATAGTGGTGATAATGGTTTTTATAGTGGTGATAATGGTTGTTATAGTGGGGATAATGGTTGTTATAGTGGGGACAATGGTTGCTATAGTGGTGATAATGGTTGTTATAGTGCTGATAATGGTGGGTACGGTGGTGATAATGGTTGTTATAGTGGGGACAATTGTGGTTATGGTGGTGATAATGGTTGTTATAGTGCTGATAATGGTGGGTACGGTGGTGATAATGGTTGTTATAGTGGGGACAATTGTGGTTATGGTGGTGATAATGGTTGTTATAGTGCTGATAATGGTTGTTATAGTGGTGATAATGGTGCTTGTAGTGGTGATAATGGTCTTTATTGTGGTGATGATGGTTGTTGTAGTGATGATAATGGTTGTTATAGTGGTGACAATGGTCGTTATAGTGGTGATAATGGATGTTATGGTGGTAATAATGGTCGTTGTAGTGGTGATAATGGTTGTTATAGTGGGGATAATGGTTGTTATAGTGGTGATAATGGTTGTTATAGTGGTGATAATGGTCCTTATAGAGGTGATAATGGTTGTTATAGTGGTGATAAAGGTCCTTATGCTGGTGATAATGGTTCTTATAGTGGTGATAATGGCTGTTGTAGTGGTGGTAATGTTTCTTATAATGGTGATAATGGTTTTTATAGTGGTGATAATGGTTGTTATGGTGGTGAGAATGGTTGTTATAGTGGTGATTATGGTTGTTACAGTGGTGACAATGTTTCTTATAGTGGTGATAATGGTTGTTATAGTGCTGATAATGGTGGGTACGGTGGTGATAATGGTTGTTATAGTGGGGACAATTGTGGTTATGGTGGTGATAATGGTTGTTATAGTGCTGATAATGGTTGTTATAGTGGTGATAATGGTTGTTATAGTGGGGATAATGGTGGTTATGGGGGTGATAATGGTTATTATATTTGTCTTAATGGTCCTTGTAGTGGTGATAATGGTTGTTATAGTGGTGATAACGGTCCTTGTAGTGGTGATAATGGTTTTTATTGTGGTGATGATGGTTGTCGTAGTGGTGATAATGGTTGTTATAGTGGTGATAATGGTTGCTATAGTGTTGATAATGGCTGTTATTGTGGTGATAATGGTCCTTATAGTGGTGATAAAGGTTGTTATGGTGATGATAATGGTAGTTGTAGTGGTGATAATGGTCATTATAGTGGTGATAATGGTTGTTATAGTGGTGATAATGGTTGTTATAGTGGGGACAATGGTTGTTATAGTGGTGATAATGGTTGTTATTGTGGCGATAATGTTTTTTATAGTGGGGATAATGGTTGTTATAGTGGTGATAATGGTCCTTATAATGGTGATAGTGGTTGCTATAGTGGTGATAATGGCTATTATAGTGGTGGTAATGTTTCTTATAATGGTGATAATGGTTGTTCTAATCGTGATAATGGTCGTTATAGTGGTGATAATGGTTGTTATAGTGGGGATAATGGTTGTTATAGTGGGGACAATGGTTGCTATAGTGGTGATAATGGTTGTTATAGTGGCGATAGTGGTTGTTAGAGTGGTGATAATGGCTCTTATACTGGTGATAATGGTTGTTATAGTGGTGATAATGGTCGTTATAGTGGTGGTAATCGTCGTTATAGTGGTGATAATGGTTGTTATTGTGGTGATAATGGTCCTTATAGTGGTGATGAAGGTTGTTATGGTGATGATAATGGTCGTTGTAGTGGTGATAATGGTTTTTATTGTGGTGCTGATGCATGTTGTAGTGCTGATAATGGTTGTTATAGCGGCAATAATGGTTGTTAAAGTTGTGATAATGGTTGTTATTGTGGTGATAATGGCTGTTATAGTGGTGGTAATAGTTGTTATAGCGGTGATAGTGGTTGCTATAGTGTTGATAATGGTTGTTATAGTGGTGATAATGGTCCTTATAATGGTGATAATGGTCGTTATAGTGGTGATAATGGTTGTTATAGTGAGGACAATGGTTGTTATAGTGGTGATAATGGTTGTTATAGTGGCGATAATGTTTTTTATAGTGGGGATAATGGTTGTTATAGTGGTGATAATGGCTGTTATAGTGGTGATAATGGTTGTTATAGAGGTGGTAATGGTCGTTATAGTGGTGATAATGGTCCTTGTAGTGGTGATAATGGACTTTGTTGTCGTGATGATGGTTGTTGTAGTGATGATAATGGCTATTATAGTGGAGATAATGGTTGTTATAGTGGCGATAATGTTTTTTATAGTGGGGATAATGGTTGATAGAGTGGTGATAATGGCTGTTATAGTGGTGATAATGGTTGTTATAGTGGTGATAATGGTCGTTGTAATGGTGGTAATAGTCGTTATAGTGGTGATAATTGTTGTTATAGTGGTGATAATGGTTGTTATTGTGGTGATAATTGTTGCTATAGTGGTGACAATGGTCGTTATAGTGGTGATAATGGTTGTTATAGTGGTGATAATGGTTGTTATAGTGGGGATAATGGTTGTTATAGTGGTGATAATGGTCCTTATAGAGGTGATAATGGTTGTTATAGTGGTGATAATGGTTGTCATAGTGGCGATAATGTTTTTTATAGTGGGGATAATGGTTGTTATAGTGGTGATAATGGTTGTTATAGTGGCGATAATGTTTTTTATAGTGGGGATAATGGTTGTTATAGTGGTGATAATGGCTGTTATAGTGGTGATAATGGTTGTTATAGAGGTGGTAATGGTCGTTATAGTGGTGATAATGGTCCTTGTAGTGGTGATAATGGACTTTATTGTCGTGATGATGGTTGTTGTAGTGATGATAATGGCTATTATAGTGGAGATAATGGTTGTTATAGTGGCGATAATGTTTTTTATAGTGGGGATAATGGTTGATAGAGTGGTGATAATGGCTGTTATAGTGGTGATAATGGTTGTTATAGTGGTGATAATGGTCGTTGTAATGGTGGTAATAGTCGTTATAGTGGTGATAATTGTTGTTATAGTGGTGATAATGGTTGTTATTGTGGTGATAATTGTTGCTATAGTGGTGACAATGGTCGTTATAGTGGTGATAATGGTTGTTATAGTGGTGATAATGGTTGTTATAGTGGGGATAATGGTTGTTATAGTGGTGATAATGGTTGTTATAGTGGTGATAATGGTCCTTATAGAGGTGATAATGGTTGTTATAGTGGTGATAATGGTTGTCATAGTGGCGATAATGTTTTTTATAGTGGGGATAATGGTTGTTATAGTGGTGATAATGGTTGTTATAGTGGTGATAATGGCCCTTATAGAGGTGATAATGGTTGTTATAGTGGTTATAATGGTTGTTATAGTGGTGATAATTGTTGTTATAGTGGCGATAATGTTTGTTATAGTGGGGATAATGGTTGATAGAGTGGTGATAATGGCTGTTATAGTGGTGGTAATGGTTGTTATAATGGTGTTAATGGTTGTTATAGTGCGGATAATGGTTGTTGTAGTGGTGATAATGGTTATTATTGTGGTGATAACGGCTGTTATAGTGGTGATAATGGTCGTTATTGTGGTGATAATGGTTTTTATAGTCGTGATAATGGTTGTTATATTGGTGATAATGGTTGTTATAGTGGTGATAATGGTCCTTATGCTGGTGATAATGGTTCTTATAGTGGTGATAATGGCTGTTATAGTGGTGGTAATGTTTCTTATAATGGTGATAATGGTTTCTATAGTGGTGATAATGGTTGTTATGGTGGTGAGAATGGTTGTTATAATGGTGATAATGGCTGTTACAGTGGCGATAAAGGTTGTTATAGTGGTGATAATGGTTGTTATAGTGGTGATAATGGTGCTTGTAGTGGTGATAATGGTCTTTATTGTGGTGATGATGGTTGTTGTAGTGATGATAATGGTTGTTATAGTGGTGATAATGGTCCTTATAGTGGTGATACTGGATGTAATGCTGGTAATAATGGTCGTTGTAGTGGTGATAATGGTTGCTATAGTGGTGATAGTGGCTGTTATAGTGGTGATAATGGTTGTGATAGTGGTGATAATGGTTGCTATAGTGGTGATACTGGTTGTTATAGTTGTGATAATGGTCCTTATAGTGGTGATAATGGTTGTTATAGTGGTGATAATGGTTGTTATAGTCGTGATAATGGTTGTTATAGTGGGGATAATGGTGGTTATGGTGGTGATAATGGTTGTTATTGTGGCGATAATGCTTTTTATAGTGGGGATAATGGTTGTTATAGTGGTGATAATGGCTGTTACAGTGGCGATAAAGGTTGTTATAGTGGTGATAATGGTCGTTATAGTGGTGATAATGGTCCTTGTAGTGGTGATAATGGTCTTTATTGTGGTGATGATGGTTGTTGTAGTGATGATAAAGGTTGTTATAGTGGTGATAATGGTCCTTATAGTGGTGATAATGGTTGCTATAGTGGTGATAATGGCTATTATAGTGGTGATAATTGTTGTTATAGTGTTGATGATGGTTGTTCTTGTCGTGATAATGGTCGTTATAGTGGTGATAACGGTTGTTATAGTCACGATAATGTTTCTTATAGTGCTGATGATGGTTGTTCTGGTAGTAATAATGGTTGTTATAGTGGTGATAATGGTTTTTATAGTGGTGATAATGGTTGTTATAGTGGGGATAATGGTTGTTATAGTGGGGACAATGGTTGCTATAGTGGTGATAATGGTTGTTATAGTGCTGATAATGGTGGGTACGGTGGTGATAATGGTTGTTATAGTGGGGACAATTGTGGTTATGGTGGTGATAATGGTTGTTATAGTGCTGATAATGGTGGGTACGGTGGTGATAATGGTTGTTATAGTGGGGACAATTGTGGTTATGGTGGTGATAATGGTTGTTATAGTGCTGATAATGGTTGTTATAGTGGTGATAATGGTGCTTGTAGTGGTGATAATGGTCTTTATTGTGGTGATGATGGTTGTTGTAGTGATGATAATGGTTGTTATAGTGGTGACAATGGTCGTTATAGTGGTGATAATGGATGTTATGGTGGTAATAATGGTCGTTGTAGTGGTGATAATGGTTGTTATAGTGGGGATAATGGTTGTTATAGTGGTGATAATGGTCCTTATAGAGGTGATAATGGTTGTTATAGTGGTGATAAAGGTCCTTATGCTGGTGATAATGGTTCTTATAGTGGTGATAATGGCTGTTGTAGTGGTGGTAATGTTTCTTATAATGGTGATAATGGTTTTTATAGTGGTGATAATGGTTGTTATGGTGGTGAGAATGGTTGTTATAGTGGTGATTATGGTTGTTACAGTGGTGACAATGTTTCTTATAGTGGTGATAATGGTTGTTATAGTGCTGATAATGGTGGGTACGGTGGTGATAATGGTTGTTATAGTGGGGACAATTGTGGTTATGGTGGTGATAATGGTTGTTATAGTGCTGATAATGGTTGTTATAGTGGTGATAATGGCCCTTATAGAGGTGATAATGGTTGTTATAGTGGTTATAATGGTTGTTATAGTGGTGATAATTGTTGTTATAGTGGCGATAATGTTTGTTATAGTGGGGATAATGGTTGATAGAGTGGTGATAATGGCTGTTATAGTGGTGGTAATGGTTGTTATAATGGTGTTAATGGTTGTTATAGTGCGGATAATGGTTGTTGTAGTGGTGATAATGGTTATTATTGTGGTGATAACGGCTGTTATAGTGGTGATAATGGTCGTTATTGTGGTGATAATGGTTTTTATAGTCGTGATAATGGTTGTTATATTGGTGATAATGGTTGTTATAGTGGTGATAATGGTCCTTATGCTGGTGATAATGGTTCTTATAGTGGTGATAATGGCTGTTATAGTGGTGGTAATGTTTCTTATAATGGTGATAATGGTTTCTATAGTGGTGATAATGGTTGTTATGGTGGTGAGAATGGTTGTTATAATGGTGATAATGGCTGTTACAGTGGCGATAAAGGTTGTTATAGTGGTGATAATGGTTGTTATAGTGGTGATAATGGTGCTTGTAGTGGTGATAATGGTCTTTATTGTGGTGATGATGGTTGTTGTAGTGATGATAATGGTTGTTATAGTGGTGATAATGGTCCTTATAGTGGTGATACTGGATGTAATGCTGGTAATAATGGTCGTTGTAGTGGTGATAATGGTTGCTATAGTGGTGATAGTGGCTGTTATAGTGGTGATAATGGTTGTGATAGTGGTGATAATGGTTGCTATAGTGGTGATACTGGTTGTTATAGTTGTGATAATGGTCCTTATAGTGGTGATAATGGTTGTTATAGTGGTGATAATGGTTGTTATAGTCGTGATAATGGTTGTTATAGTGGGGATAATGGTGGTTATGGTGGTGATAATGGTTGTTATTGTGGCGATAATGCTTTTTATAGTGGGGATAATGGTTGTTATAGTGGTGATAATGGCTGTTACAGTGGCGATAAAGGTTGTTATAGTGGTGATAATGGTCGTTATAGTGGTGATAATGGTCCTTGTAGTGGTGATAATGGTCTTTATTGTGGTGATGATGGTTGTTGTAGTGATGATAAAGGTTGTTATAGTGGTGATAATGGTCCTTATAGTGGTGATAATGGTTGCTATAGTGGTGATAATGGCTATTATAGTGGTGATAATTGTTGTTATAGTGTTGATGATGGTTGTTCTTGTCGTGATAATGGTCGTTATAGTGGTGATAACGGTTGTTATAGTCACGATAATGTTTCTTATAGTGCTGATGATGGTTGTTCTGGTAGTAATAATGGTTGTTATAGTGGTGATAATGGTTTTTATAGTGGTGATAATGGTTGTTATAGTGGGGATAATGGTTGTTATAGTGGGGACAATGGTTGCTATAGTGGTGATAATGGTTGTTATAGTGCTGATAATGGTGGGTACGGTGGTGATAATGGTTGTTATAGTGGGGACAATTGTGGTTATGGTGGTGATAATGGTTGTTATAGTGCTGATAATGGTGGGTACGGTGGTGATAATGGTTGTTATAGTGGGGACAATTGTGGTTATGGTGGTGATAATGGTTGTTATAGTGCTGATAATGGTTGTTATAGTGGTGATAATGGTGCTTGTAGTGGTGATAATGGTCTTTATTGTGGTGATGATGGTTGTTGTAGTGATGATAATGGTTGTTATAGTGGTGACAATGGTCGTTATAGTGGTGATAATGGATGTTATGGTGGTAATAATGGTCGTTGTAGTGGTGATAATGGTTGTTATAGTGGGGATAATGGTTGTTATAGTGGTGATAATGGTTGTTATAGTGGTGATAATGGTCCTTATAGAGGTGATAATGGTTGTTATAGTGGTGATAAAGGTCCTTATGCTGGTGATAATGGTTCTTATAGTGGTGATAATGGCTGTTGTAGTGGTGGTAATGTTTCTTATAATGGTGATAATGGTTTTTATAGTGGTGATAATGGTTGTTATGGTGGTGAGAATGGTTGTTATAGTGGTGATTATGGTTGTTACAGTGGTGACAATGTTTCTTATAGTGGTGATAATGGTTGTTATAGTGCTGATAATGGTGGGTACGGTGGTGATAATGGTTGTTATAGTGGGGACAATTGTGGTTATGGTGGTGATAATGGTTGTTATAGTGCTGATAATGGTTGTTATAGTGGTGATAATGGTTGTTATAGTGGGGATAATGGTGGTTATGGGGGTGATAATGGTTATTATATTTGTCTTAATGGTCCTTGTAGTGGTGATAATGGTTGTTATAGTGGTGATAACGGTCCTTGTAGTGGTGATAATGGTTTTTATTGTGGTGATGATGGTTGTCGTAGTGGTGATAATGGTTGTTATAGTGGTGATAATGGTTGCTATAGTGTTGATAATGGCTGTTATTGTGGTGATAATGGTCCTTATAGTGGTGATAAAGGTTGTTATGGTGATGATAATGGTAGTTGTAGTGGTGATAATGGTCATTATAGTGGTGATAATGGTTGTTATAGTGGTGATAATGGTTGTTATAGTGGGGACAATGGTTGTTATAGTGGTGATAATGGTTGTTATTGTGGCGATAATGTTTTTTATAGTGGGGATAATGGTTGTTATAGTGGTGATAATGGTCCTTATAATGGTGATAGTGGTTGCTATAGTGGTGATAATGGCTATTATAGTGGTGGTAATGTTTCTTATAATGGTGATAATGGTTGTTCTAATCGTGATAATGGTCGTTATAGTGGTGATAATGGTTGTTATAGTGGGGATAATGGTTGTTATAGTGGGGACAATGGTTGCTATAGTGGTGATAATGGTTGTTATAGTGGCGATAGTGGTTGTTAGAGTGGTGATAATGGCTCTTATACTGGTGATAATGGTTGTTATAGTGGTGATAATGGTCGTTATAGTGGTGGTAATCGTCGTTATAGTGGTGATAATGGTTGTTATTGTGGTGATAATGGTCCTTATAGTGGTGATGAAGGTTGTTATGGTGATGATAATGGTCGTTGTAGTGGTGATAATGGTTTTTATTGTGGTGCTGATGCATGTTGTAGTGCTGATAATGGTTGTTATAGCGGCAATAATGGTTGTTAAAGTTGTGATAATGGTTGTTATTGTGGTGATAATGGCTGTTATAGTGGTGGTAATAGTTGTTATAGCGGTGATAGTGGTTGCTATAGTGTTGATAATGGTTGTTATAGTGGTGATAATGGTCCTTATAATGGTGATAATGGTCGTTATAGTGGTGATAATGGTTGTTATAGTGAGGACAATGGTTGTTATAGTGGTGATAATGGTTGTTATAGTGGCGATAATGTTTTTTATAGTGGGGATAATGGTTGTTATAGTGGTGATAATGGCTGTTATAGTGGTGATAATGGTTGTTATAGAGGTGGTAATGGTCGTTATAGTGGTGATAATGGTCCTTGTAGTGGTGATAATGGACTTTGTTGTCGTGATGATGGTTGTTGTAGTGATGATAATGGCTATTATAGTGGAGATAATGGTTGTTATAGTGGCGATAATGTTTTTTATAGTGGGGATAATGGTTGATAGAGTGGTGATAATGGCTGTTATAGTGGTGATAATGGTTGTTATAGTGGTGATAATGGTCGTTGTAATGGTGGTAATAGTCGTTATAGTGGTGATAATTGTTGTTATAGTGGTGATAATGGTTGTTATTGTGGTGATAATTGTTGCTATAGTGGTGACAATGGTCGTTATAGTGGTGATAATGGTTGTTATAGTGGTGATAATGGTTGTTATAGTGGGGATAATGGTTGTTATAGTGGTGATAATGGTCCTTATAGAGGTGATAATGGTTGTTATAGTGGTGATAATGGTTGTCATAGTGGCGATAATGTTTTTTATAGTGGGGATAATGGTTGTTATAGTGGTGATAATGGTTGTTATAGTGGCGATAATGTTTTTTATAGTGGGGATAATGGTTGTTATAGTGGTGATAATGGCTGTTATAGTGGTGATAATGGTTGTTATAGAGGTGGTAATGGTCGTTATAGTGGTGATAATGGTCCTTGTAGTGGTGATAATGGACTTTATTGTCGTGATGATGGTTGTTGTAGTGATGATAATGGCTATTATAGTGGAGATAATGGTTGTTATAGTGGCGATAATGTTTTTTATAGTGGGGATAATGGTTGATAGAGTGGTGATAATGGCTGTTATAGTGGTGATAATGGTTGTTATAGTGGTGATAATGGTCGTTGTAATGGTGGTAATAGTCGTTATAGTGGTGATAATTGTTGTTATAGTGGTGATAATGGTTGTTATTGTGGTGATAATTGTTGCTATAGTGGTGGCAATGGTCGTTATAGTGGTGATAATGGTTGTTATAGTGGTGATAATGGTTGTTATAGTGGGGATAATGGTTGTTATAGTGGTGATAATGGTTGTTATAGTGGTGATAATGGTCCTTATAGAGGTGATAATGGTTGTTATAGTGGTGATAATGGTTGTCATAGTGGCGATAATGTTTTTTATAGTGGGGATAATGGTTGTTATAGTGGTGATAATGGTTGTTATAGTGGTGATAATGGCCCTTATAGAGGTGATAATGGTTGTTATAGTGGTTATAATGGTTGTTATAGTGGTGATAATTGTTGTTATAGTGGCGATAATGTTTGTTATAGTGGGGATAATGGTTGATAGAGTGGTGATAATGGCTGTTATAGTGGTGGTAATGGTTGTTATAATGGTGTTAATGGTTGTTATAGTGCGGATAATGGTTGTTGTAGTGGTGATAATGGTTATTATTGTGGTGATAACGGCTGTTATAGTGGTGATAATGGTCGTTATTGTGGTGATAATGGTTTTTATAGTCGTGATAATGGTTGTTATATTGGTGATAATGGTTGTTATAGTGGTGATAATGGTCCTTATGCTGGTGATAATGGTTCTTATAGTGGTGATAATGGCTGTTATAGTGGTGGTAATGTTTCTTATAATGGTGATAATGGTTTCTATAGTGGTGATAATGGTTGTTATGGTGGTGAGAATGGTTGTTATAATGGTGATAATGGCTGTTACAGTGGCGATAAAGGTTGTTATAGTGGTGATAATGGTTGTTATAGTGGTGATAATGGTGCTTGTAGTGGTGATAATGGTCTTTATTGTGGTGATGATGGTTGTTGTAGTGATGATAATGGTTGTTATAGTGGTGATAATGGTCCTTATAGTGGTGATACTGGATGTAATGCTGGTAATAATGGTCGTTGTAGTGGTGATAATGGTTGCTATAGTGGTGATAGTGGCTGTTATAGTGGTGATAATGGTTGTGATAGTGGTGATAATGGTTGCTATAGTGGTGATACTGGTTGTTATAGTTGTGATAATGGTCCTTATAGTGGTGATAATGGTTGTTATAGTGGTGATAATGGTTGTTATAGTCGTGATAATGGTTGTTATAGTGGGGATAATGGTGGTTATGGTGGTGATAATGGTTGTTATTGTGGCGATAATGCTTTTTATAGTGGGGATAATGGTTGTTATAGTGGTGATAATGGCTGTTACAGTGGCGATAAAGGTTGTTATAGTGGTGATAATGGTCGTTATAGTGGTGATAATGGTCCTTGTAGTGGTGATAATGGTCTTTATTGTGGTGATGATGGTTGTTGTAGTGATGATAAAGGTTGTTATAGTGGTGATAATGGTCCTTATAGTGGTGATAATGGTTGCTATAGTGGTGATAATGGCTATTATAGTGGTGATAATTGTTGTTATAGTGTTGATGATGGTTGTTCTTGTCGTGATAATGGTCGTTATAGTGGTGATAACGGTTGTTATAGTCACGATAATGTTTCTTATAGTGCTGATGATGGTTGTTCTGGTAGTAATAATGGTTGTTATAGTGGTGATAATGGTTTTTATAGTGGTGATAATGGTTGTTATAGTGGGGATAATGGTTGTTATAGTGGGGACAATGGTTGCTATAGTGGTGATAATGGTTGTTATAGTGCTGATAATGGTGGGTACGGTGGAGATAATGGTTGTTATAGTGGGGACAATTGTGGTTATGGTGGTGATAATGGTTGTTATAGTGCTGATAATGGTGGGTACGGTGGTGATAATGGTTGTTATAGTGGGGACAATTGTGGTTATGGTGGTGATAATGGTTGTTATAGTGCTGATAATGGTTGTTATAGTGGTGATAATGGTGCTTGTAGTGGTGATAATGGTCTTTATTGTGGTGATGATGGTTGTTGTAGTGATGATAATGGTTGTTATAGTGGTGACAATGGTCGTTATAGTGGTGATAATGGATGTTATGGTGGTAATAATGGTCGTTGTAGTGGTGATAATGGTTGTTATAGTGGGGATAATGGTTGTTATAGTGGTGATAATGGTTGTTATAGTGGTGATAATGGTCCTTATAGAGGTGATAATGGTTGTTATAGTGGTGATAAAGGTCCTTATGCTGGTGATAATGGTTCTTATAGTGGTGATAATGGCTGTTGTAGTGGTGGTAATGTTTCTTATAATGGTGATAATGGTTTTTATAGTGGTGATAATGGTTGTTATGGTGGTGAGAATGGTTGTTATAGTGGTGATTATGGTTGTTACAGTGGTGACAATGTTTCTTATAGTGGTGATAATGGTTGTTATAGTGCTGATAATGGTGGGTACGGTGGTGATAATGGTTGTTATAGTGGGGACAATTGTGGTTATGGTGGTGATAATGGTTGTTATAGTGCTGATAATGGTTGTTATAGTGGTGATAATGGTTGTTATAGTGGGGATAATGGTGGTTATGGGGGTGATAATGGTTATTATATTTGTCTTAATGGTCCTTGTAGTGGTGATAATGGTTGTTATAGTGGTGATAACGGTCCTTGTAGTGGTGATAATGGTTTTTATTGTGGTGATGATGGTTGTCGTAGTGGTGATAATGGTAGTTGTAGTGGTGATAATGGTCATTATAGTGGTGATAATGGTTGTTATAGTGGTGATAATGGTTATTATAGTGGGGACAATGGTTGTTATAGTGGTGATAATGGTTGTTATTGTGGCGATAATGTTTTTTATAGTGGGGATAATGGTTGTTATAGTGGTGATAATGGTCCTTATAATGGTGATAGTGGTTGCTATAGTGGTGATAATGGCTATTATAGTGGTGGTAATGTTTCTTATAATGGTGATAATGGTTGTTCTAATCGTGATAATGGTCGTTATAGTGGTGATAATGGTTGTTATAGTGGGGATAATGGTTGTTATAGTGGGGACAATGGTTGCTATAGTGGTGATAATGGTTGTTATAGTGGCGATAGTGGTTGTTAGAGTGGTGATAATGGCTCTTATACTGGTGATAATGGTCGTTATAGTGGTGATAATGGTCGTTATAGTGGTGGTAATCGTCGTTATAGTGGTGATAATGGTTGTTATTGTGGTGATAATGGTCCTTATAGTGGTGATGAAGGTTGTTATGGTGATGATAATGGTCGTTGTAGTGGTGATAATGGTTTTTATTGTGGTGCTGATGCATGTTGTAGTGCTGATAATGGTTGTTATAGCGGCAATAATGGTTGTTAAAGTTGTGATAATGGTTGTTATTGTGGTGATAATGGCTGTTATAGTGGTGGTAATAGTTGTTATAGCGGTGATAGTGGTTGCTATAGTGTTGATAATGGTTGTTATAGTGGTGATAATGGTCCTTATAATGGTGATAATGGTCGTTATAGTGGTGATAATGGTTGTTATAGTGAGGACAATGGTTGTTATAGTGGTGATAATGGTTGTTATAGTGGCGATAATGTTTTTTATAGTGGGGATAATGGTTGTTATAGTGGTGATAATGGCTGTTATAGTGGTGATAATGGTTGTTATAGAGGTGGTAATGGTCGTTATAGTGGTGATAATGGTCCTTGTAGTGGTGATAATGGACTTTATTGTCGTGATGATGGTTGTTGTAGTGATGATAATGGCTATTATAGTGGAGATAATGGTTGTTATAGTGGCGATAATGTTTTTTATAGTGGGGATAATGGTTGATAGAGTGGTGATAATGGCTGTTATAGTGGTGATAATGGTTGTTATAGTGGTGATAATGGTCGTTGTAATGGTGGTAATAGTCGTTATAGTGGTGATAATTGTTGTTATAGTGGTGATAATGGTTGTTATTGTGGTGATAATTGTTGCTATAGTGGTGACAATGGTCGTTATAGTGGTGATAATGGTTGTTATAGTGGTGATAATGGTTGTTATAGTGGGGATAATGGTTGTTATAGTGGTGATAATGGTCCTTATAGAGGTGATAATGGTTGTTATAGTGGTGATAATGGTTGTCATAGTGGCGATAATGCTTTTTATAGTGGGGATAATGGTTGTTATAGTGGTGATAATGGTTGTTATAGTGGCGATAATGTTTTTTATAGTGGGGATAATGGTTGTTATAGTGGTGATAATGGCTGTTATAGTGGTGATAATGGTTGTTATAGAGGTGGTAATGGTCGTTATAGTGGTGATAATGGTCCTTGTAGTGGTGATAATGGACTTTATTGTCGTGATGATGGTTGTTGTAGTGATGATAATGGCTATTACAGTGGAGATAATGGTTGTTATAGTGGCGATAATGTTTTTTATAGTGGGGATAATGGTTGATAGAGTGGTGATAATGGCTGTTATAGTGGTGATAATGGTTGTTATAGTGGTGATAATGGTTGTTATTGTGGTGATAATTGTTGCTATAGTGGTGACAATGGTCGTTATAGTGGTGATAATGGTTGTTATAGTGGTGATAATGGTTGTTATAGTGGGGATAATGGTTGTTATAGTGGTGATAATGGTCCTTATAGAGGTGATAATGGTTGTTATAGTGGTGATAATGGTTGTCATAGTGGCGATAATGTTTTTTATAGTGGGGATAATGGTTGTTATAGTGGTGATAATGGTTGTTATAGTGGCGATAATGTTTTTTATAGTGGGGATAATGGTTGTTATAGTGGTGATAATGGCTGTTATAGTGGTGATAATGGTTGTTATAGAGGTGGTAATGGTCGTTATAGTGGTGATAATGGTCCTTGTAGTGGTGATAATGGACTTTATTGTCGTGATGATGGTTGTTGTAGTGATGATAATGGCTATTATAGTGGAGATAATGGTTGTTATAGTGGCGATAATGTTTTTTATAGTGGGGATAATGGTTGATAGAGTGGTGATAATGGCTGTTATAGTGGTGATAATGGTTGTTATAGTGGTGATAATGGTCGTTGTAATGGTGGTAATAGTCGTTATAGTGGTGATAATTGTTGTTATAGTGGTGATAATGGTTGTTATTGTGGTGATAATTGTTGCTATAGTGGTGACAATGGTCGTTATAGTGGTGATAATGGTTGTTATAGTGGTGATAATGGTTGTTATAGTGGGGATAATGGTTGTTATAGTGGTGATAATGGTTGTTATAGTGGTGATAATGGTCCTTATAGAGGTGATAATGGTTGTTATAGTGGTGATAATGGTTGTCATAGTGGCGATAATGTTTTTTATAGTGGGGATAATGGTTGTTATAGTGGTGATAATGGTTGTTATAGTGGTGATAATGGCCCTTATAGAGGTGATAATGGTTGTTATAGTGGTTATAATGGTTGTTATAGTGGTGATAATTGTTGTTATAGTGGCGATAATGTTTGTTATAGTGGGGATAATGGTTGATAGAGTGGTGATAATGGCTGTTATAGTGGTGGTAATGGTTGTTATAATGGTGTTAATGGTTGTTATAGTGCGGATAATGGTTGTTGTAGTGGTGATAATGGTTATTATTGTGGTGATAACGGCTGTTATAGTGGTGATAATGGTCGTTATTGTGGTGATAATGGTTTTTATAGTCGTGATAATGGTTGTTATATTGGTGATAATGGTTGTTATAGTGGTGATAATGGTCCTTATGCTGGTGATAATGGTTCTTATAGTGGTGATAATGGCTGTTATAGTGGTGATAATGTTTCTTATAATGGTGATAATGGTTTCTATAGTGGTGATAATGGTTGTTATGGTGGTGAGAATGGTTGTTATAATGGTGATAATGGCTGTTACAGTGGCGATAAAGGTTGTTATAGTGGTGATAATGGTTGTTATAGTGGTGATAATGGTGCTTGTAGTGGTGATAATGGTCTTTATTGTGGTGATGATGGTTGTTGTAGTGATGATAATGGTTGTTATAGTGGTGATAATGGTCCTTATAGTGGTGATACTGGATATTATGCTGGTAATAATGGTCGTTGTAGTGGTGATAATGGTTGCTATAGTGGTGATAGTGGCTGTTATAGTGGTGATAATGGTTGTGATAGTGGTGATAATGGTTGCTATAGTGGTGATACTGGTTGTTATAGTTGTGATAATGGTCCTTATAGTGGTGATAATGGTTGTTATAGTGGTGATAATGGTTGTTATAGTCGTGATAATGGTTGTTATAGTGGGGATAATGGTGGTTATGGTGGTGATAATGGTTGTTATTGTGGCGATAATGCTTTTTATAGTGGGGATAATGGTTGTTATAGTGGTGATAATGGCTGTTACAGTGGCGATAAAGGTTGTTATAGTGGTGATAATGGTCGTTATAGTGGTGATAATGGTCCTTGTAGTGGTGATAATGGTCTTTATTGTGGTGATGATGGTTGTTGTAGTGATGATAAAGGTTGTTATAGTGGTGATAATGGTCCTTATAGTGGTGATAATGGTTGCTATAGTGGTGATAATGGCTATTATAGTGGTGATAATTGTTGTTATAGTGTTGATGATGGTTGTTCTTGTCGTGATAATGGTCGTTATAGTGGTGATAACGGTTGTTATAGTCACGATAATGTTTCTTATAGTGCTGATGATGGTTGTTCTGGTAGTAATAATGGTTGTTATAGTGGTGATAATGGCTTTTATAGTGGTGATAATGGTTGTTATAGTGGGGATAATGGTTGTTATAGTGGGGACAATGGTTGCTATAGTGGTGATAATGGTTGTTATAGTGCTGATAATGGTGGGTACGGTGGTGATAATGGTTGTTATAGTGGGGACAATTGTGGTTATGGTGGTGATAATGGTTGTTATAGTGCTGATAATGGTGGGTACGGTGGTGATAATGGTTGTTATAGTGGGGACAATTGTGGTTATGGTGGTGATAATGGTTGTTATAGTGCTGATAATGGTTGTTATAGTGGTGATAATGGTGCTTGTAGTGGTGATAATGGTCTTTATTGTGGTGATGATGGTTGTTGTAGTGATGATAATGGTTGTTATAGTGGTGACAATGGTCGTTATAGTGGTGATAATGGATGTTATGGTGGTAATAATGGTCGTTGTAGTGGTGATAATGGTTGTTATAGTGGGGATAATGGTTGTTATAGTGGTGATAATGGTTGTTATAGTGGTGATAATGGTCCTTATAGAGGTGATAATGGTTGTTATAGTGGTGATAAAGGTCCTTATGCTGGTGATAATGGTTCTTATAGTGGTGATAATGGCTGTTGTAGTGGTGGTAATGTCTCTTATAATGGTGATAATGGTTTTTATAGTGGTGATAATGGTTGTTATGGTGGTGAGAATGGTTGTTATAGTGGTGATTATGGTTGTTACAGTGGTGACAATGTTTCTTATAGTGGTGATAATGGTTGTTATAGTGCTGATAATGGTGGGTACGGTGGTGATAATGGTTGTTATAGTGGGGACAATTGTGGTTATGGTGGTGATAATGGTTGTTATAGTGCTGATAATGGTTGTTATAGTGGTGATAATGGTTGTTATAGTGGGGATAATGGTGGTTATGGGGGTGATAATGGTTATTATATTTGTCTTAATGGTCCTTGTAGTGGTGATAATGGTTGTTATAGTGGTGATAACGGTCCTTGTAGTGGTGATAATGGTTTTTATTGTGGTGATGATGGTTGTCGTAGTGGTGATAATGGTTGTTATAGTGGTGATAATGGTTGCTATAGTGTTGATAATGGCTGTTATTGTGGTGATAATGGTCCTTATAGTGGTGATAAAGGTTGTTATGGTGATGATAATGGCAGTTGTAGTGGTGATAATGGTCATTATAGTGGTGATAATGGTTGTTATAGTGGTGATAATGGTTGTTATAGTGGGGACAATGGTTGTTATAGTGGTGATAATGGTTGTTATTGTGGCGATAATGTTTTTTATAGTGGGGATAATGGTTGTTATAGTGGTGATAATGGTCCTTATAATGGTGATAGTGGTTGCTATAGTGGTGATAATGGCTATTATAGTGGTGGTAATGTTTCTTATAATGGTGATAATGGTTGTTCTAATCGTGATAATGGTCGTTATAGTGGTGATAATGGTTGTTATAGTGGGGATAATGGTTGTTATAGTGGGGACAATGGTTGCTATAGTGGTGATAATGGTTGTTATAGTGGCGATAGTGGTTGTTAGAGTGGTGATAATGGCTCTTATACTGGTGATAATGGTTGTTATAGTGGTGATAATGGTCGTTATAGTGGTGGTAATCGTCGTTATAGTGGTGATAATGGTTGTTATTGTGGTGATAATGGTCCTTATAGTGGTGATGAAGGTTGTTATGGTGATGATAATGGTCGTTGTAGTGGTGATAATGGTTTTTATTGTGGTGCTGATGCATGTTGTAGTGCTGATAATGGTTGTTATAGCGGCAATAATGGTTGTTAAAGTTGTGATAATGGTTGTTATTGTGGTGATAATGGCTGTTATAGTGGTGGTAATAGTTGTTATAGCGGTGATAGTGGTTGCTATAGTGTTGATAATGGTTGTTATAGTGGTGATAATGGTCCTTATAATGGTGATAATGGTCGTTATAGTGGTGATAATGGTTGTTATAGTGAGGACAATGGTTGTTATAGTGGTGATAATGGTTGTTATAGTGGCGATAATGTTTTTTATAGTGGGGATAATGGTTGTTATAGTGGTGATAATGGCTGTTATAGTGGTGATAATGGTTGTTATAGAGGTGGTAATGGTCGTTATAGTGGTGATAATGGTCCTTGTAGTGGTGATAATGGACTTTATTGTCGTGATGATGGTTGTTGTAGTGATGATAATGGCTATTATAGTGGAGATAATGGTTGTTATAGTGGCGATAATGTTTTTTATAGTGGGGATAATGGTTGATAGAGTGGTGATAATGGCTGTTATAGTGGTGATAATGGTTGTTATAGTGGTGATAATGGTCGTTGTAATGGTGGTAATAGTCGTTATAGTGGTGATAATTGTTGTTATAGTGGTGATAATGGTTGTTATTGTGGTGATAATTGTTGCTATAGTGGTGACAATGGTCGTTATAGTGGTGATAATGGTTGTTATAGTGGTGATAATGGTTGTTATAGTGGGGATAATGGTTGTTATAGTGGTGATAATGGTCCTTATAGAGGTGATAATGGTTGTTATAGTGGTGATAATGGTTGTCATAGTGGCGATAATGTTTTTTATAGTGGGGATAATGGTTGTTATAGTGGTGATAATGGTTGTTATAGTGGCGATAATGTTTTTTATAGTGGGGATAATGGTTGTTATAGTGGTGATAATGGCTGTTATAGTGGTGATAATGGTTGTTATAGAGGTGGTAATGGTCGTTATAGTGGTGATAATGGTCCTTGTAGTGGTGATAATGGACTTTATTGTCGTGATGATGGTTGTTGTAGTGATGATAATGGCTATTATAGTGGAGATAATGGTTGTTATAGTGGCGATAATGTTTTTTATAGTGGGGATAATGGTTGATAGAGTGGTGATAATGGCTGTTATAGTGGTGATAATGGTTGTTATAGTGGTGATAATGGTCGTTGTAATGGTGGTAATAGTCGTTATAGTGGTGATAATTGTTGTTATAGTGGTGATAATGGTTGTTATTGTGGTGATAATTGTTGCTATAATGGTGACAATGGTCGTTATAGTGGTGATAATGGTTGTTATAGTGGTGATAATGGTTGTTATAGAGGTGATAATGGTTGTTATAGTGGTGATAATGGTTGTCATAGTGGCGATAATGTTTTTTATAGTGGGGATAATGGTTGTTATAGTGGTGATAATGGTTGTTATAGTGGTGATAATGGCCCTTATAGAGGTGATAATGGTTGTTATAGTGGTTATAATGGTTGTTATAGTGGTGATAATTGTTGTTATAGTGGCGATAATGTTTGTTATAGTGGGGATAATGGTTGATAGAGTGGTGATAATGGCTGCTATAGTGTTGATAATGGTTGTTATAGTGGTGATAATGGTCCTTATAATGGTGATAATGGTCGTTATAGTGGTGATAATGGTTGTTATAGTGAGGACAATGGTTGTTATAGTGGTGATAATGGTTGTTATAGTGGCGATAATGTTTTTTATAGTGGGGATAATGGTTGTTATAGTGGTGATAATGGCTGTTATAGTGGTGATAATGGTTGTTATAGAGGTGGTAATGGTCGTTATAGTGGTGATAATGGTCCTTGTAGTGGTGATAATGGACTTTATTGTCGTGATGATGGTTGTTGTAGTGATGATAATGGCTATTATAGTGGAGATAATGGTTGTTATAGTGGCGATAATGTTTTTTATAGTGGGGATAATGGTTGATAGAGTGGTGATAATGGCTGTTATAGTGGTGATAATGGTTGTTATAGTGGTGATAATGGTCGTTGTAATGGTGGTAATAGTCGTTATAGTGGTGATAATTGTTGTTATAGTGGTGATAATGGTTGTTATTGTGGTGATAATTGTTGCTATAGTGGTGACAATGGTCGTTATAGTGGTGATAATGGTTGTTATAGTGGTGATAATGGTTGTTATAGTGGGGATAATGGTTGTTATAGTGGTGATAATGGTCCTTATAGAGGTGATAATGGTTGTTATAGTGGTGATAATGGTTGTCATAGTGGCGATAATGTTTTTTATAGTGGGGATAATGGTTGTTATAGTGGTGATAATGGTTGTTATAGTGGCGATAATGTTTTTTATAGTGGGGATAATGGTTGTTATAGTGGTGATAATGGCTGTTATAGTGGTGATAATGGTTGTTATAGAGGTGGTAATGGTCGTTATAGTGGTGATAATGGTCCTTGTAGTGGTGATAATGGACTTTATTGTCGTGATGATGGTTGTTGTAGTGATGATAATGGCTATTATAGTGGAGATAATGGTTGTTATAGTGGCGATAATGTTTTTTATAGTGGGGATAATGGTTGATAGAGTGGTGATAATGGCTGTTATAGTGGTGATAATGGTTGTTATAGTGGTGATAATGGTCGTTGTAATGGTGGTAATAGTCGTTATAGTGGTGATAATTGTTGTTATAGTGGTGATAATGGTTGTTATTGTGGTGATAATTGTTGCTATAATGGTGACAATGGTCGTTATAGTGGTGATAATGGTTGTTATAGTGGTGATAATGGTTGTTATAGAGGTGATAATGGTTGTTATAGTGGTGATAATGGTTGTCATAGTGGCGATAATGTTTTTTATAGTGGGGATAATGGTTGTTATAGTGGTGATAATGGTTGTTATAGTGGTGATAATGGCCCTTATAGAGGTGATAATGGTTGTTATAGTGGTTATAATGGTTGTTATAGTGGTGATAATTGTTGTTATAGTGGCGATAATGTTTGTTATAGTGGGGATAATGGTTGATAGAGTGGTGATAATGGCTGTTATAGTGGTGGTAATGGTTGTTATAATGGTGTTAATGGTTGTTATAGTGCGGATAATGGTTGTTGTAGTGGTGATAATGGTTATTATTGTGGTGATAACGGCTGTTATAGTGGTGATAATGGTCGTTATTGTGGTGATAATGGTTTTTATAGTCGTGATAATGGTTGTTATATTGGTGATAATGGTTGTTATAGTGGTGATAATGGTCCTTATGCTGGTGATAATGGTTCTTATAGTGGTGATAATGGCTGTTATAGTGGTGGTAATGTTTCTTATAATGGTGATAATGGTTTCTATAGTGGTGATAATGGTTGTTATGGTGGTGAGAATGGTTGTTATAATGGTGATAATGGCTGTTACAGTGGCGATAAAGGTTGTTATAGTGGTGATAATGGTTGTTATAGTGGTGATAATGGTGCTTGTAGTGGTGATAATGGTCTTTATTGTGGTGATGATGGTTGTTGTAGTGATGATAATGGTTGTTATAGTGGTGATAATGGTCCTTATAGTGGTGATACTGGATGTTATGCTGGTAATAATGGTCGTTGTAGTGGTGATAATGGTTGCTATAGTGGTGATAGTGGCTGTTATAGTGGTGATAATGGTTGTGATAGTGGTGATAATGGTTGCTATAGTGGTGATACTGGTTGTTATAGTTGTTATAATGGTCCTTATAGTGGTGATAATGGTTGTTATAGTGGTGATAATGGTTGTTATAGTCGTGATAATTGTTGTTATAGTGGTGATAATGGTTGTTATTGTGGTGATAATTGTTGCTATAGTGGTGACAATGGTTGCTATAGTGGTGATACTGGTTGCTATAGTGGTGATAGTGGTTGCTATAGTGGTGATGCTGGTTGCTATAGTGGTGATAATGGTTGCTATAGTGATGATAATGGCTGTGATAGTGAGGATAATGGTTGTTATAGTGGTGATAATGGTTGTTATAGTGGCGATAATGTTTGTTATAGTGGGGATAATGGCTGTTACAGTGGTGATAATGGTTGTTACAGTGGTGATAATGGCCGTTATAGTGGCGATAATGGTTCTTGTAGTGGTGATAATGGGCTTTATTGTCGTGATGATGGTTGTTGTAGTGATGATAATGGCTATTATAGTGGAGATAATGGTTGTTATAGTGGCGATAATGTTTTTTATAGTGGGGATAATGGTCGTTATAGTGGTGATAATGCTTGTTATAGTGGTGATAATGGTCCTTATAGAGGTGACAATGGTTGTTATAGTGGTTATAATGGTTGTTATAGTGGTGGTAATGGTTGTTATAGTGGTGTTAATGGTTGTTATAGTGCGGATAATGGTCGTTATAGTGGTGATAATGGTTGTTATAGTGGCGATAATGTTTGTTATAGTGGGGATAATGGTTGATGGAGTGGTGATAATGGCTGTTATAGTGGTGATAATGGTTGTTAAAGTAGTGATAATGGTCGTTGTAGTGGTGGTAATCGTCGTTATAGTGGTGATAATGGTCCTTGTAGTGGAAATAATGGTTTTTATTGTGGTGATGATGGTTGTTGTAGTGGTGATAATGGTTATTATTGTGGTGATAACGGCTGTTATAGTGGTGATAATGGTCGTTATTGTGGTGATAATGGTTTTTATAGTCGTGATAATGGTTGTTATATTGGTGATAATGGTTGTTATAGTGGTGATAATGGTCCTTATGCTGGTGATAATGGTTCTTATAGTGGTGATAATGGCTGTTATAGTGGTGGTAATGTTTCTTATAATGGTGATAATGGTTTTTATAGTGGTGATAATGGTTGTTATGGTGGTGAGAATGGTTGTTATAGTGGTGATTATGGTTGTTACAGTGGTGACAATGTTTCTTATAGTGGTGATAATGGTTGTTATAGTGCTGATAATGGTGGGTATGGTGGTGATAATGGTTGTTATAGTGGGGACAATGGTGGTTATGGTGGTGATAATGGTTGTTATAGTGCTGATAATGGTCGTTATAGTGGTGATAATGGTCCTTGTAGTGGTGATAATGGGTGTTATGGTGGTGATAATGGTCGTTGTAGTGTTGATAATGGTTGCTATAGTGGTGATAATGGCTGTTATAGTGGTGATAATGGTTGTTATAGTGGTGATAATGGTTGCTATAGTGGTGATACTGGTTGCTATAGTGGTGATACTGGTTGCTATAGTGGTGATAATAGTTGCTATAGTGGTGGTAATGGCTGTTATTGTGGTGATAATGGTTGTTATAGTGGTGATAATGGTTGCTATAGTGGTGATACTGGTTGCTATAGTGGTGATAGTGGTTGCTATAGTGGTGATAATGGCTATTATAGTGGTGATAGTTTTTGTTATAGTGTTGATGATGGTTGTTCTTGTCGTGATAATGGTCGTTATAGTGGTGATAACGGTTGTTATAGTCACGATAATGTTTCTTATAGTGGTGATGATGGTTGTTCTGGTAGTGATAATGGTTGTTATAGTGGTGATAATGGTTTTTATAGTGGTGATAATGGTTGTTATAGTGGGGATAATGGTTGTTATAGTGGGGACAATGGTTGCTATAGTGGTGATAATGGTTGTTATAGTGGCGATAGTAGTTGTTAGAGTGGTGATAATGGCTCTTATAGTGGTGATGAAGGTTGTTATGGTGATGATAATGGTCGTTGTAGTGGTGATAATGGTTTTTATTGTGGTGCTGATGCTTGTTGTAGTGCTGATAATGGTTGTTATAGCGGCGATAATGGTTGTTAAAGTTGTGATAATGGTTGTTATTGTGGTGATAATGGCTGTTATAGTGGTGGTAATAGTTGTTATAGCGGTGATAGTGGTTGCTATAGTGTTGATAATGGTTGTTATAATGGTGATAATGGTCCTTATAATGGTGATAATGGTTGTCATAGTGGTGATAATGGTTGTTATAGTGAGGACAATGGTTGTTATAGTGGTGATAATGGTTGTTATAGTGGCGATAATGTTTTTTTTAGTGGGGATAATGGTTGTTATAGTGATGATAATGGCTGTTATAGTGGTGATAATGGTTGTTATAGAGGTGGTAATGGTCGTTATAGTGGTGATAATGGTCCTTGTAGTGGTGATAATGGTTGTTATTGTGGTGATAATGGCTGTTATAGTGGTGGTAATAGTTGTTATAGCGGTGATAGTGGTTGCTATAGTGTTGATAATGGTTGTTATAATGGTGATAATGGTCCTTATAATGGTGATAATGGTTGTCATAGTGGTGGTAATGGTTGTTATAGTGAGGACAATGGTTGTTATAGTGGTGATAATAGTTGTTATAGTGGCGATAATGTTTTTTATAGTGGGGATAATGGTTGTTATAGTGATGATAATGGCTGTTATAGTGGTGATAATGGTTGTTATAGTGGTGATAATGGTTGTCATAGTGGCGATAATGTTTTTTATAGTGGGGATAATGGTTGTTATAGTGGTGATAATGGTTGTTATAGTGGTGATAATGGTCCTTATAGAGGTGATAATGGTGTTATAGTGTTGATAATGGTTGTTATAGTGGTGGTAATGGTTGTTATAGTGGTGATAATGGTTGTTATATTGGGGATAGTGGTTGTTATAGTGGTGATAATGGTTGTTATGGTGGTGGTAATGGTTGTTATAGTGGTGTTAATGGTTGTTATAGTGCGGATAATGGTTGTTATAGTGGTGATAATGGTTGTTATAGTGGGGACAATGGTTGTTATAGTGGTGATAATGGTTTTTATTGTGGTGATGATGGTTGTCGTAGTGATGATAATGGTTCTTATAGTGGTGATAATTGTTGTTATAGTGGTGATAATGGTTGTTATTGTGGTGATAATTGTTGCTATAGTGGTGACAATGGTTGCTATAGTGGTGATACTGGTTGCTATAGTGGTGATAGTGGTTGCTATAGTGGTGATGCTGGTTGCTATAGGGGTGATAATGGTTGCTATAGTGATGATAATGGCTGTGATAGTGAGGATAATGGTTGTTATAGTGGTGATAATGGTTGTTATAGTGGCGATAATGTTTGTTATAGTGGGGATAATGGCTGTTACAGTGGTGATAATGGTTGTTACAGTGGTGATAATGGCCGTTATAGTGGCGATAATGGTTCTTGTAGTGGTGATAATGGGCTTTATTGTCGTGATGATGGTTGTTGTAGTGATGATAATGGCTATTATAGTGGAGATAATGGTTGTTATAGTGGCGATAATGTTTTTTATAGTGGGGATAATGGTCGTTATAGTGGTGATAATGCTTGTTATAGTGGTGATAATGGTCCTTATAGAGGTGACAATGGTTGTTATAGTGGTTATAATGGTTGTTATAGTGGTGGTAATGGTTGTTATAGTGGTGTTAATGGTTGTTATAGTGCGGATAATGGTCGTTATAGTGGTGATAATGGTTGTTATAGTGGCGATAATGTTTGTTATAGTGGGGATAATGGTTGATGGAGTGGTGATAATGGCTGTTATAGTGGTGATAATGGTTGTTAAAGTAGTGATAATGGTCGTTGTAGTGGTGGTAATCGTCGTTATAGTGGTGATAATGGTCCTTGTAGTGGAAATAATGGTTTTTATTGTGGTGATGATGGTTGTTGTAGTGGTGATAATGGTTATTATTGTGGAGATAACGGCTGTTATAGTGGTGATAATGGTCGTTATTGTGGTGATAATGGTTTTTATAGTCGTGATAATGGTTGTTATATTGGTGATAATGGTTGTTATAGTGGTGATAATGGTCCTTATGCTGGTGATAATGGTTCTTATAGTGGTGATAATGGCTGTTATAGTGGTGGTAATGTTTCTTATAATGGTGATAATGGTTCTTATAGTGGTGATAATGGTTGTTATGGTGGTGAGAATGGTTGTTATAGTGGTGATTATGGTTGTTACAGTGGTGACAATGTTTCTTATAGTGGTGATAATGGTTGTTATAGTGCTGATAATGGTGGGTATGGTGGTGATAATGGTTGTTATAGTGGGGACAATGGTGGTTATGGTGGTGATAATGGTTGTTATAGTGCTGATAATGGTCGTTATAGTGGTGATAATGGTCCTTGTAGTGGTGATAATGGTCTTTATTGTGGTGATGATGGTTGTTGTAGTGATGATAATGGTTGTTATAGTGGTGATAATGGTCCTTATAGTGGTGATAATGGGTGTTATGGTGGTGATAATGGTCGTTGTAGTGTTGATAATGGTTGCTATAGTGGTGATAATGGCTGTTATAGTGGTGATAATGGTTGTTATAGTGGTGATAATGGTTGCTATAGTGGTGATACTGGTTGCTATAGTGGTGATACTGGTTGCTATAGTGGTGATAATAGTTGCTATAGTGGTGGTAATGGCTGTTATAGTGGTGATAATGGTTGCTATAGTGGTGATACTGGTTGCTATAGTGGTGATAGTGGTTGCTATAGTGGTGATAATGGCTATTATAGTGGTGATAGTTTTTGTTATAGTGTTGATGATGGTTGTTCTTGTCGTGATAATGGTCGTTATAGTGGTGATAACGGTTGTTATAGTCACGATAATGTTTCTTATAGTGGTGATGATGGTTGTTCTGGTAGTGATAATGGTTGTTATAGTGGTGATAATGGTTTTTATAGTGGTGATAATGGTTGTTATAGTGGGGATAATGGTTGTTATAGTGGGGACAATGGTTGCTATAGTGGTGATAATGGTTGTTACAGTGGCGATAGTAGTTGTTAGAGTGGTGATAATGGCTCTTATAGTGGTGATAATGGTTGTTATAGTGGTGATAATGGTCGTTATAGTGGTGGTAATCGTCGTTATAGTGGTGATAATGGTTGTTATTGTGGTGATAATGGTCCTTATAGTGGTGATGAAGGTTGTTATGGTGATGATAATGGTCGTTGTAGTGGTGATAATGGTTTTTATTGTGGTGCTGATGCTTGTTGTAGTGCTGATAATGGTTGTTATAGCGGCGATAATGGTTCTTGTAGTGGTGATAATGGACTTTATTGTCGTGATGATGGTTGTTGTAATGATGATAATGGCTATTATAGTGGAGATAATGGTTGTTATAGTGGCGATAATGTTTTTTATAGTGGGGATAATGGTCGTTATAGTGGTGATAATGCTTGTTATAGTGGTGATAATGGTCCTTATAGAGGTGACAATGGTTGCTATAGTGGTTATAATGGTTGTTATAGTGGTGGTAATGGTTGTTATAGTGGTGTTAATGGTTGTTATAGTGCGGATAATGGTTGTTATAGTGGTGATAATGGTTGTTATAGTGGCGATAATGTCTGTTATAGTGGGGATAATGGATGATAGAGTGGTGATAATGGCTGTTATAGTGGTGATAATGGTTGTTATAGTGGTGATAATGGTCGTTGTAGTGGTGGTAATCGTCGCTATAGTGGTGATAATGGTCCTTGTAGTGGAAATAATGGTTTTTATTGTGGTGATGATGGTTGTTGTAGTGGTGATAATGGTTATTATTGTGGTGATAACGGCTGTTATAGTGGTGATAATGGTCGTTATTGTGGTGATAATGGTTTTTATAGTCGTGATAATGGTTGTTATATTGGTGATAATGGTTGTTATAGTGGTGATAATGGTCCTTATGCTGGTGATAATGTTTCTTATAGTGATGATAATGGCTGTTATAGTGGTGGTAATGTTTCTTATAATGGTGATAATGGTTTTTATAGTGGTGATAATGGTTGTTATGGTGGTGAGAATGGTTGTTATAGTGGTGATTATGGTTGTTACAGTGGTGACAATGTTTCTTATAGTGGTGATAATGGTTGTTATAGTGCGGATAATGGTTGTTGTAGTGGTGATAATGGTTATTATTGTGGTGATAACGGCTGTTATAGTGGTGATAATGGTCGTTATTGTGGTGATAATGGTTTTTATAGTCGTGATAATGGTTGTTATATTGGTGATAATGGTTGTTATAGTGGTGACAATGGTCCTTATGCTGGTGATAATGGTTCTTATAGTGGTGATAATGGCTGTTATAGTGGTGGTAATGTTTCTTATAATGGTGATAATGGTTTCTATAGTGGTGATAATGGTTGTTATGGTGGTGAGAATGGTTGTTATAGTGGTGATAATGGCTGTTACAGTGGCGATAAAGGTTGTTATAGTGGTGATAATGGTCGTTATAGTGGTGATAATGGTCCTTGTAGTGGTGATAATGGTCTTTATTGTGGTGATGATGGTTGTTGTAGTGATGATAAAGGTTGTTATAGTGGTGATAATGGTCCTTATAGTGGTGATAATGGTTGCTATAGTGGTGATAATGGCTATTATAGTGGTGATAATTGTTGTTATAGTGTTGATGATGGTTGTTCTTGTCGTGATAATGGTCGTTATAGTGGTGATAACGGTTGTTATAGTCACGATAATGTTTCTTATAGTGCTGATGATGGTTGTTCTGGTAGTAATAATGGTTGTTATAGTGGTGATAATGGTTTTTATAGTGGTGATAATGGTTGTTATAGTGGGGATAATGGTTGTTATAGTGGGGACAATGGTTGCTATAGTGGTGATAATGGTTGTTATAGTGGCGATAGTGGTTGTTAGAGTGGTGATAATGGCTCTTATAGTGGTGATAATGGTTGTTATAGTGGTGATAATGGTCGTTATAGTTGTGGTAATCGTCGTTATAGTGGTGATAATGGTTGTTATTGTGGTGATAATGGTTCTTATAGTGGTGATGAAGGTTGTTATGGTGATGATAATGGTCGTTGTAGTGGTGATAATGGTTTTTATTGTGGTGCTGATGCTTGTTGTAGTGCTGATAATGGTTGTTATAGCGGCGATAATGGTTGTTAAAGTTGTGATAATGGTTGTTATTGTGGTGATAATGGCTGTTATAGTGGTGGTAATAGTTGTTATAGCGGTGATAGTGGTTGCTATAGTGTTGATAATGGTTGTTATAATGGTGATAATGGTCCTTATAATGGTGATAATGGTTGTCATAGTGGTGATAATGGTTGTTATAGTGAGGACAATGGTTGTTATAGTGGTGATAATGGTTGTTATAGTGGCGATAATGTTTTTTATAGTGGGGATAATGGTTGTTATAGTGATGATAATGGCTGTTATAGTGGTGATAATGGTTGTTATAGAGGTGGTAATGGTCGTTATAGTGGTGATAATGGTCCTTGTAGTGGTGATAATGGTTGTTATTGTGGTGATAATGGCTGTTATAGTGGTGGTAATAGTTGTTATAGCGGTGATAGTGGTTGCTATAGTGTTGATAATGGTTGTTATAATGGTGATCATGGTCCTTATAATGGTGATAATGGTTGTCATAGTGGTGATAATGGTTGTTATAGTGAGGACAATGGTTGTTATAGTGGTGATAATGGTTGTTATAGTGGCGATAATGTTTTTTATAGTGGGGATAATGGTTGTGATAGTGATGATAATGGCTGTTATAGTGGTGATAATGGTTGTTATAGTGGTGATAATGGTTGTCATAGTGGCGATAATGTTTTTTATAGTGGGGATAATGGTTGTTATAGTGGTGATAATGGTTGTTATAGTGGTGATAATGGTCCTTATAGAGGTGATAATGGTGTTATAGTGTTGATAATGGTTGTTATAGTGGTGGTAATGGTTGTTATAGTGGTGATAATGGTTGTTATATTGGGGATAGTGGTTGTTATAGTGGTGATAATGGTTGTTATGGTGGTGGTAATGGTTGTTATAGTGGTGTTAATGGTTGTTATAGTGCGGATAATGGTTGTTATAGTGGTGATAATGGTTGTTATAGTGCGGACAATGGTTGTTATAGTGGTGATAATGGTTTTTATTGTGGTGATGATGGTTGTCGTAGTGATGATAATGGTTGTTATAGTGGTGATAATTGTTGTTATAGTGGTGATAATGGTTGTTATTGTGGTGATAATTGTTGCTATAGTGGTGACAATGGTTGCTATAGTGGTGATACTGGTTGCTATAGTGGTGATAGTGGTTGCTATAGTGGTGATGCTGGTTGCTATAGTGGTGATAATGGTTGCTATAGTGATGATAATGGCTGTGATAGTGAGGATAATGGTTGTTATAGTGGGGATAATGGCTGTTACAGTGGTGATAATGGTTGTTACAGTGGTGATAATGGCCGTTATAGTGGCGATAATGGTTCTTGTAGTGGTGATAATGGGCTTTATTGTCGTGATGATGGTTGTTGTAGTGATGATAATGGCTATTATAGTGGAGATAATGGTTGTTATAGTGGCGATAATGTTTTTTATAGTGGGGATAATGGTCGTTATAGTGGTGATAATGCTTGTTATAGTGGTGATAATGGTCCTTATAGAGGTGACAATGGTTGTTATAGTGGTTATAATGGTTGTTATAGTGGTGGTAATGGTTGTTATAGTGGTGTTAATGGTTGTTATAGTGCGGATAATGGTCGTTATAGTGGTGATAATGGTTGTTATAGTGGCGATAATGTTTGTTATAGTGGGGATAATGGTTGATGGAGTGGTGATAATGGCTGTTATAGTGGTGATAATGGTTGTTAAAGTAGTGATAATGGTCGTTGTAGTGGTGGTAATCGTCGTTATAGTGGTGATAATGGTCCTTGTAGTGGAAATAATGGTTTTTATTGTGGTGATGATGGTTGTTGTAGTGGTGATAATGGTTATTATTGTGGTGATAACGGCTGTTATAGTGGTGATAATGGTCGTTATTGTGGTGATAATGGTTTTTATAGTCGTGATAATGGTTGTTATATTGGTGATAATGGTTGTTATAGTGGTGATAATGGTCCTTATGCTGGTGATAATGGTTCTTATAGTGGTGATAATGGCTGTTATAGTGGTGGTAATGTTTCTTATAATGGTGATAATGGTTTTTATAGTGGTGATAATGGTTGTTATGGTGGTGAGAATGGTTGTTATAGTGGTGATTATGGTTGTTACAGTGGTGACAATGTTTCTTATAGTGGTGATAATGGTTGTTATAGTGCTGATAATGGTGGGTATGGTGGTGATAATGGTTGTTATAGTGGGGACAATGGTGGTTATGGTGGTGATAATGGTTGTTATAGTGCTGATAATGGTCGTTATAGTGGTGATAATGGTCCTTGTAGTGGTGATAATGGTCTTTATTGTGGTGATGATGGTTGTTGTAGTGATGATAATGGTTGTTATAGTGGTGATAATGGTCCTTATAGTGGTGATAATGGGTGTTATGGTGGTGATAATGGTCGTTGTAGTGTTGATAATGGTTGCTATAGTGGTGATAATGGCTGTTATAGTGGTGATAATGGTTGTTATAGTGGTGATAATGGTTGCTATAGTGGTGATACTGGTTGCTATAGTGGTGATAATAGTTGCTATAGTGGTGGTAATGGCTGTTATTGTGGTGATAATGGTTGTTATAGTGGTGATAATGGTTGCTATAGTGGTGATACTGGTTGCTATAGTGGTGATAATGGTCGTTATAGTGGTGGTAATCGTCGTTATAGTTTTGATAATGGTTGTTATTGTGGTGATAATGGTCCTTATAGTGGTGATGAAGGTTGTTATTGTGGTGATAATGGTCCTTATAGTGGTGATGAAGGTTGTGATGGTGATGATAATGGTCGTTGTAGTGGTGATAATGGTTTTTATTGTGGTGCTGATGCTTGTTGTAGTGCTGATAATGGTTGTTATAGCGGCGATAATGGTTGTTAAATTTGTGATAATGGTTGTTATTGTGGTGATAATGGCTGTTATAGTGGTGGTAATAGTTGTTATAGCGGTGATAGTGGTTGCTATAGTGTTGATAATGGTTGTTATAGTGGTGATAATGGTCCTTATAATGGTGATAATGGTTGTTATAGTGGTGATAATGGTTGTTATAGTGAGGACAATGGTTGTTATAGTGGTGATAATGGTTGTTATAGTGGCGATAATGTTTTTTATAGTGGTGATAATGGTTGTTATTGTGGCGATAATGTTTTTTATAGTGGGGATAATGGTTGTTATAGTGGTGATAATGGTCCTTATAGAGGTGATAATGGTTGTTATAGTGGTGATAATGGTTGTCATAGTGGCGATAATGTTTTTTATAGTGGGGATAATGGTTGTTATAGTGGTGATAATGGTTGTTATAGTGGTGATAATGGTCCTTATAGAGGTGATAATGGTGTTATAGTGTTGATAATGGTAGTTATAGTGGTGGTAATGGTTGTTATAGTGGTGATAATGGTTGTTATAGTGGGGATAATGGTTGTTATAGTGGTGATAATGGTTGTTATAGTGGTGGTAATGGTTGTTATAGTAGTGTTAATGGTTGTTATAGTGCGGATAATGGTTGTTATAGTGGTGATACTGGTTGCTATAGTGGTGATCGTGGTTGCTATAGTGGTGATGCTGGTTGCTATAGTGGTGATAATGGTTGCTATAGTGATGATAATGGCTGTGATAGTGGGGATAATGGTTGTTATAGTGGTGATAATGGTTGTTATAGTGGCGATAATGGTTCTTGTAGTGGTGATAATGGACTTTATTGTCGTGATGATGGTTGTTGTAGTGATGATAATGGCTATTATAGTGGAGATAATGGTTGTTATAGTGGCGATAATGTTTTTTATAGTGGGGATAATGGTCGTTATAGTGGTGATAATGCTTGTTATAGTGGTGATAATGGTCCTTATAGAGGTGACAATGGTTGCTATAGTGGTTATAATGGTTGTTATAGTGGTGGTAATGGTTGTTATAGTGGTGTTAATGGTTGTTATAGTGCGGATAATGGTTGTTATAGTGGTGATAATGGTTGTTATAGTGGCGATAATGTCTGTTATAGTGGGGATAATGGTTGATAGAGTGGTGATAATGGCTGTTATAGTGGTGATAATGGTTGTTATAGTGGTGATAATGGTCGTTGTAGTGGTGGTAATCGTCGCTATAGTGGTGATAATGGTCCTTGTAGTGGAAATAATGGTTTTTATTGTGGTGATGATGGTTGTTGTAGTGGTGATAATGGTTATTATTGTGGTGATAACGGCTGTTATAGTGGTGATAATGGTCGTTATTGTGGTGATAATGGTTTTTATAGTCGTGATAATGGTTGTTATATTGGTGATAATGGTTGTTATAGTGGTGATAATGGTCCTTATGCTGGTGATAATGTTTCTTATAGTGATGATAATGGCTGTTATAGTGGTGGTAATGTTTCTTATAATGGTGATAATGGTTTTTATAGTGGTGATAATGGTTGTTATGGTGGTGAGAATGGTTGTTATAGTTGTGATTATGGTTGTTACAGTGGTGACAATGTTTCTTATAGTGGTGATAATGGTTGTTATAGTGCTGATAATGGTGGGTATGGTGGTGATAATGGTTGTTATAGTGGGGACAATGGTGGTTATGGTGGTGATAATGGTTGTTATAGTGCTGATAATGGTTGTTATAGTGGTGATAATGGTTGTTATAGTGGGGATAATGGTGGTTATGGGGGTGATAATGGTTATTATAGTTGTCTTAATGGTCCTTGTAGTGGTGATAATGGTTGTTATAGTGGTGATAACGGTCCTTGTAGTGGTGATAATGGTTTTTATTGTGGTGATGATGGTTGTCGTAGTGGTGATAATGGTTGTTATAGTGGTGATAATGGTTGCTATAGTGTTGATAATGGTTGTTATTGTGGCGATAATGTTTTTTATAGTGGGGATAATGGTTGTTATAGTGGGGACAATGGTTGCTATAGTGGTGATAATGGTTGTTATAGTGGCGATAGTGGTTGTTAGAGTGGTGATAATGGCCCTTATAGAGGTGATAATGGTTGTTATAGTGGTGATAATGGTCGTTATAGTGGTAGTAATCGTCGTTATAGTTTTGATAATGGTTGTTATTGTGGTGATAATGGTCCTTATAGTGGTGATGAAGGTTGTTATGGTGATGATAATGGTCGTTGTAGTGGTGATAATGGTTTTTATTGTGGTGCTGATGCTTGTTGTAGTGCTGATAATGGTTGTTATAGCGGCGATAATGGTTGTTAAAGTTGTGATAATGGTTGTTATTGTGGTGATAATGGCTGTTATAGTGGTGGTAATAGTTGTTATAGCGGTGATAGTGGTTGCTATAGTGTTGATAATGGTTGTTATAGTGGTGATAATGGTCCTTATAATGGTGATAATGGTCGTTATAGTGGTGATAATGGTTGTTATAGTGAGGACAATGGTTGTTATAGTGGTGATAATGGTTGTTATAGTGGCGATAATGTTTTTTATAGTGGGGATAATGGTTGTTATAGTGGTGATAATGGCTGTTATAGTGGTGATAATGGTTGTTATAGAGGTGGTAATGGTCGTTATAGTGGTGATAATGGTCCTTGTAGTGGTGATAATGGACTTTATTGTCGTGATGATGGTTGTTGTAGTGATGATAATGGCTATTATAGTGGAGATAATGGTTGTTATAGTGGCGATAATGTTTTTTATAGTGGGGATAATGGTCGTTATAGTGGTGATAATGCTTGTTATAGTGGTGATAATGGTCCTTATAGAGGTGACAGTGGTTGTTATAGTGGTTATAATGGTTGTTATAGTGGTGGTAATGGTTGTTATAGTGGTGTTAATGGTTGTTATAGTGCGGATAATGGTTGTTATAGTGGTGATAATGGTTGTTATAGTGGCGATAATGTTTGTTATAGTGGGGATAATGGTTGATAGAGTGGTGATAATGGCTGTTATAGTGGTGATAATGGTTGTTATAGTGGTGATAATGGTCGTTGTAATGGTGGTAATAGTCGTTATAGTGGTGATAATTGTTGTTATAGTGGTGATAATGGTTGTTATTGTGGTGATAATTGTTGCTATAGTGGTGACAATGGTCGTTATAGTGGTGATAATGGTTGTCATAGTGGTGATAATGGTTGTTATAGTGGGGATAATGGTTGTTATAGTGGTGATAATGGTTGTTATAGTGGTGATAATGGTCCTTATAGAGGTGATAATGGTTGTTATAGTGGTGATAATGGTTGCTACAGTGATGATAATGGCTGTGATAGTGGGGATAATGGTTGTTATAGTGGTGGTAATGGTTGTTATAGTGGTGTTAATGGTTGTTATAGTGCGGATAATGGTTGTTATAGTGGTGATAATGGTTGTTATAGTGGCGATAATGTTTTTTATAGTGGGGATAATGGTCGTTATAGTGGTGATAATGATTGTTATAGTGGTGATAATGGTCCTTATAGAGGTGACAATGGTTGTTATAGTGGTTATAATGGTTGTTATAGTGGTGGTAATGGTTGTTATAGTGGTGTTAATGGTTGTTATAGTGCGGATAATGGTTGTTATAGTGGTGATAATGGTTGTTATAGTGGCGATAATGTTTGTTATAGTGGGGATAATGGTTGATAGAGTGGTGATAATGGCTGTTATAGTGGTGATAATGGTTGTTAAAGTAGTGATAATGGTCGTTGTAGTGGTGGTAATCGTCGTTATAGTGGTGATAATGGTCCTTGTAGTGGAAATAATGGTTTTTATTGTGGTGATAACGGCTGTTATAGTGATGATAATGGTCGTTATTGTGGTGATAATGGTTTTTATAGTCGTGATAATGGTTGTTATATTGGTGATAATGGTTGTTATAGTGGTGATAATGGTCCTTATGCTGGTGATAATGGTTCTTATAGTGGTGATAATGGCTGTTATAGTGGTGGTAATGTTTCTTATAATGGTGATAATGGTTTTTATAGTGGTGATAATGGTTGTTATGGTGGTGAGAATGGTTGTTATAGTGGTGATTATGGTTGTTACAGTGGTGACAATGTTTCTTATAGTGGTGATAATGGTTGTTATAGTGCTGATAATGGTGGGTATGGTGGTGATAATGGTTGTGATAGTGGGGACAATGGTGGTTATGGTGGTGATAATGGTTGTTATAGTGCTGATAATGGTCGTCATAGTGGTCATAATGGTCCTTGTAGTGGTGATAATGGTCTTTATTGTGGTGATGATGGTTGTTGTAGTGATGATAATGGTTGTTATAGTGGTGACAAGGGTCCTTATAGTGGTGATAATGGATGTTATGGTGGTGATAATGGTCGTTGTAGTGGTGATAATGGTTGCTATAGTGGTGATAATGGTTGTTATAGTGGTGGTAATGGTTGTTATAGTGGTGTTAATGGTTGTTATAGTGCGGATAATGGTTGTTATAGTGGTGATAATGGTTGTTATAGTGGGGACAATGGTTGTTATAGTGGTGATAATGGTTTTTATTGTGGTGATGATGGTTGTCGTAGTGATGATAATGGTTGTTATAGTGGTGATAATTGTTGTTATAGTGGTGATAATGGTTGTTATTGTGGTGATAATTGTTGCTATAGTGGTGACAATGGTTGCTATAGTGGTGATACTGGTTGCTATAGTGGTGATAGTGGTTGCTATAGTGGTGATGCTGGTTGCTATAGTGGTGATAATGGTTGCTACAGTGATGATAATGGCTGTGATAGTGGGGATAATGGTTGTTATAGTGGTGATAATGGTTGTTATAGTGGCGATAATGTTTGTTATAGTGGGGATAATGGCTGTTACAGTTGTGATAATGGTTGTTATAGTGGCGATAGTGGTTGTTAGAGTGGTGATAATGTCCCTTATAGTGGTGATAATGGTTGTTATAGTGGTGATAATGGTCGTTATAGTGGTGGTAATCGTCGTTATAGTGGTGATAATGGTTGTTATTGTGGTGATAATGGTCCTTATAGTGGTGATGAAGGTTGTTATGGTGATGATAATGGTCGTTGTAGTGGTGATAATGGTTTTTATTGTGGTGCTGATGCTTGTTGTAGTGCTGATAATGGTTGTTATAGCGGCGATAATGGTTGTTAAAGTTGTGATAATGGTTGTTACTGTGGTGATAATGGCTGTTATAGTGGTGGTAATGTTTGTTATAGTGGGGATAATGGTTGATAGTGTGGTGATAATGGCTGTTATAGTGGTGATAATGGTTGTTATAGTGGCGATAATGTTTGTTATAGTGGGGATAATGGTTGATAGTGTGGTGATAATGGCTGTTATAGTGGTGATAATGGTTGTTATAGTGGTGATAATGGTCGTTGTAATGGTGGTAATAGTCGTTATAGTGGTGATAATTGTTGTTATAGTGGTGATAATGGTTGTTATTGTGGTGATAATTGTTGCTATAGTGGTGACAATGGTCGTTATAGTGGTGATAATGGTTGTTATAGTGGTGATAATGGTTGTTATAGTGGGGATAATGGTTGTTATAGTGGTGATAATGGTTGTTATAGTGGTGATAATGGTCCTTATAGAGGTGATAATGGTTGTTATAGTGGTGATAATGGTTGTCATAGTGGCGATAATGTTTTTTATAGTGGGGATAATGGTTGTTATAGTGGGGATAATGGTTGTTATAGTGGTGATAATGGTTGTTATAGTGGTGGTAATGGTTGTTATAGTGGTGTTAATGGTTGTTATAGTGCGGATAATGGTTGTTATAGTGGTGATAATGGTTGTTATAGTGGGGACAATGGTTGTTATAGTGGTGATAATGGTTTTTATTGTGGTGATGATGGTTGCCGTAGTGATAATAATGGTTGTTATAGTGGTGATAATTGTTGTTATAGTGGTGATAATGGTTGTTATTGTGGTGATAATTGTTGCTATAGTGGTGACAATGGTTGCTATAGTGGTGATACTGTTTGCTATAGTGGTGATAGTGGTTGCTATAGTGGTGATGCTGGTTGCTATAGTGGTGATAATGGTTGCTACAGTGATGATAATGGCTGTGATAGTGGGGATAATGGTTGTTATAGTGGTGATAATGGTTGTTATAGTGGCGATAATGTTTGTTATAGTGGGGATAATGGCTGTTAAGGTGGTGATAATGGTTGTTATAGTGGTGATAATGGTCGTTATAGTGGCGATAATGGTTCTTGTAGTGGTGATAATGGACTTTATTGTCGTGATGATGGTTGTTGTAGTGATGATAATGGCTATTATAGTGGAGATAATGGTTGTTATAGTGGCGATAATGTTTTTTATAGTGGGGATAATGGTCGTTATAGTGGTGATAATGCTTGTTGTAGTGGTGATAATGGTCCTTATAGTGGTGATAATGGATGCTATTGTGGTGATAATGGTCGTTGTAGTGTTGATAATGGTTGCTATAGTGGTGATAATGGCTGTTATAGTGGTGATAATGGTTGTTATAGTGGTGTTAATGGTTGCTATAGTGGTGATACTGGTTGCTATAGTGGTGGTAGTGGTTGCTATAGTGGTGATACTGGTTGCTATAGTGGTGATAATAGTTGCTATAGTGGGGATAATGGTTGTTATAGTGGTGATAATGGTTGTTATAGTGGCGATAATGTTTGTTATAGTGGGGATAATGGCTGTTAGAGTGGTGATAATGGTTGTTATAGTGGTGATAATGGTCGTTATAGTGGCGATAATGGTTCTTGTAGTGGTGATAATGGACTTTATTGTCGTGATGATGGTTGTTGTAGTGATGATAATGGCTATTATAGTGGAGATAATGGTTGTTATAGTGGCGATAATGTTTTTTATAGTGGGGATAATGGTCGTTATAGTGGTGATAATGCTTGTTATAGTGGTGATAATGGTCCTTATAGAGGTGACAATGGTTGTTATATTGGTGATAATGGTTGTTATAGTGGTGATAATGGTCCTTATGCTGGTGATAATGGTTCTTATAGTGGTGATAATGGCTGTTATAGTGGTGGTAATGTTTCTTATAATGGTGATAATGGTTTTTATAGTGGTGATAATGGTTGTTATGGTGGTGAGAATGGTTGTTATAGTGGTGATTATGGTTGTTACAGTGGTGACAATGTTTCTTATAGTGGTGATAATGGTTGTTATAGTGCTGATAATGGTGGGTATGGTTGTGATAATGGTTGTTATAGTGGGGACAATGGTGGTTATGGTGGTGATAATGGTTGTTATAGTGCTGATAATGGTTGTTATAGTGGTGATAATGGTTGTTATAGTGGTGATAATGGTCCTTATAATGGTGATAGTGGTTGCTATAGTGGTGATAATGGCTATTATAGTGGTGGTAATGTTTCTTATAATGGTGATAATGGTTGTTCTAATCGTGATAATGGTCGTTATAGTGGTGATAATGGTTGTTATAGTGGGGATAATGGTTGTTATAGTGGGGACGATGGTTGCTATAGTGGTGATAATGGTTGTTATAGTGGCGATAGTGGTTGTTAGAGTGGTGATAATGGCCCTTATAGTGGTGATAATGGTTGTTATAGTGGTGATAATGGTCGTTATAGTGGTGGTAATCGTCGTTATAGTGGTGATAATGGTTGTTATTGTGGTGATAATGGTTCTTATAGTGGTGATGAAGGTTGTTATGGTGATGATAATGGTCGTTGTAGTGGTGATAATGGTTTTTATTGTGGTGCTGATGCTTGTTGTAGTGCTGATAATGGTTGTTATAGCGGCGATAATGGTTGTTAAAGTTGTCATAATGGTTGTTATTGTGGTGATAATGGCTGTTATAGTGGTGGTAATAGTTGTTATAGCGGTGATAGTGGTTGCTATAGTGTTGATAATGGTTGTTATAGTGGTGATAATGGTCCTTATAATGGTGATAATGGTCGTTATAGTGGTGATAATGGTTGTTATAGTGAGGACAATGGTTGTTATAGTGGTGATAATGGTTGTTATAGTGGCGATAATGTTTTTTATAGTGGGATAATGGTTGTTATAGTGGTGATAATGGCTGTTATAGTGGTGATAATGGTTGTTATAGAGGTGGTAATGGTCGTTATAGTGGTGATAATGGTCCTTGTAGTGGTGATAATGGACTTTATTGTCGTGATGATGGTTGTTGTAGTGATGATAATGGCTATTATAGTGGAGATAATGGTTGTTATAGTGGCGATAATGTTTTTTATAGTGGGGATAATGGTCGTTATAGTGGTGATAATGCTTGTTATAGTGGTGATAATGGTCCTTATAGAGGTGACAATGGTTGTTATAGTGGTTATAATGGTTGTTGTAGTGGTGGTAATGGTTGTTATAGTGGTGTTAATGGTTGTTATAGTGCGGATAATGGTTGTTATAGTGGTGATAATGGTTGTTATAGTGGGGATAATGGTTGATAGAGTGGTGATAATGGCTGTTATAGTGGTGATAATGGTTGTTATAGTGGTGATAATGGTCGTTGTAATGGTGGTAATAGTCGTTATAGTGGTGATAATTGTTGTTATAGTGGTGATAATGGTTGTTATTGTGGTGATAATTGTTGCTATAGTGGTGACAATGGTCGTTATAGTGGTGATAATGGTTGTTATAGTGGTGATAATGGTTGTTATAGTGGGGATAATGGTTGTTATAGTGGTGATAATGGTTGTTATAGTGGTGATAATGGTCCTTATAGAGGTGATAATGGTTGTTATAGTGGTGATAATGGTTGTTATAGTGGTGATAATGGTTGTTATAGTGGTGATAATTGTTGTTATAGTGGTGATAATGGTTGTTATTGTGGTGATAATTGTTGCTATAGTGGTGACAATGGTTGCTATAGTGGTGATACTGGTTGCTATAGTGGTGATAGTGGTTGCTATAGTGGTGATGCTGGTTGCTATAGTGGTGATAATGGTTGCTACAGTGATGATAATGGCTGTGATAGTGGGGATAATGGTTGTTATAGTGGTGATAATGGTTGTTATGGTGGTGAGAATGGTTGTTATAGTGGTGATTATGGTTGTTACAGTGGTGACAATGTTTCTTATAGTGGTGATAATGGTTGTTATAGTGCTGATAATGGTGGGTATGGTTGTGATAATGGTTGTTATAGTGGGGACAATGGTGGTTATGGTGGTGATAATGGTTGTTATAGTGCTGATAATGGTTGTTATAGTGGTGATAATGGTTGTTATAGTGGGGATAATGGTTGTTATAGTGGGGACAATGGTTGCTATAGTGGTGATAATGGTTGTTATAGTGGCGATAGTGGTTGTTAGAGTGGTGATAATGGCCCTTATAGTGGTGATAATGGTTGTTATAGTGGTGATAATGGTCGTTATAGTGGTGGTAATCGTCGTTATAGTGGTGATAATGGTTGTTATTGTGGTGATAATGGTTCTTATAGTGGTGATGAAGGTTGTTATGGTGATGATAATGGTCGTTGTAGTGGTGATAATGGTTTTTATTGTGGTGCTGATGCTTGTTGTAGTGCTGATAATGGTTGTTATAGCGGCGATAATGGTTGTTAAAGTTGTCATAATGGTTGTTATTGTGGTGATAATGGCTGTTATAGTGGTGGTAATAGTTGTTATAGCGGTGATAGTGGTTGCTATAGTGTTGATAATGGTTGTTATAGTGGTGATAATGGTCCTTATAATGGTGATAATGGTCGTTATAGTGGTGATAATGGTTGTTATAGTGAGGACAATGGTTGTTATAGTGGCGATAATGTTTTTTATAGTGGGGATAATGGTTGTTATAGTGGTGATAATGGCTGTTATAGTGGTGGTAATAGTTGTTATAGCGGTGATAGTGGTTGCTATAGTGTTGATAATGGTTGTTATAGTGGTGATAATGGTCCTTATAATGGTGATAATGGTCGTTATAGTGGTGATAATGGTTGTTATAGTGGGGATAATGGTTGTTATAGTGGTGATAATGGTTGTTATAGTGGTGATAATGGTCCTTATAGAGGTGATAATGGTTGTTATAGTGGTGATAATGGTTGTTATAGTGGTGATAATGGTTGTTATAGTGGTGATAATTGTTGTTATAGTGGTGATAATGGTTGTTATTGTGGTGATAATTGTTGCTATAGTGGTGACAATGGTTGCTATAGTGGTGATACTGGTTGCTATAGTGGTGATAGTGGTTGCTATAGTGGTGATGCTGGTTGCTATAGTGGTGATAATGGTTGCTACAGTGATGATAATGGCTGTGATAGTGGGGATAATGGTTGTTATAGTGGTGATAATGGTTGTTATAGTGGCGATAATGTTTGTTATAGTGGGGATAATGGCTGTTATAGTGGTGATAATGGTTGTTATAGTGGTGATAATGGTCGTTATAGTGGCGATAATGGTTCTTGTAGTGGTGATAATGGACTTTATTGTCGTGATGATGGTTGTTGTAGTGATGATAATGGCTATTATAGTGGAGATAATGGTTGTTATAGTGGCGATAATGTTTTTTATAGTGGGGATAATGGTCGTTATAGTGGTGATAATGCTTGTTGTAGTGGTGATAATGGTTGTTATAGTGGTGATAATGGTTGTCATAGTGGCGATAATGTTTTTTATAGTGGGGATAATGGTTGTTATAGTGGGGATAATGGTTGTTATAGTGGTGATAATGGTTGTTATAGTGGCAATAATGTTTGTTATAGTGGGGATAATGGTTGATAGAGTGGTGATAATGGCTGTTATAGTGGTGATAATGGTTGTTATGGTGGTGAGAATGGTTGTTATAGTGGTGATAATGGCTGTTACAGTGGCGATAAAGGTTGTTATAGTGGTGATAATGGTTTTTATAGTGGTGATAATGGTGCTTGTAGTGGTGATAATGGTCTTTATTGTGGTGATGATGGTTGTTGTAGTGATGATAATGGTTGTTAAAGTGGTGATAATGGTCCTTATAGTGGTGATAATGGATGTTATGGTGGTAATAATGGTCGTTGTAGTGGTGATAATGGTTGCTATAGTGGTGATAGTGGCTGTTATAGTGGTGATAATGGTTGTGATAGTGGTGATAATGGTTGCTATAGTGGTGATACTGGTTGTTATAGTGGTGATAATGGTCCTTATAGTGGTGATAATGGTTGTTATAGTGGTGATAATGGTCGTTATAGTCGTGATAATGGTCCTTGTAGTGGTGATAATGGTCTTTATTGTGGTGATGATGGTTGTTGTAGTGATGATAATGGTTGTTATAGTGGTGATAATGGTTTTTATAGTGGTGATAATGGTTGTTATAGTGGGGATAATGGTTGTTATAGTGGGGACAATGGTTGCTATAGTGGTGATAATGGTTGTTATAGTGGCGATAGTGGTTGTTAGAGTGGTGATAATGGCTCTTATAGTGGTGATAATGGTTGTTATAGTGGTGATAATGGTCGTTATAGTGGTGGTAATCGTCGTTATAGTGGTGATAATGGTTGTTATTGTGGTGATAATGGTCCTTATAGTGGTGATGGAGGTTGTTATGGTGATGATAATGGTCGTTGTAGTGGTGATAATGGTTGTTATAGTGGGGACAATGGTTGTTATAGTGGTGATAATGGTTTTTATTGTGGTGATGATGGTTGTCGTAGTGATGATAATGGTTGTTATAGTGGTGATAATTGTTGTTATAGTGGTGATAATGGTTGCTATTGTGGTGATAATTGTTGCTATAGTGGTGACAATGGTTGCTATAGTGGTGATACTGGTTGCTATAGTGGTGATAGTGGTTGCTATAGTGGTGATGCTGGTTGCTATTGTGGTGATAATGGTTGCTATAGTGATGATAATGGCTGTGATAGTGGGGATAATGGTTGTTATAGTGGTGATAATGGTTGTTATAGTGGTCATAATGGTCCTTGTAGTGGTGATAATGGTCGTTATAGTGGTGATAATGGTCCTTGTAGTGGTGATAATGGTTTTTATTGTGGTGATGATGGTTGTTGTAGTGGTGATAATGGTTATTATTGTGGTGCTAACGGTTGTTATAGTGTTGACAATGGTCACTATAGTGCGGATAATGGTGGGTATGGTGGTGATAATGGTTGTTATGGTGGTGATAATGGTTGTTACAGTGGTGATAATGGTTGTTATAGAGGTGATAATGGTTGTTATAGTGCTGATAATGGTTGTTATAGTGGGGACAATGGTTGCTATAGTGGTGATAATGGTTGTTATAGTGGCGATAGTGGTTGTTAGAGTGGTGATAATGGCTGTTATAGTGCTGATAATGGTTGTTATAGTGGGGACAATGGTTGCTATAGTGGTGATAATGGTTGTTATAGTGGCGATAATGTTTGTTATAGTGGGGATAATGGTTGATAGAGTGGTGATAATGGCTGTTATAGTGGTGATAATGGTTGTTATAGTGGTGATAATGGTCGTTGTAATGGTGGTAATAGTCGTTATAGTGGTGATAATTGTTGTTATAGTGGTGATAATGGTTGTTATTGTGGTGATAATTGTTGCTATAGTGGTGACAATGGTCGTTATAGTGGTGATAATGGTTGTCATAGTGGTGATAATGGTTGTTATAGTGGGGATAATGGTTGTCATAGTGGTGATAATGGTTGTTATAGTGGTGATAATGGTCCTTATAGAGGTGATAATGGTTGTTATAGTGGTGATAATGGTTGCTACAGTGATGATAATGGCTGTGATAGTGGGGATAATGGTTGTTATAGTGGTGGTAATGGTTGTTATAGTGGTGTTAATGGTTGTTATAGTGCGGATAATGGTTGTTATAGTGGTGATAATGGTTGTTATAGTGGCGATAATGTTTTTTATAGTGGGGATAATGGTCGTTATAGTGGTGATAATGATTGTTATAGTGGTGATAATGGTCCTTATAGAGGTGACAATGGTTGTTATAGTGGTTATAATGGTTGTTATAGTGGTGGTAATGGTTGTTATAGTGGTGTTAATGGTTGTTATAGTGCGGATAATGGTTGTTATAGTGGTGATAATGGTTGTTATAGTGGCGATAATGTTTGTTATAGTGGGGATAATGGTTGATAGAGTGGTGATAATGGCTGTTATAGTGGTGATAATGGTTGTTAAAGTAGTGATAATGGTCGTTGTAGTGGTGGTAATCGTCGTTATAGTGGTGATAATGGTCCTTGTAGTGGAAATAATGGTTTTTATTGTGGTGATAACGGCTGTTATAGTGGTGATAATGGTCGTTATTGTGGTGATAATGGTTTTTATAGTCGTGATAATGGTTGTTATATTGGTGATAATGGTTGTTATAGTGGTGATAATGGTCCTTATGCTGGTGATAATGGTTCTTATAGTGGTGATAATGGCTGTTATAGTGGTGGTAATGTTTCTTATAATGGTGATAATGGTTTTTATAGTGGTGATAATGGTTGTTATGGTGGTGAGAATGGTTGTTATAGTGGTGATTATGGTTGTTACAGTGGTGACAATGTTTCTTATAGTGGTGATAATGGTTGTTATAGTGCTGATAATGGTGGGTATGGTGGTGATAATGGTTGTGATAGTGGGGACAATGGTGGTTATGGTGGTGATAATGGTTGTTATAGTGCTGATAATGGTCGTCATAGTGGTCATAATGGTCCTTGTAGTGGTGATAATGGTCTTTATTGTGGTGATGATGGTTGTTGTAGTGATGATAATGGTTGTTATAGTGGTGACAAGGGTCCTTATAGTGGTGATAATGGATGTTATGGTGGTGATAATGGTCGTTGTAGTGGTGATAATGGTTGCTATAGTGGTGATAATGGTTGTTATAGTGGTGGTAATGGTTGTTATAGTGGTGTTAATGGTTGTTATAGTGCGGATAATGGTTGTTATAGTGGTGATAATGGTGGTTATAGTGGGTACAATGGTTGTTATAGTGGTGATAATGGTTTTTATTGTGGTGATGATGGTTGTCGTAGTGATGATAATGGTTGTTATAGTGGTGATAATTGTTGTTATAGTGGTGATAATGGTTGTTATTGTGGTGATAATTGTTGCTATAGTGGTGACAATGGTTGCTATAGTGGTGATACTGGTTGCTATAGTGGTGATAGTGGTTGCTATAGTGGTGATGCTGGTTGCTATAGTGGTGATAATGGTTGCTACAGTGATGATAATGGCTGTGATAGTGGGGATAATGGTTGTTATAGTGGTGATAATGGTTGTTATAGTGGCGATAATGTTTGTTATAGTGGGGATAATGGCTGTTACAGTTGTGATAATGGTTGTTATAGTGGCGATAGTGGTTGTTAGAGTGGTGATAATGTCCTTTATAGTGGTGATAATGGTTGTTATAGTGGTGATAATGGTCGTTATAGTGGTGGTAATCGTCGTTATAGTGGTGATAATGGTTGTTATTGTGGTGATAATGGTCCTTATAGTGGTGATGAAGGTTGTTATGGTGATGATAATGGTCGTTGTAGTGGTGATAATGGTTTTTATTGTGGTGCTGATGCTTGTTGTAGTGCTGATAATGGTTGTTATAGCGGCGATAATGGTTGTTAAAGTTGTGATAATGGTTGTTACTGTGGTGATAATGGCTGTTATAGTGGTGGTAATAGTTGTTATAGCGGTGATAGTGGTTGCTATAGTGTTGATAATGGTTGTTATAGTGGTGATAATGGTCCTCATAATGGTGATAATGGTCGTTATAGTGGTGATAATGGTTGTTATAGTGAGGACAATGGTTGTTATAGTGGTGATAATGGTTGTTATAGTGGCGATAATGTTTTTTATAGTGGGGATAATGGTTGTTATAGTGGTGATAATGGCTGTTATAGTGGTGATAATGGTTGTTATAGAGGTGGTAATGGTCGTTATAGTGGTGATAATGGTCCTTGTAGTGGTGATAATGGACTTTATTGTCGTGATGATGGTTGTTGTAGTGATGATAATGGCTATTATAGTGGAGATAATGGTTGTTATAGTGGCGATAATGGTTGTTATAGTGGTGATAATGGTTGTTATAGTGGTGATAATGGTCCTTATAGAGGTGATAATGGTTGTTATAGTGGTGATAATGGTTGTCATAGTGGCGATAATGTTTTTTATAGTGGGGATAATGGTTGTTATAGTGGGGATAATGGTTGTTATAGTGGTGATAATGGTTGTTATAGTGGTGGTAATGGTTGTTATAGTGGTGTTAATGGTTGTTATAGTGCGGATAATGGTTGTTATAGTGGTGATAATGGTTGTTATAGTGGGGACAATGGTTGTTATAGTGGTGATAATGGTTTTTATTGTGGTGATGATGGTTGCCGTAGTGATAATAATGGTTGTTATAGTGGTGATAATTGTTGTTATAGTGGTGATAATGGTTGTTATTGTGTTGATAATTGTTGCTATAGTGGTGACAATGGTTGCTATAGTGGTGATACTGGTTGCTATAGTGGTGATAGTGGTTGCTATAGTGGTGATGCTGGTTGCTATAGTGGTGATAATGGTTGCTACAGTGATGATAATGGCTGTGATAGTGGGGATAATGGTTGTTATAGTGGTGATAATGGTTGTTATAGTGGCGATAATGTTTGTTATAGTGGGGATAATGGCTGTTAAGGTGGTGATAATGGTTGTTATAGTGGTGATAATGGTCGTTATAGTGGCGATAATGGTTCTTGTAGTGGTGATAATGGACTTTATTGTCGTGATGATGGTTGTTGTAGTGATGATAATGGCTATTATAGTGGAGATAATGGTTGTTATAGTGGCGATAATGTTTTTTATAGTGGGGATAATGGTCGTTATAGTGGTGATAATGCTTGTTGTAGTGGTGATAATGGTCCTTATAGTGGTGATAATGGATGCTATTGTGGTGATAATGGTCGTTGTAGTGTTGATAATGGTCGCTATAGTGGTGATAATGGCTGTTATAGTGGTGATAATGGTTGTTATAGTGGTGATAATGGTTGCTATAGTGGTGATACTGGTTGCTATAGTGGTGATAGTGGTTGCTATAGTGGTGATACTGGTTGCTATAGTGGTGATAATAGTTGCTATAGTGGGGATAATGGTTGTTATAGTGGTGATAATGGTTGTTATAGTGGCGATAATGTTTGTTATAGTGGGGATAATGGCTGTTAGAGTGGTGATAATGGTTGTTATAGTGGTGATAATGGTCGTTATAGTGGCGATAATGGTTCTTGTAGTGGTGATAATGGACTTTATTGTCGTGATGATGGTTGTTGTAGTGATGATAATGGCTATTATAGTGGAGATAATGGTTGTTATAGTGGCGATAATGTTTTTTATAGTGGGGATAATGGTCGTTATAGTGGTGATAATGCTTGTTATAGTGGTGATAATGGTCCTTATAGAGGTGACAATGGTTGTTATATTGGTGATAATGGTTGTTATAGTGGTGATAATGGTCCTTATGCTGGTGATAATGGTTCTTATAGTGGTGATAATGGCTGTTATAGTGGTGGTAATGTTTCTTATAATGGTGATAATGGTTTTTATAGTGGTGATAATGGTTGTTATGGTGGTGAGAATGGTTGTTATAGTGGTGATTATGGTTGTTACAGTGGTGACAATGTTTCTTATAGTGGTGATAATGGTTGTTATAGTGCTGATAATGGTGGGTATGGTTGTGATAATGGTTGTTATAGTGGGGACAATGGTGGTTATGGTGGTGATAATGGTTGTTATAGTGCTGATAATGGTTGTTATAGTGGTGATAATGGTTGTTATAGTGGTGATAATGGTCCTTATAATGGTGATAGTGGTTGCTATAGTGGTGATAATGGCTATTATAGTGGTGGTAATGTTTCTTATAATGGTGATAATGGTTGTTCTAATCGTGATAATGGTCGTTATAGTGGTGATAATGGTTGTTATAGTGGGGATAATGGTTGTTATAGTGGGGACAATGGTTGCTATAGTGGTGATAATGGTTGTTATAGTGGCGATAGTGGTTGTTAGAGTGGTGATAATGGCCCTTATAGTGGTGATAATGGTTGTTATAGTGGTGATAATGGTCGTTATAGTGGTGGTAATCGTCGTTATAGTGGTGATAATGGTTGTTATTGTGGTGATAATGGTTCTTATAGTGGTGATGAAGGTTGTTATGGTGATGATAATGGTCGTTGTAGTGGTGATAATGGTTTTTATTGTGGTGCTGATGCTTGTTGTAGTGCTGATAATGGTTGTTATAGCGGCGATAATGGTTGTTAAAGTTGTCATAATGGTTGTTATTGTGGTGATAATGGCTGTTATAGTGGTGGTAATAGTTGTTATAGCGGTGATAGTGGTTGCTATAGTGTTGATAATGGTTGTTATAGTGGTGATAATGGTCCTTATAATGGTGATAATGGTCGTTGTAGTGGTGATAATGGTTGTTATAGTGAGGACAATGGTTGTTATAGTGGTGATAATGGTTGTTATAGTGGCGATAATGTTTTTTATAGTGGGGATAATGGTTGTTATAGTGGTGATAATGGCTGTTATAGTGGTGATAATGGTTGTTATAGAGGTGGTAATGGTCGTTATAGTGGTGATAATGGTCCTTGTAGTGGTGATAATGGACTTTATTGTCGTGATGATGGTTGTTGTAGTGATGATAATGGCTATTATAGTGGAGATAATGGTTGTTATAGTGGCGATAATGTTTTTTATAGTGGGGATAATGGTCGTTATAGTGGTGATAATGCTTGTTATAGTGGTGATAATGGTCCTTATAGAGGTGACAATGGTTGTTATAGTGGTTATAATGGTTGTTGTAGTGGTGGTAATGGTTGTTATAGTGGTGTTAATGGTTGTTATAGTGCGGATAATGGTTGTTATAGTGGTGATAATGGTTGTTATAGTGGCGATAATGTTTGTTATAGTGGGGATAATGGTTGATAGAGTGGTGATAATGGCTGTTATAGTGGTGATAATGGTTGTTATAGTGGTGATAATGGTCGTTGTAATGGTGGTAATAGTCGTTATAGTGGTGATAATTGTTGTTATAGTGGTGATAATGGTTGTTATTGTGGTGATAATTGTTGCTATAGTGGTGACAATGGTCGTTATAGTGGTGATAATGGTTGTTATAGTGGTGATAATGGTTGTTATAGTGGGGATAATGGTTGTTATAGTGGTGATAATGGTTGTTATAGTGGTGATAATGGTCCTTATAGAGGTGATAATGGTTGTTATAGTGGTGATAATGGTTGTTATAGTGGTGATAATGGTTGTTATAGTGGTGATAATTGTTGTTATAGTGGTGATAATGGTTGTTATTGTGGTGATAATTGTTGCTATAGTGGTGACAATGGTTGCTATAGTGGTGATACTGGTTGCTATAGTGGTGATAGTGGTTGCTATAGTGGTGATGCTGGTTGCTATAGTGGTGATAATGGTTGCTACAGTGATGATAATGGCTGTGATAGTGGGGATAATGGTTGTTATAGTGGTGATAATGGTTGTTATGGTGGTGAGAATGGTTGTTATAGTGGTGATTATGGTTGTTACAGTGGTGACAATGTTTCTTATAGTGGTGATAATGGTTGTTATAGTGCTGATAATGGTGGGTATGGTTGTGATAATGGTTGTTATAGTGGGGACAATGGTGGTTATGGTGGTGATAATGGTTGTTATAGTGCTGATAATGGTTGTTATAGTGGTGATAATGGTTGTTATAGTGGGGATAATGGTTGTTATAGTGGGGACAATGGTTGCTATAGTGGTGATAATGGTTGTTATAGTGGCGATAGTGGTTGTTAGAGTGGTGATAATGGCCCTTATAGTGGTGATAATGGTTGTTATAGTGGTGATAATGGTCGTTATAGTGGTGGTAATCGTCGTTATAGTGGTGATAATGGTTGTTATTGTGGTGATAATGGTTCTTATAGTGGTGATGAAGGTTGTTATGGTGATGATAATGGTCGTTGTAGTGGTGATAATGGTTTTTATTGTGGTGCTGATGCTTGTTGTAGTGCTGATAATGGTTGTTATAGCGGCGATAATGGTTGTTAAAGTTGTCATAATGGTTGTTATTGTGGTGATAATGGCTGTTATAGTGGTGGTAATAGTTGTTATAGCGGTGATAGTGGTTGCTATAGTGTTGATAATGGTTGTTATAGTGGTGATAATGGTCCTTATAATGGTGATAATGGTCGTTATAGTGGTGATAATGGTTGTTATAGTGAGGACAATGGTTGTTATAGTGGTGATAATGGTTGTTATAGTGGCGATAATGTTTTTTATAGTGGGGATAATGGTTGTTATAGTGGTGATAATGGCTGTTATAGTGGTGATAATGGTTGTTATAGAGGTGGTAATGGTCGTTATAGTGGTGATAATGGTCCTTGTAGTGGTGATAATGGACTTTATTGTCGTGATGATGGTTGTTGTAGTGATGATAATGGCTATTATAGTGGAGATAATGGTTGTTATAGTGGCGATAATGTTTTTTATAGTGGGGATAATGGTCGTTATAGTGGTGATAATGCTTGTTATAGTGGTGATAATGGTCCTTATAGAGGTGACAATGGTTGTTATAGTGGTTATAATGGTTGTTGTAGTGGTGGTAATGGTTGTTATAGTGGTGTTAATGGTTGTTATAGTGCGGATAATGGTTGTTATAGTGGTGATAATGGTTGTTATAGTGGCGATAATGTTTGTTATAGTGGGGATAATGGTTGATAGAGTGGTGATAATGGCTGTTATAGTGGTGATAATGGTTGTTATAGTGGTGATAATGGTCGTTGTAATGGTGGTAATAGTCGTTATAGTGGTGATAATTGTTGTTATAGTGGTGATAATGGTTGTTATTGTGGTGATAATTGTTGCTATAGTGGTGACAATGGTCGTTATAGTGGTGATAATGGTTGTTATAGTGGTGATAATGGTTGTTATAGTGGGGATAATGGTTGTTATAGTGGTGATAATGGTTGTTATAGTGGTGATAATGGTCCTTATAGAGGTGATAATGGTTGTTATAGTGGTGATAATGGTTGTTATAGTGGTGATAATGGTTGTTATAGTGGTGATAATTGTTGTTATAGTGGTGATAATGGTTGTTATTGTGGTGATAATTGTTGCTATAGTGGTGACAATGGTTGCTATAGTGGTGATACTGGTTGCTATAGTGGTGATAGTGGTTGCTATAGTGGTGATGCTGGTTGCTATAGTGGTGATAATGGTTGCTACAGTGATGATAATGGCTGTGATAGTGGGGATAATGGTTGTTATAGTGGTGATAATGGTTGTTATGGTGGTGAGAATGGTTGTTATAGTGGTGATTATGGTTGTTAAAGTGGTGACAATGTTTCTTATAGTGGTGATAATGGTTGTTATAGTGCTGATAATGGTGGGTATGGTTGTGATAATGGTTGTTATAGTGGGGACAATGGTGGTTATGGTGGTGATAATGGTTGTTATAGTGCTGATAATGGTTGTTATAGTGGTGATAATGGTTGTTATAGTGGGGATAATGGTTGTTATAGTGGGGACAATGGTTGCTATAGTGGTGATAATGGTTGTTATAGTGGCGATAGTGGTTGTTAGAGTGGTGATAATGGCCCTTATAGTGGTGATAATGGTTGTTATAGTGGTGATAATGGTCGTTATAGTGGTGGTAATCGTCGTTATAGTGGTGATAATGGTTGTTATTGTGGTGATAATGGTTCTTATAGTGGTGATGAAGGTTGTTATGGTGATGATAATGGTCGTTGTAGTGGTGATAATGGTTTTTATTGTGGTGCTGATGCTTGTTGTAGTGCTGATAATGGTTGTTATAGCGGCGATAATGGTTGTTAAAGTTGTCATAATGGTTGTTATTGTGGTGATAATGGCTGTTATAGTGGTGGTAATAGTTGTTATAGCGGTGATAGTGGTTGCTATAGTGTTGATAATGGTTGTTATAGTGGTGATAATGGTCCTTATAATGGTGATAATGGTCGTTATAGTGGTGATAATGGTTGTTATAGTGAGGACAATGGTTGTTATAGTGGTGATAATGGTTGTTATAGTGGCGATAATGTTTTTTATAGTGGGGATAATGGTTGTTATAGTGGTGATAATGGCTGTTATAGTGGTGATAATGGTTGTTATAGAGGTGGTAATGGTCGTTATAGTGGTGATAATGGTCCTTGTAGTGGTGATAATGGACTTTATTGTCGTGATGATGGTTGTTGTAGTGATGATAATGGCTATTATAGTGGAGATAATGGTTGTTATAGTGGCGATAATGTTTTTTATAGTGGGGATAATGGTCGTTATAGTCGTGATAATGCTTGTTATAGTGGTGATAATGGTCCTTATAGAGGTGACAATGGTTGTTATAGTGGTTATAATGGTTGTTGTAGTGGTGGTAATGGTTGTTATAGTGGTGTTAATGGTTGTTATAGTGCGGATAATGGTTGTTATAGTGGTGATAATGGTTGTTATAGTGGCGATAATGTTTGTTATAGTGGGGATAATGGTTGATAGAGTGGTGATAATGGCTGTTATAGTGGTGATAATGGTTGTTATAGTGGTGATAATGGTCGTTGTAATGGTGGTAATAGTCGTTATAGTGGTGATAATTGTTGTTATAGTGGTGATAATGGTTGTTATTGTGGTGATAATTGTTGCTATAGTGGTGACAATGGTCGTTATAGTGGTGATAATGGTTGTTATAGTGGTGATAATGGTTGTTATAGTGGGGATAATGGTTGTTATAGTGGTGATAATGGTTGTTATAGTGGTGATAATGGTCCTTATAGAGGTGATAATGGTTGTTATAGTGGTGATAATGGTTGTTATAGTGGTGATAATGGTTGTTATAGTGGTGATAATTGTTGTTATAGTGGTGATAATGGTTGTTATTGTGGTGATAATTGTTGCTATAGTGGTGACAATGGTTGCTATAGTGGTGATACTGGTTGCTATAGTGGTGATAGTGGTTGCTATAGTGGTGATGCTGGTTGCTATAGTGGTGATAATGGTTGCTACAGTGATGATAATGGCTGTGATAGTGGGGATAATGGTTGTTATAGTGGTGATAATGGTTGTTATAGTGGCGATAATGTTTGTTATAGTGGGGATAATGGCTGTTATAGTGGTGATAATGGTTGTTATAGTGGTGATAATGGTCGTTATAGTGGCGATAATGGTTCTTGTAGTGGTGATAATGGACTTTATTGTCGTGATGATGGTTGTTGTAGTGATGATAATGGCTATTATAGTGGAGATAATGGTTGTTATAGTGGCGATAATGTTTTTTATAGTGGGGATAATGGTCGTTATAGTGGTGATAATGCTTGTTGTAGTGGTGATAATGGTTGTTATAGTGGTGATAATGGTTGTCATAGTGGCGATAATGTTTTTTATAGTGGGGATAATGGTTGTTATAGTGGGGATAATGGTTGTTATAGTGGTGATAATGGTTGTTATAGTGGCAATAATGTTTGTTATAGTGGGGATAATGGTTGATAGAGTGGTGATAATGGCTGTTATAGTGGTGATAATGGTTGTTATGGTGGTGAGAATGGTTGTTATAGTGGTGATAATGGCTGTTACAGTGGCGATAAAGGTTGTTATAGTGGTGATAATGGTTTTTATAGTGGTGATAATGGTGCTTGTAGTGGTGATAATGGTCTTTATTGTGGTGATGATGGTTGTTGTAGTGATGATAATGGTTGTTAAAGTGGTGATAATGGTCCTTATAGTGGTGATAATGGATGTTATGGTGGTAATAATGGTCGTTGTAGTGGTGATAATGGTTGCTATAGTGGTGATAGTGGCTGTTATAGTGGTGATAATGGTTGTGATAGTGGTGATAATGGTTGCTATAGTGGTGATACTGGTTGTTATAGTGGTGATAATGGTCCTTATAGTGGTGATAATGGTTGTTATAGTGGTGATAATGGTCGTTATAGTCGTGATAATGGTCCTTGTAGTGGTGATAATGGTCTTTATTGTGGTGATGATGGTTGTTGTAGTGATGATAATGGTTGTTATAGTGGTGATAATGGTTTTTATAGTGGTGATAATGGTTGTTATAGTGGGGATAATGGTTGTTATAGTGGGGACAATGGTTGCTATAGTGGTGATAATGGTTGTTATAGTGGCGATAGTGGTTGTTAGAGTGGTGATAATGGCTCTTATAGTGGTGATAATGGTTGTTATAGTGGTGATAATGGTCGTTATAGTGGTGGTAATCGTCGTTATAGTGGTGATAATGGTTGTTATTGTGGTGATAATGGTCCTTATAGTGGTGATGGAGGTTGTTATGGTGATGATAATGGTCGTTGTAGTGGTGATAATGGTTGTTATAGTGGGGACAATGGTTGTTATAGTGGTGATAATGGTTTTTATTGTGGTGATGATGGTTGTCGTAGTGATGATAATGGTTGTTATAGTGGTGATAATTGTTGTTATAGTGGTGATAATGGTTGCTATTGTGGTGATAATTGTTGCTATAGTGGTGACAATGGTTGCTATAGTGGTGATACTGGTTGCTATAGTGGTGATAGTGGTTGCTATAGTGGTGATGCTGGTTGCTATTGTGGTGATAATGGTTGCTATAGTGATGATAATGGCTGTGATAGTGGGGATAATGGTTGTTATAGTGGTGATAATGGTTGTTATAGTGGTCATAATGGTCCTTGTAGTGGTGATAATGGTCGTTATAGTGGTGATAATGGTCCTTGTAGTGGTGATAATGGTTTTTATTGTGGTGATGATGGTTGTTGTAGTGGTGATAATGGTTATTATTGTGGTGCTAACGGTTGTTATAGTGTTGACAATGGTCACTATAGTGCGGATAATGGTGGGTATGGTGGTGATAATGGTTGTTATGGTGGTGATAATGGTTGTTACAGTGGTGATAATGGTTGTTATAGAGGTGATAATGGTTGTTATAGTGCTGATAATGGTTGTTATAGTGGGGACAATGGTTGCTATAGTGGTGATAATGGTTGTTATAGTGGCGATAGTGGTTGTTAGAGTGGTGATAATGGCTGTTATAGTGGTGATAATGGTTGTTATAGTGGTGATAATGGTCGTTATAGTGGTGGTAATCGTCCTTATAGTGGTAATAATGGTTGTTATAGTGGTGATAATGGTTGTTATAACGGGGACAATGTTTGTTATAGTGGTGATAATGGTTGTTATTGTGGCGATAATGTTTTTTATAGTGGGGATAATGGTTGTTATAGTGGTGATAATGGCTGTTACAGTGGCGATAAAGGTTGTTATAGTGGTGATAATGGTCGTTATAGTGGTGATAATGGTCCTTGTAGTGGCGATAATGGTCTTTATTGTGGTGATGATGGTTGTTGTAGTGATGATAATGGTTGCTATACTGGTGCTAATGGTCCTTATAGTGGTGATAATGGATGTAATGGTGGTGATAATGGTCGTTGTAGTGGTGATAATGGTTGGTATAGTGGTGATAATGGCTGTTATAGTGGTGATAATGGTTGTTATAGTGGTGATAATGATTGCTATAGTGGTGATACTGGTTGCTATAGTGGTGATAGTGGTTGCTATAGTGGTGATACTGGTTGCTATAGTGGTGATAATGGTTGCTATAGTGGTGGTAATGGCTGTTATAGTGGTGATAATGCTTGTTATAGTGGTGATAATGGTTGCTATAGCGGTGATACTGGTTGCTATAGTGGTGACAGTGGTTGCTATAGTGGTGATAATGGCTATTATAGTGGTGATAATGGTTGTTATAGTGGTGATGATGGTTGTTCTAGTCGTGATAATGGTCGTTATAGTGGTGATAACGGTTGTTATAGTCGCGATAATGTTTCTCATAGTGGTGATGATGGTTGTTCTGGTAGTGATAATGGTTGTTATAGTGGTGTAATGGTTTTTATAGTGGTGATAATGGTTGTTATAGTGATGATAATGGTTGTTATAGTGGTGATAATGGTTGTTATAGTGGTGATACTGGTTGTTATAGTGGTGATAATGGTCCTTATAGTGGTGATAATGGTTGTTATAATGGTGATAATGGTTGTTATAGTGATGATAATGGTTGTTATAGTGGGGATAATGGTGGTTATGGTGGTGATAATGGTTGTTATAGAGGTGATAATGGTTGTTATAGTGGTGATAATGGTTGTTATAGAGGGGACAATGGTTGTTATAGTCGTGATAATGGTTGTTATGGTGGTGATAATGTTTCCTATAGCAGTGATAATGGTGTTATAGTGGTCATAATGGTCCTTGTAGTGGTGATAATGGTCGTTATAGTGGTGATAATGGTCCTTGTAGTGGTGATAATGGTTTTTATTGTGGTGATGATGGTTGTTGTAGTGGTGATAATGGTTATTATTGTGGTGATAGCGGTTGTTATAGTGTTGATAATGGTCACTATAGTGCGGATAATGGTGGGTATGGTGGTGATAATGGTTGTTATGGTGGTGATAATGGTTGTTACAGTGGTGATAATGGATGTTATAGAGGTGATAATGGTTGTTATAGTGGTGGTAATGGTTGTTATAGTGGTGGTAATGGTTGTTATAGTGGTGACAATAGTTGTTGTAGTGGTGATAATGGTTGTTATAGTGGGGACAATGGTTGCTGTAGTGGTGATAATGGTTGTTATAGTGGCGATAGTGGTTGTTAGAGTGGTGATAATGGCTGTTATAGTGGTGATAATGGTTGTTATAGTGGTCATAATGGTCGTTAAAGTGGTGGTAATCGTCCTTATAGTGGTGATAATGGTTGTTATAGTGGTGATAATGGTTGTTATAGTGGTGACAATGGTTGTTATAGTGGGGACAATGCTTGTTATAGTGGTGATAATGGTTGTTATTGTGGCGATAATGGTTGTTATAGTGCTGATAATGGTTGTTGTAGTGGTGATAATGGTCCTTATAGTGGTGATAATGGTTCTTATAGTGGTGATGATGGTTGGTGCAGGGGTGATAATGGCTGTTATAGTGGTGACAATAGTTGTTGTAGCGGTAATAATGGTTGCTATAGCGTTGATAATGGTTGTTATAGTGGTGATGATGGTTGTTCTAGTCGTGATAATGGTCGTTATAGTGGTGATAACGGTTGTTATAGTCGCGATAATGTTTCTCATAGTGGTGATGATGGTTGTTCTGGTAGTGATAATGGTTGCTATAGTGGTGATAATGGTTTTTATAGTGGTGATAATGGTTGTTATAGTGATGATAATGGTTGTTATAGTGGTGATAATGGTTGTTATAGTGGTGATACTGGTTGTTATAGTGGTGATAATGGTCCTTATAGTGGTGATAATGGTTGTTATAGTGGTGATAATGGTTGTTATAGTGGTGATAATGGTTGTTATAGTGGTGATAATGGTTGTTATAGTGGGGATAATGGTGGTTATGGTGGTGATAATGGTCGTTGTAGTGGTGGTAATCGTCGCTATAGTGGTGATAATGGTCCTTGTAGTGGAAATAATGGTTTTTATAGTGGTGATAATGGTTGTTATGGTGGTGAGAATGGTTGTTATAGTGGTGATTATGGTTGTTACAGTGGTGACAATGTTTCTAATAGTGGTGATAATCGTTGTTATAGTGCTGATAATGGTGGGTATAGTGGTGATAATGGTTGTTATAGTGGGGACAATGGTGGTTATGGTGGTGATAATGGTTGTTATAGTGCTGATAATGGTTGCTATAGTGTTGATAATGGTTGTTATAGTGGCAATAATGTTTGTTATAGTGGGGCTAATGGTTGATAGAGTGGTGATAATGGCTGTTATAGTGGTGATAATGGTTGTTATTGTGGTGATAATTGTTGCTATAGTGGTGACAATGGTTGCTATAGTGGTGATACTGGTTGCTATAGTGGTGATAGTGGTTGCTATAGTGGTGATGCTGGTTGCTATAGTGGTGATAATGGTTGCTACAGTGATGATAATGGCTGTGATAGTGGGGATAATGGTTGTTATAGTGGTGATAATGGTTGTTATAGTGGCGATAATGTTTGTTATAGTGGGGATAATGGCTGTTATAGTGGTGATAATGGTTGTTATAGTGGTGATAATGGTCGTTATAGTGGCGATAATGGTTCTTGTAGTGGTGATAATGGACTTTATTGTCGTGATGATGGTTGTTGTAGTGATGATAATGGCTATTATAGTGGAGATAATGGTTGTTATAGTGGCGATAATGTTTTTTATAGTGGGGATAATGGTCGTTATAGTGGTGATAATGCTTGTTGTAGTGGTGATAATGGTTGTTATAGTGGTGATAATGGTTGTCATAGTGGCGATAATGTTTTTTATAGTGGGGATAATGGTTGTTATAGTGGGGATAATGGTTGTTATAGTGGTGATAATGGTTGTTATAGTGGCAATAATGTTTGTTATAGTGGGGATAATGGTTGATAGAGTGGTGATAATGGCTGTTATAGTGGTGATAATGGTTGTTATGGTGGTGAGAATGGTTGTTATAGTGGTGATAATGGCTGTTACAGTGGCGATAAAGGTTGTTATAGTGGTGATAATGGTCCTTATAGTGGTGATAATGGTTGTTATAGTGGTGATAATGGTCGTTATAGTCGTGATAATGGTCCTTGTAGTGGTGATAATGGTCTTTATTGTGGTGATGATGGTTGTTGTAGTGATGATAATGGTTGTTATAGTGGTGATAATGGTTTTTATAGTGGTGATAATGGTTGTTATAGTGGTGATAATGGTTGTTATAGTGGTGATAATGGTTGTTATAGTGGGGATAATGGTGGTTATGGTGGTGATAATGGTCGTTGTAGTGGTGGTAATCGTCGCTATAGTGGTGATAATGGTCCTTGTAGTGGAAATAATGGTTTTTATAGTGGTGATAATGGTTGTTATGGTGGTGAGAATGGTTGTTACAGTGGTGATAATGGTTGTTATAGAGGTGATAATGGTTGTTATAGTGCTGATAATGGTTGTTATAGTGGGGACAATGGTTGCTATAGTGGTGATAATGGTTGTTATAGTGGCGATAGTGGTTGTTAGAGTGGTGATAATGGCTGTTATAGTGGTGATAATGGTTGTTATAGTGGTGATAATGGTCGTTATAGTGGTGGTAATCGTCCTTATAGTGGTAATAATGGTTGTTATAGTGGTGATAATGGTTGTTATAACGGGGACAATGTTTGTTATAGTGGTGATAATGGTTGTTATTGTGGCGATAATGTTTTTTATAGTGGGGATAATGGTTGTTATAGTGGTGATAATGGCTGTTACAGTGGCGATAAAGGTTGTTATAGTGGTGATAATGGTCGTTATAGTGGTGATAATGGTCCTTGTAGTGGCGATAATGGTCTTTATTGTGGTGATGATGGTTGTTGTAGTGATGATAATGGTTGCTATACTGGTGCTAATGGTCCTTATAGTGGTGATAATGGATGTAATGGTGGTGATAATGGTCGTTGTAGTGGTGATAATGGTTGGTATAGTGGTGATAATGGCTGTTATAGTGGTGATAATGGTTGTTATAGTGGTGATAATGATTGCTATAGTGGTGATACTGGTTGCTATAGTGGTGATAGTGGTTGCTATAGTGGTGATACTGGTTGCTATAGTGGTGATAATGGTTGCTATAGTGGTGGTAATGGCTGTTATAGTGGTGATAATGCTTGTTATAGTGGTGATAATGGTTGCTATAGCGGTGATACTGGTTGCTATAGTGGTGACAGTGGTTGCTATAGTGGTGATAATGGCTATTATAGTGGTGATAATGGTTGTTATAGTGGTGATGATGGTTGTTCTAGTCGTGATAATGGTCGTTATAGTGGTGATAACGGTTGTTATAGTCGCGATAATGTTTCTCATAGTGGTGATGATGGTTGTTCTGGTAGTGATAATGGTTGTTATAGTGGTGTAATGGTTTTTATAGTGGTGATAATGGTTGTTATAGTGATGATAATGGTTGTTATAGTGGTGATAATGGTTGTTATAGTGGTGATACTGGTTGTTATAGTGGTGATAATGGTCCTTATAGTGGTGATAATGGTTGTTATAATGGTGATAATGGTTGTTATAGTGATGATAATGGTTGTTATAGTGGGGATAATGGTGGTTATGGTGGTGATAATGGTTGTTATAGAGGTGATAATGGTTGTTATAGTGGTGATAATGGTTGTTATAGAGGGGACAATGGTTGTTATAGTGGTGATAATGGTTGTTATGGTGGTGATAATGTTTCCTATAGCAGTGATAATGGTGTTATAGTGGTCATAATGGTCCTTGTAGTGGTGATAATGGTCGTTATAGTGGTGATAATGGTCCTTGTAGTGGTGATAATGGTTTTTATTGTGGTGATGATGGTTGTTGTAGTGGTGATAATGGTTATTATTGTGGTGATAGCGGTTGTTATAGTGTTGATAATGGTCACTATAGTGCGGATAATGGTGGGTATGGTGGTGATAATGGTTGTTATGGTGGTGATAATGGTTGTTACAGTGGTGATAATGGATGTTATAGAGGTGATAATGGTTGTTATAGTGGTGGTAATGGTTGTTATAGTGGTGGTAATGGTTGTTATAGTGGTGACAATAGTTGTTGTAGTGGTGATAATGGTTGTTATAGTGGGGACAATGGTTGCTGTAGTGGTGATAATGGTTGTTATAGTGGCGATAGTGGTTGTTAGAGTGGTGATAATGGCTGTTATAGTGGTGATAATGGTTGTTATAGTGGTCATAATGGTCGTTAAAGTGGTGGTAATCGTCCTTATAGTGGTGATAATGGTTGTTATAGTGGTGATAATGGTTGTTATAGTGGTGACAATGGTTGTTATAGTGGGGACAATGCTTGTTATAGTGGTGATAATGGTTGTTATTGTGGCGATAATGGTTGTTATAGTGCTGATAATGGTTGTTGTAGTGGTGATAATGGTCCTTATAGTGGTGATAATGGTTCTTATAGTGGTGATGATGGTTGGTGCAGGGGTGATAATGGCTGTTATAGTGGTGACAATAGTTGTTGTAGCGGTAATAATGGTTGCTATAGCGTTGATAATGGTTGTTATAGTGGTGATGATGGTTGTTCTAGTCGTGATAATGGTCGTTATAGTGGTGATAACGGTTGTTATAGTCGCGATAATGTTTCTCATAGTGGTGATGATGGTTGTTCTGGTAGTGATAATGGTTGCTATAGTGGTGATAATGGTTTTTATAGTGGTGATAATGGTTGTTATAGTGATGATAATGGTTGTTATAGTGGTGATAATGGTTGTTATAGTGGTGATACTGGTTGTTATAGTGGTGATAATGGTCCTTATAGTGGTGATAATGGTTGTTATAGTGGTGATAATGGTTGTTATAGTGGTGATAATGGTTGTTATAGTGGTGATAATGGTTGTTATAGTGGGGATAATGGTGGTTATGGTGGTGATAATGGTCGTTGTAGTGGTGGTAATCGTCGCTATAGTGGTGATAATGGTCCTTGTAGTGGAAATAATGGTTTTTATAGTGGTGATAATGGTTGTTATGGTGGTGAGAATGGTTGTTATAGTGGTGATTATGGTTGTTACAGTGGTGACAATGTTTCTAATAGTGGTGATAATCGTTGTTATAGTGCTGATAATGGTGGGTATAGTGGTGATAATGGTTGTTATAGTGGGGACAATGGTGGTTATGGTGGTGATAATGGTTGTTATAGTGCTGATAATGGTTGCTATAGTGTTGATAATGGTTGTTATAGTGGCAATAATGTTTGTTATAGTGGGGATAATGGTTGATAGAGTGGTGATAATGGCTGTTATAGTGGTGATAATGGTTGTTATTGTGGTGATAATTGTTGCTATAGTGGTGACAATGGTTGCTATAGTGGTGATACTGGTTGCTATAGTGGTGATAGTGGTTGCTATAGTGGTGATGCTGGTTGCTATAGTGGTGATAATGGTTGCTACAGTGATGATAATGGCTGTGATAGTGGGGATAATGGTTGTTATAGTGGTGATAATGGTTGTTATAGTGGCGATAATGTTTGTTATAGTGGGGATAATGGCTGTTATAGTGGTGATAATGGTTGTTATAGTGGTGATAATGGTCGTTATAGTGGCGATAATGGTTCTTGTAGTGGTGATAATGGACTTTATTGTCGTGATGATGGTTGTTGTAGTGATGATAATGGCTATTATAGTGGAGATAATGGTTGTTATAGTGGCGATAATGTTTTTTATAGTGGGGATAATGGTCGTTATAGTGGTGATAATGCTTGTTGTAGTGGTGATAATGGTTGTTATAGTGGTGATAATGGTTGTCATAGTGGCGATAATGTTTTTTATAGTGGGGATAATGGTTGTTATAGTGGGGATAATGGTTGTTATAGTGGTGATAATGGTTGTTATAGTGGCAATAATGTTTGTTATAGTGGGGATAATGGTTGATAGAGTGGTGATAATGGCTGTTATAGTGGTGATAATGGTTGTTATGGTGGTGAGAATGGTTGTTATAGTGGTGATAATGGCTGTTACAGTGGCGATAAAGGTTGTTATAGTGGTGATAATGGTCCTTATAGTGGTGATAATGGTTGTTATAGTGGTGATAATGGTCGTTATAGTCGTGATAATGGTCCTTGTAGTGGTGATAATGGTCTTTATTGTGGTGATGATGGTTGTTGTAGTGATGATAATGGTTGTTATAGTGGTGATAATGGTTTTTATAGTGGTGATAATGGTTGTTATAGTGGTGATAATGGTTGTTATAGTGGTGATAATGGTTGTTATAGTGGGGATAATGGTGGTTATGGTGGTGATAATGGTCGTTGTAGTGGTGGTAATCGTCGCTATAGTGGTGATAATGGTCCTTGTAGTGGAAATAATGGTTTTTATAGTGGTGATAATGGTTGTTATGGTGGTGAGAATGGTTGTTATAGTGGTGATTATGGTTGTTACAGTGGTGACAATGTTTCTAATAGTGGTGATAATCGTTGTTATAGTGCTGATAATGGTGGGTATAGTGGTGATAATGGTTGTTATAGTGGGGACAATGGTGGTTATGGTGGTGATAATGGTTGTTATAGTGCTGATAATGGTTGCTATAGTGTTGATAATGGTTGTTATAGTGGCAATAATGTTTGTTATAGTGGGGATAATGGTTGATAGAGTGGTGATAATGGCTGTTATAGTGGTGATAATGGTTGTTATTGTGGTGATAATTGTTGCTATAGTGGTGACAATGGTTGCTATAGTGGTGATACTGGTTGCTATAGTGGTGATAGTGGTTGCTATAGTGGTGATGCTGGTTGCTATAGTGGTGATGATGGTTGTTCTAGTCGTGATAATGGTCGTTATAGTGGTGATAACGGTTGTTATAGTCGCGATAATGTTTCTCATAGTGGTGATGATGGTTGTTCTGGTAGTGATAATGGTTGTTATAGTGGTGTAATGGTTTTTATAGTGGTGATAATGGTTGTTATAGTGATGATAATGGTTGTTATAGTGGTGATAATGGTTGTTATAGTGGTGATACTGGTTGTTATAGTGGTGATAATGGTCCTTATAGTGGTGATAATGGTTGTTATAATGGTGATAATGGTTGTTATAGTGATGATAATGGTTGTTATAGTGGGGATAATGGTGGTTATGGTGGTGATAATGGTTGTTATAGAGGTGATAATGGTTGTTATAGTGGTGATAATGGTTGTTATAGAGGGGACAATGGTTGTTATAGTGGTGATAATGGTTGTTATGGTGGTGATAATGTTTCCTATAGCAGTGATAATGGTGTTATAGTGGTCATAATGGTCCTTGTAGTGGTGATAATGGTCGTTATAGTGGTGATAATGGTCCTTGTAGTGGTGATAATGGTTTTTATTGTGGTGATGATGGTTGTTGTAGTGGTGATAATGGTTATTATTGTGGTGATAGCGGTTGTTATAGTGTTGATAATGGTCACTATAGTGCGGATAATGGTGGGTATGGTGGTGATAATGGTTGTTATGGTGGTGATAATGGTTGTTACAGTGGTGATAATGGATGTTATAGAGGTGATAATGGTTGTTATAGTGGTGGTAATGGTTGTTATAGTGGTGGTAATGGTTGTTATAGTGGTGACAATAGTTGTTGTAGTGGTGATAATGGTTCTTATAGTGGGGACAATGGTTGCTGTAGTGGTGATAATGGTTGTTATAGTGGCGATAGTGGTTGTTAGAGTGGTGATAATGGCTGTTATAGTGGTGATAATGGTTGTTATAGTGGTCATAATGGTCGTTAAAGTGGTGGTAATCGTCCTTATAGTGGTGATAATGGTTGTTATAGTGGTGATAATGGTTGTTATAGTGGTGACAATGGTTGTTATAGTGGGGACAATGCTTGTTATAGTGGTGATAATGGTTGTTATTGTGGCGATAATGGTTGTTATAGTGCTGATAATGGTTGTTGTAGTGGTGATAATGGTCCTTATAGTGGTGATAATGGTTCTTATAGTGGTGATGATGGTTGGTGCAGGGGTGATAATGGCTGTTATAGTGGTGACAATAGTTGTTGTAGCGGTAATAATGGTTGCTATAGCGTTGATAATGGTTGTTATAGTGGTGATGATGGTTGTTCTAGTCGTGATAATGGTCGTTATAGTGGTGATAACGGTTGTTATAGTCGCGATAATGTTTCTCATAGTGGTGATGATGGTTGTTCTGGTAGTGATAATGGTTGCTATAGTGGTGATAATGGTTTTTATAGTGGTGATAATGGTTGTTATAGTGATGATAATGGTTGTTATAGTGGTGATAATGGTTGTTATAGTGGTGATACTGGTTGTTATAGTGGTGATAATGGTCCTTATAGTGGTGATAATGGTTGTTATAGTGGTGATAATGGTTGTTATAGTGGTGATAATGGTTGTTATAGTGGTGATAATGGTTGTTATAGTGGGGATAATGGTGGTTATGGTGGTGATAATGGTCGTTGTAGTGGTGGTAATCGTCGCTATAGTGGTGATAATGGTCCTTGTAGTGGAAATAATGGTTTTTATAGTGGTGATAATGGTTGTTATGGTGGTGAGAATGGTTGTTATAGTGGTGATTATGGTTGTTACAGTGGTGACAATGTTTCTAATAGTGGTGATAATCGTTGTTATAGTGCTGATAATGGTGGGTATAGTGGTGATAATGGTTGTTATAGTGGGGACAATGGTGGTTATGGTGGTGATAATGGTTGTTATAGTGCTGATAATGGTTGCTATAGTGTTGATAATGGTTGTTATAGTGGCAATAATGTTTGTTATAGTGGGGATAATGGTTGATAGAGTGGTGATAATGGCTGTTATAGTGGTGATAATGGTTGTTATTGTGGTGATAATTGTTGCTATAGTGGTGACAATGGTTGCTATAGTGGTGATACTGGTTGCTATAGTGGTGATAGTGGTTGCTATAGTGGTGATGCTGGTTGCTATAGTGGTGATAATGGTTGCTACAGTGATGATAATGGCTGTGATAGTGGGGATAATGGTTGTTATAGTGGTGATAATGGTTGTTATAGTGGCGATAATGTTTGTTATAGTGGGGATAATGGCTGTTATAGTGGTGATAATGGTTGTTATAGTGGTGATAATGGTCGTTATAGTGGCGATAATGGTTCTTGTAGTGGTGATAATGGACTTTATTGTCGTGATGATGGTTGTTGTAGTGATGATAATGGCTATTATAGTGGAGATAATGGTTGTTATAGTGGCGATAATGCTTTTTATAGTGGGGATAATGGTCGTTATAGTGGTGATAATGCTTGTTGTAGTGGTGATAATGGTTGTTATAGTGGTGATAATGGTTGTCATAGTGGCGATAATGTTTTTTATAGTGGGGATAATGGTTGTTATAGTGGGGATAATGGTTGTTATAGTGGTGATAATGGTTGTTATAGTGGCAATAATGTTTGTTATAGTGGGGATAATGGTTGATAGAGTGGTGATAATGGCTGTTATAGTGGTGATAATGGTTGCTATAGTGGTGATAGTGGCTGTTATAGTGGTGATAATGGTTGTGATAGTGGTGATAATGGTTGCTATAGTGGTGATACTGGTTGTTATAGTGGTGATAATGGTCCTTATAGTGGTGATAATGGTTGTTATAGTGGTGATAATGGTCGTTATAGTCGTGATAATGGTCCTTGTAGTGGTGATAATGGTCTTTATTGTGGTGATGATGGTTGTTGTAGTGATGATAATGGTTGTTATAGTGGTGATAATGGTTTTTATAGTGGTGATAATGGTTGTTATAGTGGGGATAATGGTTGTTATAGTGGGGACAATGGTTGCTATAGTGGTGATAATGGTTGTTATAGTGGCGATAGTGGTTGTTAGAGTGGTGATAATGGCTCTTAAAGTGGTGATAATGGTTGTTATAGTGGTGATAATGGTCGTTATAGTGGTGGTAATCGTCGTTATAGTGGTGATAATGGTTGTTATTGTGGTGATAATGGTCCTTATAGTGGTGATGGAGGTTGTTATGGTGATGATAATGGTCGTTGTAGTGGTGATAATGGTTGTTATAGTGGGGACAATGGTTGTTATAGTGGTGATAATGGTTTTTATTGTGGTGATGATGGTTGTCGTAGTGATGATAATGATTGTTATAGTGGTGATAATTGTTGTTATAGTGGTGATAATGGTTGCTATTGTGGTGATAATTGTTGCTATAGTGGTGACAATGGTTGCTATAGTGGTGATACTGGTTGCTATAGTGGTGATAGTGGTTGCTATAGTGGTGATGCTGGTTGCTATAGTGGTGATAATGGTTGCTATAGTGATGATAATGGCTGTGATAGTGGGGATAATGGTTGTTATAGTGGTGATAATGGTTGTTATAGTGGTCATAATGGTCCTTGTAGTGGTGATAATGGTCGTTATAGTGGTGATAATGGTCCTTGTAGTGGTGATAATGGTTTTTATTGTGGTGATGATGGTTGTTGTAGTGGTGATAATGGTTATTATTGTGGTGCTAACGGTTGTTATAGTGTTGACAATGGTCACTATAGTGCGGATAATGGTGGGTATGGTGGTGATAATGGTTGTTATGGTGGTGATAATGGTTGTTACAGTGGTGATAATGGTTGTTATAGAGGTGATAATGGTTGTTATAGTGCTGATAATGGTTGTTATAGTGGGGACAATGGTTGCTATAGTGGTGATAATGGTTGTTATAGTGGCGATAGTGGTTGTTAGAGTGGTGATAATGGCTGTTATAGTGGTGATAATGGTTGTTATAGTGGTGATAATGGTCGTTATAGTGGTGGTAATCGTCCTTATAGTGGTAATAATGGTTGTTATAGTGGTGATAATGGTTGTTATAACGGGGACAATGTTTGTTATAGTGGTGATAATGGTTGTTATTGTGGCGATAATGTTTTTTATAGTGGGGATAATGGTTGTTATAGTGGTGATAATGGCTGTTACAGTGGCGATAAAGGTTATTATAGTGGTGATAATGGTCGTTATAGTGGTGATAATGGTCCTTGTAGTGGCGATAATGGTCTTTATTGTGGTGATGATGGTTGTTGTAGTGATGATAATGGTTGCTATACTGGTGCTAATGGTCCTTATAGTGGTGATAATGGATGTAATGGTGGTGATAATGGTCGTTGTAGTGGTGATAATGGTTGGTATAGTGGTGATAATGGCTGTTATAGTGGTGATAATGGTTGTTATAGTGGTGATAATGATTGCTATAGTGGTGATACTGGTTGCTATAGTGGTGATAGTGGTTGCTATAGTGGTGATACTGGTTGCTATAGTGGTGATAATGGTTGCTATAGTGGTGGTAATGGCTGTTATAGTGGTGATAATGCTTGTTATAGTGGTGATAATGGTTGCTATAGCGGTGATACTGGTTGCTATAGTGGTGACAGTGGTTGCTATAGTGGTGATAATGGCTATTATAGTGGTGATAATGGTTGTTATAGTGGTGATGATGGTTGTTCTAGTCGTGATAATGGTTGTTATAGTGGTGTAATGGTTTTTATAGTGGTGATAATGGTTGTTATAGTGATGATAATGGTTGTTATAGTGGTGATAATGGTTGTTATAGTGGTGATACTGGTTGTTATAGTGGTGATAATGGTCCTTATAGTGGTGATAATGGTTGTTATAATGGTGATAATGGTTGTTATAGTGATGATAATGGTTGTTATAGTGGGGATAATGGTGGTTATGGTGGTGATAATGGTTGTTATAGAGGTGATAATGGTTGTTATAGTGGTGATAATGGTTGTTATAGAGGGGACAATGGTTGTTATAGTGGTGATAATGGTTGTTATGGTGGTGATAATGTTTCCTATAGCAGTGATAATGGTGTTATAGTGGTCATAATGGTCCTTGTAGTGGTGATAATGGTCGTTATAGTGGTGATAATGGTCCTTGTAGTGGTGATAATGGTTTTTATTGTGGTGATGATGGTTGTTGTAGTGGTGATAATGGTTATTATTGTGGTGATAGCGGTTGTTATAGTGTTGATAATGGTCACTATAGTGCGGATAATGGTGGGTATGGTGGTGATAATGGTTGTTATGGTGGTGATAATGGTTGTTACAGTGGTGATAATGGATGTTATAGAGGTGATAATGGTTGTTATAGTGGTGGTAATGGTTGTTATAGTGGTGGTAATGGTTGTTATAGTGGTGACAATAGTTGTTGTAGTGGTGATAATGGTTCTTATAGTGGGGACAATGGTTGCTGTAGTGGTGATAATGGTTGTTATAGTGGCGATAGTGGTTGTTAGAGTGGTGATAATGGCTGTTATAGTGGTGATAATGGTTGTTATAGTGGTCATAATGGTCGTTAAAGTGGTGGTAATCGTCCTTATAGTGGTGATAATGGTTGTTATAGTGGTGATAATGGTTGTTATAGTGGTGACAATGGTTGTTATAGTGGGGACAATGCTTGTTATAGTGGTGATAATGGTTGTTATTGTGGCGATAATGGTTGTTATAGTGCTGATAATGGTTGTTGTAGTGGTGATAATGGTCCTTATAGTGGTGATAATGGTTCTTATAGTGGTGATGATGGTTGGTGCAGGGGTGATAATGGCTGTTATAGTGGTGACAATAGTTGTTGTAGCGGTAATAATGGTTGCTATAGCGTTGATAATGGTTGTTATAGTGGTGATGATGGTTGTTCTAGTCGTGATAATGGTCGTTATAGTGGTGATAACGGTTGTTATAGTCGCGATAATGTTTCTCATAGTGGTGATGATGGTTGTTCTGGTAGTGATAATGGTTGCTATAGTGGTGATAATGGTTTTTATAGTGGTGATAATGGTTGTTATAGTGATGATAATGGTTGTTATAGTGGTGATAATGGTTGTTATAGTGGTGATACTGGTTGTTATAGTGGTGATAATGGTCCTTATAGTGGTGATAATGGTTGTTATAGTGGTGATAATGGTTGTTATAGTGGTGATAATGGTTGTTATAGTGGTGATAATGGTTGTTATAGTGGGGATAATGGTGGTTATGGTGGTGATAATGGTCGTTGTAGTGGTGGTAATCGTCGCTATAGTGGTGATAATGGTCCTTGTAGTGGAAATAATGGTTTTTATAGTGGTGATAATGGTTGTTATGGTGGTGAGAATGGTTGTTATAGTGGTGATTATGGTTGTTACAGTGGTGACAATGTTTCTAATAGTGGTGATAATCGTTGTTATAGTGCTGATAATGGTGGGTATAGTGGTGATAATGGTTGTTATAGTGGGGACAATGGTGGTTATGGTGGTGATAATGGTTGTTATAGTGCTGATAATGGTTGCTATAGTGTTGATAATGGTTGTTATAGTGGCAATAATGTTTGTTATAGTGGGGATAATGGTTGATAGAGTGGTGATAATGGCTGTTATAGTGGTGATAATGGTTGTTATTGTGGTGATAATTGTTGCTATAGTGGTGACAATGGTTGCTATAGTGGTGATACTGGTTGCTATAGTGGTGATAGTGGTTGCTATAGTGGTGATGCTGGTTGCTATAGTGGTGATAATGGTTGCTACAGTGATGATAATGGCTGTGATAGTGGGGATAATGGTTGTTATAGTGGTGATAATGGTTGTTATAGTGGCGATAATGTTTGTTATAGTGGGGATAATGGCTGTTATAGTGGTGATAATGGTTGTTATAGTGGTGATAATGGTCGTTATAGTGGCGATAATGGTTCTTGTAGTGGTGATAATGGACTTTATTGTCGTGATGATGGTTGTTGTAGTGATGATAATGGCTATTATAGTGGAGATAATGGTTGTTATAGTGGCGATAATGTTTTTTATAGTGGGGATAATGGTCGTTATAGTGGTGATAATGCTTGTTGTAGTGGTGATAATGGTTGTTATAGTGGTGATAATGGTTGTCATAGTGGCGATAATGTTTTTTATAGTGGGGATAATGGTTGTTATAGTGGGGATAATGGTTGTTATAGTGGTGATAATGGTTGTTATAGTGGCAATAATGTTTGTTATAGTGGGGATAATGGTTGATAGAGTGGTGATAATGGCTGTTATAGTGGTGATAATGGTTGCTATAGTGGTGATAGTGGCTGTTATAGTGGTGATAATGGTTGTGATAGTGGTGATAATGGTTGCTATAGTGGTGATACTGGTTGTTATAGTGGTGATAATGGTCCTTATAGTGGTGATAATGGTTGTTATAGTGGTGATAATGGTCGTTATAGTCGTGATAATGGTCCTTGTAGTGGTGATAATGGTCTTTATTGTGGTGATGATGGTTGTTGTAGTGATGATAATGGTTGTTATAGTGGTGATAATGGTTTTTATAGTGGTGATAATGGTTGTTATAGTGGGGATAATGGTTGTTATAGTGGGGACAATGGTTGCTATAGTGGTGATAATGGTTGTTATAGTGGCGATAGTGGTTGTTAGAGTGGTGATAATGGCTCTTAAAGTGGTGATAATGGTTGTTATAGTGGTGATAATGGTCGTTATAGTGGTGGTAATCGTCGTTATAGTGGTGATAATGGTTGTTATTGTGGTGATAATGGTCCTTATAGTGGTGATGGAGGTTGTTATGGTGATGATAATGGTCGTTGTAGTGGTGATAATGGTTGTTATAGTGGGGACAATGGTTGTTATAGTGGTGATAATGGTTTTTATTGTGGTGATGATGGTTGTCGTAGTGATGATAATGATTGTTATAGTGGTGATAATTGTTGTTATAGTGGTGATAATGGTTGCTATTGTGGTGATAATTGTTGCTATAGTGGTGACAATGGTTGCTATAGTGGTGATACTGGTTGCTATAGTGGTGATAGTGGTTGCTATAGTGGTGATGCTGGTTGCTATAGTGGTGATAATGGTTGCTATAGTGATGATAATGGCTGTGATAGTGGGGATAATGGTTGTTATAGTGGTGATAATGGTTGTTATAGTGGTCATAATGGTCCTTGTAGTGGTGATAATGGTCGTTATAGTGGTGATAATGGTCCTTGTAGTGGTGATAATGGTTTTTATTGTGGTGATGATGGTTGTTGTAGTGGTGATAATGGTTATTATTGTGGTGCTAACGGTTGTTATAGTGTTGACAATGGTCACTATAGTGCGGATAATGGTGGGTATGGTGGTGATAATGGTTGTTATGGTGGTGATAATGGTTGTTACAGTGGTGATAATGGTTGTTATAGAGGTGATAATGGTTGTTATAGTGCTGATAATGGTTGTTATAGTGGGGACAATGGTTGCTATAGTGGTGATAATGGTTGTTATAGTGGCGATAGTGGTTGTTAGAGTGGTGATAATGGCTGTTATAGTGGTGATAATGGTTGTTATAGTGGTGATAATGGTCGTTATAGTGGTGGTAATCGTCCTTATAGTGGTAATAATGGTTGTTATAGTGGTGATAATGGTTGTTATAACGGGGACAATGTTTGTTATAGTGGTGATAATGGTTGTTATTGTGGCGATAATGTTTTTTATAGTGGGGATAATGGTTGTTATAGTGGTGATAATGGCTGTTACAGTGGCGATAAAGGTTATTATAGTGGTGATAATGGTCGTTATAGTGGTGATAATGGTCCTTGTAGTGGCGATAATGGTCTTTATTGTGGTGATGATGGTTGTTGTAGTGATGATAATGGTTGCTATACTGGTGCTAATGGTCCTTATAGTGGTGATAATGGATGTAATGGTGGTGATAATGGTCGTTGTAGTGGTGATAATGGTTGGTATAGTGGTGATAATGGCTGTTATAGTGGTGATAATGGTTGTTATAGTGGTGATAATGATTGCTATAGTGGTGATACTGGTTGCTATAGTGGTGATAGTGGTTGCTATAGTGGTGATACTGGTTGCTATAGTGGTGATAATGGTTGCTATAGTGGTGGTAATGGCTGTTATAGTGGTGATAATGCTTGTTATAGTGGTGATAATGGTTGCTATAGCGGTGATACTGGTTGCTATAGTGGTGACAGTGGTTGCTATAGTGGTGATAATGGCTATTATAGTGGTGATAATGGTTGTTATAGTGGTGATGATGGTTGTTCTAGTCGTGATAATGGTCGTTATAGTGGTGATACTGGTTGTTATAGTGGTGATAATGGTCCTTATAGTGGTGATAATGGTTGTTATAATGGTGATAATGGTTGTTATAGTGATGATAATGGTTGTTATAGTGGGGATAATGGTGGTTATGGTGGTGATAATGGTTGTTACAGTGGTGATAATGGATGTTATAGAGGTGATAATGGTTGTTATAGTGGTGGTAATGGTTGTTATAGTGGTGGTAATGGTTGTTATAGTGGTGACAATAGTTGTTATAGTGGTGATAATGGTTGTTATAGTGGGGACAATGGTTGCTGTAGTGGTGATAATGGTTGTTATGGTGGTGATAATGTTTCCTATAGCAGTGATAATGGTGTTATAGTGGGCATAATGGTCCTTGTAGTGGTGATAATGGTCGTTATAGTGGTGATAATGGTCCTTGTAGTGGTGATAATGGTTTTTATTGTGGTGATGATGGTTGTTGTAGTGGTGATAATGGTTATTATTGTGGTGATAGCGGTTGTTATAGTGTTGATAATGGTCACTATAGTGCGGATAATGGTGGGTATGGTGGTGATAATGGTTGTTATGGTGGTGATAATGGTTGTTACAGTGGTGATAATGGATGTTATAGAGGTGATAATGGTTGTTATAGTGGTGGTAATGGTTGTTATAGTGGTGGTAATGGTTGTTATAGTGGTGACAATAGTTGTTATAGTGGTGATAATGGTTGTTATAGTGGGGACAATGGTTGCTGTAGTGGTGATAATGGTTGTTATAGTGGCGATAGTGGTTGTTAGAGTGGTGATAATGGCTGTTATAGTGGTGATAATGGTTGTTATAGTGGTCATAATGGTCGTTAAAGTGGTGGTAATCGTCCTTATAGTGGTGATAATGGTTGTTATAGTGGTGATAATGGTTGTTATAGTGGTGATAATGGTTGTTATAGTGGGGACAATGCTTGTTATAGTGGTGATAATGGTTGTTATTGTGGCGATAATGGTTGTTATAGTGCTGATAATGGTTGTTGTAGTGGTGATAATGGTCCTTATAGTGGTGATAATGGTTCTTATAGTGGTGATGATGGTTGGTACAGGGGTGATAATGGCTGTTATAGTGGTGACAATAGTTGTTGTAGCGGTAATAATGGTTGCTATAGCGTTGATAATGGTTGTTATAGTGGTGATGATGGTTGTTCTAGTCGTGATAATGGTCGTTATAGTGGTGATAACGGTTGTTATAGTCGCGATAATGTTTCTCATAGTGGTGATGATGGTTGTTCTGGTAGTGATAATGGTTGTTATAGTGGTGTAATGGTTTTTATAGTGGTGATAATGGTTGTTATAGTGATGATAATGGTTGTTATAGTGGTGATAATGGTTGTTATAGTGGTGATACTGGTTGTTATAGTGGTGATAATGGTCCTTATAGTGGTGATAATGGTTGTTATAATGGTGATAATGGTTGTTATAGTGATGATAATGGTTGTTATAGTGGGGATAATGGTGGTTATGGTGGTGATAATGGTTGTTATAGAGGTGATAATGGTTGTTATAGTGGTGATAATGGTTGTTATAGAGGGGACAATGGTTGTTATAGTGGTGATAATGGTTGTTATGGTGGTGATAATGTTTCCTATAGCAGTGATAATGGTGTTATAGTGGTCATAATGGTCCTTGTAGTGGTGATAATGGTCGTTATAGTGGTGATAATGGTCCTTGTAGTGGTGATAATGGTTTTTATTGTGGTGATGATGGTTGTTGTAGTGGTGATAATGGTTATTATTGTGGTGATAGCGGTTGTTATAGTGTTGATAATGGTCACTATAGTGCGGATAATGGTGGGTATGGTGGTGATAATGGTTGTTATGGTGGTGATAATGGTTGTTACAGTGGTGATAATGGATGTTATAGAGGTGATAATGGTTGTTATAGTGGTGGTAATGGTTGTTATAGTGGTGGTAATGGTTGTTATAGTGGTGACAATAGTTGTTGTAGTGGTGATAATGGTTCTTATAGTGGGGACAATGGTTGCTGTAGTGGTGATAATGGTTGTTATAGTGGCGATAGTGGTTGTTAGAGTGGTGATAATGGCTGTTATAGTGGTGATAATGGTTGTTATAGTGGTCATAATGGTCGTTAAAGTGGTGGTAATCGTCCTTATAGTGGTGATAATGGTTGTTATAGTGGTGATAATGGTTGTTATAGTGGTGACAATGGTTGTTATAGTGGGGACAATGCTTGTTATAGTGGTGATAATGGTTGTTATTGTGGCGATAATGGTTGTTATAGTGCTGATAATGGTTGTTGTAGTGGTGATAATGGTCCTTATAGTGGTGATAATGGTTCTTATAGTGGTGATGATGGTTGGTGCAGGGGTGATAATGGCTGTTATAGTGGTGACAATAGTTGTTGTAGCGGTAATAATGGTTGCTATAGCGTTGATAATGGTTGTTATAGTGGTGATGATGGTTGTTCTAGTCGTGATAATGGTCGTTATAGTGGTGATAACGGTTGTTATAGTCGCGATAATGTTTCTCATAGTGGTGATGATGGTTGTTCTGGTAGTGATAATGGTTGCTATAGTGGTGATAATGGTTTTTATAGTGGTGATAATGGTTGTTATAGTGATGATAATGGTTGTTATAGTGGTGATAATGGTTGTTATAGTGGTGATACTGGTTGTTATAGTGGTGATAATGGTCCTTATAGTGGTGATAATGGTTGTTATAGTGGTGATAATGGTTGTTATAGTGGTGATAATGGTTGTTATAGTGGTGATAATGGTTGTTATAGTGGGGATAATGGTGGTTATGGTGGTGATAATGGTCGTTGTAGTGGTGGTAATCGTCGCTATAGTGGTGATAATGGTCCTTGTAGTGGAAATAATGGTTTTTATAGTGGTGATAATGGTTGTTATGGTGGTGAGAATGGTTGTTATAGTGGTGATTATGGTTGTTACAGTGGTGACAATGTTTCTAATAGTGGTGATAATCGTTGTTATAGTGCTGATAATGGTGGGTATAGTGGTGATAATGGTTGTTATAGTGGGGACAATGGTGGTTATGGTGGTGATAATGGTTGTTATAGTGCTGATAATGGTTGCTATAGTGTTGATAATGGTTGTTATAGTGGCAATAATGTTTGTTATAGTGGGGATAATGGTTGATAGAGTGGTGATAATGGCTGTTATAGTGGTGATAATGGTTGTTATTGTGGTGATAATTGTTGCTATAGTGGTGACAATGGTTGCTATAGTGGTGATACTGGTTGCTATAGTGGTGATAGTGGTTGCTATAGTGGTGATGCTGGTTGCTATAGTGGTGATAATGGTTGCTACAGTGATGATAATGGCTGTGATAGTGGGGATAATGGTTGTTATAGTGGTGATAATGGTTGTTATAGTGGCGATAATGTTTGTTATAGTGGGGATAATGGCTGTTATAGTGGTGATAATGGTTGTTATAGTGGTGATAATGGTCGTTATAGTGGCGATAATGGTTCTTGTAGTGGTGATAATGGACTTTATTGTCGTGATGATGGTTGTTGTAGTGATGATAATGGCTATTATAGTGGAGATAATGGTTGTTATAGTGGCGATAATGTTTTTTATAGTGGGGATAATGGTCGTTATAGTGGTGATAATGCTTGTTGTAGTGGTGATAATGGTTGTTATAGTGGTGATAATGGTTGTCATAGTGGCGATAATGTTTTTTATAGTGGGGATAATGGTTGTTATAGTGGGGATAATGGTTGTTATAGTGGTGATAATGGTTGTTATAGTGGCAATAATGTTTGTTATAGTGGGGATAATGGTTGATAGAGTGGTGATAATGGCTGTTATAGTGGTGATAATGGTTGCTATAGTGGTGATAGTGGCTGTTATAGTGGTGATAATGGTTGTGATAGTGGTGATAATGGTTGCTATAGTGGTGATACTGGTTGTTATAGTGGTGATAATGGTCCTTATAGTGGTGATAATGGTTGTTATAGTGGTGATAATGGTCGTTATAGTCGTGATAATGGTCCTTGTAGTGGTGATAATGGTCTTTATTGTGGTGATGATGGTTGTTGTAGTGATGATAATGGTTGTTATAGTGGTGATAATGGTTTTTATAGTGGTGATAATGGTTGTTATAGTGGGGATAATGGTTGTTATAGTGGGGACAATGGTTGCTATAGTGGTGATAATGGTTGTTATAGTGGCGATAGTGGTTGTTAGAGTGGTGATAATGGCTCTTAAAGTGGTGATAATGGTTGTTATAGTGGTGATAATGGTCGTTATAGTGGTGGTAATCGTCGTTATAGTGGTGATAATGGTTGTTATTGTGGTGATAATGGTCCTTATAGTGGTGATGGAGGTTGTTATGGTGATGATAATGGTCGTTGTAGTGGTGATAATGGTTGTTATAGTGGGGACAATGGTTGTTATAGTGGTGATAATGGTTTTTATTGTGGTGATGATGGTTGTCGTAGTGATGATAATGATTGTTATAGTGGTGATAATTGTTGTTATAGTGGTGATAATGGTTGCTATTGTGGTGATAATTGTTGCTATAGTGGTGACAATGGTTGCTATAGTGGTGATACTGGTTGCTATAGTGGTGATAGTGGTTGCTATAGTGGTGATGCTGGTTGCTATAGTGGTGATAATGGTTGCTATAGTGATGATAATGGCTGTGATAGTGGGGATAATGGTTGTTATAGTGGTGATAATGGTTGTTATAGTGGTCATAATGGTCCTTGTAGTGGTGATAATGGTCGTTATAGTGGTGATAATGGTCCTTGTAGTGGTGATAATGGTTTTTATTGTGGTGATGATGGTTGTTGTAGTGGTGATAATGGTTATTATTGTGGTGCTAACGGTTGTTATAGTGTTGACAATGGTCACTATAGTGCGGATAATGGTGGGTATGGTGGTGATAATGGTTGTTATGGTGGTGATAATGGTTGTTACAGTGGTGATAATGGTTGTTATAGAGGTGATAATGGTTGTTATAGTGCTGATAATGGTTGTTATAGTGGGGACAATGGTTGCTATAGTGGTGATAATGGTTGTTATAGTGGCGATAGTGGTTGTTAGAGTGGTGATAATGGCTGTTATAGTGGTGATAATGGTTGTTATAGTGGTGATAATGGTCGTTATAGTGGTGGTAATCGTCCTTATAGTGGTAATAATGGTTGTTATAGTGGTGATAATGGTTGTTATAACGGGGACAATGTTTGTTATAGTGGTGATAATGGTTGTTATTGTGGCGATAATGTTTTTTATAGTGGGGATAATGGTTGTTATAGTGGTGATAATGGCTGTTACAGTGGCGATAAAGGTTATTATAGTGGTGATAATGGTCGTTATAGTGGTGATAATGGTCCTTGTAGTGGCGATAATGGTCTTTATTGTGGTGATGATGGTTGTTGTAGTGATGATAATGGTTGCTATACTGGTGCTAATGGTCCTTATAGTGGTGATAATGGATGTAATGGTGGTGATAATGGTCGTTGTAGTGGTGATAATGGTTGGTATAGTGGTGATAATGGCTGTTATAGTGGTGATAATGGTTGTTATAGTGGTGATAATGATTGCTATAGTGGTGATACTGGTTGCTATAGTGGTGATAGTGGTTGCTATAGTGGTGATACTGGTTGCTATAGTGGTGATAATGGTTGCTATAGTGGTGGTAATGGCTGTTATAGTGGTGATAATGCTTGTTATAGTGGTGATAATGGTTGCTATAGCGGTGATACTGGTTGCTATAGTGGTGACAGTGGTTGCTATAGTGGTGATAATGGCTATTATAGTGGTGATAATGGTTGTTATAGTGGTGATGATGGTTGTTCTAGTCGTGATAATGGTCGTTATAGTGGTGATACTGGTTGTTATAGTGGTGATAATGGTCCTTATAGTGGTGATAATGGTTGTTATAATGGTGATAATGGTTGTTATAGTGATGATAATGGTTGTTATAGTGGGGATAATGGTGGTTATGGTGGTGATAATGGTTGTTACAGTGGTGATAATGGATGTTATAGAGGTGATAATGGTTGTTATAGTGGTGGTAATGGTTGTTATAGTGGTGGTAATGGTTGTTATAGTGGTGACAATAGTTGTTATAGTGGTGATAATGGTTGTTATAGTGGGGACAATGGTTGCTGTAGTGGTGATAATGTTTCCTATAGCAGTGATAATGGTGTTATAGTGGGCATAATGGTCCTTGTAGTGGTGATAATGGTCGTTATAGTGGTGATAATGGTCCTTGTAGTGGTGATAATGGTTTTTATTGTGGTGATGATGGTTGTTGTAGTGGTGATAATGGTTATTATTGTGGTGATAGCGGTTGTTATAGTGTTGATAATGGTCACTATAGTGCGGATAATGGTGGGTATGGTGGTGATAATGGTTGTTATGGTGGTGATAATGGTTGTTACAGTGGTGATAATGGATGTTATAGAGGTGATAATGGTTGTTATAGTGGTGATAATGGTTGTTATAGTGGTGATAATGGTTGTTATAGTGGGGACAATGCTTGTTATAGTGGTGATAATGGTTGTTATTGTGGCGATAATGGTTGTTATAGTGCTGATAATGGTTGTTGTAGTGGTGATAATGGTCCTTATAGTGGTGATAATGGTTCTTATAGTGGTGATGATGGTTGGTACAGGGGTGATAATGGCTGTTATAGTGGTGACAATAGTTGTTGTAGCGGTAATAATGGTTGCTATAGCGTTGATAATGGTTGTTATAGTGGTGATGATGGTTGTTCTAGTCGTGATAATGGTCGTTATAGTGGTGATAACGGTTGTTATAGTCGCGATAATGTTTCTCATAGTGGTGATGATGGTTGTTCTGGTAGTGATAATGGTTGCTATAGTGGTGATAATGGTCCTTATAGTGGTGATAATGGTTGTTATAGTGGTGATAATGGTCGTTATAGTCGTGATAATGGTCCTTGTAGTGGTGATAATGGTCTTTATTGTGGTGATGATGGTTGTTATAGTGGTGATAATGGTTGTTATAGTGGTGATAATGGTTGTTATAGTGGGGATAATGGTGGTTATGGTGGTGATAATGGTCGTTGTAGTGGTGGTAATCGTCGCTATAGTGGTGATAATGGTCCTTGTAGTGGAAATAATGGTTTTTATAGTGGTGATAATGGTTGTTATGGTGGTGAGAATGGTTGTTATAGTGGTGATTATGGTTGTTACAGTGGTGACAATGTTTCTAATAGTGGTGATAATCGTTGTTATAGTGCTGATAATGGTGGGTATAGTGGTGATAATGGTTGTTATAGTGGGGACAATGGTGGTTATAGTGGTGATAATGGTTGTTATAGTGCTGATAATGGTTGCTATAGTGTTGATAATGGTTGTTATAGTGGCAATAATGTTTGTTATAGTGGGGATAATGGTTGATAGAGTGGTGATAATGGCTGTTATAGTGGTGATAATGGTTGTTATTGTGGTGATAATTGTTGCTATAGTGGTGACAATGGTTGCTATAGTGGTGATACTGGTTGCTATAGTGGTGATAGTGGTTGCTATAGTGGTGATGCTGGTTGCTATAGTGGTGATAATGGTTGCTACAGTGATGATAATGGCTGTGATAGTGGGGATAATGGTTGTTACAGTGGTGATAATGGTTGTTATAGTGGCGATAATGTTTGTTATAGTGGGGATAATGGCTGTTATAGTGGTGATAATGGTTGTTATAGTGGTGATAATGGTCGTTATAGTGGCGATAATGGTTCTTGTAGTGGTGATAATGGACTTTATTGTCGTGATGATGGTTGTTGTAGTGATGATAATGGCTATTATAGTGGAGATAATGGTTGTTATAGTGGCGATAATGTTTTTTATAGTGGGGATAATGGTCGTTATAGTGGTGATAATGCTTGTTGTAGTGGTGATAATGGTTGTTATAGTGGTGATAATGGTTGTCATAGTGGCGATAATGTTTTTTATAGTGGGGATAATGGTTGTTATAGTGGGGATAATGGTTGTTATAGTGGTGATAATGGTTGTTATAGTGGCAATAATGTTTGTTATAGTGGGGATAATGGTTGATAGAGTGGTGATAATGGCTGTTATAGTGGTGATAATGGTTTTTATGGTGGTGAGAATGGTTGTTATAGTGGTGATAATGGCTGTTACAGTGGCGATAAAGGTTGTTATAGTGGTGATAATGGTTTTTATAGTGGTGATAATGGTGCTTGTAGTGGTGATAATGGTCTTTATTGTGGTGATGATGGTTGTTGTAGTGATGATAATGGTTGTTAAAGTGGTGATAATGGTCCTTATAGTGGTGATAATGGATGTTATGGTGGTAATAATGGTCGTTGTAGTGGTGATAATGGTTGCTATAGTGGTGATAGTGGCTGTTATAGTGGTGATAATGGTTGTGATAGTGGTGATAATGGTTGCTATAGTGGTGATACTGGTTGTTATAGTGGTGATAATGGTCCTTATAGTGGTGATAATGGTTGTTATAGTGGTGATAATGGTCGTTATAGTCGTGATAATGGTCCTTGTAGTGGTGATAATGGTCTTTATTGTGGTGATGATGGTTGTTGTAGTGATGATAATGGTTGTTATAGTGGTGATAATGGTTTTTATAGTGGTGATAATGGTTGTTATAGTGGGGATAATGGTTGTTATAGTGGGGACAATGGTTGCTATAGTGGTGATAATGGTTGTTATAGTGGCGATAGTGGTTGTTAGAGTGGTGATAATGGCTCTTAAAGTGGTGATAATGGTTGTTATAGTGGGGACAATGGTTGTTATAGTGGTGATAATGGTTTTTATTGTGGTGATGATGGTTGTCGTAGTGATGATAATGATTGTTATAGTGGTGATAATTGTTGTTATAGTGGTGATAATGGTTGCTATTGTGGTGATAATTGTTGCTATAGTGGTGACAATGGTTGCTATAGTGGTGATACTGGTTGCTATAGTGGTGATAGTGGTTGCTATAGTGGTGATGCTGGTTGCTATAGTGGTGATAATGGTTGCTATAGTGATGATAATGGCTGTGATAGTGGGGATAATGGTTGTTATAGTGGTGATAATGGTTGTTATAGTGGTCATAATGGTCCTTGTAGTGGTGATAATGGTCGTTATAGTGGTGATAATGGTCCTTGTAGTGGTGATAATGGTTTTTATTGTGGTGATGATGGTTGTTGTAGTGGTGATAATGGTTATTATTGTGGTGCTAACGGTTGTTATAGTGTTGACAATGGTCACTATAGTGCGGATAATGGTGGGTATGGTGGTGATAATGGTTGTTATGGTGGTGATAATGGTTGTTACAGTGGTGATAATGGTTGTTATAGAGGTGATAATGGTTGTTATAGTGCTGATAATGGTTGTTATAGTGGGGACAATGGTTGCTATAGTGGTGATAATGGTTGTTATAGTGGCGATAGTGGTTGTTAGAGTGGTGATAATGGCTGTTATAGTGGTGATAATGGTTGTTATAGTGGTGATAATGGTCGTTATAGTGGTGGTAATCGTCCTTATAGTGGTAATAATGGTTGTTATAGTGGTGATAATGGTTGTTATAACGGGGACAATGTTTGTTATAGTGGTGATAATGGTTGTTATTGTGGCGATAATGTTTTTTATAGTGGGGATAATGGTTGTTATAGTGGTGATAATGGCTGTTACAGTGGCGATAAAGGTTATTATAGTGGTGATAATGGTCGTTATAGTGGTGATAATGGTCCTTGTAGTGGCGATAATGGTCTTTATTGTGGTGATGATGGTTGTTGTAGTGATGATAATGGTTGCTATACTGGTGCTAATGGTCCTTATAGTGGTGATAATGGATGTAATGGTGGTGATAATGGTCGTTGTAGTGGTGACAATGGTTGGTATAGTGGTGATAATGGCTGTTATAGTGGTGATAATGGTTGTTATAGTGGTGATAATGATTGCTATAGTGGTGATACTGGTTGCTATAGTGGTGATAGTGGTTGCTATAGTGGTGATACTGGTTGCTATAGTGGTGATAATGGTTGCTATAGTGGTGGTAATGGCTGTTATAGTGGTGATAATGCTTGTTATAGTGGTGATAATGGTTGCTATAGCGGTGATACTGGTTGCTATAGTGGTGACAGTGGTTGCTATAGTGGTGATAATGGCTATTATAGTGGTGATAATGGTTGTTATAGTGGTGATGATGGTTGTTCTAGTCGTGATAATGGTCGTTATAGTGGTGATACTGGTTGTTATAGTGGTGATAATGGTCCTTATAGTGGTGATAATGGTTGTTATAATGGTGATAATGGTTGTTATAGTGATGATAATGGTTGTTATAGTGGGGATAATGGTGGTTATGGTGGTGATAATGGTTGTTACAGTGGTGATAATGGATGTTATAGAGGTGATAATGGTTGTTATAGTGGTGGTAATGGTTGTTATAGTGGTGGTAATGGTTGTTATAGTGGTGACAATAGTTGTTATAGTGGTGATAATGGTTGTTATAGTGGGGACAATGGTTGCTGTAGTGGTGATAATGGTTGTTATGGTGGTGATAATGTTTCCTATAGCAGTGATAATGGTGTTATAGTGGGCATAATGGTCCTTGTAGTGGTGATAATGGTCGTTATAGTGGTGATAATGGTCCTTGTAGTGGTGATAATGGTTTTTATTGTGGTGATGATGGTTGTTGTAGTGGTGATAATGGTTATTATTGTGGTGATAGCGGTTGTTATAGTGTTGATAATGGTCACTATAGTGCGGATAATGGTGGGTATGGTGGTGATAATGGTTGTTATGGTGGTGATAATGGTTGTTACAGTGGTGATAATGGATGTTATAGAGGTGATAATGGTTGTTATAGTGGTGGTAATGGTTGTTATAGTGGTGGTAATGGTTGTTATAGTGGTGACAATAGTTGTTATAGTGGTGATAATGGTTGTTATAGTGGGGACAATGGTTGCTGTAGTGGTGATAATGGTTGTTATAGTGGCGATAGTGGTTGTTAGAGTGGTGATAATGGCTGTTATAGTGGTGATAATGGTTGTTATAGTGGTCATAATGGTCGTTAAAGTGGTGGTAATCGTCCTTATAGTGGTGATAATGGTTGTTATAGTGGTGATAATGGTTGTTATAGTGGTGATAATGGTTGTTATAGTGGGGACAATGCTTGTTATAGTGGTGATAATGGTTGTTATTGTGGCGATAATGGTTGTTATAGTGCTGATAATGGTTGTTGTAGTGGTGATAATGGTCCTTATAGTGGTGATAATGGTTCTTATAGTGGTGATGATGGTTGGTACAGGGGTGATAATGGCTGTTATAGTGGTGACAATAGTTGTTGTAGCGGTAATAATGGTTGCTATAGCGTTGATAATGGTTGTTATAGTGGTGATGATGGTTGTTCTAGTCGTGATAATGGTCGTTATAGTGGTGATAACGGTTGTTATAGTCGCGATAATGTTTCTCATAGTGGTGATGATGGTTGTTCTGGTAGTGATAATGGTTGCTATAGTGGTGATAATGGTTTTTATAGTGGTGATAATGGTTGTTATAGTGATGATAATGGTTGTTATAGTGGTGATAATGGTTGTTATAGTGGTGATACTGGTTGTTATAGTGGTGATAATGGTCCTTATAGTGGTGATAATGGTTGTTATAGTGGTGATAATGGTTGTTATAGTGGTGATAATGGTTGTTATAGTGGTGATAATGGTTGTTATAGTGGGGATAATGGTGGTTATGGTGGTGATAATGGTCGTTGTAGTGGTGGTAATCGTCGCTATAGTGGTGATAATGGTCCTTGTAGTGGAAATAATGGTTTTTATAGTGGTGATAATGGTTGTTATGGTGGTGAGAATGGTTGTTATAGTGGTGATTATGGTTGTTACAGTGGTGACAATGTTTCTAATAGTGGTGATAATCGTTGTTATAGTGCTGATAATGGTGGGTATAGTGGTGATAATGGTTGTTATAGTGGGGACAATGGTGGTTATGGTGGTGATAATGGTTGTTATAGTGCTGATAATGGTTGCTATAGTGTTGATAATGGTTGTTATTGTGGCGATAATGTTTTTTATAGTGGGGATAATGGTTGTTATAGTGGTGATAATGGTCCTTATAATGGTGATAGTGGTTGCTATAGTGGTGATAATGGCTATTATAGTGGTGGTAATGTTTCTTATAATGGTGATAATGGTTGTTCTAATCGTGATAATGGTCGTTATAGTGGTGATAATGGTTGTTATAGTGGGGATAATGGTTGTTATAGTGGGGACAATGGTTGCTATAGTGGTGATAATGGTTGTTATAGTGGCGATAATGTTTTTTATAGTGGGGATAATGGTTGTTATAGTGGTGATAATGGCTGTTATAGTGGTGATAATGGTTGTTATAGAGGTGGTAATGGTCGTTACAGTGGTGATAATGGTCCTTGTAGTGGTGATAATGGATTTTATTGTCGTGATGATGGTTGTTGTAGTGATGATAATGGCTATTATAGTGGAGATAATGGTTGTTATAGTGGCGATAATGTTTTTTATAGTGGGGATAATGGTCGTTATAGTGGTGATAATGCTTGTTATAGTGGTGATAATGGTCCTTATAGAGGTGACAATGGTTGTTATAGTGGTTATAATGGTTGTTATAGTGGTGATAATGGTTGTTATAGTGGCGATAATGTTTGTTATAGTGGGGATAATGGTTGATAGAGTGGTGATAATGGCTGTTATAGTGGTGATAATGGTTGTTATAGTGGTGATAATGGTTGTTATAGTGGTCATAATGGTCCTTGTAGTGGTGATAATGGTCGTTATAGTGGTGATAATGGTCCTTGTAGTGGTGATAATGGTTTTTATTGTGGTGATGATGGTTGTTGTAGTGGTGATAATGGTTATTATTGTGGTGATAACGGTTGTTATAGTGTTGACAATGGTCACTATAGTGCGGATAATGGTGGGTATGGTGGTGATAATGGTGGCGCGGATAACGGTCCTTGTAGTGGTGATAATGGTTTTTATTGTGGTGATGATGGTTGTCGTAGTGGTGATAATGGTTGTTATAGTGGTGATAATGGTTGCTATAGTGTTGATAATGTCTGTTATTGTGGTGATAATGGTCCTTATAGTGGTGATAAAGGTTGTTATGGTGATGATAATGGTAGTTGTAGTGGTGATAATGGTCATTATAGTGGTGATAATGGTTGTTATAGTGGTGCTAATGGTTATTATAGTGGGGACAATGCTTGTTATAGTGGTGATAATGGTTGTTATTGTGGCGATAATGTTTTTTATAGTGGAGATAATGGTTGTTATAGTGGTGATAATGGCTGTTACAGTGGCGATAAAGGTTGTTATAGTGGTGATAATGGTCGTTATAGTGGTGATAATGGTGCTTGTAGTGGTGATAATGGTCTTTATTGTGGTGATGATGGTTGCTGTAGTGGTGATAATGGTTGTTATAGTGGTGATGATGGTTGTCGTAGTGGTGATAATGGTTTTTATTGTGGTGATGATGGTTGTCGTAGTGGTGATAATGGTTGTTATAGTGGTGATAATGGTTGCTATAGTGTTGATAATGTCTGTTATTGTGGTGATAATGGTCCTTATAGTGGTGATAAAGGTTGTTATGGTGATGATAATGGTAGTTGTAGTGGTGATAATGGTCATTATAGTGGTGATAATGGTTGTTATAGTGGTGATAATGGTTATTATAGTGGGGACAATGCTTGTTATAGTGGTGATAATGGTTGTTATTGTGGCGATAAGGTTTTTTATAGTGGAGATAATGGTTGTTATAGTGGTGATAATGGTTGTTATAGTGGTGATAATGGTTGTTATAGTGGTGGTAATGGTTGTTATAGTGGTGACAATAGTTGTTATAGTGGTGATAATGGTTGTTAGAGTGGGGACAATGGTTGCTGTAGTGGTGATAATGGTTGTTATAGTGGTGATGATGGTTGTCGTAGTGGTGATAATGGTTTTTATTGTGGTGATGATGGTTGTTGTAGTGGCGATAATGGTTATTATTGTGGTGATAGCGGTTGTTATAGTGTTGATAATGGTCACTATAGTGCGGATAATGGTGGGTATGGTGGTGATAATGGTTGTTATGGTGGTCATAATGGTCCTTGTAGTGGTGATAATGGTCGTTATAGTGGTGATAATGGTCCTTGTAGTGGTGATAATGGTTTTTATTGTGGTGATGATGGTTGTTGTAGTGGTGATAATGGTTATTATTGTGGTGATAACGGTTGTTATAGTGTTGACAATGGTCACTATAGTGCGGATAATGGTGGGTATGGTGGTGATAATGGTTGTTATGGTGGTGATAATGGTTGTTACAGTGGTGATAATGGATGTTATAGAGGTGATAATGATTGTTATAGTGGTGATAATGGTTGTTATAGTGGTGGTAATGGTTGTTATAGTGGTGACAATAGTTGTTATAGTGGTGATAGTGGTTGTTATAGTGGGGACAATGGTTGCTGTAGTGGTGATAATGGTTGTTATAGTGGCGATAGTGGTTGTTAGAGTGGTGATAATGGTCGTTAAAGTGGTGGTAATCGTCCTTATAGTGGTGATAATGGTTGTTATAGTGGTGATAATGGTTGTTATAGTGGTGATAATGGTTGTTATAGTGGGGACAATGCTTGTTATAGTGGTGATAATGGTTGTTATTGTGGCGATAATGGTTGTTATAGTGCTGATAATGGTTGTTGTAGTGGTGATGATGGTTGTTGTAGTGGTGATAATGGTCCTTATAGTGGTGATAATGGTTCTTATAGTGGTGATGATTGTTGGTACAGGGGTGATGATGGCTGTTATAGTGGTGACAATAGTTGTTGTAGCGGTAATAATGGTTGCTATAGCGTTGATAATGGTTGTTATAGTGGTGATGATGGTCGTTCCAGTCGTGATAATGGTCGTTATAGTGGTGATAACGGTTGTTATAGTCGCGATAATGTTTCTCATAGTGGTGATGATGGTTGTTCTGGTAGTGATAATGGTTGTTATAGTGGTGATAATGGTTTTTATAGTGGTGATAATGGTTGTTATAGTGGTGATACTGGTTGTTATAGTGGTGATAATGGTCCTTATAGTGGTGATAATGGTTGTTATAGTGGTGATAATGGTTGTTATAGTGGTGATAATGGTTGTTATAGTGGTGATAATGGTTGCTATAGTGGGGATAATGGTGGTTATGGTGGTGATAATGGTCGTTGTAGTGGTGGTAATCGTCGCTATAGTGGTGATAATGGTCCTTGTAGTGGAAATAATGGTTTTTATAGTGGTGATAATGGTTGTTATGGTGGTGAGAATGGTTGTTATAGTGGTGATTATGGTTGTTACAGTGGTGACAATGTTTCTAATAGTGGTGATAATCGTTGTTATAGTGCTGATAATGGTGGGTATAGTGGTGATAATGGTTGTTATAGTGGGGACAATGGTGGTTATGGTGGTGATAATGGTTGTTATAGTGCTGATAATGGTTGCTATAGTGTTGATAATGGTTGTTATTGTGGCGATAATGTTTTTTATAGTGGGGATAATGGTTGTTATACTGGTGATAATGGTCCTTATAATGGTGATAGTGGTTGCTATAGTGGTGATAATGGCTATTATAGTGGTGGTAATGTTTCTTATAATGGTGATAATGGTTGTTCTAATCGTGATAATGGTCGTTATAGTGGTGATAATGGTTGTTATAGTGGGGATAATGGTTGTTATAGTGGGGACAATGGTTGCTATAGTGGTGATAATGGTTGTTATAGTGGCGATAGTGGTTGTTAGAGTGGTGATAATGGCCCTTATAGTGGTGATAATGGTTGTTATAGTGGTGATAATGGTCGTTATAGTGGTGGTAATCGTCGTCATAGTGGTGATAATGGTTGTTATTGTGGTGATAATGGTCCTTATAGTGGTGACGAAGGTTATTATGGTGATGATAATGGTCGTTGTAGTGGTGATAATGGTTTTTATTGTGGTGCTGATGCTTGTTGTAGTGCTGATAATGGTTGTTATAGCGGCGATAATGGTTGTTAAAGTTGTGGTAATGGTTGTTATTGTGGTGATAATGGCTGTTATAGTGGTGGTAATAGTTGTTATAGCGGTGATAGTGGTTGCTATAGTGGTGATAATGGTTGTGATAGTGAGGACAATGGTTGTTATAGTGGTGATAATGGTTGTTATAGTGGCGATAATGTTTTTTATAGTGGGGATAATGGTTGTTATAGTGGTGATAATGGCTGTTATAGTGGTGATAATGGTTGTTATAGAGGTGGTAATGGTCGTTATAGTGGTGATAATGGTCCTTGTAGTGGTGATAATGGATTTTATTGTCGTGATGATGGTTGTTGTAGTGATGATAATGGCTATTATAGTGGTGATAATGGTTGTTATAGTGGCGATAATGTTTTTTATAGTGGGGATAATGGTCGCTATAATGGTGATAATGCTTGTTATAGTGGTGATAATGGTCCTTATAGAGGTGACAATGGTTGTTATAGTGGTTATAATGGTTGTTATAGTGGTGATAATGGTTGTTATAGTGGCGATAATGTTTGTTATAGTGGGGATAATGGTTGATAGAGTGGTGATAATGGCTGTTATAGTGGTGATAATGGTTGTTATAGTGGTGATAATGGTTGTTATAGTGGTCATAATGGTCCTTGTAGTGGTGATAATGGTCGTTATAGTGGTGATAATGGTCCTTGTAGTGGTGATAATGGTTTTTATTGTGGTGATGATGGTTGTTGTAGTGGTGATAATGGTTATTATTGTGGTGATAACGGTTGTTATAGTGTTGACAATGGTCACTATAGTGCGGATAATGGTGGGTATGGTGGTGATAATGGTGGCGCGGATAACGGTCCTTGTAGTGGTGATAATGGTTTTTATTGTGGTGATGATGGTTGTCGTAGTGGTGATAATGGTTGTTATAGTGGTGATAATGGTTGCTATAGTGTTGATAATGTCTGTTATTGTGGTGATAATGGTCCTTATAGTGGTGATAAAGGTTGTTATGGTGATGATAATGGTAGTTGTAGTGGTGATAATGGTCATTATAGTGGTGATAATGGTTGTTATAGTGGTGCTAATGGTTATTATAGTGGGGACAATGCTTGTTATAGTGGTGATAATGGTTGTTATTGTGGCGATAATGTTTTTTATAGTGGAGATAATGGTTGTTATAGTGGTGATAATGGCTGTTACAGTGGCGATAAAGGTTGTTATAGTGGTGATAATGGTCGTTATAGTGGTGATAATGGTGCTTGTAGTGGTGATAATGGTCTTTATTGTGGTGATGATGGTTGCTGTAGTGGTGATAATGGTTGTTATAGTGGTGATGATGGTTGTCGTAGTGGTGATAATGGTTTTTATTGTGGTGATGATGGTTGTCGTAGTGGTGATAATGGTTGTTATAGTGGTGATAATGGTTGCCATAGTGTTGATAATGTCTGTTATTGTGGTGATAATGGTCCTTATAGTGGTGATAAAGGTTGTTATGGTGATGATAATGGTCATTATAGTGGTGATAATGGTTGTTATAGTGGTGATAATGGTTATTATAGTGGGGACAATGCTTGTTATAGTGGTGATAATGGTTGTTATTGTGGCGATAATGTTTTTTATAGTGGGGATAATGGTTGTTATAGTGGTGATAATGGCTGTTACAGTGGCGATAAAGGTTGTTATAGTGGTGATAATGGTCGTTATAGTGGTGATAATGGTCCTTGTAGTGGCGATAATGGTCTTTATTGTGGTGATGATGGTTGTTGTAGTGATGATAATGGTTGCTATACTGGTGCTAATGGTCCTTATAGTGGTGATAATGGATGTAATGGTGGTGATAATGGTCGTTGTAGTGGTGATAATGGTTGGTATAGTGGTGATAATGGCTGTTATAGTGGTGATAATGGTTGTTATAGTGGTGATAATGATTGCTATAGTGGTGATACTGGTTGCTATAGTGGTGATAGTGGTTGCTATAGTGGTGATACTGGTTGCTATAGTGGTGATAATGGTTGCTATAGTGGTGGTAATGGCTGTTATAGTGGTGATAATGCTTGTTATAGTGGTGATAATGGTTGCTATAGCGGTGATACTGGTTGCTATAGTGGTGACAGTGGTTGCTATAGTGGTGATAATGGCTATTATAGTGGTGATAATGGTTGTTATAGTGGTGATGATGGTTGTTCTAGTCGTGATAATGGTCGTTATAGTGGTGATACTGATTGTTATAGTGGTGATAATGGTCCTTATAGTGGTGATAATGGTTGTTATAATGGTGATAATGGTTGTTATAGTGATGATAATGGTTGTTATAGTGGGGATAATGGTGGTTATGGTGGTGATAATGGTTGTTACAGTGGTGATAATGGATGTTATAGAGGTGATAATGGTTGTTATAGTGGTGGTAATGGTTGTTATAGTGGTGGTAATGGTTGTTATAGTGGTGACAATAGTTGTTATAGTGGTGATAATGGTTGTTATAGTGGGGACAATGGTTGCTGTAGTGGTGATAATGGTTGTTATGGTGGTGATAATGTTTCCTATAGCAGTGATAATGGTGTTATAGTGGGCATAATGGTCCTTGTAGTGGTGATAATGGTCGTTATAGTGGTGATAATGGTCCTTGTAGTGGTGATAATGGTTTTTATTGTGGTGATGATGGTTGTTGTAGTGGTGATAATGGTTATTATTGTGGTGATAGCGGTTGTTATAGTGTTGATAATGGTCACTATAGTGCGGATAATGGTGGGTATGGTGGTGATAATGGTTGTTATGGTGGTGATAATGGTTGTTACAGTGGTGATAATGGATGTTATAGAGGTGATAATGGTTGTTATAGTGGTGGTAATGGTTGTTATAGTGGTGGTAATGGTTGTTATAGTGGTGACAATAGTTGTTATAGTGGTGATAATGGTTGTTATAGTGGGGACAATGGTTGCTGTAGTGGTGATAATGGTTGTTATAGTGGCGATAGTGGTTGTTAGAGTGGTGATAATGGCTGTTATAGTGGTGATAATGGTTGTTATAGTGGTCACAATGGTCGTTAAAGTGGTGGTAATCGTCCTTATAGTGGTGATAATGGTTGTTATAGTGGTGATAATGGTTGTTATAGTGGGGACAATGCTTGTTATAGTGGTGATAATGGTTGTTATTGTGGCGATAATGGTTGTTATAGTGCTGATAATGGTTGTTGTAGTGGTGATAATGGTCCTTATAGTGGTGATAATGGTTCTTATAGTGGTGATGATGGTTGGTACAGTGGTGATAATGGCTGTTATAGTGGTGACAATAGTTGTTGTAGCGGTAATAATGGTTGCTATAGCGTTGATAATGGTTGTTATAGTGGTGATGATGGTTGTTCTAGTCGTGATAATGGTCGTTATAGTGGTGATAACGGTTGTTATAGTCGCGATAATGTTTCTCATAGTGGTGATGATGGTTGTTCTGGTAGTGATAATGGTTGCTATAGTGGTGATAATGGTTTTTATAGTGGTGATAATGGTTGTTATAGTGATGATAATGGTTGTTATAGTGGTGATAATGGTTGTTATAGTGGTGATACTGGTTGTTATAGTGGTGATAATGGTCCTTATAGTGGTGATAATGGTTGTTATAGTGGTGATAATGGTTGTTACAGTGGTGATAATGGTTGTTATAGTGGTGATAATGGTTGTTATAGTGGGGATAATGGTGGTTATGGTGGTGATAATGGTCGTTGTAGTGGTGGTAATCGTCGCTATAGTGGTGATAATGGTCCTTGTAGTGGAAATAATGGTTTTTATAGTGGTGATAATGGTTGTTATGGTGGTGAGAATGGTTGTTATAGTGGTGATTATGGTTGTTACAGTGGTGACAATGTTTCTAATAGTGGTGATAATCGTTGTTATAGTGCTGATAATGGTGGGTATAGTGGTGATAATGGTTGTTATAGTGGGGACAATGGTGGTTATGGTGGTGATAATGGTTGTTATAGTGCTGATAATGGTTGCTATAGTGTTGATAATGGTTGTTATTGTGGCGATAATGTTTTTTATAGTGGGGATAATGGTTGTTATAGTGGTGATAATGGTCCTTATAATGGTGATAGTGGTTGCTATAGTGGTGATAATGGCTATTATAGTGGTGGTAATGTTTCTTATAATGGTGATAATGGTTGTTCTAATCGTGATAATGGTCGTTATAGTGGTGATAATGGTTGTTATAGTGGGGATAATGGTTGTTATAGTGGGGACAATGGTTGCTATAGTGGTGATAATGGTTGTTATAGTGGCGATAATGTTTTTTATAGTGGGGATAATGGTTGTTATAGTGGTGATAATGGCTGTTATAGTGGTGATAATGGTAGTTATAGAGGTGGTAATGGTCGTTACAGTGGTGATAATGGTCCTTGTAGTGGTGATAATGGATTTTATTGTCGTGATGATGGTTGTTGTAGTGATGATAATGGCTATTATAGTGGAGATAATGGTTGTTATAGTGGCGATAATGTTTTTTATAGTGGGGATAATGGTCGTTATAGTGGTGATAATGCTTGTTATAGTGGTGATAATGGTCCTTATAGAGGTGACAATGGTTGTTATAGTGGTTATAATGGTTGTTATAGTGGTGATAATGGTTGTTATAGTGGCGATAATGTTTGTTATAGTGGGGATAATGGTTGATAGAGTGGTGATAATGGCTGTTATAGTGGTGATAATGGTTGTTATAGTGGTGATAATGGTTGTTATAGTGGTCATAATGGTCCTTGTAGTGGTGATAATGGTCGTTATAGTGGTGATAATGGTCCTTGTAGTGGTGATAATGGTTTTATTGTGGTGATGATGGTTGTTGTAGTGGTGATAATGGTTATTATTATGGTGATAACGGTTGTTATAGTGTTGACAATGGTCACTATAGTGCGGATAATGGTGGGTATGGTGGTGATAATGGTGGCGCGGATAACGGTCCTTGTAGTGGTGATAATGGTTTTTATTGTGGTGATGATGGTTGTCGTAGTGGTGATAATGGTTGTTATAGTGGTGATAATGGTTGCTATAGTGTTGATAATGTCTGTTATTGTGGTGATAATGGTCCTTATAGTGGTGATAAAGGTTGTTATGGTGATGATAATGGTAGTTGTAGTGGTGATAATGGTCATTATAGTGGTGATAATGGTTGTTATAGTGGTGCTAATGGTTATTATAGTGGGGACAATGCTTGTTATAGTGGTGATAATGGTTGTTATTGTGGCGATAATGTTTTTTATAGTGGAGATAATGGTTGTTATAGTGGTGATAATGGTTGTTATAGAGGTGGTAATGGTCGTTATAGTGGTGATAATGGTCCTTGTAGTGGTGATAATGGATTTTATTGTCGTGATGATGGTTGTTGTAGTGATGATAATGGCTATTATAGTGGTGATAATGGTTGTTATAGTGGCGATAATGTTTTTTATAGTGGGGATAATGGTCGCTATAGTGGTGATAATGCTTGTTATAGTGGTGATAATGGTCCTTATAGAGGTGACAATGGTTGTTATAGTGGTTATAATGGTTGTTATAGTGGTGATAATGGTTGTTATAGTGGCGATAATGTTTGTTATAGTGGGGATAATGGTTGATAGAGTGGTGATAATGGCTGTTATAGTGGTGATAATGGTTGTTATAGTGGTGATAATGGTTGTTATAGTGGTCATAATGGTCCTTGTAGTGGTGATAATGGTCGTTATAGTGGTGATAATGGTCCTTGTAGTGGTGATAATGGTTTTTATTGTGGTGATGATGGTTGTTGTAGTGGTGATAATGGTTATTATTGTGGTGATAACGGTTGTTATAGTGTTGACAATGGTCACTATAGTGCGGATAATGGTGGGTATGGTGGTGATAATGGTGGCGCGGATAACGGTCCTTGTAGTGGTGATAATGGTTTTTATTGTGGTGATGATGGTTGTCGTAGTGGTGATAATGGTTGTTATAGTGGTGATAATGGTTGCTATAGTGTTGATAATGTCTGTTATTGTGGTGATAATGGTCCTTATAGTGGTGATAAAGGTTGTTATGGTGATGATAATGGTAGTTGTAGTGGTGATAATGGTCATTATAGTGGTGATAATGGTTGTTATAGTGGTGCTAATGGTTATTATAGTGGGGACAATGCTTGTTATAGTGGTGATAATGGTTGTTATTGTGGCGATAATGTTTTTTATAGTGGAGATAATGGTTGTTATAGTGGTGATAATGGCTGTTACAGTGGCGATAAAGGTTGTTATAGTGGTGATAATGGTCGTTATAGTGGTGATAATGGTGCTTGTAGTGGTGATAATGGTCTTTATTGTGGTGATGATGGTTGCTGTAGTGGTGATAATGGTTGTTATAGTGGTGATGATGGTTGTCGTAGTGGTGATAATGGTTTTTATTGTGGTGATGATGGTTGTCGTAGTGGTGATAATGGTTGTTATAGTGGTGATAATGGTTGCCATAGTGTTGATAATGTCTGTTATTGTGGTGATAATGGTCCTTATAGTGGTGATAAAGGTTGTTATGGTGATGATAATGGTCATTATAGTGGTGATAATGGTTGTTATAGTGGTGATAATGGTTATTATAGTGGGGACAATGCTTGTTATAGTGGTGATAATGGTTGTTATTGTGGCGATAATGTTTTTTATAGTGGGGATAATGGTTGTTATAGTGGTGATAATGGCTGTTACAGTGGCGATAAAGGTTGTTATAGTGGTGATAATGGTCGTTATAGTGGTGATAATGGTCCTTGTAGTGGCGATAATGGTCTTTATTGTGGTGATGATGGTTGTTGTAGTGATGATAATGGTTGCTATACTGGTGCTAATGGTCCTTATAGTGGTGATAATGGATGTAATGGTGGTGATAATGGTCGTTGTAGTGGTGATAATGGTTGGTATAGTGGTGATAATGGCTGTTATAGTGGTGATAATGGTTGTTATAGTGGTGATAATGATTGCTATAGTGGTGATACTGGTTGCTATAGTGGTGATAGTGGTTGCTATAGTGGTGATACTGGTTGCTATAGTGGTGATAATGGTTGCTATAGTGGTGGTAATGGCTGTTATAGTGGTGATAATGCTTGTTATAGTGGTGATAATGGTTGCTATAGCGGTGGTACTGGTTGCTATAGTGGTGACAGTGGTTGCTATAGTGGTGATAATGGCTATTATAGTGGTGATAATGGTTGTTATAGTGGTGATGATGGTTGTTCTATTCGTGATAATGGTCGTTATAGTGGTGATACTGATTGTTATAGTGGTGATAATGGTCCTTATAGTGGTGATAATGGTTGTTATAATGGTGATAATGGTTGTTATAGTGATGATAATGGTTGTTATAGTGGGGATAATGGTGGTTATGGTGGTGATAATGGTTGTTACAGTGGTGATAATGGATGTTATAGAGGTGATAATGGTTGTTATAGTGGTGGTAATGGTTGTTATAGTGGTGGTAATGGTTGTTATAGTGGTGACAATAGTTGTTATAGTGGTGATAATGGTTGTTATAGTGGGGACAATGGTTGCTGTAGTGGTGATAATGGTTGTTATGGTGGTGATAATGTTTCCTATAGCAGTGATAATGGTGTTATAGTGGGCATAATGGTCCTTGTAGTGGTGATAATGGTCGTTATAGTGGTGATAATGGTCCTTGTAGTGGTGATAATGGTTTTTATTGTGGTGATGATGGTTGTTGTAGTGGTGATAATGGTTATTATTGTGGTGATAGCGGTTGTTATAGTGTTGATAATGGTCACTATAGTGCGGATAATGGTGGGTATGGTGGTGATAATGGTTGTTATGGTGGTGATAATGGTTGTTACAGTGGTGATAATGGATGTTATAGAGGTGATAATGGTTGTTATAGTGGTGGTAATGGTTGTTATAGTGGTGGTAATGGTTGTTATAGTGGGGATAATGGTGGTTATGGTGGTGATAATGGTCGTTGTAGTGGTGGTAATCGTCGCTATAGTGGTGATAATGGTCCTTGTAGTGGAAATAATGGTTTTTATAGTGGTGATAATGGTTGTTATGGTGGTGAGAATGGTTGTTATAGTGGTGATTATGGTTGTTACAGTGGTGACAATGTTTCTAATAGTGGTGATAATCGTTGTTATAGTGCTGATAATGGTGGGTATAGTGGTGATAATGGTTGTTATAGTGGGGACAATGGTGGTTATGGTGGTGATAATGGTTGTTATAGTGCTGATAATGGTTGCTATAGTGTTGATAATGGTTGTTATTGTGGCGATAATGTTTTTTATAGTGGGGATAATGGTTGTTATAGTGGTGATAATGGTCCTTATAATGGTGATAGTGGTTGCTATAGTGGTGATAATGGCTATTATAGTGGTGGTAATGTTTCTTATAATGGTGATAATGGTTGTTCTAATCGTGATAATGGTCGTTATAGTGGTGATAATGGTTGTTATAGTGGGGATAATGGTTGTTATAGTGGGGACAATGGTTGCTATAGTGGTGATAATGGTTGTTATAGTGGCGATAATGTTTTTTATAGTGGGGATAATGGTTGTTATAGTGGTGATAATGGCTGTTATAGTGGTGATAATGGTAGTTATAGAGGTGGTAATGGTCGTTACAGTGGTGATAATGGTCCTTGTAGTGGTGATAATGGATTTTATTGTCGTGATGATGGTTGTTGTAGTGATGATAATGGCTATTATAGTGGAGATAATGGTTGTTATAGTGGCGATAATGTTTTTTATAGTGGGGATAATGGTCGTTATAGTGGTGATAATGCTTGTTATAGTGGTGATAATGGTCCTTATAGAGGTGACAATGGTTGTTATAGTGGTTATAATGGTTGTTATAGTGGTGATAATGGTTGTTATAGTGGCGATAATGTTTGGTATAGTGGGGATAATGGTTGATAGAGTGGTGATAATGGCTGTTATAGTGGTGATAATGGTTGTTATAGTGGTGATAATGGTTGTTATAGTGGTTATAATGGTCCTTGTAGTGGTGATAATGGTCGTTATAGTGGTGATAATGGTCCTTGTAGTGGTGATAATGGTTTTTATTGTGGTGATGATGGTTGTTGTAGTGGTGATAATGGTTATTATTGTGGTGATAACGGTTGTTATAGTGTTGACAATGGTCACTATAGTGCGGATAATGGTGGGTATGGTGGTGATAATGGTGGCGCGGATAACGGTCCTTGTAGTGGTGATAATGGTTTTTATTGTGGTGATGATGGTTGTCGTAGTGGTGATAATGGTTGTTATAGTGGTGCTAATGGTTATTATAGTGGGGACAATGCTTGTTATAGTGGTGATAATGGTTGTTATTGTGGCGATAATGTTTTTTATAGTGGAGATAATGGTTGTTATAGTGGTGATAATGGCTGTTACAGTGGCGATAAAGGTTGTTATAGTGGTGATAATGGTCGTTATAGTGGTGATAATGGTGCTTGTAGTGGTGATAATGGTCTTTATTGTGGTGATGATGGTTGCTGTAGTGGTGATAATGGTTGTTATAGTGGTGATGATGGTTGTCGTAGTGGTGATAATGGTTTTTATTGTGGTGATGATGGTTGTCGTAGTGGTGATAATGGTTGTTATAGTGGTGATAATGGTTGCCATAGTGTTGATAATGTCTGTTATTGTGGTGATAATGGTCCTTATAGTGGTGATAAAGGTTGTTATGGTGATGATAATGGTAGTTGTAGTGGTGATAATGGTCATTATAGTGGTGATAATGGTTGTTATAGTGGTGATAATGGTTATTATAGTGGGGACAATGCTTGTTATAGTGGTGATAATGGTTGTTATTGTGGCGATAAGGTTTTTTATAGTGGAGATAATGGTTGTTATAGTGGTGATAATGGTTGTTATAGTGGTGATAATGGTTGTTATAGTGGTGGTAATGGTTGTTATAGTGGTGACAATAGTTGTTATAGTGGTGATAATGGTTGTTATAGTGGGGACAATGGTTGCTGTAGTGGTGATAATGGTTGTTATAGTGGTGATGATGGTTGTCGTAGTGGTGATAATGGTTTTTATTGTGGTGATGATGGTTGTTGTAGTGGCGATAATGGTTATTATTGTGGTGATAGCGGTTGTTATAGTGTTGATAATGGTCACTATAGTGCGGATAATGGTGGGTATGGTGGTGATAATGGTTGTTATGGTGGTCATAATGGTCCTTGTAGTGGTGATAATGGTCGTTATAGTGGTGATAATGGTCCTTGTAGTGGTGATAATGGTTTTTATTGTGGTGATGATGGTTGTTGTAGTGGTGATAATGGTTATTATTGTGGTGATAACGGTTGTTATAGTGTTGACAATGGTCACTATAGTGCGGATAATGGTGGGTATGGTGGTGATAATGGTTGTTATGGTGGTGATAATGGTTGTTACAGTGGTGATAATGGATGTTATAGAGGTGATAATGGTTGTTATAGTGGTGATAATGGTTGTTATAGTGGTGGTAATGGTTGTTATAGTGGTGACAATAGTTGTTATAGTGGTGATAATGGTTGTTATAGTGGGGACAATGGTTGCTGTAGTGGTGATAATGGTTGTTATAGTGGCGATAGTGGTTGTTAGAGTGGTGATAATGGTCGTTAAAGTGGTGGTAATCGCCCTTATAGTGGTGATAATGGTTGTTATAGTGGTGATAATGGTTGTTATAGTGGTGATAATGGTTGTTATAGTGGGGACAATGCTTGTTATAGTGGTGATAATGGTTGTTATTGTGGCGATAATGGTTGTTATAGTGCTGATAATGGTTGTTGTAGTGGTGATAATGGTCCTTATAGTGGTGATAATGGTTCTTATAGTGGTGATGATTGTTGGTACAGGGGTGATGATGGCTGTTATAGTGGTGACAATAGTTGTTGTAGCGGTAATAATGGTTGCTATAGCGTTGATAATGGTTGTTATAGTGGTGATGATGGTCGTTCTAGTCGTGATAATGGTCGTTATAGTGGTGATAACGGTTGTTATAGTCGCGATAATGTTTCTCATAGTGGTGATGATGGTTGTTCTGGTAGTGATAATGGTTGTTATAGTGGTGATAATGGTTTTTATAGTGGTGATAATGGTTGTTATAGTGATGATAATGGTTGTTATAGTGGTGATAATGGTTGTTATAGTGGTGATACTGGTTGTCATAGTGGTGATAATGGTCCTTATAGTGGTGATAATGGTTGTTATAATGGTGATAATGGTTGTTATAGTGATGATAATGGTTGTTATAGTGGGGATAATGGTGGTTATGGTGGTGATAATGGTTGTTATAGAGGTGATAATGGTTGTTATAGTGGTGATAATGGTTGTTATAGAGGGGACAATGGTTGTTATAGTGGTGATAATGGTTGTTATGGTGGTGATAATGTTTCCTATAGCAGTGATAATGGTGTTATAGTGGTCATAATGGTCCTTGTAGTGGTGATAATGGTCGTTATAGTGGTGATAATGGTCCTTGTAGTGGTGATAATGGTTTTTATTGTGGTGATGATGGTTGTTGTAGTGGTGATAATGGTTATTATTGTGGTGATAGCGGTTGTTATAGTGTTGATAATGGTCACTATAGTGCGGATAATGGTGGGTATGGTGGTAATAATGGTTGTTATAGAGGTGATAATGGTTGTTATAGTGGTGGTAATGGTTGTTATAGTGGTGGTAATGGTTGTTATAGTGGTGACAATAGTTGTTATAGTGGAGATAATGGTTGTTATAGTGGGGACAATGGTTGCTGTAGTGGTGATAATGGTTGTTATAGTGGCGATAGTGGTTGTTAGAGTGGTGATAATGGCTGTTATAGTGGTGATAATGGTTGTTATAGTGGTGATAATGGTCGTTAAAGTGGTGGTAATCGTCCTTATAGTGGTGATAATGGTTGTTATAGTGGTGATAATGGTTGTTATAGTGGTGATAATGGTTGTTATAGTGGGGACAATGCTTGTTATAGTGGTGATAATGGTTGTTATTGTGGCGATAATGGTTGTTATAGTGCTGATAATGGTTGTTATAGTGGTGATAATGGTTGTTATAGTGGTGATAATGGTTGTTATAGTGGGGATAATGGTGGTTATGGTGGTGATAATGGTCGTTGTAGTGGTGGTAATCGTCGCTATAGTGGTGATAATGGTCCTTGTAGTGGAAATAATGGTTTTTATTGTGGTGATGATGGTTGTTGTAGTGGTGATAATGGTTATTATTGTGGTGATAACGGCTGTTATAGTGGTGATAATGGTTTTTATAGTGGTGATAATGGTTGTTATGGTGGTGAGAATGGTTGTTATAGTGGTGATTATGGTTGTTACAGTGGTGACAATGTTTCTAATAGTGGTGATAATCGTTGTTATAGTGCTGATAATGGTGGGTATAGTGGTGATAATGGTTGTTATAGTGGGGACAATGGTGGTTATGGTGGTGATAATGGTTGTTATAGTGCTGATAATGGTTGCTATAGTGTTGATAATGGTTGTTATTGTGGCGATAATGTTTTTTATAGTGGGGATAATGGTTGTTATAGTGGTGATAATGGTCCTTATAATGGTGATAGTGGTTGCTATAGTGGTGATAATGGCTATTATAGTGGTGGTAATGTTTCTTATAATGGTGATAATGGTTGTTCTAATCGTGATAATGGTCGTTATAGTGGTGATAATGGTTGTTATAGTGGGGATAATGGTTGTTATAGTGGGGACAATGGTTGCTATAGTGGTGATAATGGTTGTTATAGTGGCGATAGTGTTGTTAGAGTGGTGATAATGGCCCTTATAGTGGTGATAATGGTTGTTATAGTGGTGATAATGGTCGTTATAGTGGTGGTAATCGTCGTTATAGTGGTGATAATGGTTGTTATTGTGGTGATAATGGTCCTTATAGTGGTGACGAAGGTTGTTATGGTGATGATAATGGTCGTTGTAGTGGTGATAATGGTTTTTATTGTGGTGCTGATGCTTGTTGTAGTGCTGATAATGGTTGTTATAGCGGCGATAATGGTTGTTAAAGTTGTGGTAATGGTTGTTATTGTGGTGATAATGGCTGTTATAGTGGTGGTAATAGTTGTTATAGCGGTGATAGTGGTTGCTATAGTGGTGATAATGGTTGTGATAGTGAGGACAATGGTTGTTATAGTGGTGATAATGGTTGTTATAGTGGCGATAATGTTTTTTTTTGTGGGGATAATGGTTGTTATAGTGGTGATAATGGCTGTTATAGTGGTGATAATGGTTGTTATAGAGGTGGTAATGGTCGTTATAGTGGTGATAATGGTCCTTGTAGTGGTGATAATGGACTTTATTGTCGTGATGATGGTTGTTGTAGTGATGATAATGGCTATTATAGTGGAGATAATGGTTGTTATAGTGGCGATAATGTTTTTTATAGTGGGGATAATGGTCGTTATAGTGGTGATAATGCTTGTTATAGTGGTGATAATGGTCCTTATAGAGGTGACAATGGTTGTTATAGTGGTTATAATGGTTGTTATAGTGGTGATAATGGTTGTTATAGTGGCGACAATGGTTGCTATAGTGGTGATAATGGTTGTTATAGTGGCGATAGTGATTGTTAGAGTGGTGATAATGGCACTTATAGTGGTGATAATGGTTGTTATAGTGGTGATAATGGTCGTTATAGTGGTGGTAATCGTCGTTATAGTGGTGATAATGGTTGTTATTGTGGTGATAATGGTCCTTATAGTGGTGATGAAGGTTGTTATGGTGATGATAATGGTCGTTGTAGTGGTGATAATGGTTTTTATTGTGGTGCTGATGCTTGTTGTAGTGATGATAATGGTTGTTATAGTGGTGATAATGGTTGTTATTTTGGGGGGGCAATGGTTGTTATAGTGGTGATAATGGTTGTTATAGTGGTGGTAATGGTTGTTATAGTGGTGAAAATAGTTGTTATAGTGGTGATAATGGTTGTTATAGTGGGGACAATGGTTGCTCTTGTGGTGATAATGGTTGTTATAGTGGCGATAGTGGTTGTTAGAGTGGTGATAATGGCTGTTATGGTGGTGATAATGGTTGTTATAGTGGTGATAATGGTCGTTAAAGTGGTGGTAATCGTCCTTATAGTGGTGATAATGGTTGTTATAGTGGTGATAATGGTTGTTATAGTGGTGATAATGGTTGTTATAGTGGGGACAATGCTTGTTATAGTGGTGATAATGGTTGTTATTGTGGCGATAATGGTTGTTATAGTGCTGATAATGGTTGTTGTAGTGGTGATGATGGTTGTTGTAGTGGTGATAATGGTCCTTATAGTGGTGATAATGGTTCTTATAGTGGTGATGATGGTTGGTACAGGGGTGATAATGGCTGTTATAGTGGTGACAATAGTTGTTGTAGCGGTAATAATGGTTGCTATAGCGTTGATAATGGTTGTTATAGTGGTGATAATGGTTGTTATAGTGGTTATAATGGTTGTTGTAGTGGTCATAATGGTCCTTATAGTGGTGATAATGGTTCTTATAGTGGTGATGATGGTTGGTACAGTGGTGATAATGGCTGTTATAGTGGTGATAATGGTTGTTATGGTGGTGATAATGGTCGTTGTAGTGGTGATAATGGTTGCTATAGTGGTGATAATGGCTGTTATAGTGGTGATAATGGTTGTTATAGTGGTGATAATGGTTGTTATAGTGGTGATACTGGTTGCTATAGTGGTGATAGTGGTTGCTATAGTGGTGATAATGGCTATTATAGTGGTGATAATTGTTGTTATAGTGTTGATGATGGTTGTTCTAGTCGTGATAATGGTCGTTATAGTGGTGATAACGGTTGTTATAGTCGCGATAATGTTTCTTATAGTGGTGATGATGGTTGTTCTGGTAGTGATAATGGTTGTTATAGTGGTGATAATGGTTTTTATAGTGGTGATAATGGTTGTTATAGTGGTGATAATGGTTGTTATAGTGGTGGTAATGGTTGTTATAGTGGTGACAATAGTTGTTATAGTGGTGATAATGGTTGTTATAGTGGGGACAATGGTTGCTGTAGTGGTGATAATGGCTGTTATAGTGGCGATAGTGGTTGTTAGAGTGGTGATAGTGGCTGTTATGGTGGTGATAATGGTTGTTATAGTGGTGATAATGGTCGTTAAAGTGGTGGTAATCGTCCTTATAGTGGTGATAATGGTTGTTATAGTGGTGATAATGGTTGTTATAGTGGTGATAATGGTTGTTATAGTGGGGACAATGCTTGTTGTAGTGGTGATAATGGTTGTTATTGTGGCGATAATGGTTGTTATAGTGCTGATAATGGTTGTTGTAGTGGTGATGATGGTTGTTGTAGTGGTGATAATGGTCCTTATAGTGGTGATAATGGTTCTTATAGTGGTGATGATGGTTGGTACAGGGGTGATAATGGCTGTTATAGTGGTGACAATAGTTGTTGTAGCGGTAATAATGGTTGCTATAGCGTTGATAATGGTTGTTATAGTGGTGATAATGGTTGTTATAGTGGTTATAATGGTTGTTGTAGTGGTCATAATGGTCCTTATAGTGGTGATAATGGTTCTTATAGTGGTGATGATGGTTGGTACAGTGGTGATAATGGCTGTTATAGTGGTCATAATGGTTGTGATAGTGGTGATAATGGTTGTTATAATGGTGATAATGGTTGCTATAGTGGTGATAATGGTTGTTATAGTGGTGATAATGGTTGTTATAGTGGTGATAATGGTCCTTGTAGTGGTGATAATGGTTTTTATTGTGGTGACGATGGTTGTTGTAGTGATGATAATGGTTGTTATAGTGGTGATAATTGTTGTTATAGTGGTGATAATGGTTGTTATTGTGGTGACAATGGCTGTTATAGTGGTGGTAATAGTTTTTATAGCGGTGAACATGGTTGCTATAGTGTCGATAATGGCCGTCATAGTGGTGATAATGATCGTTATGGTGGTGATAATGGTGGTTATGGTGGTGATAATGGTTGTTATAGTGGTGGTAATGTTTCTTATATTGGTGATAATGGTTGTCATTGTGCGGATAATGGTTGTTATAGTGGTGATAATGTTTGTGATACTGGTGATAATGGTTGCTGTAGTGGCGATAATATTTGCTATAGTGGTGATAATGGCTGTTATAGTGGTGATAATGGTTGTTATAGTGGTGATAATAGTTGTTGTAGTGGTCATAATGGTCCTTATAGTGGTGATAATGGTTCTTATAGTGGTGGTAATGTTTCTTATAGTGGTGATAATGGTAGCCATTGTGCGGATAATGGTTGTTATAGTGGTGATAATAATTGTTATAGTGGCGATAATGTTTGTTATAGTGGGGTAATGGTTGTTATAGTGGTGATAATGGCTGTTATAGTGGTGACAATGGTTGTTATGGTGCGGATACTGGTTGCTATAGTGGTGATAATGGTTGCTATAGTGGTGATAATGGCTGTGATAGTGGTGATAATGGTTGTTATAGTTGTGATAATGGTTGCTATAGTGGTGATACTGGTTGCTGTAGTGGTGATACTGGTTGCTATAGTGGTGATAGTGGTTGCTATAGTGGTGATACTGGTTGCTCTAGTGGTGATAATGGTTGTTATAGTGGTGATAATGGTTGCTATAGTGATGATACTGGTTGCTATAGTGGTGATAGTGGTTGCTATAGTGGTGATCATGGTTGCTATAGTGGTGATAGTGGTTGCTATAGTGGTGATACTGGTTGCTATAGTGGTGATAATAGTTGCTATAGTGGTGGTAATGGCTGTTATAGTGGTGATAATGGTTGCTATAGTGGTGATAATCGTTGTTATAGTGGTGATACTGGTTGCTATAGTGGTGATAGTGGTTGCTATAGTGGTGATAATGGCTATTATAGTGGTGATAATTGTTGTTATAGTGTTGATGATGGTTGTTCTAGTCGTGATAATGGTCGTTATAGTGGTGATAACGGTTGTTATAGTCGCGATAATGTTTCTTATAGTGGTGATGATGGTTGTTCTAGTCGTGATAATGGTCGTTATAGTGGTGATAACGGTTGTTATAGTCGCGATAATGTTTCTTATAGTGGTGATGATGGTTGTTCTGGTAGTGATAATGGTTGTTATAGTGGTGATAATGGTTTTTATAGTGGTGATAATGGTTGTTATAGTGTTGATAATGGTTGTTATAGTGGTGATAATGGTTGTTATAGTGGGGACAATGGTTGTTACAGGGGTGATAATGGTTGCTATAGTGGTGATAATGGTTGTTATGGTGGTTATAATGGTTGTTATAGTGGCGATAATGTTTTTTATAATGGGGATAATGGTTGTTATAGTGGTGATAATGGTTGTTATAGTGCGGATAATGGTTGTTGTAGTGGTGATAATGGTTATTATAGTAGCTGTAATGTTTGTTATAGTGGGGATAATGGTTGTTAGAGTGGTGATAATGGCAGTTGTAGTGGTGATAATTGTTGTTATATTGGTGATAATGGTCGTTATGGTGGTGGTAATCGTAGTGGTGATAATGGTCCTTATAGTGGTGATAATTGTTGTTATATTGGTGATAATGGTCGTTATGGTGGTGATAATGGTCGTTATAGTGGTGGTAATCGTCGTTATAGTGGTGATAATGGTTGTTATTGTGGTGATAATGATCCTTATAGTGGTGATGAAGGTTGTTATGGTGATGATAATGGTCGTTGTAGTGGTGATAATGGTTTTTATTGTGGTGCTGATGCTTGTTGTAGTGATGATAATGGTTGTTATAGTGGTGATAATGGTTGTTATTTTGGGGGGGCAATGGTTGTTATAGTGGTGATAATGGTTGTTATTGTGGCGATAATGTTTTTTATAGTGGGGATAATGGTTGTTATAGTGGTGATAATGGTCCTTATAATGGTGATAGTGGTTGCTATAGTGGTGATAATGGCTATTGTAGTGGTGGTAATGTTTCTTATAATGGTGATAATGGTTGTTCTAGTCGTGATAATGGTCGTTATAGTGGTGATAATGATTGTTATAGTGGTCATAATGGTTGTTATAGTGGGGATAATGGTTGCTATAGTGGTGATACTGGTTGCTATAGTGGTGATAATGGCTATTATGGTGGTGATAATTGTTGTTATAGTGTTGATGATGGTTGTTCTAGTCGTGATAATGGTCGTTATAGTGGTGATAACGGTTGTTATAGTCGCGATAATGTTTCTTATAGTGGTGATGATGGTTGTTCTGGTAGTGATAATGGTTGTTATAGTG